>JAKOOJ010000054.1:680000-1280000 GCA_022577455.1 Arizona elegans
GAGTTCCTCAGCCAGCCTTTAACGTGTCCCGCTTCCCTCCCCAAAGCCCTCGAGGTGGCTGCAGGGGGGGGGAGGGAATGAAAAGAAAAGGCTTTGAAGGGGGGGGGGGGGGGGGTGTTTGGCAGAGCTGAAGTGAGCCACGCGATCCTGCCACCTCTGCCTCTTCCTTCTCTCTGCCTCCATAGAAGTCGGAGGGGAAAAAGCAGTTGCTTTGCTGAGCGCTTCTCCGTGTTTCCAGTGAGGGCGGCTGACTTGGGATGAAATGCGGAGAAACGCTCCTTTTTCCTCTCTGACTTCTGTTGGCAGAGAGAGGCAGAGGTGGAGGCAGCAGCGTTGTTACCCAGCGGGCTCCCTTCACGTGGCTCACTTCAGTGCAGTCAAACACACACACACACCTTCGAAGGCTTCAGAAGCCAAGGGGTTTTTTTTCTTTTCCTCTCCTGCAGCTGCTTGGAGGGCTTTGCGGCGTGGAGGACGCCGCCTCCCAAGGTTTGGGGAGAGAAGTGGGGCGTGTTAAAGAAAGCTAAAAGGGAAGCGGGGTGGGGGTGGATGGCAAGCTGGGGACGCCTGGAAGGCAGCCTGGAAGGCAGGCAAGCATGGCAGAGCTTCGGGGAAGGAAGGAAGCTGCTAGTTCTCTTCCCCACAGCCGGGTGGCCCTGCCATGCTTGCCTGCCTTCCTGGCGGTCCCGGGAGCCAAGCCCGCTTCCCTGCCTTCGCAAGCTGGTCTCGGGGACACTGGGAAGGCCACGTGGAAGGCAGGGAACCATGGCAGGGCTGCGGGGAAGGGAGTAGGGGAGGCAGGTTGGGATGGTGGGGACGGAGGGGGGCCAGGGGCAGCTAGGTAGGCCGCGACTCGCAGGCTTACCTGTCAGGCGCAGTACTTCAGGCAGGCAAGCTGCAAGCGAGGACCCACACAGGATCACTGAGGAGTGACTGGGTGGAGGGGGCAGGGCGAGCCAGCGTCGGGCAGCTGGGGCGAGCGAGTGGGACTGGTTCGGGGGCGTGGCCAGCCAGCAGCAACCCACCACTGCTGCGAGGCCAATAAATTAAAAAAACACCGAACCGTTTGTTAAATTACTGGCTCGCCCCGCCCCGCCCCCACTATTTATTGGCAAGGGGCGGGGCGAGCCAGCAATTTAAGAACCGGCAGAATCCCACCACTGTGTAGGCCCCTCTTGATCTTGAGGCCCTAGGCTGAAGCCTAGTTAGCCTATAGGAAAATCCGGCCCTGATCATGTCCTTCTTCTATTGCCACACCCTTCTTTTGTTGCCACGTTTATTAGTTCAGTTTTCATTGTTCCATTTAATTTCTTCTTTCTAATCTTCAATACATCCTCCAGTGAACAGATTACGTATTGTAGGGAAACAATAATATAGAATATAAAATATTGATATACTAGATTTAGTAAACGCTTGTTATTCTGTAATCATTAGGTTCCTGTAACATATATATTGTGCTTTTTGTATCACATATATTATTCCTTTCTATTTGTATCTCCTGTTACAAACATATTGTCATTAGGCCTCTGAAATGTATCTGGTATTTGTCAAACGTATGTCTCTGCCATTTGACCTGCTCATATCAATCTCTTTCTGTGCCACCTAAAAACATGGTACGTGTATCTGTTGGAACTCCAGCCATCAACAAAGGGGTAATTTACATCTCAAACCTAATTTATGTCTGATCTGGATAAGATCTGGTCTTCAGGAGCCAGGGGCTAAGTGGCCAATTAAGTAAACAAAGATAAGACTAATTGGAAGTTAGATTCCTTTGCAGGGCAACAAAGAATACACAAACATAAATTAAGGGGCCAGAATTGGGGATCTAACTGTTGCTTTAAAGGTATAAAAAGTGGTTACATCTTCTCTGAAGATGTGAACCCTCCCATATACATATCTCTTTGTATGTGTTTGGAATGGTTTTACCCAGCCTTTTGTCTTTGATCAAAGATTAAATGTTGATTCTTATTCAAGCCTCCGTTTAAGTCTTTCTTTTGGTTCACTGAGAGCTTAAGCGTATAGCCGGACCTTACAGTATCCTAAGTCAAGTTCTCTAAGTCTTCTCCTCAAAAAATAGTCAAGTTTAAATAACAAGCAACAAAGTTTCTCTTTTCAAGTAACAAGCAGCCTGGAATTTAGACTTTCACTTTTCAGCTGGCAACCATTTTTTCCATCTCCGTTTGTCTTTTTCCTTTGCTTTTGAAGGCATAATTATTCCCTCTTCTCTTTCCTCTCTCCCAAACATAGTCCAATCTCATTTATCCACCAAAAAGTAAAGAAAAAATATCCAGATCTGTAATCAAACATTTCCAAAAAGTCAGTAATTTATCTTATCCACCAACAGGTCTTTTGTCTTTTTGCCCCAATAGTTCTCAGCCGCTGTTAAGGCTGGGGTAGACTAATTGTAATTCAACGTTTGTGGGCAGTTCCTGCCTGGGTTGATGTCCACTTACCCGGCATGCAAACTCCCGGCTCCGCTCTCCGCTTCTCCTCTTCTCCTCCTGCACATTCTTGTATCCCAGTTGCTACGGTCTCAGGGCAGTCACCATGGCCGTCGTTCCACCGCCGCCGGCGCAGAGGGCAAGCCTCTGGCCCCAAGGAACCTGCCCATTCCTCTCAGCCGTCCGAGGGGTCCCTCTCTATCCCAAAGACCTACTGGCGGGGGCTTGGCAGACGGGGTTTTTGCGGGACTCTGAAGAGCCCGCTAATTCCCCGTCTGTATCCCCGCGGCGCCAACCGGAAGTGGATGGCAATATTTCTTGCTTCTTCCACTCTCCCTCTATCTCCAATATACAATAAAGCCAATGAAAGGAAAAAAAGGATTAAAAATTAAAATTTAGCCAAAAGGAAAGGTAACAAAATTAATCCAAAATCTTGTAAACTAAAAAGGCACCAAAAATTTAGTAATTAAACAGGTAAAAAAGGAAATCTCCCTTCCAATCCAGTCCAGTCAATTTTTTTTTTTTTGCTTTAATTTATATGCCGTCCTTCTCCGGAGACTCAGGACAGCTTACAATGCGTTAAGCAATAGCCTTCATACTTTTTTATATTTATACAAAGTCAGTTTATTGCCCCCACAATCTGGGTCCTCATTTTACCTACCTTTGAAAGGATGGAAGGCTGAGTCAACCTTGAGCCTGGTGAGATTTGAACTTGCAGTAATTGCAAGCAGCAGATGTTAATAACAGTGCTTTAGTCCACTGTGCTACCAAGGCTCTTGGTATTTAAAAGTAAAACTCTTGGTATTTAAAGTAAAACTCTCCACAAGCATCCAAAAATGGAAATAAATTGTATTGCAGGAAAATTAACTTAAATTCAGGCTCAATTCCGCCGCTTAATTTCTTTTATCTTCAATTTTAATCATATTTTCACTTCAGGGTGTTCTTAAAATCTAAATTTAAAAGTCTCTCATCAAATCGTAACACTTTCACTCATTCTCTTCCATTCCGGAGCTGCCCCAACTTCAGCAGTTTAATGGCTGCCTCTTCAGCACCGGAAAAAAGGGCTTCTCCTGGATCAACCAGGGACTTTGCAGTGTCCCTGGGATCGACAGGACATGTCCTCCTCTGTCACTGTCTCTACGGGACAGTGAGGTCCAATTTGGACCATCCAGTGGTGAAGATATCAGCGGCGGTCTCGGAGCATCAAAACCTTCCGTTGTCCCGTCACTACGTCAGCCCCGCCCTCATTGTGTGATGTTTTATCTGGGAGTAGGAGGAGTAGGAGGAATAAGGTGGAAACTACTCCTAAGGACCCTTTGTTGTTCTCTTCCATGTCCATATTCTGTGTTGAAGTAGGGGATGAACCAGCAGATGGTTTTTCAAAATAAGCATTATTTTCTTGGGGAGTTGGGGGTAACCAGCTGTTAGAGGTTTGGCAGCTGTATGTGTTATTGCTATTAATTCCCTCTGATTGTCAAGCCTTTTTGTAATACCCACTTGTTCAACATCTGGCAGGATACTGAGAGTTAATCAGGTTTGTCTCTACAGGTTCTTCAGAGTACTGACTTGCTGTGGGAGGTACAGGTTGTTTATTCAGGTTCTCTCTTAAGGACAATGGTGATAGAATCTCCTTGGAGTTACTAACTTTTATGTTGCTACAATTAACCTTTAAAGTAGAAGCACTCTTATTGCCAAGATGAGTTATTAATGGACTAACTCCCTGTGTGAAACACACGTAATGGGAAGATCTCAAACTTGCTCAAAAAGGCTTTATTTTGAACATGCTGGCAATAGTAGGGTGTTTGAATGAAAGAAGGTGTCAGCCACGAAATGGCCAGCCATGAGCTAGCTGTCCTGGGGCTGCCATTCGGGGAGTGGACGATCCAATATTGCCACATGAGCCGTCAGCTGAGAGGCAGAACAGCTGAGCAACGGGTGAACGCCCAGCTGAGGAGCGAAACAGCTGAGCACCAGGTGAATGCCAGGCCACTGCTCTGTAGGGCTGTGTGCTGTTGGGAATGCCTCCGGACCTGCAGTCAGCTGGAAGACAGCTAGCCTGCAATCAGCTGGAAAGCGGAGACCAGCCGAAACAGCTCAGCGTCAGCAACCAAAAGCCAGGGGTGGGGCAGACGCACACACGAAGCTTCTGCTGGACTAAATGTAGGTGGACATCAGGGGGTGGGGGTGCCAGGGGGTGGGATAAACACACATACTTAAGGATGAAGGGATAAACTGCAGTTAGCACTGACTTTGTTTTGCGTCTTTGCTTGTTGGTCACTTCATGGCGGGTTTCACACTTTCAAGGATAAACGCTTCAAACTGAACTGTGTTCTCTGAGGTTTCTTGATGCTGAACTATGGAACGTGACAGTAAGTCAGCACTCCATTTTTTCTCTCTCCACCCCTGCCAGCACTTCGGTCCTCTGCTGGTGAGGCCAGGGAGTTTCAGGGGATGTCTAAGGGAACAGTGACTGGGGCGGATGCTGCAGTAGTGGAGGGACCATCCATCATGGAAGCCCCTTCATCACAGGACAGGGATGCTCACCTGGATGTGCGCCCCAAGGAGTGTCAGGACTCAGAACAACTACCAGCTGTCCAGGAGGATGTAGCAAGGGATGTTGGTCAGGGAGAGGGCCCTACAGGGAAGTGGTGGAAAAGCTCCTCAGCGGCTGCAGGTTCGGGGCCCCCCACTGCCTACATCTAGCCTCTCTGGCAGCCATTTGACGAGATGGAGCGGTGCTTGACTGATGGGGATGAGGACGGGGAGTGGAGCTACTCCACCGCACTGAGCAGCCAACCTATGGACTTGCCGAGGGAAAGGTTTGGGGAGGCAAGTTTCTGTGATGTTGGGGCCTGGAAACGGGTGGACACGGAAGCTGAAGGGCTGCCTACTTGGAAGGCCCGACCGCAGTCAACCCAACAGCTGGCTGTTCCATCTGCTCGCTTCCACTTGGCCAGCCCAAAGTTTCTACTTCATGGCGGTCATGGACAGACCAGGGAGGGGCAACCCCTGAGGGGACCACTGCCGGGTCCTTCCTTCGGTGGGTACAGCATACACCCTAGCCACTCACAAGGTGAGGGAACAAAAATGGGGGACAGTGGACATCCGTGGATACCCCATAGGCTGGCCAGTCTGCCACCAGCCCAGCAGTGGGCCAGGGATAGAGGGGCTGACCGTAGTTGGCCTATGGGGTTCTGGCAAGGGCCCCTCCCACCGTGGGAGCCGCCAGCACTGAGGGCACCGACTTCCGATGGCTATCTGGTAAGTTGTGGGACTGGCCAGAGCGCTTATTAGTGCACCACTTTAAGACCAGCCTTGACCACATGTTGCACCAGGCCTGTGCTTATTGGGGCTTGCCTCATCAACTGAGCGCCTGGTACTCAGCAGCTACTGAGTTGGATGCAGAGTTACAGGCATGTAGACCAAAGGGGTAGGTGCTGCTGAGACCATGACAGTTCCTGGATTGACCAGCGAACAATGCCCTGCCAGCCCTGCCTGTACAGGTGGTCCAACCAGAGGAGCCCACACCCACCAGGACACCTATCCTGTTTTTGCTGCAGCCAACCAGGCCACCGGGCGGCTGACTGCCCTGCCCCTACTCCACAAGCCAAGGCAGGGCATTCAGGGATGGGAAAAGTGAAGAAGACACCCCCAAAAGCCCTAGAGAAGTCCAGAGGGGCCCAGCAGAAGGGAATGGTGACCCCTGTGGCCAACAAGGACGATGGCCAAGTGATGGTGGAGGAGGGGCCCCAGCTCGCCAGTGGTGACAACGACGACGAAGGGGATGGCAACCCAATGGTAAGCAATGCCATCTGGCTCTTCCTGCTCCCAGTGGTGCTTACGGCTCAGAAGCGAGGCTCCTGCGAGGCACTCATAGATACCAGGTGTACCCAATGCTTGATCAGTCTGGCGACAACTGCCAAGTTGGTGGTGAGGGTGAGGAGGCTGTCAAGACCCATGCAGTTCGAGCAGGTGAAGGCTCACTGCTGGGAGGGGCACCTGACACCCACATCATGGAGCTGGTGAAGCTAGAGTTCGGCCAGCATTGGGAACTCATCCACTTCATCGTCCCAAAAATGACTGAGTCCGTGATTTTGGGACTTGCATGGCTGGATAAGTGGGGTCCAACCATATGGTGGGGGGCAGGTTGTAGGCACTTGCGTATAGGTAATGGGCCCATCCCACCAACACATGAGCGACTCCGGAACCATGGTGTTAACAAAGCTCCGGACCTGGGGCCCGAAGATACGGGGACCAAAGCTGCAGGGAAGGTGACAGCCTTCCTGAAAGTGTACAGTGACCTCGCAGAGGTTTTCAGAGAGAAGGAGTGTGATGTACTACCCCCTCACCGGCCAACAGACTGTACAATAGAGATAGAGATAATAAGCTGATGGGAAGCTGTAAGCCGGAAGCTGTAAGCCAGAAGCTGATGCAACAGAATGAGGCAGCAGAATGGGCCAGAAGCTGCCTATATAAAGGAAGCCATTAGAAGGCATTCTTTTTCCTCAGATCTTCTCCTCAAGCCTTCTCCTCGTGTATGATAGTTCTTGTTCTCTCTGTGTGTCAGTAGCTGTAAAGGTATTTAACCACGTATATGTTTGTAAGGATTTCACTGTATATAAAACCACTGTTATCTATAAAGGCTCTGTGTGCTGTGTGCTGTTATAGCTTCTGGGTTTATTGCATAATACTAGTTACGCTGCCTAAACTCTGACACAGGGCAATTTTAATTGCACTGTGACCTGGTTGATGATCTTCACTATGAGGAATGGCCCATAAACTTTAGTCCCAGTTTCTTACTGGGGAGTTTCAACCTCAAGTACTTTGTGGAGAGGTACACCTTCTCCCCCAGCTGAAATGGCCGTTGCGGGGCTTGGTGTTTGTCTGCCTGTTTCTTATAGATTTGTGTCGCTTTAGCTAGCGCTTTCTTGACATTCTCCCAGGTTGCTTTCAGCGTCGCCATCCAATCGGTCAAGCTGACCAAGGAGGGGGATTCCCTTGGGTACTCAGGCATTGCGATGAAGTCCATGCCGCTCACTACCTTGAATGGGGGTAGTCCCGTGCTACTGTGAACAGCATTATTGTACACGACCTCAGCGAAAGGCAGGAGGTCCGCCCAGTTGGACTGCTGATAGTTCATGTAACACCTTAAGTACTGTTCTACCATGGTGTTCAGTCTCTCTGCCCCCCATTGATGCTCGGATGAAAGGCCGGGCTAAGGCCCTGGGACAACCCAATGGACCACAGGAACTCCCTCCAGAACTTAGCCGTGAACTGGACCCCTCTGTCTGAGATAATTCTTCGTGGCACTCCATGCAGGCGGTAGATGTGCTTCAGGAACAGTTTGGCTAGCTGGTGGGCTGAGGGTAGTCCGCTGCAGGGTATGATGTGTGCCTGCTTGGAGAATAAGTCCAGATCACCATGTTCCCCCCTGGGGTAATTGCTCTTGATTAGAGACAGATGGATCTTGTTTTTCCATGCTGTATACTTTAAAGAAAGAAAACCTGAAATATATTCTAAGAAACATTTTATTATAAAGAAATAAAACAAACTTACTAACTACATCGTTACTGGCAGTTCTATAACACAGACGAACAAAGGAAAAAAGATCAGGAAGTTTCTTTCCTTAAACTTGGACATGCGCAGTAGCTCAGAAATCACAAGACAGTCTTATCTCTGTTGCTACAGAGACGTGATAAAGTTCTCAGCCAGGCTACCGTAACTCTTAGGATGGAAGCTCGGCTGACAAATACATAATGCAGTGACAACCCCTTCTTTGTCAGTTGAGCGAACATCAAGTATAGCCATCAGGTAAGGCACATCTTCTTGCGCAGATACTCGTGCTGAGCTGCTGGAAGCAGTTTTTTGAGCATATCAGCAATCTGATCATGTGTAGGCACATACTGCAATTTTAAAAAACCTTGTTTCACTAATTGTTTGATATTTTTATAACGGATGTCAATGTGTCTGGACCTAGAACCCGTGAAACGTGATTCAGACATATAAGCCACAGATTCGTTGTCTTCCATCACGGTGATCGGTCGGATCGGGTGTGTCCAGATATCTGTGACCAAAGCATCAAACCACGTTAGAGAATTACATGCATCTGAAACACAAGCATATTCAGCCTCAGTAGATGAACAAGAAACAAAATTCTGTTTTCGCACATGCCAGTAAACAGGACATCCATTCAAGAACATCATGTAACCTGAAGTATTTTTACATGATTTCTTATCACTCGCCCAATCAGAATCTGCATAACATAATTCTGCATGATCAGTATGTGTCGGTTCTAACAATAACCTCATATTTTTAGTATGTTTTAGGTATTTCAATAATTTCTTAACACATGTCCAATGAAACTGTTTTGCCTTACCTACGTGTCGGGACAAGAGATTAACACTAAGTGCAATGTTGGGTCTAGTCCAACTACTAATATACAAAAGTGACCCAATAACTGAACGATAAAGTGTTTGATCCTCGGACTTCCGGTCTGGAGCTGCGGCGCCACAGTCGGGGAATTAGTGGGCTCTAACGAGCCCGCAGAAACCCTGACTGACAAACCGCTGCCCGACCGGTCTTCGGACCGACCCCCATCTTGTAGGGATGGAGGGTGAAGAGGAGCGCCTCGGAGGGCCAAGAGGAACAGGCAAGTTCCTCAGAGGCCAGAGGGAATCCTCAAAGTCGGCGGCGGGGGTAGGCAGCCATGGCGGCTGCTACAAAGCCGCGGCAGACCGGGACAAAAGATCGTGCAGGAGGAAGAAGAAAGAACAAGCGTTTCAAAGCCGGGTGAGTGACACCAACCCAGGCAAATAAAGGGATCTTTTGGAATATTTTTTTAAAAATAAGACCCCAACCTTAAACAGCGGCTACAGATCTGTGGGGCTTGAGGATTTAAAAGAAAGGGGGAAAAATGGAGACCCAAGACAAACTTTGCATTCATTAATTTGGCTTAGAGGAGTTTATTCCTAATAATTTGAAAAATTGGACCTTCTTTTTCCTGTTTTCTCTGGAGTGGATTGAAGAAGTATTTTTTTTGGGGGGGGATTTAAACTTGTGAAAGTTAATGAAGTTAATGAAGATTGACAGCTGGATGGCTACAAAATTGCCAGGAAGTCTGAGGTGACTAAGCAGGAAAGTGGATTGAAGAGCTTTTACTTTCAGCTTGGAAAAGAAATATCCTAAATGGCTTTCTATTTTGGATTATTATGATTACTTTGGAATTAACAGTAGACTAATGGATTTTGGAAATTTTTATCCTGTTCTGGGTGATTTTAAGAAGAAAGATCTTGGACTTTTTCTATAATGGAAACTTACAGACTTAGCAAAAAGAAGGTGTGGCATATGAACAAAGACAGGAAGTGGAGACATCATGCTTGGAGCAGACATCTATAAGAGCACTAAAGTGATATATAGAACTTTTAATTTGAATAGATGAACTTTGAAGTGGAACATCTGGACAGACAGGAAAAAGAAGAAACAAAATAGATTTAAACTAAATGTAATTAAATTGTAATGCAATGCTTAAAAGCCTAAAGGAGTAAAAGGGGATTTTTTTCTTTTTTTTTTTTTTTTTGGATTAAACAGGAAGGTTTTTGGAATAATAAAGAAAATAATAATAATAACAAATGGCAATTAATACATACTTAATATACTAAGTGGTTAAAAATTATTATGAGAAGTGTACACTAATGTGAGATAATTTTGAGAAAACTTATTATTTGTTGTAATATGTCTTAACTATATTTTGCAAACAAAGCTAGACTGTTGATTATGATTGACTTACATATTACTGAATGAAACTATGAAATACACAGATGATAGAGATAAATTGTGATTTAATTTAACAAATATGGAAAATGATGATTATTATGAAACATAATGAGATTTTGATGAATATGCTGAGATATAGAGATTAAATAGATAATTATGATGTAAGGGAAACTAAAATAATGAGGTGAAGGATTTTAACTAGATAAGAGTTAGAGACTCAGAGGAAGTAAGTGGGAAAATAAATAAAATGCTGGAAATCAGCTAAACAATGGCAGGAGAGTTGGAGGAGACTATGCTGGAAATCAGCCAAATAGAAAATGCTGGAAATCAGCCAATAAAATGCTGGAAATCAGCCAAGTAATAGGAGGAGAGTTGGAGAAAAATATGCTGGAAATCAGCCAAACAATGGAAGGAGCTCTGGAGGAGATTATGCTAGAAACTAGCCAAATAAAATATGCTGGAAATCAGCCAAGCAATAGGAGGAGAGTTGGAGAAAAATATGCTGGAAATCAGCCAAACAATGGAGGGAGTCCGGGAGAAGTTTATGCTAGAAACTAGTCAAATACAATATGATGAAAATTAGCGAGTAATGTTGGGAGATTGGGAGGAGACAATATTGGGAATAATCTCAAAAGAGTTGATAATTTGGTGAAGAACAAGCAATATGTTCTTGTGATAAAACTGTGTTATATGTGGGATATTAAATTGGAAAGTTCAAGATATTTTGATTTGATTAAAAGGGTCAAATAATTAAGATATTGATAAAATTGTGTTTTAAAATTTTAACAAAATGGAGCTGTATTGAAATTGACCTTGATAATTTTGGTGATAAAATTGTAAGGTATATAATTAGAATAAGAGACTAGAACATTGTTAATAACTATTTGGATATTGATGAGATATAGATATAGAGATAATGAGCTAAAATTTAATTTGAAATTAAAACTGTATTGATATATTAGATTTGTTTAGATGAAAGTGTTAGAATCTTATGTTTAAATTTGTTATTTGTTTTTATTAGCTGTTTTAAATTTTTAAAAGATGTAATGGAAAAGTGGAATAGAGTGTGTTAAAAGAATATAAGCATGTTAACCATCTATGACCGGATTGAAACTCTGTTCTTGAAAGGTATATTTTATGTTTATGTTTGGGAACAAATAAAAAATATTTTCCAAAAAAAAAAAAAAGTGTTTGATCCTCGAATTCTGGACTTGGTTCATGTGCCAAGTTGTGAAAATCTGTTTGCATGGGTATGCATACTGTATTAGCATCTTTCATGTTGCAATGATGCAAAATTTGCTCAATTTTATCTTCTTGTGAAAGACTAAATCCCTTCTGAGTTTTGACAATCTGAACACCTAAATAAGTGTTAACATAACCTAAAGATTTCAATGTGAAAAATCTCTGCAAAGCTTTAGCAAAAATCTCACTCATCTGCTTATTTGGACCAATATAAACAATATCATCAACATAAACAAGAACTATCTCATATATATTATCAGATCTTTTTGTAAACACACATTCATCAGTTTCGGACTTAATAAAGCCCATTGAATTTAGTTTCTCAGTAAGACATAAGTACCACATTAAACCAGACTGTTTCAGACCATAAAGACTTTTGTGTAGAAACCAGGTATCCCCTTCTTGCTGTCGGAACCCTGGAGGACCTTTTACGTAGATCTCCTCATCCAGGTCAGCATCTAGATAAGCCGTGTCAACATTGAACTGGAAAGCTTCTAAACCAAGAATAGTGGTGGTGGCTAAAGCAATTTGTACACTCTCAGTCCGGACTGTCGGTGAGTAGGTATTTGTGTAGTCCTCAGGATAACGTTGAGCGAAACCCTGAGCTACAAGTCTGGCCTTGTACAATGACTCACCATTTGGCTTCTTTTTGATTCTGTAGACCCATCGAGTGCCAATGACTTTTTTGTTTGCTGGCGGGTTTGCAGGCGTAAACACCTTAAGTTTCTTTAGACTGTCCATTTCAGCCTGCATTGCCTCATACCACTTCTCTTGCTCTGAGTCAGGAAGATGCTTGATTTGTGTGAACTTATCAGGAGGAAGTGTAACATTAAAAATCAAAGGCAAGGGTGCTTTTGTCAGTTGCCACGAATATTGCTCTGGAGGGATCCCCTTTGTGGCCCTCTTGGAACGCCTCGGAACAGCCGTCCATTCTTCTTCCATTTCGTCCTCGTCTTCACCATCGTCGCTAGCGTCAGCATCGGCGGTTTGCGAAGACGGAACATCAGGTTGAGAAGAACTAGTGGATGGAACATTTGCCTGTGAATCTTGATCATCAGGCTGCGCGGCATCAGCAACATCATCTCTAGGAAAATAAACTCCAGGATCATTGGAATGAATCCTGGACCAGTCAGTAACTTCCTCAAAATTGGCGGATTGGGAAATCACTATTACATGTGTGGAGTCAATAAATTTGCTCCACTTTGAGTTATCATCAATACCCATAAATCTCATCCTCTTTTCTGCTGGACCTCCTTTCCTTCTTTGAGCTAAGGGAATGTTCACCATAGTGTATGAACCAAAAATATGGAGGTTTTTGAGGTCGGGCTTGTACCCATACAACATGAAGAAAGGAGTCTGATTTATTACACTACTCCAAGTACGGTTGACAATATAATTTGCATATTTAATAGCTTCACCCCAGTATGGTATACTGAGGTTGGCGTCTTCTAGGAGACAACGCATCATGGTTTGCAGTACTCCTTGTCGCCTTTCTACCACCCCATTCTGAGCCGGCGTATAAGGCGCTGAGGTCTGATGAAGAATTCCATTCTTACGCATCCAGCCCTGGAACCGCTGAGACATGAATTCAGCACCACGATCAGTTTGAATTCTGGCAATGCTAACTCCGTGTTGGATATAAACAAGAGCTTGCAGTTTAGACTTTGGCTTTATGTAATAAACACCACCAATTAACATGGTTTCAGCAACAATATCTCCATTTTTAACTATATAACTTGCTTTTTCGAGGTGGTGGACCTGGAACTTTGATACTCTAGACAAGTGACTCTGACTAAGCAAACTACTATTTGCTGTTGGTATATAATAAACATCAGGGATGAATGCATCCAGCTCTTCAACATAAACAGTTCCTTTTCCTATGACCTGACAAGGATGATTGGAAAAAGAATAAAGTTCATGTAGTTCAGGTTCAGGCTCGTGCATCTCTGTAAAAAGTTCTTTTCTGTAAGTAACATGCAATGCTGCACCACTATCCAAAGTCCACAGAAGTCGTCTGTCGTATTCTGGATGAGGTTGTGGATCGTTGGTTAAAGCTAATGTGGCGAGTGGAGCTTTCGGATCACGCCTGGGACCACAACGACCTTGTCTTCCGCCTCTGCCTCTGCCTCCTCTGGAGGCACAGGTAGCGGAGCAGCCTTAAGAACTGATTGATTTAGAGACATCATTGAAAACATTTGCTGTAATTGTTGTAAATGCTCTTGCAACATGTGAAGCAATTCAGTTTTATCTTGTAAATTATTTTTGCCAGTAGATGATGCTGCAACACTAGTATCAGGCATCACAGAAAACTTTGCTGCTGTAGCAGCGTCATGTGTAATCTGAGAAGGCATAACATCACTAGACAATTGTGATGTAGACACAGCTTTCTGTTCTGATTCGCCTGATGCAACACCCTCTTGTAGGAGTGGCTTTGGCTTCGAAGAAGAAGGAAAAATGGAGGAATCAGGAATTTGAAAAACACTGGAGTCCTTCTTATGTGGCTTAAGTATAGAAACAAACACTTTCGCCTTGTACAGCTCATGTTCTAGCACCTCTATTTGATCACAATAACTTTTCACAGCCTTCTCATGCAGGGTTTGTTCAGGGCTAAGAGGAGAATAATGAATTTCACCTCTCTCTGTGGGTAAGGAATGCCCAATCGCTTGTGGAATCTTAGGTTTGGCACCAAGCCTTTCAAATTCCTGGGCTTCTGTAGAGAATTCTTTAAAAATTAATTGAGGGCATGTAGAATCAGAAGAGGGCGTCACTGACCTCAGTAGCACGTTGTCTTCATTAACAGTTCCCCCAACAACATCTTCCCCCGAGCCTGGTTGCTGAAGCAAGTGGGGTTTGGAAAGTTGAGATCCTCTGTAAAATTCTTTTCACTGCTTCATCAGAGAGATTTATGTCTTCAGCAGACTGTGCTCTTCGTTTGGTTTTCTTCTTTCTTGGCATATTTTCAGTAATTAATCAGTGTTCCTCGGTCGCTGGACTAACTAACTGCTTAATAGCCTATTCGCTTATCAGCGGAGCAATGGCAAAGAAAAACATTGTAAATCAAACCATCCTCTGCTACCATATGTTGGAGCGTAAATCAGCTTCGATACTCCCCCCTGGGGTAATTGCTCTTAATTAGCGATCCATGCTGTATAATTTAAAGAAAGAAAACCCGAAATATATTCTAAGAAACATTTTATTATAAAGAAATAAAACAAACTTACTAACTACATCGTTACCGGCAGTTCTATAACACAGACGAACAAAGGAAAAAAGATCAGGAAGTTTCTTTCCTTAAACTTGGACATGCGCAGTAGCTCAGAAATCACAAGACAGTCTTATCTCTGTTGCTACAGAGACGTGATAAAGTTCTCGACCAGGCTACTGTAAGTCTTAGGATGGAAGCTCGGCTGACAAATACATAACGCAGTGACATTTTGGCAACTCCACTAGAAACAGTCTAAATACGCATGCGCAAGATGGCGACACCACCCTGAATCCGCAATCGACCATGGGGTGGATTCGGGTGTTTTGGGGTCCACCGGGGCTGCTTTTACAATCCTAGCCTGAATCCCCGGTGATGGGAACTCTCCCCCAGCCTGGAGAGGGCTTTTTTGCCCTCCGGAACAGCATGGCTGGGGAGAATTTACAGAGACTGAGTGCCACGGCATTGAAGGCACCAATGGCCGGTCACTCTGGTGTTTTCGCATTGGGGGTGGCAACAGCAATGTCGACAGCCGAACACAGCGGCCGGCCGAATTGGCAGTGGGACGAGGCCGGCCTGAAAGATCTTGCCTGGCCCAGGGTTACCTCGGGGAGCTACGGAGGCTCTGTAGATACCGGGGGGTGCACTGGAGATCCGGATGTTTGCTGGCGGCGGTGGAGGTTACCCCCGGCGAAATGGCGACTGCTGTAGGAGGCTGATTTGGCTCGGAAGAGCAATGTTGGTGGAGGGGACAAAAGGAGACGTCTAACATGCCCTGCAGCCGAGCAGAGGCTAATAAACCACCAAACCACCAATTGTGATCGGGGACTTGGAGGCTGCAGCCATGGCTGAGGGGATTACTAAACTTCTGGATATGGGAGTTGCCGGAGGCGGGCCTATGGACTGGCTGCCTTGGGCAGCATCTCTCTCTTCCCCCCCCCCTTTCTTTTCAGCCTGGTTTGGACTTCTTAGATGCTGCCCATGGATTGTATTACTGTGGATTTATTCCCAGTTTGTGGAACATCCCCCGCCCGTGAATTATCATCGACCTGTCTCTATAAATTATTATTCTATTCTGCTATTCTATTTTATTGAGCCCCTGCACCAAGGTGGTCTGGATAGTCATGTGGGTGCTGAGGGAGACGGCTTTTGGGCACTGGTTACTGCTGTAAGACTGGAGGCGGACCAACAAATCCTCCAAAGTTATGACCACCTGACCATCGCCGTGAGAGGGTGATTAGGACATTGATCTTGCAGAGGTGCTCAAAGGCCTGGGACTCCTCCCACTGTGGTGAGAGAACAGTGGAGGCCAGCTGTTTCTTCCACATGGTTTCTACCATCTTTTACCATCTTCTATAGAACTTTATTGGACCCCACCCAGATACCAGTTCCATTTGGTCTTCTTAGTGGATGTATTTGGTGGCTGAACTAATTGCACTGCGAGATGCCCCCCTCTTGCAGACGTGGCCCTCCACATTATTGAGGGCCTACCTCAATGACGGGTTTTGGGACCTGGAGAGGTGGCATGTGAAAAAGAGGGGGTTGAGGGTTTTTTTAAAAAGGGTAGCAGGGACGCTTTTAAGGGGACCTGGGAGGGGGGGAGGGGGCTGTAGAGATGGACCGGGGGGGTCCATATAGCCACTGTGCGGGGTGATGGGTTGGATGGGCACAGTGGAGGAGGGGAGAAGGGTAATCTCACCGGGGCGCCGGGGGGAGAAAGGAAGGGCAGTTCCATCAAAGTGATAAGTGGGAGGGGCAGGTATGGCGGGCGCAGGGGGCCATATCAGGTTCAGGGGGTGCGCACGCACTGTCTTTGAGCGATTGTGCACTCCGGCCCCCATAGCGTGGCTCGTGTCCTGGATTGCACAGAATCTCAGGCCCTGGGTCCTCGACTGATGTTATGTAATGCCAGGTCGGTAATTAACAAAGCCCCCCCTCATTTGTGATCTTATTGTGGAGGGGGTGTAGACCTGGCTGGGATTACGGACACCTGGTTGGGCCAGGAGGGGGGGTTCCCCTCGTTGAAATGTTCCTTCCAGGCTTCCGTGCATTTCATCAACCGAGGGCCCAGGGGAGGGGTGGGGGAGTAGCGGCAATTATTAGAGAAAGTCTTTGTCCGAGGGAGGCCACTGTTCCTCAGATAGCCAGATGTGAGTCCCTTTTTGTGAAGTGGGGTCGTGGGGTGCAGATGGGTTTGCTGACTACGTACCTGGCTCCCTGCCACGTGGCGGCGACCCTGCCTGAGCTACTCGATGTGATTGCCGGGGTGGCAGTTGATACCCCCAGACTTATTGTTATGGGGGATTTCAACCTGCCATCCGTCAGTGAGACGTCAGAGGTGGCTCGGGAGTTCATGGCTTCATTGACGGCCATGGACCTGACCCAGTTAGTGCAAGGCCCCACTCACACAGGGGGACACACTCTGGACTTGATTTTTATCTCTGGTCAGTGGCTGAATGAACTTGGTAGAGGGGACCTAGAAATTAAACCCTTGTCATAGACAGATCATTCGCTCCTTCGCTTAGACTTTCAAGCCGCTTCCCCCTGCCGCAGGGAGACGGAACCGACTAGATGGTTCCCTCCCAGGCGCCTGATGGATCCCGAAAGGTTCCAGATGGAGCTTGGGCCATTTCCTGAGACTCTTGCACACGACTCGACTGAAGACCTGGTGGCCGCTTGGGATAGTGTGGCCGCAGGGGCTTTGGACCGTGTCGTGCCTTTGCAGCCTCTGACCCGATGCCGATCTCAATTGGCTCCTTGGTTCTCCGAGGAGCTGAGAGAGATGAAGCGTCAGAAAAGACGCCTAGATAGTGTTTGGAGGACTAGTCAATCCGAATCTGACTGGACACAGGTGAGGTCTTATACCAAGACCTACCTAGTGGCGATAAAAGTGGCAAAATCTAACTATTTTTCTTCTCTTATCGCATCTGCAGAGAACCGTCCAGCCGCTCTGTTTAGGGTGACCCACTCCCTCCTTCGGGTGGAAGTGCGGGAAGATCCCTTGCAGGGTCGAGCTGAGGATTTTGTGCAATTCCTGCATGATAAAGTTGCTCAGATTCGGGAAGGCTTGGACTCCGACTAGGTGAGTCTGGGGAGGGAGACGGGGGTGAGCCTTGAGAATATTATCTGGGAAGAGTTTGACCCTGTGGCTCCCGAGGACGTGGACAGGATTCTGGGTGGGCTTAGTGCTGCCACATGTTTATTGGACCTGTGTCCCTCCTGGTCGGTACTGGCCTCCCGGGAGGTTACACAAGGCTGGCTCCAGGGGATTATAAATGCTTCTTTGAGTGAGGGTGCCTTTCCCGCCGCCTTGAAAGAGGCGGTGGTGAGGCCCCTCCTCAAGAAGCCATCCCTGGACCCAGCTGTATTAGCAAATTACCGTCCGGTCTCCAATCTTCATTTTGTGGCAAAGGTTGTCGAGAGTGTGGTGGCATGACAGCTACCCCAGTACCTGGAGGAAGCTGTCTATCTGGACCCGTACCAGTCAGGCTTCAGGTGGGGGTACAGCACAGAAACGGCATTGGTCGCGTTGGTTGATGATCTCTGGAGGGCTCAGGAAAGGGGTTGGTTCTCTGTCCTGGTCCTATTAGATCGCTCAGCAGCTTTTGATACCATCGACCATGGTATCATGCTGCAGCGGTGGAGGAGGTTAGGAATTGGAGGCACCGTGTTACGGTGGTTCTCCTCCTACCTCTCCGACCGCTTGCAGTTTGTGTTGGCAGGGGGGCAGAGGTCGACCTCTCGGCGCCTCGCTTGGGGGGGTGCCGCAAGGGTCGGTCCTCTCGCCCCTTCTGTTCAACATTTATGTGAAGCCGCTGGGTGAGTTCATCCATGGTTTTGGGGTGAGAGTCCATCAGTACGCTGATGACACCCAGCTGTACATCTCCACCCCAAATCACCCCAATGATGCCCTTGATGTGATATCCCGCTGGCTGGAGGCCGTGCGGGTCTGGATGGGGAGAAATAGGCTCAAGCTCAACCCTTCCAAGACTGAGTGGCTGTGGCTTCCGGCATCCCGGTATAGTCAGCTGGTGCCATCGCTGACTATTGGAGGTGAATCTTTGCCCCCCACAGAGAGGGCTCACAATCTGGGTGTCCTCCTGGACTCATGGCTGTCTTTAGAAGAGCATATGACGGCTGTAGCCAGGGGGGCTTTTTATCAGGTTCACCTGATCCACCAGTTGCGTCCCTTTCTGGACCGGGAAGCCTTGCGCACGGTCACTCACGCCCTTGTCACCTCCCATCTGGACTATTGTAATGCTCTCTACATGGGGCTCCCCTTGAAGAGCACTCGGAAGCTCCAACTGGTCCAGAATGCGGCTGCGCGGGTGGTTATGGGTGCACCTCATTACGCCCATGTAACACCTCTCCTGCGCGAGCTGCACTGGCTCCCAGTGGCCTTTCGGGTGCAATTCAAGGTGTTGGTCACCACCTTTAAAGCGCTCCATGGCATAGGACCAGGATATTTATGGGACCACCTTCTGCCACCAATAGCCTCCCACTGACCAGTCCACTCCCCCAGAGAGGGAGTCCTCAGGGTACCATTGGCCAAGTTATGTCGGCTGGCGATACCCAGGAGGACAGCCTTCTCTGTCGGAGCTCCTGCCCTTTGGAATGAATTGCCCCCGGATATTCGTAACATCTCTGACCTCCGGGTCTTTCGCTGTGCCCTCAAGACCCTACTGTTCCGACAGATGGGGCTGTCTAAGTGAATGATTTTAAATTGGATTTTAATATTGGGTTTTTAAAATTTGGCCAAAACTATTTAATGATTTTAATTAATTTTAACTATGATATTGTATATTTATATTTTTAATCTTGGCTGTACACCGCCCTGAGTTGTTATTATTATTATTATTATTATTATTATTATTATTATTATTATTATTAAGTCCATTGTGATTTCCTCCCATGGTCTCGTTGGCTCTGCCATTGGTTGCAGAAGTCCGGGGGTGGGTGGGTTTCCTGGTTGTTTTTTCATTGTGGTGCAGATGGTGCAACTTTTCACATAACTGTCCACGTCATTCTTTGTGCCGGGCCACCAGAATTGCCTCTGTGCTAAGTGTAAAGTCTTTAGTAACCCAAAGTGGCCTGCCGATTTGATGTCGTGGCTATGGAGGATTAGGGTGCGTAGGGATTCTGGGACATAGAATTTCATCCCCTTCCACGCTAGGTCATCTCTTTTTGTCAAGAGGTGTTGGTTGTCACGGAACCAGGGGTCTGCTAGCAGTTCAGTTTTGAGTTTCATGGTTAGATCATTTGTGGGTTGACCTTGCCAGTCATGGCGTTCTCGTCTGGTGGTCACTTGGGCGACTGTTTGGGTAGGGGGGATGATGGCGTCTATTACCTCCTCCCATTCGCATTTGTATTGGGGTATGTGGGAGAGGGCATCAGCTAGGAAGTTCCTCCCCCCTGGGATGTGCTTTAGCACGAAGTCGAACCGGTTGAAGTATTGAGCCCAGTGGACTTGTTTGGGTGATAGTTTGCATGGGGTTTTAAGGGCCTCCAGATTTTTGTGGTTGGTCCAGACTTCGAATGGTCTCTGCCCCCCTTCCAGCAGGTGGTGCCAGGTTAGCAGTGACCATCTCACCGCAAAAGTCTCTTTTTCCCATACAGCCCATCGCCTCTCTGTGTCCGTGAGTTTACAGGAGGTGTAGGAACAGGGCTGTAGGTTTCCTTGGCTATTTCTTTGGAGTAGCACTGCTCCCACTGCCATGTCACTGGCGTCTGCTTGGATAACGAAGGGTTGTTCATGGTCAGGATGCTTCAGCACTGGTTCCTTTGCAAAATGTTCTTTTAGTGTTTCGAATGCCTTTTGGCAGGTTAGGTCCCACTGTAGGGGTTGTCCCGGGTGGGGTTTTGTTCCTGGGCTCCCTGTCTTTAGGAGGTCTGTCATGGGTTTGGCAATCTTTGCGAAGGAGGGGATGAATTGCCTGTAGGAAGCTTTGTAGCTGTCTGCGGGTGCGAGGGGGCTGCCAGCCTAGGATGACTTGTACTTTGGCTGGGTCCATCTCTATGCCCTCATTTGACACTCAGTAGCCCAGGTAGTCTAGCTGTGTATGGTGAAATTCGCATTTTGACAGCTTGACGTACAGGTGTGCAGCCATAGTTTTTTCTAGTACCTGGCAGGCTAGGGTATGTGGTCTTCCATGGTCTCAGTGTAGATGAGGATGTTGTTCAAGTAGACAAGGGACCCCTTATAGAGGTGCTCGTGCAGCACCTCGTTTATTAACTGCATGAATACCCCCGGGGGGTCCTGCCGTCCAAAAGGCATTACTTTGAATTGGAAGCTCCCTAGGGGGAAGTTGAATGCTGTTTTCCATTCATCTCCCTCCCTGATGCAGACTCTGTAGTATGCTTCTCTGAGGTCTAATTTAGTAAAAACTTTTCCCTTGGCTAGGTGAGCTAGCATGTTCCTCATGAGAGGGAGGAGGTATAGGATGTGTACACACACAGTTTATTCCTCTAAAATCCATGCATAATCTCATGATTCTATCTTTTTTTGTTTCTTTGAATAGGACTGGGGCTGCAACCTGTGGCTTGGCTGGCTCAATGAACCCCCCTTGCTAGGTTTTTGTCTATTTATTTGTGCATTTCTTGCATTTCTCGGTGCGTCATGGCATACGGTTTGGGTTTGAGTAGTTTTGCCCCGGGGATGATTTCGATGAGGCAGTCCATCTCATGATGGAGGGGAGGGGGAGGGCATCGCACTCAGCCTTGCTGAATACTTCCGCGAGGTCCTGATATTCTCTGGGGATATGTTTGGCCTCTGGGGTTTTGTCGGAGGTGGCTGCCAGTTGCTCTGGTGGGCCCTTAGGGAGGGTCTCCGGCAGGGGTGAAACGCTCCCAGTTCAGACCAGCTCGGGCGAGTAGGTAGTGATGGTGGCGGGCAGTTCAGAGAACCGGTAGCAAAAATCCCTGCCCCCGCTCCCCATGCCCAGCTGAGCCGCGTGATCATCAGAGCCTTTTTTTCCTTTTAAATGGCTCTGACGAACCAAGCTCTGACGATCCCAGCTGAGTTGCCTGCTAACCGGTAGCAAAAATCACCCCACTCTCCAGCTTGCTTAGCTTAGCTGCTGGTCGCAACGCCTGCCTTGCTTCGCTTGCTGTAATACCTGCAATCCATTGCATCAGCAAGCAACTGAATCTCCCTGCCTGCAATCAAGCTTATCGGTGAGCAGCTCTATCTGCCTTCCTGCCTGCCTTGTACCTTCTATTGCAGGGGTCTCCAACCTTGGCAACTTTAAGACTTGTGGACTTCAACTCCCAGCAAAGCTGGCTGAGGAATTCTGGGAGTTGAAGTCCACAAGTCTTAAAGTTGCCAAGGTTGGAGACCCCTGTTCTATTGGGTAAGTTTTTTCCCCCTTTGGGAGCTTTAAAAAAAATAGTTAATTGGGTTTTTTTTTTAGTTGTTCTTTTTTTAGACCTAGCCATTTAAAGTTTAGGAAGTTTTAAATTTAGCTGCTTTTATATAAAAATAAAAATAAAATAATATTTGTGCAGCTTTCTGAGATTTAGTGTGTTTCTGTAGTGTTTCACTCTAACTACACAAACACACAAAATCTCACAAAGCTGTATGTGGAATTTTGTGTGTGTAAAGTGTGAAAATTGTTTTTTTGGGCTTTTTGTGGCTGTGTGAGGTTCCTGCTTGTTGCAGGGGCCATTTTGGGTCTAGCACAGCTGCTTTTACATTGTGGGACTATCTGGAACGAGCTGTCAGCCTCCTCTGGAACCACCTGTGCTCCGCCGAACAAACACCACACGCACACACTCAAAGGTGAAGCTATCCGGTTTAATCATAGCTTATACGGTGGTCATACAGTAAGCGCTGAAGTTTTCTGATGAAAAACAAAGTCGGAGACGCCCGATTCCTCCGCTTATCTGGCTTTATAGAACGCCCCCAAGCGCCCTGCCCTTGCTCAATTGTGCATTTAAAGTGACCGCGCTATTTACTCCTTCAGTTACTTCCGGAGCTCGCTGTCCCTCGTATTGAAGGGCGTTTGTTTCCTTTGACATCGTTTTATTGACCCTGTCACCAGATTCCCTATACCATCCACCACCTGATATCACCGTGCCCTGCTAAATGCTACAACACCCCCCTTCACCGTGTCTCTGTTCTTCTGGCTTGTCACAGTCCCCGGGATCATGTGTCGAGGGAATGGCTGACACTCGACATGCGCCCCCCACCCCTACCAGGTCTCTTCCTGTAGGGACATAAAAACATTCGGTTATTCACATTAAGTGGGAAAGTGTCCACCTGGTTTGTTTGGATATGTTTCATGGAATTGTTTTAGTAATCGTGGAGCATCTATATCCTTCGTTTTCACCCATGTTGCTTCTGATATAGGGTATCCCTTCCAATGTACTAAATACCTAAGCTTCCCATGATATATCTTAGAATAGAGGATCTTTTTAATTTCGTATGAGCTTCCTGTCACAGGCCCTGGACGTGTTCCTGTCTCTCTTATTTTGGCTTCTGGTTTTAGGAGACTACTGTGGAATACTGGGTGTATTCTTTTCAGTAAGGGGGGTAGTTGTAAGGATACCGTTACGGGATTTATTATTTTGGTGATGGGAAAGGGACCTATATACTTTGGACCTAATTTTTTCTGTGTCACTATCTGGGGATTGGTCTTCAACCAACTGTCTGTTGCTAATTTTTTCCTCAACTCCACTACCCAGGTTGTGGGGAGCGGGAATACGTCCCTTCCTTGCTTTCCTGTCTGTTTATAAGGTATTAAGGCTTGTGTTATCTCCTCTTTTTGGCTCTCAAATTGCGGCATGCACGATAGGGCATCAGCTAAATAGTTCTTTCCCCCTGGTATCGCTTTCAGCTTGATGGTAAATCTGTGGAAATATTGAGCCCAACGTGCCTGTTTCGGGGACAGTTTACGAGGCAATTGAAGTGCCTCTAGATTTTTGTGATCCGTCCATACCTCAGATTCTACCTTAGTCCCTTCTAGCAAATGCCTCCACATTTGCAAGGCCCATTTTATGGCATACGCCTCTTTTTCCCAAACCGTCCAATTTCATTCTGTATTGGTTAGTTTTCGGGAGGTGTAGGCGCATGGTTGAAGAACCCCATGTTCATTTCTTTGTAGGAGAACACCTCCTACCGCCACATCACTTGCATCCGCCTGGATTACAAAGGGTTTCGATGTGTTAGGATGTCTTAGTATGGGTTCATTAGCGAAGAGGGTTTTCAACGTGTCAAATGCACGTTGACATGATATCGTCCAATTTATTTTTTGTTGTGGGTTGCCTTTCCCGACTGCACTTTTTCTCATCTTTAAGAGATCAGTCAACGGTAAAGCCACCTTAGCAAATGAGGGGATAAATCTTCTATAAAAATTTGCAAAGCCCAGAAAACCTTGTAACTGTTTTCGGGTCTTTGGCGCCTGCCATTCCAACACTGTCTTGACCTTATTTGGGTCCATTTCAATCCCTTTTTCTGAAATCCTAAACCCCAAGTAATCTATCTCTGTCTTGTGAAATTCGCATTTCGATAGCTTTACATACAACTGAGCCTTCAACAACTTCAGTAATATTTGCCGTACCAGATGAATGTGTTCTTCTAGGGTATTGGAGTATATTAGAATATCGTCTAGATATACGAGAACTCTGCAATACAGGTGGTCATAGAGTATACTATTGATAAACTGCATAAAAACTGCAGGGACCCCCTGTAGACCAAATGGTATGACCCGGAACTTATAGCTGCCCAAAGGGCAGTTAAATGTGGTCTTCCATTCATCACCCGCTTTTACCCGGACCCTGTAATACGCTTCTCGGAGGTCCAACTTAGTAAAGATCTTCCCTGTCGTGAGAGTGGAAAGCAAATCCATCATAAGGGGTAAGGGATAAAGGGGTTCCATACAGACAGCATTTAATTCCCGAAAATCAACACACAATCTTAGCCCTCCAACTTTCTTCTCCTTAAACAGAACTGGCGCTGCCATATGCGCACGACTGGGTGAGATAAAACCCCTGGCTAGGTTCTGATCTATATAACGCCACAATTCCTCTAATTCAAGGGGAGTCATGGAATACATGCGGGGTTTAGGTAGACTAACACCTGGTTTCAACTCTATCGCACAGTCTGTAGGACGGTGGGGTGGAAGGGTCTCACATTCCTTCTCGCTAAACACACGCCATAGATCTCTGTATACATGTGGGACTTTTTCTAGACAGGACATCTCCCAGTCCCTCCTACATCTCTACTGTCTTCAGGTGGATCAGGGCCTACTGCCAAGCGTAATTTGCGAAAAACCCCTTCCCACCAAATGGTAGGTTTCCATTTATCTAACCATGATAGGCCTAGAATGATGGGTTCAATCATTTTTTCTACAACCACAAATCGTACTACTTCCCGATGATTCCCGATCTCAAGTGTCACAGGCTCTGTAACATGGGTAGCCGGTTGTCCTCCTAGCGTTAAACCATCCATTTGCTCAAAGTAAATAGGTTTCTGCAATCTCACTACACGTAGTCCAAGACTGTCTGCTATCGCCCTTCGTAAAAGGCAACGGGTACAACCGGTATCTACTAAGGCCCCTTGCTGTTCCAGTCTACCCGACCCAGGGTGTTTTAGTGTCACCTGGATAACAAAAGGTCGGACAGGATCACATACCATAGGATCCATGTGTTCCGTTTCCTCCTCAACGTTCCCCTCCTCCGTCGGTGTTCGGATGACATCAGGAGAGCCACCATTGCCATCACGACCGTTGGCCTCATCACCTCTTGTTTGAGCCGCGATACAAGAGCGCTCCGATAGTCTGGAACGGAAACCCGCCCGCCTACTGGAACCTGATGCCTGGATGTCTGGGGCCCGGAGAGGCGGGAGTGGGCAATCAAGCGCTCTGTGGCCCTCCTGGTCACACCGGTAACATCGGAATGGTCTTTGTGAGGCAATACCACCTCTTACTCCTATAGGCATATATGTTCGAATGCCTCCCCGCCCTGTTGGTGGCTTCTCCAACACCTTCCGTGGTGGGGTCACGGTGTCGCTTCGCATCCGGAACTCCTTCAGGCCTACATCCAATTCGACAGCCGCTTTATACCAGGCTGTTATGTAAGGACCAAGGCCCCTATAAACGCAGGCCTGACGTAGGTCTCTATCCAGCCCCTTATGGAAATGGCGAACTAATAAACGTTCGGGCCAGCCCCTCAACCGATTAGCCAAGGTACAAAATTCCTTTACATAGTCTTTAGCCGCTCGTCCATTTTGTTTTAGTGAAACTAGATCACTTTCGACAATGGCCTGGGTGCTGGAAATCGACTCCGTAACGCTTCCAGGAACAGTCCCAAATCTGCCAGTTCTCGAGCATGCATGGTGTGTAAACTGGCCACCCAGTCAGCTGCCTCACCTGTCAACACCGTCATAATCGCTACTACTCTGGCCCACTGAGAGGAATAATAGTGCCCATAAGCATCCATGTAGCTGATCACCTGGCTTAGAAAGAGGGTGTCAGCCTCAGCTTTGCCTGCTTCAGCTGCCATAAGAAACGGGGGAGGGATTAGTTATGGGGCGAAGGGTGGGAAGATGCAGGAGGTGTTTTTTTTTCCTTGTAGGACGTGTCTTCATAAGAAACGAAAGTGAATCTTCAAAGGGGACGGCTGACCAACTGCCCTACATTCCTGATGAATGATGCTGCCAGACGTGATGCCACCTGACCTTTGGGAGACCTTTGGATTGGCTGATGATCAATGGACACGGGGGGGGGGAGAGAAGCTTAGTAGATGCATTTCGCGCATTTTGCTCACTTCCAGCTTTACCTGGGTTGCGATCATTTCGTATTCAGTAAAAGTACTAATCTCTTCAAAATGATTGAGTTTGGGTTTTTCTTTCCTGGATATTGAAGGAAGCATACCTGACATTAAGCTGGAAGACACATCCAGTCATCCCGGACAAAAACCGAGGGGACTGTAAATCCAAAATATGTCAGATCGAGGGAGTGATGAAGAAGAACAAATGGGGGCAGCGAGTTCAACAGCAGCCGCCCTCCAAGCGGAGAAAGAGAATGAAGAATGGTTGGAAAGACTCCGTTTAGAGCCGGAGGAAGCTAGATGGTCGAAAGGAGTGGGGAGGCTGCCAGACTGGGGAGAGGACCCCCGGGGGGTGACGATTTCCAGACCCCGTAAAAAGGAGGCAGTGTGGATGCAAAAGCAAAAGGAACGTCTCATGATGGAACAAGCCTTGCAGCTTATTCGTGATGTAGAAGAAAGCAGAAAAAAACGTGAGTCTTTGGGAATTCCTGTGGAGAAGGGGGGAGCAAGCCCCAGGGGGGAGCCAGAAGAGACAGCCTGCGGGGGAGAGGAAGAGTTTGAGGAAGAAACCTCCCAGGTTTCAGCAGCTCGAGGGAGAGATGCAGCTGGCCAGAGAACCCCAGCCCTACTGCCCCCCCCCGCAGATGAAAAAAGCCAAAAATCCCCCCCTTCCTGGGAAGTATGATGGAAATCCGAAAACATTGGGATTTTTCCTGACCCAAGTGTGGAACCACATGCAGGATTGGGGGGAGGACTATGAATCAGAGGCTGCTAAAGTGAGAAGCGTCACGAACGCTCTAGAGGGAGTAGCTGCTGAGTGGATGGTGGTTCTTCACAATAACAACTCCCTCTTGCTGAGAAATTACAAGCAGTTCATGGGGGCCCTTAGGAAGCATTTTGAAGACCATTTAGCTGAACGAAAGGCGAGACTCAGAATGAAGAGCATTCAGCAGGGCCGGAGACCGGTGGCAGAGTATATCCAAGAGTTTCGTGAGCTGGCACCCTATATGACAGGCTGGTCAGAAATGGCTCTTTTGGAGAGTTTCAAGGATGGGTTGAATGAAGAGATATATTGAGATTGCAGAAGCATGGGGGTCCCCGAAGATTTGCATAGATGGTACATAGTAGCTGAGGATGTGGAGATCGAGCTGAGATGGAGCGAACTCCGAGGAAGGCGTATGGGGGACCAGTCATCCTCTTTCCACCGTAAAGGGGCACCAAAGATGACTGGGGGAAAGGCCGAATTCAAACCCAAGTCAAAGCCCTTCACCTGTTTCAAATGTGGGAAAGAAGGTCACCGGGCTGCCGAATGCTTCTCCAAGCCACCGCCAAAAGCTACCGGGGCCGGCCCGAAGAAAGGCAACAAAATACCCGCCAAAGCCTGCGGCACCGCCCTGAAAGGAGAAGTCGTTGAGTTCACTCCCCGAAACCAGGGTGACTTGGGAACTCCGACCAACAATGACGACAGCAAGACGGACTCCGACTCCGACACCGACGATCGGGTGAGTCACACGGAAGAACCATTACTCATCCCCGTAGAAATAAGGGTGCCCTCCACAGGGGCTCACGCGCAATTGTTAGCCCTGTTGGACTCGGGGTGCACTAGGTGCATAATTAGCCCCAAAGTAGTGGAGGAAATGGGACTGAGACTAAAAACTTTAAAAAGACCCATTGCATTTTGTCAATTAGACGGGTCGATTGCAGGAGGGGGCCCAGCTAGCTTTATGACCGAACCCCTTGAACTGCAATTGGGGAATCATGTAGAGAATCTCAGATTTATTGTAGCCCCTGGTATGGAAAGACCCCTCATTCTAGGACTGCCCTGGCTTCAAAAATGAAACCCACGGGTAAATTGGAAGACGGGGGTCCTGCGCATCCGCACGGCAGAACCAACTCTGGAAAAGGAAGCCCCCCCCCCCGAGAGACTATATGAAACCAGAAAGGGTGGCAGTAGCCATTAACTATATTGAGGGAGAAGAGAAAATTCCAAAGGAAGATTGGGATCTCAAGGAAGTTTTTAGCGAAAAGGCATCGGATGCTCTGCCTCCCCACAGGGCCACCGACTGCACCATTGAAATACTCCCTGGGGTGAAGCTTCCCAAACCAAAAATTTACCCCATGACACCTCGAGAATTGGGGGAATTGCGAAATTTTATTGACAAAAACTTAGAACGGGGATTCATCGAATGAGCCAAACCCAAGGTGGCGGCGCCAGTAATGTTCCGCGAAAAGAAAGATGGATCCTTTCGTTTAGTGGTTGATTATAGAAATATGAACGCGATTTGCGTAGAAAATGTCTACCCCCTCCCACTCATGAAGGACATGTTAGCCATTTAGGGAAGGTAAAAATTTTCACCAAACTTGATTTAAGAGAGGCATACTACCAAGTGAGAATAAAAGAGGGAGATGAATGGAAGACAGCATTTAATTGCCCACTGGGATGTTTCCAGTTTAGAGTACTCCCTTTTGGACTACAGGGAGCACCGGCTGTATTCATGCAGTTGATCAATGAAGTATTGCACGAGCACCTGTATAAGGGGGTGTTGGTCTATTTGGATGACATTCTGATCTATTCTGACAACATGGCCGATCATGTAAAGTTGGTTCGAACAGTCTTGAAGAAACTCAGAGCAGCTGAACTCTATGCCAAACTTTCTAAATGTGAATTTCATCAAGACAAAATCGACTATCTTGGATATTGTATATCGCATGAGGGAATAGAGATGGACCCTGAAAAGGTCCGGGCAGTGCTGGAATGGGTTAGGGTACCCGTAACCCATTCCAGCACCCGTAAACAGTTACAAAGTTTCTTAGGGTTTGCTAACTTCTATAGACAATTTATCCCCTCTTTTGCAAAAATTGCACTACCAATTACAGACTTGTTAAAAACCAAAGGGGAAGTAAGGCCCAAACCCTCGAAACCACTAGAATGGACTATGGACTGTCAAGCCGCTTTCGAAAAATTGAAACGGCTGTTTGCGGCTGAACCTGTGCTCAAACACCCCGACATGGAACAACCTTTTGTAGTACAAGCTGACGCCAGCGACATAGCTGTAGGAGCAATACTCTTGCAAAAGAATGAAAACGGGATCTTACAACCCTGTGCTTACACGTCCCGTAAACTATCAGATACAGAAAGGAGATGGGCCATATGGGAGAAAGAGGCGTTTGCAGTTAGATGGGCGCTGTTAACATGGAGACAATTTTTAGAAGGGGCGAAACACCCTTTCGAGGTGTGGACTGATCATAAGAATCTAGAAGCATTAAAAACACCACGCAAACTATCACCAAAACAGGCTCGTTGGGCCCAACATTTCAAGCGTTTCAATTTCACTCTACGTTACCTTCCTGGTGGAAAGAATTTCATGGCGGACGCACTTTCCAGATTGCTGCAGTACAACAGCATCAAGAAGGAAGTGGTTCAACCAATGATCCCCTTGACACAATTGGCAACACCTGTCACTACCAGAGCGCAGAGTAAAACCGAACCAGAACTCTCGGGGGATTTGCTCGAAAAATTACGAGAAGCACTAAAAACTGACGAGTGGTTTAAGAATCACTCGAATGAATGCACACTTCGTGACGGACTAGCTTGGGTTGGATCGAAATTGTATGTTCCAACCACATTAAGGACAACCGTATTGAAATATGCTCATGATGCCAAGGCCGCAGGACACTTTACGTTTGTCAAGACTCTACATCTTGTTAAGAGACAATTTTGGTGGCCTGCACTTAAAAAGGACATAGAGGCTTATGTGGCTAGCTGTCCAGTATGTGCCTCGGCTAAAAGACCTCCAGGAAAATCCCCTGGATTACTGCAAAGTGTGGCTAGACCGAACGCCCCATGGAAGGAAATATCTATGGACTTTATTGTGGACTTACCAGAGAGTGAGGGCTGCACTGTCATTTGGGTAGTAACTGATTTGTTTTCCAAACAAGTACATTTCATCCCTTGCTCAAAGATCCCTTCAGCAAGAACCCTCGCAAAACTGTTTATTCGGCAGATTTACCGACTACATGGATCTCCAAAAAGAATAATTTCTGACAGGGGTGTACAATTTACTTCCAGTTTCTGGAAAGAGTTTTTGAAGTTGATAGGCACCGCCCAGGGGCTAAGTTCCAGTCACCACCCCCAGACAAATGGGGCCTGTGAAAGAACCAAAGGGGTGCTAGAACAATACCTGAGGTGTTACGTAAATTACCAGCAAGACAATTGGGTAGACTTGTTGCCATTTGCAGAAGTGGCATATAATAATTCTGTACACAGTAGCACCGGATTCACTCCTTTTAAGGTCGCGTCGGGCCAGGATTTCGTACCCATTCCCGAGCTACCACAAGATGATCCTCAGAATCCCTCTTTGATGGATTGTATTGAACAGTTAAAGAGCACATGGGCAGTGACTCGGAAGGCATTAGATGAGGCACACCGGGCCCATAAGGCGCAAGCCGATAAGAAAAGGTCCTCAGCTCACATTTATAAAGTGGGTGATAAAGTCTATTTATCTACTAAATACTTACAGACTACCCAGAAGTCCAAAAAGCTAGGGCCTAAGTATGTGGGACCATTTCGTGTGATTAGACTGATTAATCCAGTAACAGTTGAATTGGAATTGCCTAAAACGTTGAGACGTATACATCCTGTATTTCATGTTAGTTTATTGAAACCTGAACACTCGTCTCCCCTAAGGGCTGACCAAAGCACCCCTCCAATTCCCATTCTCATAGAGGGGGAGCAACATTTTGAAGTTAAAGAAATCTTGGACTCTAGAAAACACCATGGTAAAGTCCAATATCTGATTGCCTGGAAACATTTCCCTTTGTCTCAGGCTGAATGGGTGAATAAACGTGATGTCCGCGCTCCCAAGCAAGTTCAGCAATTCTATACCAAATACCCAGATAAACCATAATTATTGTATATATTCTGTTTCTCTCTCTTTTCTTTCCTTTTATTTAGGAATAACGTCTCTTCTGCAAGAGGGGCCGAATGTCAGCCTCAGCTTTGCCTGCTTCAGCTGCCATAAGAAACGGGGGAGGGATTAGTTATGGGGCGAAGGGTGGGAAGATGCAGGAGGTGTTTTTTTTTCCTTGTAGGACGTGTCTTCATAAGAAACGAAAGTGAATCTTCAAAGGGGACAGCTGACCAACTGCCCTACATTCCTGATGAATGACGCTGCCAGACGTGATGCCACCTGACCTTTGGGAGACCTTTGGATTGGCTGATGATCAATGGACACGGGGGGGGGGGAGAGAAGCTTAGTAGATGCATTTCGCGCATTTTGCTCACTTCCAGCTTTACCTGGGTTGCGATCATTTCGTATTCAGTAAAAGTACTAATCTCTTCAAAATGATTGAGTTTGGGTTTTTCTTTCCTGGATATTGAAGGAAGCATACCTGACAGAGGGCTACATGGTCTGGATTCCCATCGAATGTGGCTTGTAAGGGAGGGAGACCCCATGGTATTTGCTGTACCCAAGGCCCTGGGATCCATGCAGGTGCTGGATCCCGTTCACGCCTGGAATGCTCTTCACCCCGAGGGGCTCTTTGTTCCCGTGAGCGGGACCGTCTAGCAGCAGGCTCACTTTCCTGGTCCTCACGATGCCCCTGACTATGTGGCTGTCGTCGTGTACCATGTATCCCCTTGCTTGACGAGGAACCCCCCCCCCCCGGGGAGTAGGGTCTTCATCCCTTCCACCCCTGTATCGACTACGGTCTACTCGCAGCTTTGGACTGGCCAAATGCACCCTGGATTCAGACATTCCGCCCGTTGATGCTCCCACCCCACTCTGCCACGTATTTGACTGGTCTACCCCGGGTGCCCAGGGCTGCCAAGAGGGGGCATCCCGGAAGCTAGCTTCCCCAAACCTCTCCCTCAACATATCCATGGTGGTTACACCGGGGCCGGAAGAATAACTCCAATCCCCCTCTTCCTCCTCCTCCGTCCATCTCCTTTCCCGCCACCCTTGGAATTGAGGGGCTAGAGGGGGGTTAGCTGACGTCTGAAACCCCAACTTCCCCAGTATAGCGGTACTTTGCCACCAATTTCCAGATGGTTTTCGAGCAGCTTCAGTCCCCAATGAATCCTGTCTGTCCTGCTTGTCTTCTGGGGGCGGGGGCGACACCACTCTCTGTTTGGGGCATACCACTGGCTGTTCACAACGCTCCTCCGTCTCCACGTTCTCCCCCTCCTCTGCCTCCAGCTCCATCCCCAAATCCAACACCGTGGCATCATCCGTCACACCCTCTGCCATCACAGCTGCTTGCAGTCCTCAGACAGAAGAATAAAGCATCTCCGACTTTCTGTCAGCCTCCTCTGGAACCACCTGTGCTCCGCCGAACAAACACCACACGCACACACTCAAAGGTGAAGCTATCCGGTTTAATCGTAGCTTATACGGTGGTCATACAGTAAGCACTGAAGTTTTCTGATGAAAAACAAAGTCGGAGATGCCTGATTCCTCCGCTTATCTGGCTTTATAGAATGCCCCCAAGCGCCCCGTCCTTCCTCAATTGTGCATTTAAAGTGACCGCGCTATTTACTCCTTCAGTTACTTCCGGATCTCGCTGTCCCTCGTATTGAAGGGCATTTGTTTCCTTTGACATCGTTTTATTGACCCTGTCCCCAGATTCCCTATACCGTCCACCACCTGATATCACCGTGCCCTGCTAAACGCTACAACACCCCCCTTCACCGTGTCTCTGTTCTTCTGTCTTGTCACAGTCCCCGGGATCATGTGTCGAGGGAATATTTATTTATATTTATATTTTATTGAATTTCTATACCGCCCTACTCCCGAAGGACTCAGGGCGGTGAACAGCCATGAAATAAAACACATACATATACAAAATTTAAAATTGAATAAAATGAATTAAATAAAATTGGCTGAATTAATACCCATAATTTAAAATACCCATATTTTAAAACACATTAAAATTTAAAATTTGCACTTAAAAGGGAGAAGATTTAGGTGAGGCCATCTGACACCGGAATGGCTGACACTCGATGGAGATACGACACCCCCTGGAGATACGGAGGATCCCGGATCTGTGCACCTTCCGCCACGCTCTAAAGACCTTTTTATTTCACCAGGCGGGCCTGGCCTAACTTTCTCCCTCTTTTTAAACAATTTTAATAATTTTAATATTTTTTAATATTTTTAATACTCAAAGTTTAACTTTGTTTTAAATTGATTGGGGTTTTAATCTGTCTGGGCCAAACTATTTAATTTGATTTTAATTCTGCTTTTTAAATTTTGTATATATGTATTTTTTTTTAATAATACTTTATTGATTTTTTAAAAAAAAAATTAAAAAGAAAACATCAAATCTCCATTAACATCTGAGGTGTCGTGCGGTTACATATTTACATTATGTACATATCAAGTATCTTCAAACCTACCATTATTAGAAATAGACATATCCTTATAGTCTCATTCTATTATTCCACCATTTGTACCACCTTTCCCATACTGCCTTAAATTTTGAATTCTCATCGTCTTTAAGAACACTTGTTAATTTTGCTATTTCTGCGCATTCTAGGATTTTATTTATTATTGTCATCTCTGGAGGGGTTTGTTTGTCCTTCCAGTATTTTGCAAAGGTTAATCTGGCCGCTGTTATAACATGTATAATTAATTGTATCTTGTCCTTAGAGAGTCCATCTCCCATCATTCCTAATAAAAAGATTTCGGGGGAAAGTTTTATATCCTCTTCCACTATTTCTCGTAGCCAGATTTGTATTTTTGTCCAAAACTTTTTTGTCTCCGGGCAGGACCACCACATATGAAAGAAGGTGCCAACCTCCTTTCCACACTTCCAACATATTGCTGAGGCACTGGGAAATATTTTTGCTAGTCTAGCTGGGGCTAGATACCATCTATGAAATATTTTATAGTGGTTCTCCCTGTAAATTGCTGATTTAGTGAGATTATAATTTCTATTCCTAGCCTCCTCCCAATCATTGAAATTTAGTCTATAGGCAATATTTTTTTCCCAAATGCTTAGTTGATTCCTAGCTATTCCTTCTGCTCTGTCCTCGCCTAATAAGAAGTTGTAAAATCTCGCTAGCATTTTCTTTTCAATCCCCAACATAATTTTATCCAAATTGTTGCACTTCGTCTCTATACCAAATTGATCCCTATCTTTTTGATATCTAGAGCTTATCTGCAGGTAGCTCCACCAGTCTAAATTGAAACCTTGATTACTTAATATTTCTCGTGATTTAAGAATACCTTTATCATCTAATATATCTTTGTACGTGCCGAATTTCAAGATATCCCTTTTATTAGAGGTAGTCAAAGCCTCCATAATTGAGAGCCAGATCGGTACTTTCGTGTAAAATCTTTGTCTAATTTCTTCCCATGTTTGAATCAGGGTCTCCCTTAATTTGTGTTTGTGGAAATATGAGTTCTTTTTATTCTTTAGGCCCCATAAATAAGCGTGCCAGCCTGCCTGTAGATCGTGGCCTTCTAACGTCAGAATTCTCTTGTTTTGTAATGAAACCCATTCTTTGATCCATACTAATTTGGCCGCCTTCTGATATGCTTCCCAATCGGGTAATCCGAAGCCACCCATGCTTCTTTTCCCTTGCAGTGTTTTATATGCAATCCTTGCCTTCTTCCCTTCCCACAAAAATTCTCGCACCTTCTTTTCCAGATCTAGGAAATATTTTTTATCAATGTTCACTGGAATAGTTTGAAATAAAAATATAATCTTGGGGAGAATATTCATTTTAATTGCTGAGATCTTACCTGTAAAAGACAGTTTTAACTTCTTCCATCTGTCTATATCCTGCTTTATTTTTTGTAGTAGTGGACTGTAGTTATCCTCCTTTAAAGAGGAATATCTTGCAGTAATCCATATTCCCAAATATTTTATTTTCTTTGCTATCTGAAGTTCTAAGGACTTTTCTAGCTCTTTCTTGTTTGTCTCTGTCATATTTCTTGCTAAAATTTTAGTTTTGATTTTGTTAAGCTTGAAGCCAGCGACTTCTCCATACTGTTGTACTTCCTGGAGTAATTTGGGGCCAGATTTCAAGGGATCTTCCATTATTAAGGCCACGTCATCTGCGAAGGCTTGTGTTTTAAAAATTTCTTTCTTAATTTGTAGTCCTTTGATTTCTTTGTTATCTCTGATCTTTCTGAGTAGGATTTCCAGAGCCATTATAAAGAGTAGAGGGGACAGGGGGCATCCCTGTCTAACTTCCTTTTGTATCCAAAATATCAGTGTCTTGTCCCCATTTATTAAAATGCTTGCCCTCTGTTTATGGTAAATATTTTCGATCATCTTTCTAAAATTTGTCCCAAATCCCATTAAATCAATTTGGTTGATCATAAATTTCCAATTTAAGTTGTCGAATGCCTTTTGGGCGTCCAAGAACACTAACGCCAGCTGTTTTTACGGGTGCTGTTCATAATATTCTATGACATTTATTACAGTCCTCACGTTATCCCTCATTTGCCTCCCTGGGAGGAATCCTTTCTGATCATTGTGAATCCAGCCATTTAGAATTTTTTTTAATCTTTCCGCAATTATACTTGTAAATAATTTGTAATCTGAATCTCACATAGGGGGACACACTCTGGACTTAGTTTTTGTCTCTGGTCAGTGGTTGAGTGGCCTTGATATAGGGGATATAGCCATCAAACCCTTGTCATGGTCTGACCACTCGGTCCTTCGACTGGACTTCCTAACCGCTGCACCCCGCCGCAGGGAGGCGGGACCGACCAGGTGGTTCCGCCCCAGGCGCCTGATGGACCCCGATAGGTTCCAGATGGAGCTTGGGCCATTTCCTGAGACTCTGGCTCATGACTCGGCTGAAGACCTGGTGGCCGCCTGGGATAGTGCGGCTGCCGGGGCCTTGGACCGTGTTGTGCCTTTGCGGCCTCTGACCCGGCACCGAACTCACCTAGCTCCTTGGTTCTCTGAGGAGCTTAGGGAGATGAAGCGCCGGAAAAGATGCCTGGAGAGTAGTTGGAGGACCAGCCGCTCCGAATCCGACTGAACACTGGTGAGGTCTCATATTAAGACGTACCTAGTGGCGATAAAAGCGGCGAAATCTAGTTATTTTGCCGCTCTTATCGCGTCATCAGATAATCGCCCGGCCGCCCTGTTTAGGGTGACCCGCTCCCTCCTCCATCTGGAGGTGCGGGATGACCCTTTGCAGGGCCGAGCTGAGGACTTTGTGCAATATCTGTATGACAAAATCGCTCAGATTCGGGAAGGGCTGGCCTCTGACTGGGTATGTCCGGACGGGATGACTGAGGCAGGTCTTGAGAGTGTTATCTGGGGGGAGTTCGATCCTGTGGCTCCCTAGGACATGGACAGGGTCCTGGGATGGCTGAACGCAACCACATGTTTATTGGACCCGTGCCCCTCCTGGCTGGTACTGGCTTCCCGGGAGGTGACACGAGGCTGGCTCCAGAAGATTGTTAACGCTTCTTTGAGTGAGGGGGTCCTGCCGGCCGCTTTGAAAGAAGCGGTTGTGAGGCCCCTCCTCAAGAAGCCCTCTCTGGATCCGGCTGTTTTGGCTAACTATCGTCCAGTCTCCAACCTTCGCTTTGTTGCGAAGGTTGTTGAGAGTGTGGTTGCACAACAGCTTCCCCGGTACCTGGATGAAGCTGTCTATCTAGACCCGCTCCAGTCCGGCTTCCGGCCTGGGCACAGCACGGAAACGGCATTGGTCACGTTGGTGGATGATCTCTGGAGGGCTCGGGATAGGGGTTGTTCCTCTATCCTGGTCCTGTTAGACCTCTCAGCGGCTTTTGATACCATCGACCATGGTATCATGTTGCACCGGTTGGGGGTGGGGGGCACCGTTCTGCGGTGGTTCTCCTCCTACCTCTCTGACCGGTCGCAATCCGTGTTGACAGGGGGGCAGCGGTCGACCTCAAGGCACCTTGCTTGTGGGGTGCCACAAGGGTCGGTCCTCTCGCCCCTTCTGTTCAACATTTATGTAAAGCCGCTGGGTGAGATCATCCGTGGCTTCGGGGTGGAGTTCCATCAGTACGCTGACGACACCCAGCTGTACATCTCCACCCCAGGCCACCCCAACGATGCCCTTGAAGTGATGTCCCAGTGCCTGGAGGCCGTGCGGGCCTGAATGGGGAGAAACAGGCTCCCACTCAACCCCTCCAAGACCGAGTGGCTGTGGCTTCCGGCGTCCCGATATAGCCAGCTGACACCATCGCTGGCTATTGGGGGCGAATCACTCGCCCCCACGGAGAGGGCTCGTAACTTGGGCGTCCTCCTGGACGCATGGCTGTCGTTAGAAGACCATTTGACGGCCGTGGCCAGGGGGGCTTTTTATCAGGTCCGCCTGATACGCCAGTTGCGCCCCTTTCTAGATCGGGACTCCCTACGCACAGTCACTCAGGCACTCGTCACTTCCCTCCTGGACTACTGCAACGCTCTCTACATGGGGCTCCCCCTGGGGTGCACCCAGAGGCTCCAGCTGGTCCAGAACGTGGCCGCGTGGGGGATTATGGGGGCGACGAGGCGCTCCCATGTAACACCTCTCCTGCGCGAGCTGCACTGGCTCCCGGTGGTCTTCCGGGTGCGCTTCAAGGTGTTGGTGACCACCTTTAAAGCGCTCCATGGCTTAGGGCCGGGGTACTTACGAGACCGCCTTCTGCCACCAATAGCCTCCCACCGGCCAGTACGCTCGCACAGAGTGGGCCTCCTCAGGGTGCCGTCTGCCAGACAATGTCGGCTGGCGACCCCCAGGGGGAGAGCCTTCTCTGTGGCGGCGCCCACCCTCTGGAACAACCTCCCCCCAGAGATACGTACAATAACAGACCTCCGGATTTTTCGTCGGGCCCGGAAAACCCATTTATTTCAACTAGCTGGGCTGGCTTGAGTGAATTTTAAATCGATTTTAAATTGGGTTGTTTTAATTTTCGGCCAAATATTTAATTATTTTAAACTGCTTTTAAATTTTGTATGTATTGTTTTTTACTTTGGCTGTTCACCGCCCTGAGTCCTATTTTGGAGAAGGGCGGTATAGAAATTTAAATAAATGAAAATGAAAATGAAATTTAACAAAGAAATCGGCCTATAATTTGCTATCTGTTTCGAATCAGCACCTTCTTTCAATATGAGTGTAATATAAGTTTCTTTCCAGGAATCTGGGATTCTTGTACCAACTAATACCTCATTAAATATATCTAACAGTTCTAATTGTAATTCTTCCTCGAATTTTGCATAAATTTCCCCCGGGAGACCATCTGGGTCTGGTGTTTTGTTTTTCTTGATTTTGGCAAGAGCCAATTTGAGTTCTTCCGCTGTGATTTTGTTATTTAGCATTTCTCTCTCTTCTTCCGTTATCTGTGGCAAGTTAGCTTCCATCAGGTATTGTACAGTTTTATCTGGATCAATCGCTTCCTCTTTATATAAAGTTTCGTAAAATTCTCTCGCTCTTTCTAACTTATCCTCTTCTTTTGTCAAGATATCGCCATTGGAGTCTTCTAGTATAAGAATTTGATTTTTTTTCCTGTTCTTTTTTTAATCTGTATGCCAGCCATCTTCCCGACTTGTTGGCATTCTCAAAGTGATAGTGTTTTGTTCTCTTGATTTTTTGCGCCAACTCTTCCTGATCCAGAATGTTAAGATTATGCCTTGCCATCATCCACTTTTGTTTGGCCATCTCGTCTCCCGGGTTTTGTTGTAATTTGCTATCCGCTTCTTTTAGTTTTCTATTATAATCCTCTCTAACTTTCCTTTCTTCCTTATTTTTGAACGCTGTGTACGATATCGCTACACCTCTCAAATACGCTTTCATGGTATCCCATACAATTTCCTTCGCCGTACCTTGCTTGCCATTCTCGATGAAGAAGCGCTTAATTTCTTCATTTAATTTTATTATAAACTCTTTTTCATTCAAGAGGTTGGACCTTAGACTCCATCTTTGTTGCCTTCTCTTGTTAATATAGTGCCAATTTACTTCAAGAAGTTTATGATCTGTCCAAGTATTTATACTTATATCCACTTTCTTAATTTCTAGACCTAATTTTCTAGTAGTCCATACCATGTCAATTCTGGACCAAGAATTCTGTGGATTTGAGAAAAAAGTGTATTGGGAGTTGTGCGGGTGTAAAGTACGCCACATATCAATTAGGTTGATTTCGTCCACCAAATCAAAGAAGCTTTTTGGCAGAGGTCATCTTTTATTTCCTTTTCTCTCCCCACTTTTATAATCTTTCACTGGGTTAACAATTCCATTAAAATCGCCTAACATACATATTTCAGCATGGGCCCGACTCCCTAATTGTTCGTGTAATTTTTTGTAAAATTGTCCCTGTTTCTCATTTGGGGCATATACTCCCACCAACATCATTTTTACATTACCTCTCCTAATTTCTACCATTAGAATTCTCCCTTTAGTATCTTTGTACTTTAATTCTGCCTCAATTCCTTTTTTCACATATATTGCCACACCCCTTTTCTTTTTCTCTGCTAGTGACACGAATAGTTTGCCAAATTTAATAAATTCTAGACAATTTGCCTCATCTTTTTTTATATGAACCTCCTGTAAACAAATTATGTCTGGGTTCTGTTTTACCAGTTTTGATAAAATTATCTTTCTTTTTTTGTGATCGTTTAAGCCATTAACATTTAAGGATAAAACTTTTAGGCCATCCATTTCTTATATTGTGTCCGAATTCTAGTTCTTATTTGTCTTTAGTGTTACTGCTCTTACTGGTCTAATCTTCTTTCCTTGTCTTTCTGCTTCTTCTTTTTTCTTCTCCTCCTCTATATCTTCCTTTGTGCTTTGCTCTTGTGAGGTTTCTTCTTCCATGTTTACCGTATCGATCTCTTCTTTGCTGATTTGTTCTTCTTCCCCTCCTCTTAGTTGATCTAAAAAATCTTGTGCTTCGGCTAAGCTATCGATTTTCACTTTTCTTCCTTGCCATGATACTAGCATCCCCTCTGGCAGGATCCATCGAAATATAATGTTCCTTCTGTTCAGTTGGCTCGCCAGAAACCTGTAGTTTTTCCTCACTTCCCTCACCCTTCTAGGTATCTGTTTCAGGATATTCACCTCCTTTCCTTTAAATACAACCTTTTCTTCTCTCGCTATGTTAAGTAGAATATCCCTCACTTTCTTCCTGGCAAACTTCATGTGGACCTCCCTGGGGAGTCTGTTTCTTCTCACATAGTTTGTTTGAACCCTGTAAACCTTGTCAAGTTCTTTGATGATATCTTGTTTATCCTGTTGAAGGACATCTGCTATCAGCTCGGCTATTTTATCGCCTAAATCCTCTTCCTTCTCTTCGCAAATATTTTGGAGGCGAAGGTAGTATGAAGCCTTATCCATTTCCAATTGTATCAGGGACTCTTCGATTCCTTTGTTCTGTATCGCGAATGTCCGGTCCACCATATCTAGTTTTTTCTCACTTTGTTCCATCCTTTGTTCTACATTTTGAATTCTTCTCTCATTATTCGCGATGGAGGCTTGGATCTCGGTCATTTTTGCGTCCAAAACGTGGATATCCATTTTAAGTTCAGAGTGACTATTTAACAATTTCTCCTGCATTGCTAACATGGTCTCCTGAATCAGCAATAAAGAAGATTGTACTGTTTGGAGAGTTGGAGTTGTTGGTGGCTTATCTAACTTCTGTATGCCTTCTAAGGGTTTCTGAATTACTGGAGATAGTGTTGTTAGTGTAGGATTAGATGGGGCTTTTTTGCCAGATTTTAAGATTGTCGATGTCATCGTTGCCATTTCTTTCAAGGTTAACTTTTGTTCTCTTATAATTTTCTCAATATTTTTCCAAATAACCATTCAATGGTTTTGCCCCTATTTCCTCTATTAATTCCTCTTCTTGAACCTATTCAAGCGGTTTACTATCTTCACTAGACAAGATCAATTCATCAAACTATCTTTCTTAGATCAATTCTTTGTAACACATCAAAATTCTCCAACTTCCTTAATGGTTTAAGACCTATGGATTAAATCACACTACGAAATTCCGAATCAATTCTCACGTGTAAGCCAAGAGTTCTATACCTGTATATCCCAATAAGTATTATAGATTTGATATGGCTATATTCAAACCTCAATATAAGAAGATTATAATAAATAAGTTAATACACACTACCTATAATTCTTATATAACTAAATTCAAGCCTTAGTATATGGAATTGATATAAATAAGTTATTAAATATTACCCTTAAAAATAAATATATTAAAATAGATAGATATAACTAGATAAATATGTATAAATATGTATAAGTATAATCAATGCTATTAATTAATTAATTAATTAATTAATTAATTAATTGAATAATTATAAATCTGGATCCTTATATATAAATATATCTAATAACAGCAAAATAAGATCAACAATTGATTTCTATATTCTATATTCCCTATCTCCCTTAACAGTTTGTAATTCTTATTAATATTATTGTTATTTAACAAAAGAACCAAAATTCAAATATTGAAAACCCAATTACTTAAAAGAATAAAGGGGAGAATGGGGGTCAGAGTATCACAATTTGTGTATATGATATATTATAATGTATAAAGTAAGAGTATATAGATCTTCTTCTTCTTCTTCTCTCTCTCTTTTTCCCCCTCTTACTTTTCCTTTAGTAAATAATAATGATTACAAGTTCATAAGTTTTCTTCTCTCCACTCCTGATAAGTTCTGACAAATTCTGACACTTCTCTATGGTATATCTCACTGCTAGATCATCTTCTTGTCAGTCCTCTGCTGTCTCACTCCTTCAGTTCAACAATGGTCACTCTTCCTGTTCCGCTGTTCCGCTGAGGCACTCAAAAAAGAAGCCCAGTAGATCGATCTCTTGCTCACTTTCCACCTCGCTTATCAATCAGCGCCAGTCATATCAGTGCTTGTTTCTTCTCCCTCTCACCACGCTCTCCAGAGTTCTCTATAAAAGCGACCTGCTCCCTGCGTATCTCGTGTCGGCCCGTCAGGTCTCAACCGCTGCGATCTGCTCTGCTCTGCACTCTCCATCGCCGCCTCGCACAGCAGTCCTCTCCTGGCTCCGCCGACCTCCTCTTTCAATGCCAAATTGCCCCAAGGTATGGAAAACGCGATGTCAGATCTTGCACGGCACCCCGATCTTCTGCTTCGCTCCCGTCCTTTTGCTGGCTATTGAGGCTTCAGGCCCGCCATCAAATGACTGGCTCACCACGCTGGATCAACAGAGCCACCCGGACTTGCGAGTGGTGTTTGCGCCTCACACTCTCGTTCGCCTGGCTCTCTCTTTTGTCTGCAGGACTCTCCGAGACCTGCGCCCCCAAGGGGGTCCCCAAAACGCGGTGATAAAGGGTGTCGGGGAGTAGCGATCACTCACTCGACACCATATCGCCGCAAGTCACCAACCGGAAGTCTTGTATATATGTTTTTTATTGTTGGCTGTTCACCGCCCTGAGTCCTTCCGGAGTAGGGCGGTATATAAATCAAATAAAAGTAAAAGTAAAGTAAAAAGTGGGTGAGCCAGTTGTGTTGTGTTGTGTTTTGTAGGTTAAAAAAGGGCAAAGAAGTGACATTGACTTGGCCACACCCACCCAGTCACCTTACCATCAAGCCCCACCCACTAATTTAGCCACGCAAATTTTTTTAGCAAAAAATTTTTAGATTTCACCCCTGGTCTCCAGTCTGGTTGTCCTCTCTCCTTGGTGTCCAGTTTTCTCATGTCATTGGCGCGCAATCCGCTGTTGACTTTTATGGCTACTTGGAACCACTCAGAGTCGTTTTGGGATGTCCCAATAAGTGGTTACCTGGGCAATTTGCTTATCCAGTCTTGTTCTGAAAAAATGAACTAACAGCCGCTCCAACAAAGGGGATAGCTTCCCCATGACTCTCTTGAACTCATGGATGTGTTCCTTAATGGGTCGCCCTCTCTCCTTTAGGTTTCAGAGCTCCTCCTCCACTTACAGGGAGTTGGGGGGCTCTCCTCTTGTGGAGAGCTGCTAGCCATTCCCTTTCTTCTCCCTCTAGCCCCTCGGCAATGGTATTCACCATGGTTCTGTGGGATGGGTAGAGGTGTCCGTAGCGCTCTAGGTGGATCTCATCCAAATCAAGGAATAGAGCCAGCTGATCTGAGTCCCCATTGAATTTCCCCCTGAATCAGGGCAGCTCATTCAGTGCTGCTCCTCCCTCCTCATGTAGGCCCCTGTATGCTTGCGCTTGATGTGGCTGGCAGTGTTCCTCAGCTCTAGTTCGTAGAGAGGGAAGGGGCCGTCTGCTCTGGGTGGCTTGCCTGTTACGTGGGGGAGGCACTGACTGCAGCTTCAGGCTCCTACTCCTTCTGGTGGGTGGAGAAGGGGGGCTGTGTTCCCATCTGCGTCTCCTCACTTCAAAGGGCTCAGCTGCAACCCCCCTCTCTTTTGGGCGGCACGACGGCCTCTCATCACGAAGGGTGGCTCGGTCAAATTCCTCCCTCAGCTGCTGTATGGATCTCCCCAAGGGTTCTGTCAGGGGCTTTGGGAGCCTGGCCTGTGCCCAGTTCCACATCCATTCCACTCTTCCTAGCTTGCTCAGGGGCCTTCCCCAGCCTTGGCTGCTAGTGTGGGTGAACTCAACCTCAGCTGCTTTAGGGATTTTTTTCCACCAATACTCATCCCTTTTTGCTTCAGTTGCTGGGGCGGGCATCTTGGCTTTGATGGTCAGGGAGGGCTGCACTCTGGTTTTGATTGAGCTGCTGTGTCCTGGAAGTCCCTGGGTGGAGGCAAGTTCTGCCTCTTTCTTGGTCGCCTGGAGCAGGGTCTCTTCAGATAGTCTGCCCTCTACCATGGTAGAGGGGTCGGGGAGCGACTGGAGAGCCCGGGGCTCAGGAGTCCCAGTTATTTTGATTAGTTTTGAGACAGTTTTCTAGCTGTCAGGGTTCCGACCGATGCCCTAATTAAATCATGAGCCTTGAGCCAAGCTTCAAAAGAAATCCAGTTATTTATTGGGAGCTTCATGTCGGCACGTTCCAAGTGAAGCCAACTCTGACCCCACATAATTTATGTTCCAGCTCTGACCCTGTTTCCCCCCTCCCCCAAGGTGTGTCATCAGTCACATTCTCCAACAAAGCAATTTTGTGGGTTGTAGAGATCACTCCCCTCCAGCCACTGTGGGTAACCGTGGAGATGGCCTTGACAGAGATATGGCTGGAATGTGCCTTTGTTTTGACTGATGTGCTGCCTTGCCAGAGCTGCAGAGTTTGTTTTCCCATCCCCCTTGCCTATGGCAAATCAAGAGCAGGCCAAGGAAGTTTTACGAGTTGACACTACCTCTCAGGGCATGGGAGGCACTGAATGAAAGAGGGACTGGACAATATAACCCGCTCAATAAAAACAGCTTTGCTCATCAACCCGTGGTTCCAAGCAAACCAGCAGCTACTAACGCAAAGGGACGGCCTGGCTTGGAAAGGTAACAAAATATATGTTTGCTACACTCAACGCATAGCTGTGCTGTGGTGGTGCCATGATGCCTGCTCTGCTGGACATTTTGGGTTCCTTGAAAACCTTCCATTTAGCGAACTGACAGTTTTGGTGGCCCAGGATGAAAAAGGACTTGGAGGACTATGTCCAGAGCTGTACAATCTGTGCAACAATGAAGAAGAGGCCAGGAAAAACCCCCCGCCTGTTGCAACCTGTGACAAACCCCACCTGACCATGGGAAGAAATTGCCATGGACTTCATTGTCAAGCTCCCAGAGAGTCAAAGCAACACTGTCATCTGGACAGTTATCGACCTCTTCTCTAAGCAAACACATTTTGTGGCCTGCCCAAGCCTGCCGTCAGCACACAAACTGGCAAAGATGTTCATTACTCATATTTACCGCCTCCACGGAGTGCCCCGAAGGATTATCTTGGATCGGGGGTACAGTTCACAGCCAGATTTTGGCGGGAGTTTCTGAAAATGATCAGGTCCTCCCAAGGATTGAATTTGGCCTTCCACCCAGCTACCAACGGAGCGGCCGAAAAAGCCAACACTATGGTGGAGTATTACATCCGCTGCTATGTCAGTTACCAACAGACTGACTGGGCTAGTCTCTTGCCATTTGCAGAGGTGGCACATAATAACACAGTGCATAGTCGCACAGGGTTTACCCCCTTTAGGGTAGCAAATGGGACTTCGTCCCCATACCGGAATGCCCTCAGAAAACCCCTGCAACCGTTAGCCTGGTCGAGTGGCTGAACGACATGCAACGGGTGTGGGGAAACATGAGAGGGGCATTACAAAAAGCAGCAGAGGCCCATAAGGCTCCAGACAATAAGAAGTGCAGTCCCCAAGCCCCATTCCAAATTGGTGAACAGCTCTCTCCACCAAATACTTACGGCTCAAGGTACCCTGCCGTAAATTAGCCCCACAATTCCTGGGCCTGTTTCCCATCATGCATATCATCAACCCAGTCACAGTGGAGCTGAAGCTCCCTCGGTTATTGGGTAAGATACACCCAGTGTTCGTTATAGCTTGCTACGGCCTGTGAAGAACTCTGGTATACAGGGGGCCCTGGGGCAGGCGCCTCGCCCCATTCAGGTAGGCTGGGAGCTTCACTACGAAGTTGAACTCCTGTATACACAGGGGGGCACTACAGTATCTGGTATTATGGAAAGGGTATCCCCTGTTGGAGGTCTTGTGGGTAAGGAGCAGGGATGCAAGGGTTCCTCAACTAATGAAAAGGTTCCACTGTAAGAATCCACGCAAACTTGGTGGAGAGAGCACCATGAGCCTGATAACCAACTAATGGTGTCTTTTGCCTTTCAGATGTCATCTCCATGGTAGGAGGGGGCCTCATGTCAGCCCCGAAACGGCCAGCCGCGAGCAAGGAGTCCCAGGGCTGCCATTCGGGGAAGGGAGGATCCACCATCGCCTCATGAGCATTCTGCTGAGAGGCAGAATGGTTGAGCACTGGGTGAACGCCCAGCTGAGGAGCGAAACGGCTGAGCACCGGGTGAACGCCAGGCCACAGCTCTGTTGGGGTATGTGCTGCCAGGAATGCCTCTGGACCTGCAGTCAGCTGGGTGTCAACTTGGAAAGCATCCCTGGCCTGCTCTTGAGTTGCCATAAGCAAGGGGGGATGGGAAACCGATGAAACGGCATGGCAGCCAAAGACAGATGCACATTCCAGACTTATCTCTCTCAACGCTGTATCCCAGGGTTACCCACAGCGGCTGGAGGGGAGTGGTCTCTACAACCCGCGAAATTGCTCCATTGGCAAATGTGATTGATGACACACCCTGGGGGGAAGGGGGGAAACAGGGTCATGATTGGGGCGTAAATTATGTAGGGTCAGATCTGGCTTCACTTGGGAAAATGCTGACATGAAGCTCCTAATAAATAACTGGATTTGAAGCTTGGCTCAAGGCTCATGATTTAATTAGGGCATCCGTCGAAACTCTGACACTGGGAAGTGGCTAGCCTGCAATCAGCTGGGAAGCAGAGACCAGCCAAAACAGCTAAGCATCGGCAACCGGAAGCTGGGGTTGGGGCTGTTGCGCACGCAAAGCTTCTGCTGGACTAAATGTGGATGGACACCAAGGGGTGGGGACGCCAGGGGCTGGGATAAGCACACATACTTAAGGGTGAAGGGATAAACTGCAGTTAGTGCTGACTTTGTTTTGCTTCTTTGCTTGTTGGTCACTTTGTGCCGGGTTTCACACTTTCAAGGATAAACGCTTCAAACTGAACTGTGTTGTCTGAGGTTTCTTGATGCTGAATTATGGAACGTGACAGAAAGATTCATTTAGCATCTCTCCTGAACAGGAGCTATTCAATCTTTCACAAGTCAACCAACTGCTTTTCACAATGTAGAAGCTGGCTGAGGGAGAAAATGGCTGCACTTCTGGATCCCCATTTCCCTCTATGTACTCTATTATTTTGAATTTGTAGAGTGAAGTCTGCTACAGGTGAGGTTATCCAGGACCGAGCACAGCAGATGGCACACTGGGTGCAGCACTACTCTGAGTTTATATTCCAGAGAAAATGTGGTAACTGAAGAAGCATTAAATAACATTGAGTGCCTGCCTGTCTTGGAGGAGCTTGACAGTGAACCAACTTTAGAAGAACTAAATGCGGCCCTGGACTCACTTGCCTCTGGCAAGGCACCCAGGAAAGATAACATTCCTGCCGAAGTTCTGAAGTGCTGCAAAGAGAACATCTGTTGTGGCCCGCCAATGGCCTGCGCGGATTGTTGCTGATCCCGATGACAAGGAGGCTGGTGTGGTGTCGCGCCAGCAGCCTGTGCAGCCGGCACTCAAGTCGGACAGCGAGGAGGCTGAAGAAGATGTGGTGCCAGAGGCAGAGATTCAGCCAGGGCCTTCAGAACCTCCAGAGGCTCCTTCAAGTGAAGAGGATGAAGTGGAGGAGCCTCTTCTCAATGCACGAGCACGCAGAGCTGCCAAAAGGCAGGAGTGATTACTCAGGAGGAGGTCTCCTCGAGAGTAAGGCTTGGGGCTAATTGGCCACTCCCTTAGCCTATTTAAGTTTGCACACAGCTTGTAAAAGTTGCAGGAAACAACGCATGTTCGCTCGCTGGTCATTGAATATGGATTTTCTTTGCAAACCTTGCTTCTGGGCTAATTGCCAACTCTCGTAAGACTTTATCTAATCTGTGGAATTTCTGGCAGGTTATTAAGGATGTTTTATTAACAGCCTGCATTTGCAAAAGACTGTGTTTGTAGTAAACCGAGTTGTTCAGAGTTTTTTGTGTGCTACATTCCTTGGGATCCGTAGCTGGGGCAGAACAACATCTCCACTGAACTGCATGAAATCTTCTGTCTTTGTTGGAGGGAAGGTGGAGTACCACAGGACATGAAGGATGCAAATATCATCACACTGTACAAGAACAAAGGTGACGGGGTGACTGTAACAACTACCGTGGCATCTCTCTTCTTAGTGTTGTAGGGAAGCTGCTTGCCCGTGTCGTACTGAAGAGGCTCCAGGTGCTTGCAGTGAGAGTCTATCCAGAATCACAGTGTGGATTTCGAGCCAACAGGTCCACTACTGACATGGTATTTTCCCTTAGACAGTTGCAGGAGAAATGCAGGGAACAAAGACAGCCACTTTTCGTAGCCTTCATAGATCTTACGAAGGCTTTTGACTTGGTTAGCAGGTGTTGCGATAATTCGAGGATCGGACTCAATGAAGGATTCAGAAAGAGTAGTATTCAAACAAAGTATTATTTATTTACAGTAGGCATTCTATATTGTCTGGATGATTGCAGATAGAAGCAAGAAGGAGGAGCATGCATGCTCTTTTATATCAATAAGGCGGAGTTAGGGGTAGGAGTGGTTATACATGAATACATTAAGGAAGGAAGAATAAGTTAACCCTTGATGTGCTATATACATACATTTCCTATATCTGAGAATAAGGCATTTACTTGTGACAGCAGGGACGGCCTTTATAAAATTCTCCCCAAGATTGGATGTCCACCTCAGCTCCTCAACATCATCAGGTCCTTTCATGAGGAAATGAAGGGCACTGTAGTTTTTGATGGCTTAACTTCAGATTCCTTTGATATTCGAAGTGGAGTGAAGCAGGGCTGTGTCCTCGCGCCAACTTTATTCGGGATCTTTTTTGCTGTCATGCTGAAACATGCTTTTGGAATGGCAACAGAGGGTATTTACCTCAGGACCAAATCAGACGGAAAACTCTTTAATCTCTCTAGAATGAGAGCAAAGTCTAAAGTCCAGCTGAAATGCTTACGGGATTTCCTCTTCACTGCTGCTGCTGCCGTCACTGCTCACTCTGCTGAAGACCTTCAACAACTTATGGACAGTTTTAGCAAGGCCTGCCAAGACTTTGGACTAACAATCAGCCTGAAAAAAACACAAGTCATGGGTCAGGATGTTGATTCACCTCCCTGTATTACAATCTCTGCACAAGAACTGGAGGTCATCCATGACTTTGTGTACCTCGGCTCAACTATTTCTGACACTCTCTCTTTAGATACTGAGCTGAATAAATGTATTGGTAAAGCGGCCACCACATTTTCCAGACTTAGAAAGAGAGTATGGCTTAATAAGAAGCTGACGGAACATACAAAGATCCAGGTCTATAGATCCTGCGTCCTGAGCACATTCTTGTACTGCAGTGAGTCTTGGACCCTTTTCACACGGCAGGAGAGAAAGTTGAACACCTTTCATATGCACTGTCTCCGACGAATTCTTGGCATCACCTGTCAGGACAAAGTTCCAAATAGCGCAGTCTTGGAATGTGCCGGAATTTCTAGCATGTATACACTATTGAAACAGCGACATCTATGCTGGCTGGTGCATGTCGTGAGAATGGCTGATGGTCAGATTCCGAAAGATTTCCTGTATGGAGAATTAGTGCAGGGAAAGCGCCTCAGAGGGAGACCACAGCTGTGATATAAGGATATCTGAAAGAGGGACCTAAAGGCCCTGGGAATGGACATTAACAACTGGGAAACCTTGACCTCCGATCATTCAGCTCGGAGGCTAAAGACACAGCATGGCCTTCTCCAATTCGAAGAGACACTTGTTCGGCAGGCTGAGGCAAAGAGGCAGTCCCAGAACCAGTGAAATCTGGGGGCTGGACAGGGGAAAGAATGTATCTGCCCTCAGTGTGGAAGGGATTGCCATTCTCGAATTGGCCTTTTTAGTCACACTAGATGCTGTTTTAGGACCTCTTTCCAGAGCACGATACCATAGTCTCTTGAGACTGAAGGATGCCAATGACAATGAGAGTGATCTGGTTTGGTTGTGAGTAACAGTTATGATTTACTTGTCTTTCATCCAATGCTTCCTGGGAGGGTGGAACTTGCTTTGCATACTCCTCTGGATATACAGTGGATATAAAAAGTCTACATACCACTGGTGAAATGCCAGGTTTTGGGGATATAAAAAAATCAGACCAAGAGAAATCAACTTCAGTTTTTTTTCCTGCCTTTAATATAACATATAACCTGTACAATTCAATTGAAAAATAAATTGTAATATTTTAGGGGGGAAATGGTCTAGGGTTTCTTGCTTGAGCAGGGGGTTGGACTAGAAGACTTCTGAGGTCCCTTCCAACTCTGTTGTTTTGTACAATTCAATTAAAAAACAAATCTTATAGGGAGGGGAAATAACAAAAATGCACAATAATGTGGTTTTATAAGTGTTGACACCAGTGGAGGGTTCCTCCCGGTTCCGCCGAGCCAGTAGCGGTGACGATATGATGTCACCGAACCGGTTCTGCCCCCATGCCCCCCACGCTCCCCCCACCCCCACCCCCCACATTATTCTTACCTTTTATTTGGCCCCACCCCCAATCTATTGCTGCCTCCTGAGTCCCAGCTGATCGGCTAGAGGGGAAAACACTGTTTAAACTCTTGCCGTGGGGCTTCAAAGGGCCGCCCTACAGCTGATCAGTGTTAAAAGAAAACAAATGAGTAGATCAGTGCCTGAAAAAATAAATGGGTAGACCAGTGCCTGCAAAAATAAATGAGTAGACCGGTACAGCTCTGCAAGCAGTTAAAAGCCTGGTAGACCTCTGCTAAATCCTAAAGAATTGTCACATGATCATCAAGCCACGCCCACAAAATAAGCCACACCCACAGAACCGGTAGTAAAAAAAATTAGAACCCACCCCTGGTTGACACCCTTAATCTAATACCTTTGCTGAAGCACCTTTGGATTTTATGACAGCATTTAGTCTTTTTGAGTAGGAGCATACCAGCATGGCACATCTTGCCTTGTTAATCTTTGCCCATTCTTCCTTGCAAAAGCACTCCAAATCTGTCAGATTGCAAGGGCATCTCCTGTGCACAGCCCTCTTCAGCTCTCCCCACAGATTTTCAATTGGATTCAGGTCCAGGCTAAAGGTGGTAACCAAGACCTTGAAGCGCACCCGGAAGACCACCGGGAACCAGTGCAGCTCACGCAGGAGAGGTGTCACATGGGAACGCCACGTCGCTCCCATAACCACCCGCGTGGCCGCACTCTGAACCAGCTGGAGCCTCCGGGTGCTCTTCAAGGGGAGCCCCATGTACAGAGCATTACAGTAGTCCAGGCAGGAAGTGACGAGGGCATGAGTGACCGTGCGTAAGGACTCCCGATCCAGAAAGGGACGCAACTGGCATTTGTAGTTTGTGTGTTTTATCTTTCTGGCTGTTCACCGCCCTGAGTCCTTCGGGAGTAGGGTGGTATATAAATCTAATAAATGAAAATGAAAAATGAAATTCGTGGTTTTGGGGTGAGGTATCATCAGTACGCCGATGATACTCAAGTTACATCTCCACCCCAGGCCACCCCGGGGATGCCCTTTCCGTGATGTCCCGATGCCTGGAGGCGGTGCGGGCCTGGATGGGTCCTGCAGATACCCTGGACCTAAGCCATGTAGGGCTTTATAGGTAAGTACCAGCACCTTGAAGCGGATCCGGAGGACCACCGGTAACCAGTGCAGCTCGCGCAGGAGAGGTGTTACACGGGAGTAATGAGGAGCTCCCGTAACAACCCGTGCGGCCGCATTCTGGACCAGCTGGAGCCTCCGGGTGCACCTCAAGGGCAGCCCCATGTAGAGGGAATTGCAGTAATCCAAGCAGGAAGTAACCAGGGCATGAGTGACCGTGCGAAGGGCATCTCAGTCCAGGAAAGGGCGCAACTGGCGCACCAGGCAAACCTGTGCGAAAGCCCCCCTGGTCATGGCCGTCAAATGGTCTTCTAAAGACAGCCGGGAATCCAGGAGGACACCCAAGTTGCGAGCCCTTTCAACGGGGGCAAGTACCTCCCCCCTCATCAAAAGTAATGGGACCTCTAGAACATGAGGTGCCGGCATCCACAGCCACTCAGTCTTGGAGGGGTTGAGTCTGAGTCTTTTCCTACCCATCCAGGCCCGCACTGCACTTGACGGCTGTGGCCAGGAGGACTTTCTATCAGGTCCGCCTGATATGCTGTCAAGTGCTCTTCTAAAGACAGCTGTGAATCCAGGAGGACACCAAGTTGCGAGCCCTCTCCGTGGGGGCCAATGACTCGCCCCCAATAGTCAGTGATGGCACCAACTGACTATATCGGGACACCAGAAACCACAGCCACTCAGTCTTGGATGGGTTGAGTCTGAGTCTGTTTCTCCCCATCCAGATCCGCACGGCCTCCAGGCACCGGGACATCACTTCAAGGGCATCATTGGGGTGGTCCGGGGTGGAGATGTACAGCTGAGTATCATCAGCGTACTGATGGTACTTCACCCCGAAACCACGGATGATCTCGCCCAATGGCTTCACATAAATGTTAAACAGAAGGGGCGAGAGGACTGACCCCTGTGGCACCCCACATATAAGGCACCTCGGGGTCGACCTCTGCCCCCCTGCCAACACAGACTGCGACCGGTCGGAGAGAAAGGAGGATAACCACCACAGCACGGTACCCCCCCCACCCCCAACTCTTCCAACCGGTGCAGCATGATACCATGGTCGATGGTATCAAAAGCTGCTAAGAGATCTAATAGTACCAGGACAGAGGAACAACCCCTGTCCCGAGCCCTCCAGAGATCATCAACCAACATGACCAATGCCATTTCCGTGCTGTACCCAGGCCTGAAGCCCGACTGGAACGGATCCAGATAAACCGTTTCATCCAGGTACTGGGGAAGCTGTCGCGCAACCACACTCTCAACAACCTTCGCCACAAAGTGAAGGTTGGAGACTGGACGATAGTTAGCTAACACTGCCAGGTCCAGGGAAGGCTTCTTGAGGAGAGGCCTCACCACCGCCTCTTTCAAGGCGGCGGAAAAGTCACCCTCACTCAATGAAGCATTTATAATCCCCTGGAGCCAGCCTCGTGTCACCTCCCGAGAAGCCAGCACCAACCAGGAGGGACACGGGTCCAATAAACATGTGGCTGCGCTCAGTCTACCCAGAATCCTGCCCACGTCTTCGGGAGTCACAGGGTCAAACTCTTCCCAGATAACATTCTCAAGACCTGCCCCCATCATCCCTCCTGAGTCTACCCAGTCAGAGTCCAAGTCTTCCCGAATCTGAGCGATTTTGTCATACAGATACTGCACAAAGTCCTCAGCTCTACCCTCCAAGGGGTCCTCCCGCGCTCCCTGGTGGAGCAGGGAACGGGTCACCCTAAACAGGACGGCCGGGCAATTATCTGATGACACAATAAGAGCGGCAAAATAGTTACATTTTGCCGCTTTTATCGCCACTAGGTAGGTCTTAATATGAGACCTTACCAGTCTTCGGTCAGATTCAGAAAGGCTGGCCATCCAACTGCTCTCCAGGCATCTTTTCTGGCGCTTCATCTCCCTCAGCTCCTCGGTAAACCAAGGAGCCAGGTGAGACTGGCGCCGGGTCAGAGGCCGCAAAGGCATGACCCGATCCAAAGCTCCAGTGGCCGCCCTATCCCAGGTGGCCACTAGGTCTTCAGTCGAGGCATGAGCCAGAGCCTCAGGGAATGGCCCAAGCTCCATCTGGAACCTATCAGGTTCCATCAGGCGCCTGGGGCGGAACCATCTCATCGGTTCCACCTCCCTGTGGCAGGGTATGGCAGTTTGAAGGTCAAAGCAAAGGAGGAAGTGTTCCGACCATGACAAGTGCTCAATCGTTATATCCCCTATCTCAAGATCACTCATCCACTGACCAGAGACAAAAACCAGGTCCAGCGTGTTTCCCCCCGTGTGAGTAGGGCCATGAACTAACTGGGTCAGGTCCATAGCCGTCATGGAAGCCATGAACTCCCGAGCCGCCTCAGACGTCTCACCGACGGATGGCAGGTTAAAATCCCCCATGACCAAGAGCCTGGGTGTATCAACCGCCACCGCGGCTATAACGTTGAGCAGCTTGGGCAGGGCTGCCGCCACGTGGCAGGGAGCCAGGTACGTGATCAGCACGCCCATCTGTACCCCATGACCCCACTTCACAGGGAGGGACTCACATCCAGCAGTCTGAGGAACAGTGGCCTCCCTCGGCCTAAGACCTTCTTTGATAACAACCGCCACCCCCCTGCCCCTCCCCTGTGACCTCAGCTGATAAAATGCGCGAAAACCGGGTGGACACATTTCTACGAGGGGGACCCCCCCCTCCTGGCCCAACCAGGTCTCCGTAATACCCACCAGGTCCACTCCCCCCTCCTGAAAAAATCACAAATGAGGGGGACTTTATTTACCATGGACCTGGCATTGCATAACATCAGCCGAAGGCCTGGGCCCTGAGGATCTGTGCAACCCGGGGAACAGGCAGAGCATTGGGGGCTGGAGCACGCCACCGCTCGAAGACAGCGAGTGCACGGTCCCACAACACTATTAACTGCGCATGTCCAAGATGGCGGTGTCTGCCTGAGCCGCGGCATGAGGATGGGGGCTTTTTGCCCCACGGGTCTGTTTCGGGGGTCCTTGAGCAATTTTGACCCCCCGCCCTGTCGTGGGAGCTCCCCACCAGTCGGTTGAGGGGTTTGTCTCCCCAGAAGATCGAGGCTGGGGGGGATGGCGGTGTCGGCGAGATCTGGTGCTCGGGCGCATCAGCTGGGCGGCGGCGGCGTTTTCTGGGCCGGAGCCAGCTCAGAAGTCGGAGCAGCGGCGGCGACGGGTCCGTTGAGTTCGTCGGTGGTCCTGGGGATGGCCCCAGGCCCAGGGATGTTCCCCAGTTGCCTTGGGGCCGTCGGACTCCCTGGTGAGCTCGGGGACGCTGCCAGAGTCTTTTTCTCTAGCAGCGGCAGTGAAACCGGCATTAGCGGCGGCTGCGGCTGCAATGGCGGCCGTCTGGCGACGGCGGGAAGGAGAGCATCAGCCATCAACCCTGCTGTGGTGCTTGATGGATTTAACGGCAAACTATAACATCGTCCGTCCGGGACAGGCTATGACCAACGGGGGGGGGGGCTGCCCAGTTGATGGGTTAGTCCCTCACGTCATTGGGAGGCCTCCGTTGAATTTTGGGGGCTGGGAGATTTCTCCCTCTATTTTCCATCGTTCCCCTTGGCATTATACCTATCTCGGACTGGTTGCCGTTTATGGACTCGTTGGCACTGAAATCCGGCTCATATTCATCAGAGCCCTTCCCCCTGCCGTGGAGGGGGACTGTAAATTGTGTTGGGAGCTTATGGGAGCCAGTACACTTCTTCCATCCCACCAGCAGAGGGGACTGTCCATCATACCAGCCACCGTGAGAGGGTGGTCTTGGTTTTTTGTGCCCCTCGAGCAGAGTCGGTATGGTATTATCTGCACTTCACCAGCAGAGGGGACTGACCATCAGACCAACCACCGTGAGAGGGTGGTTGTGGACCATTAGACCAGCCACTGTGAGAGGGTGGCTATGGACCTTAACCCCTTATGCTGAACTGATATTGCAAAGGTTCACTACTTCCATCTCACCAGTAGAGGGGACTGACCATCAGACCAATCACTGTGAGAGGGTGGTTGGATTGTATCCCCCTTGAACTGTGTCGACTTGGCAAGAGATCCTTCCCACTGTGGTGAGGGGACAGTGGACTTTGGACCTCGGATTTTGGATGCCCCCACTTTATTTGCTCCCTTTTGGACCTCTTATTTTCCATCTGACCCTTGGGACATGGTTACTTATCCTCTGTGGCAAGATGTATTCGGCAGCTGAGCTTCTTGTTCTGTGAGACTCCCCCCTCTCGCAGGATTGGCCCTCCACTCTATCGAGGGCCTACCTCGATGACGGATTTTGGAATCCCGAGAGGTGGCATGCGGCGAAGAGGGGGTTGAGGGGTTTTTTAAAATTGTCATTTGCCAATCTTTTAAGGGGTTTTGGGAGGGGGGAAGGTTGTTTGGCAAAGGATAGGGAGGGTGATTTGTTGGGGAGGGGACCAGGCCCGGCACAGGGTCGCGCTAGGGGAGGTGCGGAGCGGGGATCAGAGGGGGTTGGTGTTGGTAGGGAGGAGGGCGATGTCATCAGGACCGTGGGTGGGAGGGGCAGGTATGGTGGGAGCAGGGGGCCATATCATGTTGTGGGGGCACGTATCCGCTGTCTCCAAGCGGTGACATGCTCCGGCCCCCAATGCTCTTCTCGTTCTCTGGGTTGTCCGGAGTCTCAGAGCCTGGGTCTTAGGCTGATGCTGTGCAACGCCAGGTCCATGACTAATAAAGCCCCCCTCATTTGTGAGCTGATTCAGGAGGGGGGAGCGGACCTGGCGGGTATTACTGAGACCTGGTTGGGCCTGGAGCGGGGGGTCCCCCTCGTAGAAATGTGCCCACCGGGTTTCTGCACATTTCATCAGCCGAGGGCCCAGGGTAGGGGTGGGGGGGGTGGCGGTTATTGTAAAGGAAGGTCTTGATCCTAGGGAGGCCACTGTACCTCAGATAGCCGGTTGTGAGTCTCTCCTTGTGAAGTGGGGCCATGGGAGGCAGATGGGCCTGCTGGTTACGTACCTGGCTCCTTGCTACGTGGCAGCGACCCTGCCCGAGCTCCTCAATGTTATAGCCGGGGTGGTGGTTGATACCCCCAGGCTTTTAGTCATGGGGGATTTCAACCTGCCGTCCATCGGTGAAGCATCTAGGGTGTCGAGAGCCCTCGACACGTCGTCGGGAAGCAGCGGTCCTAACCCCAATACGCAACTGGACTTGATGACTCTCGATGACTCTGTAGCGGCACGACGGGGGGGCGTGGCGACAATATATCCTCGGTCAATATATCCGCGGTCGGTCACCCCGCGGCCGGGATAGGGCTATACCTTTAACTCTCCCCTCTCCGGCGGCACATGCACTGTAGCCGCCCAACCCGGAAGGGCGTATGCTTTAACGGCGCGAATGTTTAAAAGGCGTTGGGAGGCAGCCGCTCCCAACGCCGACTTTGTGCACATCGCACCATTGTCATCTACCGTTGCCGTTGTGACCTGCTTGGATTAAAGACTTCATGCACACAAGAACTGGCATTCGAGTCATCTTTTCCTTTTGGGTGAAGCAACGAACGGGGGGTTTGACATAGGGTGGCTCGGGAGTTCATGGCTTCCATGACGGCCATGGACCTGACCCAGTTAATTCAGGGCCCCATTCACATAGGGGGAAACACGCTGGACTTGGTTTTCGTCTCTGGTCAGTGGTTGAATGGCTTAGATACAGGAGATATGGTTATTGAACCCTTGTCATGGTCAGACCATTCTCTCCTTAGACTTGACTTCCTGACCGCTATGCCCCACCGCAGGGAGGCGGAACCGATCAGGTGGTTCCGCCCCAGGCGCCTGATGGATCCTGATAGGTTCCGAATGGAGCTTGGGCCATTTCCTGAGACTCTGGCGCGCGACTTGACGGAAGACCTGGTGGCCGCCTGGGATAGGGCGGCTGCTTGTGCTTTAGATCGGGTCATGCCTTTGCGGCCTCTGACCCGGCGCCGAATCTGCCCAGCTCCTTGGTTCTCCGAGGAGCTGAGGGGGATGAAACGCCGGAAAAGACGCCTAGAGAGTAGTTGGAGGGCCAGTCGCTCCGAATCTGACCGTACACTAGTGAGGTCTTATATCAAGACCTACTTAGTGGTGATAAAGGCGGCGAAGTGTAATTACTTTTCCGCTCTTATCGCGTCGGCAGAAAATCGCCCAGCTGCCTTGTTTAGGGTGACTCGCTCCCTTCTCCATCTGGGAGCGCGGGAAGACCCCCTTGCAAGGTCGTGCTGAGGATTTTGCGCATTATCTGCACGATAAAGTCGCTCAAATTCGGGAAGGCTTGGACTCTGACTGGGTAGGTACAGGCGGGTTGTTCGAGGTCTGTCTTGAGACGGTTGTCTGGGATGAGTTTGACCCTGTGACTCCCGAGGACGTGGACAGGATGCTGGGGAGGTTGAACGCAACCATATGTTTATTGGACCCGTGTCCCTCCTGGTTGGTGCTGGCTACCCGGGAGGTTACATGAGGCTGGCTCCAGAGGATTATAAATGCTTCTTTGAGTGAGGGGTTCTTGCCTCCCGCCTTGAAAGAGGCGGTGGTGAGGCCCCTCCTCAAGAAGCCCTCTCTGGACCCAGCTGTTTTAGTAAACTATCGTCCAGTTTCCAACCTTCGCTTCTTGGCGAAGGTTGTTGAGAGTGTGGTTGCGCGACAGCTCCCGCAGTACCTGGATGAAACCGTCTATCTAGATCCGTTCCAGTCCGGCTTCAGGCCCGGGTACAGCACGGAAACGGCATTGGTCGCGTTGGTTGATGATCTCTGGAGGGCTCGGGACAGAGGTTGCTCCTCTGTTCTGGTCCTATTAGACCTCTCAGCGGCTTTTGATACCATCGACCATGGTATCATGCTGCGCCGGTTGGAGGGGTTGGGAGTGGGAGGCACTGTTTTACGGTGGTTCTCCTCCTATCTCTCCAACCGGTCGCAGTCTGTGTTGGCTGGAGGGCAGAGGTCGACCTCAAGGCACTTGGTTTGTGGGGTGCCACAAGGGTCGGTCCTCTCGCCTCTCCTGTTCAACATTTATGTGAAGCCGCTGGGCGAGATCATCCGTGGTTTTGGGGTGCAGTGCCATCTGTACGCTGATGACACCCAGCTGTACATCTCCACCCCAGACCACCCCAACGATGCCCTTGAAGTGATGTCCCGGTGCCTGGAGGCCGTGTGGGTCTGGATGGGGAGGAACAGGCTCCGACTCAATCCCTCCAAGACTGAGTGGCTGTGGCTGCCGGCGTCCCGATATAGTCAGCTGGTGCCATCGCTGACTATTGGGGGCGAGACATTGGCCCCCACGGAGAGGGCGCGTAACTTGGGTGTCCTCCTGGACGCACGGCTGTCTTTAGAAGAGCATATGACGGCCGTGGCCAGGGGGGCTTTCTATCAGGTTCGCCTGATACGCCAGTTGCGCCCCTTTCTGGATCGGGACTCCCTATGCACGGTCACTCATGCCCTCGTTACTTCCCGCCTCGACTACTGCAACGCTCTCTACATGGGGCTCCCCTTGAGGAGCACTCGGAGGCTCCAACTGGTGCAGAATGCGGCCGCGCGGGTACTTATGGGGGCGACATGGCGCTCCCACGTGACACCTCTCCTGCGCGAGCTGCATTGGCTTCCAGTGGTCTTCCAAGTGCGCTTCAAGGTGTTGGTTCTCATCTTCAAAGCGCTCCATGGCTTAGGACCCGGTTATTTACGAGACCACCTTCTGCCTCCGATAACCTCCCGCCGGCCGACACGCTCCCACAGAGAGGGTCTCTTCAGGGTGCCGTCTGTCAGGCAGTGTCGGCTGGCGACCCCCCCGGGGAAGAGCCTTCTCTGTGGGGGCACCCGCCCTCTGGAATGAGCTACCCCCAGGGACTAATCCCGGACCTCCGTACCTTCTGCCGGGCCCTGAAGACTTTTTTATTTCAGCAAGCCGGGCTGGGTTAAAAATTTTTAATTGGGTGAATTTCATGGGTAAGGGGTTTTAGCCTAAGATAATTTAATTTTGTTTTAATGTATTTTAATATTTGTATTGTGTGTTTTTAATTCTGGCTGTTCACCGCCCCGAGTCCTTCGGGAGAGGGGGCGGTATAAAAATTTAATAAATAAATAAATAAATAAATAAATAAATAAATAAATAAACAACACGATATGGCCCCCTGCTCCCGCCATATCTGCCCCTCCCACCCACAGTACTGATTGAAAATCCATCATCGGAACAAGCTCTAACCCCCTCCTTGACCCCGAGTCCCACACCCCCCATGCCGTGCTCCTCAGCCGGACCAGGCCCCCTCCTCAATGGGTTATCCCCCACACCCACAGCCCTAGTTCTAATCCAACCCTCCCCCCCGAACCCCTTAAAAATCTCACTAACAGTTTACATAAAAAACCCTCAACTCCCTCTTCACCACATGCCACCTCTCGGGGTTCCAAAACCCATCATCAAGGTAGGCCCTCGATAACGTGGAGGGCCAGGTCTGTGAGAGGGGGGAGTCTCGCAGTGCAAACAGCTCCGCCGCTGAATACATCCAGTGAAACCAGGATGGGGAAAGCAGCTTGGTAGGGTCCAAAATGTCCTGGGACAGAAAGAGTCTCCATGTAGGTAGGTAGCACCCCGGGCTCCACTGCTCTCTCACAGTAGTGGGAGGAGTTAGTTAGTTCAGTCACTCAGAGGGAAAATTTCCGGGCCACCCTCTCACAGTGGTCAGCCAAATGTCCACAGGCAAGAAATTTGACGATTTAATCTCCTCTGGTGATAGGTGGTTCATATCAGCCAACTCCCTCAGGGTCCACACAATGCTGTCCAAGTCCCCATCTGCCAGGGAGTTCCGATGGAATAAGTTCAATAGAGATATAATACAGATGGAAATAGTAATGCAGTCCCACAGGAGGATAAATGCACATAAAGAGGGGAGGGGGGGAGGAGATTCCAGCCAGGTATTGATCGAGAGGGGAGGTGGAGGCTAACCCCCGAGATGGTAATAGGGGGGGAGGGGGAGGAGAGGCCGCCCATGGCGACCCAATACCTGAGCCATCCACTGGCCACTCCAACCCCAGGTCTTTCCACACATCCCCCATCGTCATGTCAGCCATGCATCCTTCAACCCCTGAGCACCATGGGGTTTTCAAGGGAGAAGCCAGCGTAGCTGCAGGCCGGCATTCACAATCCACCTCCCATAGTGTCTCGAAGCGTCTCGCGGCGTCCTGCAACCTTCCGCGGCCTCCCACGGAATTTCTCCTCCCGCGGCGTTTCTCCTCACTTCTCCCCAACTCCAATGTTCCGGAGGGCGAGAAAGCCCTCATCGAGTTGGGAAAGGGACTCTCCCAAGCGGGGGTGGGGGTGCCGATGGTCATGGCTGCAGTGTTTCTCCTCCCGCAGCGTTTCTCCTCACTTCTCCCCAACTCCAATGTTCTGGAGGGCGAAAAAGCCCTCATCGAGTTGGGAAGGGACTCTCCCAAGTGGGGGTGGGGCTGCCGATTGTCATGGCAGCCCCAGAAGACCCCTAATCACCAAAAGCGCTGCCCATCCTGGAAGCGGGTCAGGCAGGTGTCGCCATTTTGGAGCATGCGCAAAGATCCTTGCAGGCTTGTTTGGGTTTGCAGGCTCTGGTGATCTCACCCAGCGGCTTCATGTAGATGTTAAAGAGTAGAGGGGGGAGAACCGACCCCTGAGGTACCCCACAAGTCAGGGGCCTCGGGGTGGACCTCTGCCCCCCCGCCCATACAAATTGCGAGCGACCTGAGAGGTAGGAGGAGAACCACTGTAAAACAGTGCTTCCCACCCCAACCCCCCAAGTCGCTGCAGTAAGATACCATGGTCGATGGTATCAAAAGCCACTGAGAGGTCAAGTAGGACCAGGATGGAGGAACAACCCCCATCCCGGGCCCGCCAGAGATCATTCACCAGAGCGACCAATGCCGTTTCTGTGTTGTGCCCGCGCCGGAAACCCAATTGGTATGGGTCTAGGTACTCCATTTCCTCCAGGAACTGTGGGAGCTGCTGCGCCACCACGGTCTCAACAACATTTGCTATAAGGTGAAGGTTGGAGATGGGCCAATAGTTATTAAGTGAGTCTGGATCCAGGGCAGGCTTCTTGAGGAGGGGTCGAACCACCACCTCCTTAAGAGAGGTGGGGAAGATCCCCTCCCTCAAAGTAGCGTTGACAATTGCCTGGATCCAGTCTCCGGTCACCTCCCGGGCAGCTGAGACAAGCCAGGAGGGACACGGATCCAACAAACTCGTGGAGGCACCCAGTCTACCCACAATCCTGTCCACTTCATCGACAGAAACAGGGTCAAACTCAACCCAGATGCTGCTCTCAAGACTTACCCCAGTCTCCCAAGTGGATTCCGCCCAGTCAGAGTCCAATCCAATCCGGATCTGAGCGATTTTATCATGCAGATACTGTACAAAATCCTCAGCTCTGCCCTGTAAGGGGTCTTCCCTCGCTCCCTGATTGAGGAGGGAGCGGGTCACTCTAAACAGGGCCGCTGGGCGGTTTTCTGCAGATGCAATGAGAGTGGCAAAGTAATCCCGCTTCACCACTTCCATCGCCACAAGATAAGACCTAATATGGGTTCTTAACTGTGTTTGATCTGATTCAGACCAGGAGTGTCACTGCGTTATTTTATTTGCCTGCTGAACTCATCATTTCTGGACTGTCAGACTCTCCGTAGCTTGCCAACTTCTTATCAGTAAGCTACGTGTTTCCGTATCCACCCACATTCTTTCACATTCCTTCACACTCTTTCCCTTTGTTCTCTTGCCAGAGGTCCGGCCGGACCGGCAGGAGACCTCGCTTGCCAAAATGTAGCAATTATTCTTTTCTTAGTTAGTGAGGTGTTTTATTTTCTTTATAACAAATAAACGTGTTTCTTTTTCAGAATATTGCAACAAGGAATAAGCCTCGATTCATCTCCTCTAATTAAACCAGGGTGATTTGTCCCAGAGCCAAACATGGGATTAATAAATGCCCTGACAGGGAGGACCTCCAACACTCCTCTAGGCGTCTTTTCCGACGCTATCAAAATACAAATTAACAACCTTAACTGAAAGATGGGGAGTGAGTGAGTAGGATGAGCAGTGGGGGAGGTGGGACCTGTTATTAATCTATCAACCACCTCCAATGTGAAAGGTCCCCCATTGGAGCCCCAAGATATCTGGCAGAGCCAGGTCTTTAAGCTCTTGAAAAAGGACTGGAGGGTTGGAGCTGACCTCACTCCACTCACATTTTAGCAGAGGCCTCAAGGTTGTGTGCCAAAATTGACTGATATTTGGAACCGTTCTCTTTTTTTTTTAGTAATTTTTTTTTGTTTTTTAAGACAAACAAACATTTAATACATCAATCCTCCCTTCCCTGTGACGTCTCGGTGTTATCTTCTAGGCTTCTTCTCCATCTTCTATAAGTTTCTTCTATCTTCATATTCATCCAAACCATTCTAACATTTCATTTCTAAATCAATATTATAATCATCATTTGTACATAATTATAGTATCAGTCATTTATATCTTTTCCAACCAACTATAAAAATAATTCCATGTTTTAAAATATTCTGATTCCTTCTTATCTTTAATCATCAAAGTTAATCTATTCATTTCTGCACAGTCTAAAAATTTTTTTATTACTTCTTCTTCCAAAGGTATTTTCTCTGATTTTCAATTTTGAGCATACACAATTCTTGCAGCTGTTATTACATGTATAATCAAATACATTATACACAAAGACTGATAGCATTGTGATTAACACCAGCTGTCTGCAATTACTGTAAGTTCGAATCTCACCAGGCTCAAGGTTGACTCAGCCTTCCATCCTTTCTAAGGTAGGTAAATTGAGGACCCAGTTTGTGGGGGCAATAAGCCGACTTTGTATAAATATACAAAAGTATAAAGGCTATTGCTTAACACATTGTAAGCCGCCCTGAGTCTCCGGAGAAGGGCGGCATATAAATCAAATTAATAAATATATATATATACATTTTCCTTACTATTTTTTTTCTGGAAAGATACCCAGTAGGAACAACTCTGGTTTAAATTCAATACATTGCTGTATCATTTCTTCCAGCCAGATTTTAAACTTATACCAATACTTTTTTGCTTCGGGACAAGTCCACCACATATGGTAATAAGATCCTGGTGTTTGATGACATTTCCAGCAGTTAGCTGATTTATCTTTAAACATTTTTGCTAACTTCTCCAGTGGCATATGCCATCTATAAAACATTTTATATTGATTTTCCTTATATGCTGTGGACATTGTTAATTTATAGTTCCTTTCCCATAGTTGTTGCCATTTTTCAAACTCAATTGGATAACCAAAATTTCTACCCCAGGCTATCATCGTTTCTTTTACTTGCTCCTCCTCCAATTCAATATACAACAAAAAGTTATAAAAAATTTTTATTAAGTTTTCCTCTGTTCCCATGAGTATCTTATCCAGTTCAGTCTTTTCCCTATAAAAACCATGTAATTTAACATCTTTTTCATATCTTGATCTTATCTGCATATACATGTACCAATCTATCTCAATTCCCTGTTGTTCCAATTCTCGTTTCTCTTTCAGTTTTTTTTTTTGGCTTTAATTTATATGCCGCCCTTCTCCGGAGACTCAGGGCGGCTTACAATGCATTAAGCAATAGCCTTCATACTTTTGTATATTTATACAAAGTCAGCTTTTTGCCCCCACAATCTGGGTCCTCATTTTACCTACCTTTGAAAGGATGGAAGGCTGAGTCAACCTTGAGCGTGGTGAGATTTGAACTTGCAGTAATTGCAAGCAGCAGATGTTAATTACAGTGCTTTAGTCCACTGTACTACAGGTTCCCCCTTATCTGTTAATAACTCATTATATCTGACAATATTACCAGAATTAAAGACATTTGGGTGTATTAAGGCTTCCGTTATTGATAACCATGTTGGTATTTTCACATAAAATTTATCTCTAACCTTCTCCCATACCAATAACAATGCATTTCTTATATAATGTCTATGAAAGTATGTGTGTATCTTACTTCTACCATGCCATAAAAAGGCATGCCATCCCAGTTGTAAATCATGCCCTTCCAGTGTTAACAACCTTGTATTTCTTAATTCAATCCATTCTTTCAACCATGTCAATGCTGCTGCTTGATAATATAATTCCCAATTTGGTAAACCAAATCCCTCTTGTAATCTCGTGTCTTGCAACATTCTTAAACTTATCCTTACTTTTTTCCTTTCCCATATAAATTTCCTCATGATCTTATTAAGATATTGAAAGTAAGTCTTTTCAATTTTTATTGGCACAGTTTGGAATAAAAATAATAGTCTTGGTAATATATTCAACTTTATCAATGCAATCCGACCCATAAGTGATAGTTGAAGATTCTTCCATTTTTCCAAGTCTTTTTCAATTTGTTGCTTTAACTTGTAGTAGTTTTCTTCTTGTATTGTTGCACATTTTGAAGTTAAGTATACTCCCAAGTATTTCACTTTTTTCACCATTTGTATGTCTAAATTTTCTTTTATCTCTCTATTTTGTTTTTCTGTTGTATTCTTCACCAAAATTTTTGTTTTGTCTTTGTTTATTTTCAAACCAGATACTTTTCCATAACCTTCTATCTGTTCTAGTAATTTAGGGCCTGTTATTTGTGGTTCCTCTATAATAAAAACCAAGTCATCGGCAAACGCTTGTAGATTATATTCCTCTTTTTTGACTTTCATTCCTTTTATCTCATCACTCCATCTAATGTTCCTGTTTAAAACTTCTAGAGTCAAAATAAACAATAATGGTGATAAAGGGCATCCTTGCCTGGTGCCCTTCATTATATTAATCTTTCCTGTCATTTCTCCATTCATCATTATCTTGGCAAATTGTCTCTCATATATTGTTTTTATAGTATTTATGAATCTCTCCCCAAAATCCATTCTCTGTAATTGCTTTATCATAAACTGCCAGTTCATGTTATCAAAAGTTTTTTTTTTTGGAAATTTTTTTTATTTTTAAACAAAACTTAAAACATAAAACAATTATCATCCATTACAATTACAGAAAGTGTATTGATAGGTTACAAATCTTTTGTGCTTAATCCTCTATCCAACATTTTCTTATTTAACAGTTTATTACATTATTATTCTCATTTACCAATTATTTAACAGTAAATTGTCCTCTATAAGGGGAAACCCCCCTTTATATGTTTTATTATCTTATCCATTTCATATTTCATATTTCATTTCCATTCTTTCTTGTCTAACCATTGATAAAATAGATCCCATATCAAATAATATTGTTTATCTTCTTGTTCCCTAATTTCAAATGTCAATTTACTCATTTCAGCACACTCCAAAATTTTCTTGATAACGTCGTCATCCGTGGGTATCTTCTCACCTTTCCAATTTCTAGCAAATACAATTCTAGCCACCGTTAAAACATTCACAATTAAATATCTGATTTCTCTATTGTATATTTCTGGTAAAATCCCCAATAAAAATGTCTCTGGTTTAAAGTCAATATGTTTCTTTGTCATTTTTTCCGGCCATTTGTGGATTTTAGTCCAATATCTTTTAGTTTCTGCACATGTCCACCACATATGGTAATATGAGCCCGGAGTCTGATGACACTTCCAACATTTCTCCGATTTATTCTTGTACATTCTGGCTATTGTCACCGGGGGTAAATGCCACCTGTAAAACATCTTATACAAATTTTCCTTATATGCTGTTGACATTGTCATTTTATAATTCTGCAACCATAATTTTTCCCATTTCTCTAAGTCAATCCCATGACCCACATTTTTCCCCCATGCAATCATTGTTTCTTTAACTTGTTCTTCTGCCAATTTTACTTCTAATAAATGACTGTACAGTTTTTTAATTACATGGTCATCAGAACCTGTTAAGATTTTATCTAAATTTGTCAAGTTACTATAAAAACCCTCCTTTTTAAAATCTTCATCATATCTAGACTGTATTTACATATATGAAAACCAATCCATTTCAAGCTCTTGTTCTTCTAGTTCTTGCTTTGACTTAAGTTCACCCCTTTCATTTAATAATTCACCATATCTAACAATTTGTTCCTTCCTAAATGTTATTGCGTGTGAGACTGCTTCAATAGGTGATAACCAGACTGGAATTTTTAAATAATAACATTGTTTGATCTTCTCCCAGTTTAATAACAAAGACTCTCATATCATATGTCTTCTGAAATAACCCTGTACTTTGGTACTTTTATACCACATAAAAGCGTGCCAACCCAACAATAAATCATGTCCTTCTAAAGTCAACAATCTAATATTCCTTAGCGTTATCCATTCTTTAATCCACATCAAGTTACAAGCTTGATAATACAATTCCCAATCCGGCAAACCAAAACCTCCTCTTGATCTGACATCTTGCATCAATTTTAGTTTTATCCTTGCCTTTTTGCCCTGCCATATATATTTTAACACCATTTTATTTAAATCTTCAAAATATTTTTTTCCCCAACTTAATTGGAATTGTCTGAAATAAGTATAAAAGTCTGGGCAGTATATTCATTTTAATAGTTGATATTCTCCCTATCAATGATAGCTGCAAATTCTCCGTTATCAAAAGTTTTTTGTGCATCTAGAAACATCAACGCCATTTGTTTTTCTGGGTGAGTCTCATAATATTCCAAGGTATTCAAAATCATCCTCATGTTATCTCTAATTTGCCTTTTTGGTAAGAATCCATTTTGATCACTGTGGATATATTCATTTAACGGTTTTTTCAACCTGTTTGCCACTATTGAAGCAAAAATCTTATAATCTACATTTAATAGTGAGATTGGTCTATAATTTTTAATCAATTGTAAATCTGTATCTTCTTTAGGTATGAGTGTCACATATGCCTCTTTCCATGAATCTGGCATTTTAGCCTCTAATAATAATTCATTAAATAAGTCCAACATTACATTACTAATCACTTCTTCCAATGTTTTATATAACTCGGCTGGTAAACCATCTGGTCCAGGCGCTTTTCCATTCTTTTGTCTTTTTATTGCTTCTGTTAATTCCGTCATTGTTATTCTTTCATCTAACATTCCTTTAAATTGTTCTGATATTTTAATTAAATCTGATTTTTCCAGATAGTTTTGTATCTCCTCCTCAGGGATCTTCTCTTGTGAATAGAGTTTTTCATAATATTCTTGGATTACTTTCTTTTTTTCTTCAGTTCTATATTGTAATTTCCCTTCTTCATCTAGTAGATATTTTATAACTTTTTTCTCTTTCTCTTTTCTTAGTTTATACGCTAGCCATCTTCCTGGTTTGTTTGCGTTTTCAAAAAAATTCTGTTTCGATGCTCTCAATCGGTTTGCTAATGATTCTTGTTCATTTAAGATTATTTCATGCTTCTTCAGTTCCATCAATTTCTTAATTTTTTTTATTTTGAACATCTTTCCGGAACTTTTTTTCCAGGCTTTTATATTCTTCTTCCACTCATACTTGTTTCTGCCATTTCTTTTTGTTCTTTTTCCCCAAATATGTTGTTGCCAGTCCTCTAATATATGCTTTCATTGTGTCCCATACATTTTGGAGTGATGTATCTTCCTTTTTATTTAATTTTTTAAAAATGTCCAATTCCTTTCCCACAAATTCCTGGAATCTTTTTTCATTTAATATTGTTGTATTCAAAGTCCATCTTGTCTTTTTCTTTTTCCCTTTCCATACTATTGTCATCGGACTATGGTCAGCCCAAATATTTGAAGCAATATTCACTTCTTGCACCTCTTCTATAAGTCCAGTTGACATCCATACCATATCTATCCTTGACCATGATAGATGTCTATTTGAATAAAAAGTATATTGACTGTCCTTCAAATGTTTTTGTCTCCAAATATCTTGGATACTTAATTCTTCTACCAATGTAAAAAAGGATTTTGGTAATGTTCTTCTAGTTTTTTTATTTGTCTTCAGAGTTTTATAGTCCAAATCTGGGTCTGTAATGGCATTAAAATCACCCATTATACATACATTTTCATAGTTCAATGCTATAATTTTTCTGTGCAATTGACGATAAAATTCTTCCTGCTTTTCATTTGGTGCATACAATGCTATCAAAAGTAGTTGTTTAAAGTTCATTTTTATTTCCACCATCAAAATCCTGCCTTCCTCATCTTCAAAAATTAATTTAGGTTCTAATTTTTCTTTTATATATAATGCCACACCTCCTTTACTTTGTTGTATCAGTGATGTAAATAAAACTCCTAGTTTGGGATATTGTAATAGTTTTATGTGTTGTTTTCTAATATGAACTTCTTGTAAACATATAATGTCCATCTTCAGAGTATTTAGTTTAGTCAATAATCTGTTTCTTTTTATCGCTGCATTTAATCCATTTACATTTAAGGATATTGCTTTTATTTCTTCTTCCATGTTTACTTATTACTAGGTTTTAATTTCATTGCCCTCGTCTCTCTTTGTTCGATTGGGTCTTTGGCTCTTGCACCTTCTCTCTGAGCCCTCTCTTCTGTCGCTTTTTCTTCTTTATCCTTTTCTTCATCTTTCTCTTTTGCAACGCCTACAGCTCCCAAATCTTCTTCCATTGATCCACAAAGTTGTTGATAAAATAACTTAGCTTTCTCAATTGAATCAAGTCTGTGTCTTTGTTCTCTCCATGTCACCATAATCCCTTCAGGTATTAACCATCTAAAACTCACTCCTTTGGATATTAAAAATCTTGTTAAGAATTGGTATTCTCTCCTCAAATCTCTAACTCTTCTAGGTATTTGTCATAGAACCACAAGTTCTTTATCCTTGTGTTTCAATGCTGTGGTCCTTACTGCTTGAAGTATCTCTGATTTCATCACTCTCTTTGTAAATCTTACATGTACTTCCCTTGGTAGTTTATTCCTTACTGCATACCTAGTATAGATTCTAAAGGCTTCATCAATCTCATTTAAAATCTTTTCTTTGGGTCATTCCAAGGCTTCAGCCAAAATCTCTGCAATTATTTCTGGTAAATTTTCTCCTTTTTCTTCTTCTATATATTGGTATCTTAAGTAAAATTCAGAGTGTTCCATTTCCAGCAAAATAATTGTCCTTTCATGAATTTTGTCTACGGAAACCAAATTTTCAACTTTTTTCTCTGTCATTTCCACTTTTTCTTCTACTTTCTTAATTCTCTCCTCGTTCTTCCCCATTATTTCTTTCATTTCTTGCAGTTCCTGTTTAATATCATCATGGAGTGATTGCATAAATTTGCGCAACTCCATCTCGGAAGTTTTCTGCATTTTTGCCGCTGAGGGACTTGGTGCTGGCTGTGTATATTTCTTCATTTCTTCATTTCCACTTCTCCAAAAGTTTAATGTAAATAATTGATAATCCACTTATGGTTTAATTATAATCCAAATGTCTAATTCAATAATTGAATTAGTAGGCAGAAAATTAAAAGAGAGAGAGAGAAAAAAGTAAAAAGTAAAAATCCTCAAATCATCCCTTCTCTTCAAAAATGTAAGGAAAAAAAGGAAAAAGGAAAAAAAAGAAAAAAAGAGCTGGAAGAGAGGGAGGAAGAAAAAAAAGATTGTAATCCAACTGTTTTTTTAAAAAAAGAAAAAATAAAATTTTAAAATCAAAATCAAAAACAAGTGTCCATAAGGAAAAAAAAAGTGAAAATTAAAAAAAAGCAAAAGTTTCTTCTGACTCTTCAATTCTCAATCCACAAAAAGGTAATACTTAAAAAGAGGAAACCAATTCTATTGAATTCCATAAAAAAATCTCCAACCAAAAAAGAGACAAAAGTGAAAGGTAAAAAGACAAACTTAAAGACTTTTTTTTAGTTCTTGAAGCAAAACTAAACAACCCAGAAAGAAAAAAATAAATTAATATAAAATAAAAAGTTACATTCCACAAGGCCAATATGAAAAAAGAAGTTCCAAAACACGTTTAAAGTCTAATCTCTCAACTTTCCACAGCTGTTCTATTATCTTCTTAGTTAAAATGTCAAGGTCAGGTATCTGTTAGGCTTTCTTTTTCTTTCATAAATAAATTAATGGGCTCTCAGTCACACGTTCCTTGCCGCCCCAGTTTTCCAGATGTGGTTGCGAGCACCCACCTGCACCCTCTCCTCACTCTCAGCCTCTCTTCTCCACCCTTTTGATCATCCAGTTAGTTTAAGAGAAACTTTCATGTGATAAAATCAAGTCAGTCTCACCTCGATATCACAGGCTGATTCTTTACTTTCTCTTCTGATATGGCCACCACAGCTTTTTAGCGACTTCCTGGTTGCTTTCCCACCGTGTCCAATTTGAGAAGCTTCTTTTAGTCTTCCTAGGGGGTTTGCAGCCCCCCTGGATCAACCAGTACATGTGTCAGACTTCGATGCTATCTCAAAATAAATGAATTTCCAAACTGCTCCTCTTGTTGGTTGTCCCTACAGGACAACTTAGATCACAAAGGACCCTTGGACATCGGGGATATCGACTACTCTTTAGGAGCCCCTAAACAGTCTATCGTGCCGCTGCGACATTGGCCACACCCCCCGGAACTGTTCATAATTCCCTTCCACCTTGACTAAAGCTCAAGTTCCTCCTGAAGAAAAGCAGCCCCAAATTTGATTGACAGTTGTGTGGGCATGAGCTTGTTTTAACTGACTCAGCAGCAGTACTTGGGTGACTGTGTGTAAGTTTAATAAAAGTCTCCTTTAAAATGTCTACTTTGCTGTTAACTGTGGTCAGAAGCTCAAAAATTAACAATACTGTTTGTGTCATCAGTAGGCATTGTCTGGTTATCAAGTTAGTAACATTTTAAAGTCCTCATCCCCTTGTTGGATAAGCCTTGCAGCAGCTGGACAAATGTCTGCAATCTGAAAAAAGGAAGCTTCCTAAGGGATAGAGACAGAAAGATCTACATGTTGGGAGCACTCTGTCTCCACTTATAGATGCCATTTGAGGGGGTCTGCTTGAGAGGCCCTCAAGAAAAGTAAGAGAGGTTTGGTTACTTACACCAAGAGGGTGTTTACTTTTGTAGGCAGCTATCGACTTAAAACTGTTTAGTAGGCTTGAGTGAAGCCTGAGAAGCAGAATGTGAGCACTGCCTCTTCTGTCAGCTTTGGAAGCCATATTAGGCCGGAAGCTTCAATGCTGCCACCTTCTCATGTGTGGGAAAGTAAGGGGGGGGATTAAGGAGAGGGGTTGTTAGTAGACATAATAGCATTCTTCCTGTCAGACAAGGTCAGCGCGATCCAGCATCTGGAGAAGGAGTGGTCAGGGGGCTGGATCGAGATGGAACGGACGTTGATTGGAGCATGTGATCAGCTGGGGGGGACAGGGGATGGTTTTGGGAGCTTTGACTTACTGAAGGAAAACCTGGGCTTTTCAGATTCAGGTTTTCACAGATGTGCCAGTTTGCCTATTCTAGTAAAGAGAACTTTGGAAAAATGTTTGCTTCTGCGTCTTTACCTGGAGTTGGGTTTTTTCTGGAACGCTGACATATTCTTCCTTTACCCCATGGCAAAAATAATAAAAATGCCAGTCTCGACTTCCGGTAGCGACGTCACAGCGAAGCGGACTGGGGAAATGGGGCTCTGTTATTCCCACCTGATTTCGCCTGTTGGGAGACCTTTAATGGTCAAAGTTAACCCCAGAGGGGTGGACAAAGATAGAGGGGAAGACCCTATGACTGCGTGGAGAAATGCAATCTACCATTAGAACTAGGGGAAACCCCTTGGAGCTGACAGGAGAGAAGACAGTCAACATGGCCGAACTGAAGCTGTGACAGCTTGGTGAGAGACAGGAAGGGAAAAATCAATGAGCAACGTGGCTGTGCTGGGTGAGAACATTCTAACTTTCTGCAAATGAATTTATCCTGATTTAAATATTAAAAAGTTTTGAAAAGTGGGACTCAAAAAAAAAGGTGGAGCAGGATTAACTGCTCCCCGAAAATAGCAGTGACTACGTTTTTAGAGCTATTGATAGATCTGGAAAAGAATGGAAGAAATAACCATAAAGGAATTAAGTTTGATTTAAAGGAAAGTCTGGACCAACTATCTTCAAAGAACTTTAAATATCTGAAGATTATTAGAAATACATTTATTGGTACTTTTTGAGATAGACGTTTGATTTGGAACTCTTTTTTTTTAATTGCAAAAGTTTTACAATTACATTTTCACCCCTTTCCCCCCCCTCAACCCACCCCAAACTTCCCAACCTCCCTAACCCTCCCTAACCCTCCCCTCCCCCCGGACTTCCACACAATATACTCATATCAGGTAAAAAAAAACCCCTTAGTATAAAACTTATATAGAACTTGAACCCCTCCCTCCCCCTTATAATTTTTTTATCTTCATTACATTGAAATATTTCTATCTTGATATATCATTTTCAAATAAAAGCTATTTGATACTTCCTAGTTTGATATTTGTTCTGAACATAATCTATCCACTTTTTCCATTCCCATTCATAAGTCTCTTGTGAACAGTCTTTTAAATATGCTGAAATCTTCTCCATCTCTGCAAAACTGGCCATCTTCAAAGTCCATTCCTCGATCGTGGGCAAAACTTCATTCTTCCAGTATTTACCTATCAATAGTCTCGCAGCTGTTATCATGTACAATATCAACTTTGTATCACCCGAAGTAAAACCCTTAACTATACCCAATAAAAACAATTGTGGAGAAAATTGAATTTTTTTCTTCAAAACATTCTGCATGACCCACCAAATTTTTATCCAAAAAGCCTTAACTTTCCTACAGGTCCACCAAACATGATAATATGTAGCATCTAAACAGTCACATCTCCAACATTTTGGCTGAACATTAGAGTACATACACGACAATTTTTTGGGGTCTAAATGCCATCTATAAAACATTTTATAGAAATTTTCCCTCAAATTCTGCGACTGTGTGAATTTAACATTCTGAACCCAAATTTTTTCCCATGTTTCCAACATCACTGGCTCCTCAAAATTTTGTGCCCACTTAATCATACAATCTTTAACCAATTCAGTTTCTGAATCCCTTTCTAACAAAACATTATAAAGCCTTTTAATATGCATTGGACCTTTCTCTTTTATATGTCTAACCAATTCTTCCTCATGCAACATAATACCAGTTTTTTGGTCCTCTTTCCATCTCAATTGTAATTGATTATATTGTAACCAAGTTAAGTTAATCCCTTCGTCCAACAGTGTCTGTAATGTCTTCAACTTCCATCTGCCCGCATCTGTAAAAAGAACCTCTTTGTATAAAAACCCCCCGAGTGACATTATATTTGTATTCCACATAATATGACCAAGATCCAGCCATAGCGGTATTTTATAATCCCATTTGAATCGGTGCTTCTTCCAAACTCTCATCAAAGAGTCTCTAAGTATATGGCTTTTAAATACTTTATCCACTTTGTTGTCATAAAATAAGTAAGCATGCCATCCAAATTCAAGATCAAAACTTTCTATATTCAGTATTCCAGTCTTTTTCCTTCCAAACCAATCACTTGCTAAAGTCAAAGCTGCTGCTTCATAATATAACTGTAGATTTGGAAGTTTAAGACCTCCCCTTTCTGGAACATCTTGCATAATTTTCAATTTCACTCTCGGTTTTTTCTCGTTCCAGACAAACTTATTCACTCCAGTTTGCCAGTTTTTCAGTTGTTTATCACTTTTGAGCACCGGAATCATTTGAAACAAAAAAAGAAATCTTGGCAAAATGTTCGTCTTAACTGCTGCTATTCTTCCAAGTAAAGACAGCTGCAGTTTTTTCCAAGTCTCCATATCTTTCTGCACCTCTCGCCACAACACCTCATAATTATTTTGAAACAATTTCATGTTTGATTCTGCAACCTGAACTCCTAGATATTTTACCTTTGGTACAATCTCAAAACCTGCCCTCCTTTCAAGCTCGTGTTTACGATCTTGTGTCATATTTTTAACTATCATCTTAGTTTTTTTCTGATTCAGTCTAAAACCTGAAACTTTACCATAGTCTTGTATAATGTCCTTCATCTGGATTATTGATTCCATTGGCTGTGTTAGGGTAACGACCAGATCACCTGCAAATGCCTTTATTCTGTAATCCTCTTGCCTTATCATTATACCTTTCAAGATATTAGAGTCCCGTATTGTATTTAACAAGACTTCTAATGTTAAAATAAATAACAATGGAGACAGCGGACATCCCTGTCTTGTTCCTTTTTCAATTTTAAACTCTGTTGTCAAACTTCCATTAATAATAATCTGTGCCTTTTGCTCTTGGTAAATTGCTGAAACCGCCTGTATAAATTGATCCCCAAAGTCCATCTTTTTTAAAGTCTTTAGTAGAAAGTTCCAATCCACTCTATCAAAGGCCTTCTCTGCATCCAGGAAGACCAGCACCGCAGGGATCTGTTTATTCTTCTCAAGATATTCCAATAAATTTATTACTTGCCTTACATTGTCCTTCATGTATCTACCCTCAATAAATCCCGCTTGATCATCATGAATCACCTTTTGAATTACTGGCATCAACCTGTTGGCTAATACTTTTGCATAAATTTTATAATCAGTATTCAGAAGAGATATTGGTCTATAATTCTCTGGTTTTTTTGGACCTGCTTGCTCTTTTGGTATCAGAGAAATATAAGCTGTTGACCATGATGGGGGTATTTTACCCCCTTGTTGAATATTACAAAACAGATCTCTAAGTTGTTCCACCATTTCTGCTTGCAAATTTTTATAATACACTGCAGTCAAGCCATCCGTTCCAGGAGCTTTAGCTATTTTTAATTGTTTAATTGCTACTATTATCTCCTCCTCTGTTATAGGATAATTCATTCTTTCCTTTTGTTGGTCAGTAATTTTTGTAACTCTTTTATTATCTAAATATTTTTCTATAAGTCCATTCTGCACATCATCTTTAGCATATAGTTTAGTATAATAGTCCACAAAAGCTTCTTTAATTAATTTTTGTTGAAAGATTTCTTTCCCTCCAGTATCAATACTATCAATAGTCCGTGTACTCTGCTTTTTCCTTAATGTGTAGGCCAACAATCTGCCCGGTTTATTGGCATTACAAAATGTATTATGCTTCGCATATTGTAAGTTTGTTGCAACTTGTTCCTCCATAAGCATTTGAAATTGGTCTTTCAAAAGTTTTATAACACCACGTATTCTTTCATCTGTTGGGTTTTTGATAAGTAGCTGTTCTTTGTTCTTTATTTCTACTTCCAATTCAGATCTTTTCTTTTGTCGAATCATTCTATGTTTAGAGTTCATATAAATGAGCACCCCTCTCATATAAGCTTTGCTCGCATCCCACACAATTTCAATTGGGGTACCTTTATTCAAATTTATTTCAAAAAATTCTTTCAAGTGCTTTTTAAGTTCTATTATATTTTTTTCATATCTGAACAAGTTTTCATTTATTCTCCAAGAACGTCGCTCAGTCTTGCCCATCTCAATTTCTATCCATACGGGGCTATGGTCGGTCAAGGTTCTTGGGAGAATCTTCGTTCTTTTTGTCTTAACAAGTAGATCATCTGACAACAAAATGAAGTCAATCCTAGAGAAGGATCTATGTCTATCAGAAAAAAAAGTGTAATCCAATTCTTTTGGATTATGTATTCTCCAAATATCTTTTAATTCCAAGTCTTCTTTCATATCAAAAAAGGTCTGTGGTAATCTAATCCTAGATTTCGCCAAACTCTTTTTATCTAGTTTAGAATCGATTACTCCATTCCAATCTCCCATAATTAGAATAGATCTATAGTCCCATTGCAGTATTTTAGTATGTAACATTTTATAGAAATGGTCCTGTTGTTGATTGGGAGCATAAATTCCAATCAGAAGAATTTGGCCATTTACTGTAAGCAATTCAATTGCTATAAACCTACCATCTTCATCTGCTTCTATAATTTTAGCTGTTAATCTTTTGTTTACATAAATAACCACACCATTCTTTTTTTGCAAAGTTGAAGATATAAAATGTATTCCTAATTTAGAATTTATCAAATATTTTTGATCTTGAGTTGTGATATGCGTTTCCTGTAAACAAATTATATCATTATTAAATTGTCTCAAGTATGCAAATAATTTCTTCCTTTCCTGTGCTGAATTCAACCCATTCACATTCCAAGATAAGCACTTAATTGTCATCTTTATCTTTCTGAAGCATCGAGCAGAATAACCGAATATCTTCTGGAATCTTCGGTCTCGCTCCCCCCATGGCTCCAGTCTCTTGTATAGCACTCTTAGCTCCCTTTTCTTGTCTTTCCTGTTGTTGCTTTTCTTTAAGTTGCTTAGATTTTGCACGAGTTATGCGCTGATCCTTAACTTCAACCATCCGAACCGGGTCCAAGATTGGAGAAGATTCCAACAAGGGCTCATCCAAGAAACCTCCTTCAGCACCCTGCGTTTCCTGTAACTCCACCTGCTTAGACTGTTCTTGCGGTTCTTGTTGAAGTTGCTTCTTATCACTCTCCTTAATCTCCAGGACTGTAGCTATACGTGGAGATGGTGTTCTTTCTTTAAAAATAGTAATGTAGAAATACTCCGCCTTCTCCACAGTATTCAAACGATGTCTTTCTCCCTTGTATTTCAAAATTATGCCAGTTGGGGCATCCCACCGAAATGGTATCTCTTGTTTTTGCAGTTCTTTTACAAGAAAGCCAAAATCTTTTCTAGCTTTCAACATTTTAGGTGGTAGTTCTTTGTAAACTCCAATTTGTGTGCCCCCCACTTGCACAGAAGTAAGAAAGGATTTTTGCAGGATATCATTTCTTATTGCTCTATCCGTAAAATATATGACCACATCTCTAGGCAATTGTCTTTGTCTGGCCACCCAAGAATTCACTCTGTAAATTTTATCTATTTTGTAAAAAACCACATCAGGATTAATTTTTAAAATCACTGCCAAAGCCTCAGCACAAATCTGTCTCAAATCCTGTCTGTCATCCTCTCTAATTCCTCGAAGGCTTATGGCAAATTCCATTGCCCTGAATTGCATCATAACAACTTCGTTTTCAACTCTTTGCATTTTCTCATCAACATCAGAAATTTTATAGTCATTATCTTTCATCTTAACATTGACTTCTGATTTAAGTTCTTCCACTTTAGAATCAACTTTAATAATAAATTCTGCAAGGCCAGACGCCACATCTGATATTTTTTTAGTCACCTTGCCATAATCCTGTTTTACCATATCTTTAATTTCATTAATTTCCTGCATAATTTCCTGTTGAGATTTTTGAAGTTTATCATCTATTTCCTGTTGGGATTTTTGAAATTTATCATCCAAAGCTTTAGAAATAAATTCTTTTAAATTTTCAAAATCAAAATCTTTTTTCTGAGTCTGTATCTGTTGAGCAGGGGGAAGCTGCGTTTCATGTTTGTGTGTGGGGGATCCCCCACCCTGCTGTCTTTCCTTCCTGCTTCTTTGAGGCCATCCTGCCACGTAAACTAGATTTTCTGAAGAGGAAAGTCCCTTTTCCTTTTCCACCTCCACAGAGATTTCTAAAAACTGGAATAAAGCAAAGTCAGATATTAAAAAAAGAGTTTTTCTTTTTTCCCCTCTTCTCTTGTTTCTCTTTATTACAAGCGAAGCAACTTTGTAGCAACTTTGTAACTTTGTAGCAAAGCAAGACGACTTCACAAATCCACTCTCGCTTGCTCATTAACTCTAGTACTGGGCGCCATATTTTTTCCCCAAATCACTTTCACTCGCTCGTATTTTCTCTTGAATTAAAAAGTCAACAAAGCACTAATACTTGCGATTTCCGAGTTGCAGGGTTCAAGTTAGTATTTCCGCTGCTTATTAAGATTGGTTCCATTCACTTTAAACGTTTGCTGCAGCCGGCTTGTTCTGCTGAAGGCAGAATCGTCCCACGCCGCCCGGAGTCTCAGCAGGTTGGGAGGGAGCTGCGCCTGTTTCCTCCCCAGAAGCAATTCCCTGGGGGCTTACAGGGGCTCAACCTGTACCCTGCTATCTCTCCTCCTTCAATCCTCTGGATTTTGGAGTTTTCAAGCTGCTTCTCGATCGCAAGGTGGCTCTACAGGCGGCGGGGCTGGCGGTCCTTAAAAAGGCACCGTCGTCACCGAAGGCTAGCAAACCGGAAGTCTGATTTGGAACTCTTAAGGGGGAATTTTTTTAGCATTTAAAGGAGAGTAAGGGCGCCATCTACTGACCAGAAGAGAGTGTAAGAAGAGGAAGTGACTGTTGTTATATCCATTGTTATATCTATAAAGACCCACAAAGACTCCATAAAGACCCTTGGGGCTTGTCAGATACAAAATATATCTCACATCTGGCTACGGTTACTGGTGAGATATCTAGAGACAATCTGTGAGGACATTGAGCAGTTTGAGCTGTGGAAAATTGAAAAAAGAAGGGGAAGTATCCATTGCAAATTTGGAAATAGTGTTTTCATCTAGGTACTGTTTTGAAATAAAAGCTTAGTGATCTGGTGGGATCTGGTGGGATCTGGGGCCCTGGTGGATTATAAATTCTAATTCTTGAAAGGAAAAGAAAATATTGGTGGTTGCTGAGATGTAAAGTATACAGTATAAAGAAGAAGAAAAGAAGAGATACAGTGATAATTGTGGTTACTGGACATATAGGCATGGATGGTGAAAATATAAACTCTTGACTGACGAGAGATACACATATAAATAAATCCAGTAAAGTGAGACTTAAGAACCAGATTAGATTGACATTGGACATAAATGAAATTGCTTCATTTTTGGCTAGCACAAAGAAGTAGGCATATCAGATCCCTGCCAGAGACTGAGGAGTATAACAACAGGAGAGTGGACAGAACTATGTGGATTATAAATTTAAACTGTCAGAGGAAGAAGGATAGAGGAAGCATCTACCCTTAAGGGAATTACGAGTATTCAACGGACTGGATAGGACTATTAATGGGATGTCATCTCCATGGTGACTGACATCTCATGTCAGTCCCAAAACGGCCAGCCGCGAGTGAGCCATCCCGGGGCTGCCATTCAGGGAAGGGAGGATCCACCATTGCCACATGCCTGAGAGGCAGAACGGCTGAGCACTGGGTGAACACCCAGCTGAGGAGTGAAATGGCTGAGCACCGGGTGAACGCCAGGCCACAGCTCTGTTGGGCTATGTGCTGCCAGGAATGCCTCTGGACCTGCAGTCAGCTGGGTGTCAACTCGCAAAGCATCCCTGGCCTGCTCTCGAGTTGCCATAAGCAAGGGGGGATGGGAAACCGACGAAACGGCATGGCAGCCAAAGACAGATGCACATTCCAGACTTATCTTTCTCAACGCTGTATCCCAGGCTTACCCACAGCGGCCAGAGGGGAGTAGTCTCTATAACCCGTGAAATTGCTCCATTGGCAAATGTGATTGATGACACATATGAAGGGGGGATACGGAAGATGGATGAAAAGATAGGGAATTTCCAGCAAATGATAGTGAAGAATGAACAGAGGATACAGAAAATAGAAATAAAGGCTGTGTTGTGGTCCACCGGCGGCCTGCGGAGCTGGCAGCAGAGTCGGACAATGAGGAGGTTGGGGAGGAACATGGGCCAGTCCTGGAGTCTGGGGAAGGCTTGGACGAGGGCTTTGCATTGGAGGCAGAGAAAGGGCCATCTGGGAGGTACGTGCTGCCTCCGGAGCCTCCAGAGTCAGACCTCAGTGAGGCAGAGTGTCAGCATTCTGATGCTGCCATAAAAAGGAAGAGACGAGGCTTGACTTTTCACCTACTTATTTTCTCTGTAGATAATATCCCCTAGGAGATGGGATGGGAGGGGGGAACATTCCTGTGGGGTGAGGTCAGAAGCTGGGGAGACTGACTTGGAAGATGGCCAATGAGAAGATGAGAATTGGGGAATGGAAAGGGAAGGGTTTGGGGGGTCAGAGGGTTAGTATCAGCTACGACGAAGTCGGGGCCAGATCTGTCGTACTCAATAAATGGAATATTTCAGCAAAGATTAATTGTTTGGGAGTGCAATTTATTTGAGATGACATCGAAACCTGACAGATAGCCGATACTCCTTTCCAAGCCAAGCTGGCTGACCTCCAATCCTCCAGTTCCCTCCCAGATGTATGGAGTGAATGGAGATATTCAACTGATGCCATGGCTGAAGAAAGTTTAATTCAGGCAACTGGAAAAGCCTTGATTCCAGACAGCTTGGAAGCCACGAAATCTCAACCCTGCCCATCTCCCCTGGCAAAGTTGCAAGATAGCCAAGGTCAGACGATTGTCCTGCAAGCCAAGAAGAAGGCAGATAAGTACTCGGGGGTTTTGCCAAAAGCCGCAGAGGTTGAGTTTCCCTTCTCGAACGTGCAGGAGAAGGGGAAACCCCTAAGTGATTTGGGGAGGGCAGACTGGCTATGGGACTGGCAGCAGGCCAGGCACCAAGAAATTTCAAGGAAGCCACTCGATAGCCCCATAGATGAATTGAAGGAGAAATTTGACCGTGCCATCCTTCGGGAGGAGGGGCCATCATGCAGACCAAAGGAAAAGAGAGAACCAGTTTGGGCTGCTGAACCGAGAGGCCATAGGCTGAAGCGCAGCCCTTCCCCCCTCCCTAGGAGAAGGAGAAGGAGCCCAAAAATGCATCCATAGGTTCCCCCCTGGCCCAGCAAGCAGAGCAGCCTAGATGGGACAGCACCTCCCTACCCTAGAATGAGAGATGAGGGAGATCAATCCCCTGAATCTTATGACAGCGAGGACGAGGGTGAAGACGACCCGATGGTGAGTGGACCCGTCCATCCTTTTCTTTTCCCCATACGCCTAACAGCCCCGAAAACAGGGACCCAAGGGACTTTCCAAGCCCTAATAGACTCTGGCAGCATGAGTTGCCTGATCAACCTACCCACAGTCCTAAAATTGGGGATCCGAGCTAAAAAGCTCAAACACCCAATTCGATTTGAGCAAGTTGATGGATCCTTAGTGGAGGGAACTTACGTCACACACTTGACCGAGCCAGTGAGGCTGGAGCTAGCAGATCACTGGGAAATGATTTGGTTCATAATAGCCCCCAAGATGACAGTCCCAGTCATACTGGGACTCTCGTGGCTGGACAAATGGGGTCCAATCATCTGGTGGCAAGAGGGGAACCGCAGGTTGAGGATAGCAAAGGGCCCCCAAACCCTGCCGCCCCAACCAGGGGAGATGCCCCCCACGCAGGGACCCCAATCCCTCCCACCTCAGCAAAAGAAGACACCGCCAACACAACGGCCCCTCCCTGAGGGTACAGCGGAGCAACTGTCGGCCGCATCCGACAGCTCTTATGACACAGATCAGATCCCAGGGGAGTACCAAGACCTTGCAGAGGTATTCAGCGAGGCCGAGTGTGACGTTCTACCCCCCCACCGCGAGGCCGATTGTGCTATCGAGAGCATCCCTGGAGCAAAACTGCCTAAACCTAAACTGTATGCCATGACGCCCCATGAAATGCAGGAAATGCGGAACTACATAGACAAGAACTTACAAAGGGGTTTCATTGAGCCAGCTAAACCACAGGTCGCGGCACCGGTCCTTTACAAAGAGAAGAAAGACGGTTCTATGCGCCTGGTGGTTGATTTTAGATATTTCAACGCCGTTTGCGTACACAACTTATACCCCCTTCCCCTCATGAAGTACATGCTAGCCCACCTGGCCAAAGGAAAAGTTTTCACCAAACTAGACCTTCGGGAAGCTTACTACCGAATACGCATCAGGGAAGGAGATGAATGGAAAACAGCATTCAACTGCCTCCTGGGGAGTTTCCAGTTAAAGGTAATGCCCTTTGGACTGCAAGGAGCCTTGGCGGTGTTTATGCAGCTGATAAATGAAGTCCTACATGAGCACCTTTACAAAGGGGTCCTCGTCCACCTGGACAATATTCTCATTTACACGGAGACCATAGACGAACACATACGCCTCGTCCGCCAAGTGCTGGAAAAACTGCTAAGGGCGAACTTGTATGTCAAACTGTCAAAATGCGAGTTCCACCAATCACGACTAGACTACCTAGGCTACCGAGAATCAAACGAAGGAATAGAGATGGACCCAGCCAAAGTCCAATCAGTTCTACAGTGGCAGCCCCCTCGCACCTGCAGACAACTGCAAAGCTTCCTAGGGTTCGCGAACTTCTACAGACAATTCATCCCCTCGTTCGCAAGAATTGCCAAACCTCTGACGGACCTCCTAAAGACAGGGAGTCCGGCGACGAAACCCCGCCCGGGACAACCCCTACAGTGGGACCTGACCAGCCAACAGGCATTCGAGACACTAAAAGAGATGTTTGCAAAAGAACCTGACTTAAAGCATCCTGACCCTGAACAGCTCTTCGTCATCCAAGCAGATGCAAGCGATGTGGCAGTGGGGGCCGTGCTGCTCCAAAAGAACAGCCAAGGTAATCTACAACCTTGTGCCTACACCTCCCGCAAGCTCACCGACACGGAGAGGCGATGGGCGGCATGGGAGAAGGAAGCGTTCGCGGTGAGATGGGTGTGAGAGATACAAGAATTATTCCTGTAAAAGCATAACCTGAGTTACGCCATTTTAAGTGCCTTATTTTACCTTGTATAACCTGATTATATAACTAGACAAAAAGAACATAGTAAGGATTTTCTGAAATGATTACCTTGAAGGAAATATGCATCATGCAGTTGTTTTGACGGAAGCTGATGTTCTGGGAAAAGTACTGAAATGAGATTGTTTTGAGGTTTGTCTGTTCTAGGAAAAGGGAAGTACGCAATTGATGTTTTTGAGGGGTATTTCTGTTGGGAATTGGGGAATTTCCAGGGTGGATCATGTACTACATATGTTATATAAGATCTGAAACTGATTCCCAAGGGACTTTATTGACATGTATTCTGATGTATCCTGAAGACTATATAAAACCCGTGTAATTTGTTTTATTTTTGTCTTTTCTCTCCTTCAGAGAGAAAGGCCCTTTGCAAAGTGAATAAAAAAACTCTGTCCTATGATTATTTTAGTCTCTGTATCCTCCTTAAAACAGTAATGGGGTTTTCCTGTTTTTCACAATGGGCGTTGTTGACCTGGCGGCACCTACTAGAGGGAGGCCAGAAACCGTTCGAAGTTTGGACTGATCACAAGACTCTGGAGGCCCTCAGAACCCCACGGAAATTGTTGCCCAGGCAGGTCCGGTGGGCTCAATACTTCAATCGCTTCAACTTCGAGCTCAAGCACATCCCAGGGGGGAAGAACTTTCTGGCTGATGCCCTCTCCCGGATGCCCCAATACAACAGTGAGAGGGAGCAGGTAGTGAATGCCATCATCCCCTCTGCCCAAGGAGTAGGTCAGGTGGTCACCAGATGGCAACGACGCGACCAGCAGGGCCAACCTGCAAGTGACTTAACTACAAGACTCAAAACTGAAACAGCAGCGGACCCCTGGTTTCGAGACAATCAACACCTCTTGACAAAAACGGATGACCTAGCATGGAAGGAGACAAAACTCTATGTCCCACAGACTCTATGCACCCTGATCCTCAAGAGGAGCCACAATGTTAAACCAGCGGGACATTTTGGCTTCCTAAAGACTCTGCACTTAGCACGGAGACAGTTCTGGTGGCCCCACATGAGAAAGGACATAGACAGTTACGTAAAAAGTTGTACCGTCTGCACCACGATGAAGAGACGACCAGGATGCCCTCCCGGGCTGCTGCAACCAGTAGCTGAACCAACGAGACCATGGGAGGAGATTGCGATGGATTTCATAGTAGAACTGCCGAGAAGTGGTGGCAACACAGTGATCTGGACGGTAATAAACTTATTCTCCAAACAGGCACACTTTATACCCTGCAGCGGGCTACCCTCAGGCCACCAATTATCCAAACTGTTCCTGAAACACATCTACCGCCTGCATGGAGTACCCAGAAGAATCATCTCCGACCGAGGGGTCCAGTTCACAGCAAAATTTTGGAGGGAGTTCCTACGATCCATAGGTTCATCCCAAGGCCTCAGCTCAGCGTTTCACCCGAGCACCAATGGGGGGGGGGGCGCGGAGAGACTGAATGCCATGATAGTGTTATAGGAAAAATGACGGACTAGGCCAAGCTCTTCAATGCAGGAAAGAGTTTATTGTGCAAGGTTCAAACAGTCCAAAGACAGTGAAGGGTCTGAACAAAGATGGCTGATTTTGACCAGATATTTATACAGTATAAAGGCAAAGTTATTACGAAGAGTGCGACATTTCACACATAGAAGTTACCCTTTAATCTATCTCTAGGAAAGACATAATAGCCCTTTTCCCACAGGCTCAGGTTCTCAGCTCTGGAGCTCAAGACATAATAAAAGGAGATAAGGGGCTCAAAGGCGCCTCACGAGCAGTAAAGAGGACAGTAAGGGAAGCAGTATTTCTTCTCTAGAATCTACATGACATTTGGGGTGTAATAAACATTAAACAACAGGATGTATCTGTTTAGGGTCAGTTTGCCCCTTTTACAATTCTGTACCTACGTCAAATACCGTTTGTCTTCTCAGCACCTTGGCACGGAAGAGGCACTTCTGTCTTGACCAAAGATTTGGATTTCTAATATTTGGGTTTTATCCCAATATCGAATCTTAGCCTGGCTCATACCCCCCTTTGTGACTCATCTGTCTTATCCAGACGAGTCACACCTCCAGGTCCTCTTCCTGCTGGAGCCGTTTGTAATCCCACATAGCCATCACCTGAGCAGTTGTCTTACGTTCCACCAGCAAGGATAGACTTTTAGAAATAGTCTTAACAAACAGAGGTAAGCTACATGGGAGAAAAATACACCATGCAGCTATTAATCCCACCAGGCCAAAAATGGCCTGCAGGCCAGGTAACTTTGGCTACCATCCTGAAAACATATCCTGTAAATTAACGCCTTTCCAAGTCTGGACTGGCACATGAGCTATTTTAACCATTTTGTCTGTTATCTCCTTAATAACCTTTCCGCTTTCATCAACTTCTATGCAGCAGTTAGTCAAATTAAACTTTCCACATACCACTCCTTCCTTGGCTAACAAATAGTCTAAGGCTAATCTATTCTGCATAATATATGTCCTTGATTTGACACTCTCCCTAGCCAATTGAGTAAGACCTTTTACAGTTTTGTTGGTGATGATTTCAACCACAGCTTGCAGACAAATTAAACGGTTCAGAATGTATATAGGGGTCCGATAGCCATACATGCCATCTTCCGCCCATGTAGCTGGTCCATAAACCTCAATGATTCGCTCTGCAGGCCACTCTTCACTTCTCCAACTACGTTGGTTACCTCCGACCCTAACTTTTCCTATTGCAGATGTGTCTACATGTCTTCTTTGTCTTCAGTTCCCCACCTCCTCATACACCGGGACACCTAAAACCTGTCGAGTTTTAAAGGGAAGCAAAAAGAATCCTGGCCCAATTATTCCCAGGACACAAGCTCCACACCCATTCTTAGGTAGATACCCATATGCCATCTTACCACAAATCCAGTACAATCCATCAGGAGCAAGCCATCCAAGGGTATGATGATCCGGACCCCTTAAGAAGGCTAATCTGTTGACCTCAAACAGAGCCCTTTCATCAATACCCTCTGTGACATTACTTCCTGACCACCATATCTTGCTTTCCCCTTTTCCTGTGCATATGAGGTTTCCTACCTGATGACAGCCTGCCACAATTTTACTCTGAAAACACACATTCCCTACCAGACTAGTAGTCAATGTCCAGACTCCATCCTTACCCTTATTATATGACAGGTTACCTTTCTGATCCATTTCTAATATTTTGGAATAATTTAATTCCTGGGCTTCCCATGGCCATTTTTCTCCCATGTTAGTTCCTCCACATACAAAACAATTTGATACATTCAGAGTGTGGGCTATGTCTTCTGCCAATTTGACAAAGGTATTTGTTACATAGCTAGGGATTTCGGGTATATTTAGCTTTTCCATTTTCAGATAATATAACTAGAACAATCCTTTTGTATCCTGTGTTGTCCTAGTAATTTTGGTAACATACCAGCTAAGGATTACAAGGGGATCTCTTCAGTATCTATTACCAAATAATGTACTAACAGATCCTCTATAATTTTCACGTCACACTCTACCTTACAGCTTATACATAAAACACAATCAATACAGTGAGTGCAACAACAACACTCACACCCACAATTACAAAACCAGCACATTTAAAGAAAATGCTCTTTTCTGTTCCTTTGCATCAAAAGGCAACTTCCAGGGTGTCCTAAGCAGGGACTTCTTTCATCTGTAAGAGGTTCACACTCCACAGCCGGTTGGGGAAATGTAGGGACCATTAGGGATCGGAACGACTGAGAAATCAAATGGGCCCTGGTTGTCCACAAAACCATTGCTTATATCTGTAAAACACAATAATCAATAAAGCTACTACCCCAATTACTCAAAGTGCCCACACCCAATTTTCCTCCCACATGGATCCGCAATGATCTTCAATCTCTCGTCAGGATCCAAGTTCTGGACCAATTCAAGAGATCAGGTGCTCCATCCTCTTTTTAGCTTACAGTGGGTTACATCGGCAGATATACATCAAGGTAACCTATATATAAAATACAGAAGCTTTCTTTAAGCACATTCAAATGTCAGTTATGTTGGATGTTGTTTGTCCACGGACACTTTCCAGCCGGTGTCAGCTGCTGCCTTGACTCGTGTCCGATGGATCCATGATTTTGATTCTGCAATCTTAATAGCAAGTGGAGAAGTCATAATACCAATAAAAGGTCCCTTCCATCTTCCACTTGGTCCCCAGGTTTAAATGAGTGACATTAGGTTACTAATCTAGGGGGTACTTGTTCCATCACATATCGTTGGAGTCTCTCAATTTGCTTATTAAGTTCTTGTACCATCTCCATATTCCAACCCCCCCCCCCTTTATGACCTAAATCAGGCCACCTAACATACATATTTACCTGTGGATTCTCACTCATAATTGCCTGATATTTTGTCAACCTTTGCCCACTAATCCACAAATGTCCCTTAGTATCCAACGCAGACTGCACCTCATGAGGGGAGTGCATGAGTACAGGACAAGAAAAAGTAAGTTTATTACAATTCTGAATCAATTCTGCACTTGCAGCCAGCACCTTCAAACAGTGGGGCCAGCTTTTTGCCCCCCCCCCCCCCCATCCAATTGTTTTGACAAATAGGCTACAGATTGTTGCCAACTTCCCAAAGGCTGGGTAAGTACCCAGCAATATTTCTATCAGTGTTTACGTACAAATTCAAGGCAAGTTCGGTAAAGCCAGAGCTTTTTCTGTCCCCCCCCCCTTTCCACTCAAGGGGTTCCACATTGGCTCCTTTGGTGGCTGCATACAAAGGTGCTGCCATCAAAGCAAAGTTAGGAATCCAATTACGGCAAAAGCTAGCTAGTCCTAAAAAGCTTCTCAGTTGTCTTTTTGTTCGGGGTTCTGCCAGCATTAGGACCGCCCTTTTCCGCTCTGGTCCTAAAGCTTGACGACCCTTATATCGTATCCCAAATATCTAACTTTCCTTTTCACCAATTGAGCTTTATTTCTTGATACCCAATAACCACACTCTAATAACAAATCTAGCATTATCGTGTATTCATCATAGTATTATCCCAACATAAATCCTCTGTCAGTCCTGTTGATCAAAACATCATCAACATATTACAGTATTGTGTCTCCTGGTTGTTGAGGCAAATACTGTAAGTCTCTAGCTACCGCTGTTCCAAACAATGTGGGGGAGGTCTTAAATCCCTGAGACAGCCGAGTCCCAGTATATTGCATTTTCATTCCTGTATAAGGATTCTCCCACTCAAAATGCAAACAGTGGCTGGCTTACGGGGTCAATGGGAATTGTAAAGAATGCATCCCTTAAATCAATAACAGAAAACCACTCAGCCCGGGGTGGAATTAAACTTAACAGGGTATATGGATTCGACACGGCCGGGTGTAAAGTTACCGTGCCCCAGGCTGTAAGACACATCTAACTGTTTAATTGGGATAATTGGAGTATTCCAGGAGGACTAAATAGGCACCAAAAATCCCACTTCCAAATCTCTGACTGCTTTCATAAATAGCACAAATAGCTTCCCAAGAAACGGGACGTTGCCTTATACTCACAGGCGCCACTCCAAGTTTTAGTTCCACCCCCACTGGAGGGTGGTGAGCTGCAAAACCCGGCAGGTTATCCTCAGGCACATCAAACAACCTCCACTTCTCCTCCTTCTCTCTCTCTTCAACCTGTCTCCCTATCATCAACCTCCAAATCTCCTCCGGGGAATGCCTTATGATCATTCTCTGACTATCTTCATCAAAGAAAATTGTTGCCCCTAATTTACTCAGCAGATCCCTGCCTAACAACGGAATAGGGCATTCAGGGATATACAAGAATTCATGCTGGATTTCAGCTTCCTTAAAATCACACATCTCTGGTTTCCAGACCTGCCGCCCCATGGCTTGCCCTGATACCCCCTAGACCTGAATTTTATGGGATCCGGGGGCTGCAATCTGCTTATTTACAACTGATCTTCCTGCTCCCATATCTACCAGAAACGTTCTGTGCTGACCCCCTATTTTCCTTGTAACCAATGGCTCAGGTGGGGGTTCTTCCAAGCCTGGTCCCCCTCAATCTGACCAAGTCATGTCTGCCAATCCAATACTTTCCGCTTTCTGCTGCCCTGCGCCCTCTCCAAATCCTCTACCAAAACCCCAACCTGAACTTGTCTGTCCAACCTTCTACTCAAACCTCTCCTCTGTCCTCGCTCTCCCCTTCTCCCAGAGAAGTGCCCATGCATCCCTGACCCAAAATCCGCTCTTCTCATCCCTCTACTTCTCACCATCTGTCTTGGGCATTCCTTTTCCCAAGTAATTCCTTTTCCCAAATAATTTTATTTCTATACCACCCTTCTCCCGAAGGACTCAGGGCGGTGTACAGCCTATTTTGTTTAAAAAAACAAGACAAACACCAATTTAAAATACTTAAAAATATTAAATGGATTCGGCTCAATTTAAAACCCCAGAAATTTAAATAATCCAATGTAAAATTATGTTGCTAACCCAGCCTGGTGGTACAACAGGATTTTGAGTACAGGTTTAATTAAGCGTTGTTAAACCTCCAAAAATTTCCAGAAAAGAAAAAATAAAAATAAAATCAAAATGTATTCAGAGCAGAAAGGAGAATGTATCTGCATAGCTTTCATATGTTAATGAAAGAGGCTTCACAGAAAGAGGAGGAGGGGTGGGGGATGAGAGAAAGGAGAAAAAAAGTTTTAAAGGAACAAAAAGCATCTCTTTTCCTGTTTCTCCCCTCCAAAGGAAGGGGGGGGGAGAAAAACCCCCTTGCATCCCACTTCGCAGTGCCCCTGCCAACAAACCAGCCTTTTTATTCATCCGTGCCTCCTGCTCTTTCTTCTCCACCTACAGCCCCCACAGCCTCCAAATCATCATCATCATCATCCCCCTCTCCCTCACTCTGACTGCTACCTCTAGGCGAATGACTCCCCTTGACTTTTGACTTCACGCCAGGATCACTCATACGCCTCTGATATCCTCCTCCGCTCCCTCCAGCAGCCCCCTTACTTTTCCTGCCTTCTCAGATACACATAACCCGACCGTTTCAGCCTGACATTGCAATAAATCCTCAGCTTTTTTCTGTTAGGGCTCTCACCCATTGATCAATATATTGAAATTGATCAGGATATTTATCCTGATTCAGTACAATCACTCCCCACAACTTATCCACTGTTTCTTCCCTTAGTGATCCCTGAGGGGGCCACACATGCTTACATAAGAATTTTAATCAATCCTTTGATCCTTTCGGATAGGAAGGGTTGCTAAAATACTTGTCAAAACCTCTTAACATGCATGCCAACAGAGTATTTGGCACGCTCTGAGTTCCTCCCATCCTATCACACTGCCGCCGACTCGTAGCCCCGGAAACTCACGGTCACTAGCGAGAAATGCGACGGCTTAATCACCCACACAACCTGACACGGACTTTGTTAGGGTAGCCACCCCGAGTCTGAGGGAGTGATCAAGTCCCTCCTTCTGCCTTCAAATGAGGCAGGTACAATTCTTTTACAATATACTCACTTAAAAACACTCCTACTCTGTAGATTCCTGGCCAGGAATTTGTTCAGACCACCTTTCCTGCACCGCAGGGTTCTTGGACTCGATCAGAGCACCGTCAGTCCCATAGGGCTATCGCTGCTGTCTCCCAGAGATTTTATCCCCGTGGCGCCTGGAGAATGTTCAGGAGCGACTTCCCGATGGTCCTGAGGGGTCGAAACGGCCCTCAGCGAAATATCGCCTTGCACCTAGTCCCGGCGGAGTCATCAGCTGTTATAGGAAAAATGACGGACTAGGCCAAGCTCTTCAATGCAGGAAAGAGTTTATTGCGCAAGGTTCAAACAGTCCAAAGACAGTGAAGGGTCTGAACAAAGATGGCTGATTTTGACCAGATATTTTTACAGTATAAAGGCAAAGTTATTACGAAGAGTGCGACATTTCACACATAGAAGTTACCCTTTAATCTATCTCTAGGAAAGACATAATAGCCCTTTTCCCACAGGCTCAGGTTCTCAGCTCTGGAGCTCAAGACATAATAAAAGGAGATAAGGGGCTCAAAGGCGCCTCACGAGCAGTAAAGAGGACAGTAAGGGAAGCAGTATTTCTTCTCTAGAATCTACATGACATTTGGGGTGTAATAAACATTAAACAACAGGATGTATCTGTTTAGGGTCAGTTTGCCCTTTTACAATTCTGTACCTACGTCAAATACCGTTTGTCTTCTCAGCACCTTGGCACGGAAGAGGCACTTCTGTCTTGACCAAAGATTTGGATTTCTAATATTTGGGTTTTATCCCAATATCGAATCTTAGCCTGGCTCAATAGAGCAGTATTTAAGATGCTACGTCAACTACCAACAGTCCAATTGGGCAGACGTCCTATCGTTTGCAGAGGTCGCGTATAATAACGCTGTCCACAGTAGCACGGGATTAACCCCGTTTAAAATAGTGAGTGGTATGGATTTCATCCCCATGCCAGAGTACCCAAGGGAGCCCCCTTCCTCAGTCAGCTTGACCGATTGGATGGATATGTTGAGGGAAACCTGGGAGAACGTTAAGAGGGCGTTGGCCAAGGCGGCACAATCCTATAAGAAACAAGCAGACAAGCACCGAACTCCCCAAAGACCATTTCGAGTGGGGGAGAAGGTTTATCTCTCCACCAAGTATTTGAGACTTAGACTCCTGAGCAAGAAATTGGGCCCGAAATTTATAGGACCTTTCCCTGTAGAAAAAATAATCAACCCGGTTACAGTACAACTGCGGTTGCCCCGGCTACTAGGGAAGATACACCGCGTTTTCCACAGCAGCCTCCTGAAGCCTGTGGTGGGGTCAACTTTAAGGCCAGTGCCACGTGACCCCCCCAAGCCCCTGGTTGTTGGGGGCCATACTCACTATGAGGTACAGTGAATTCTCGATTTGAGGTGGCATAGGGGGCGCCTCCAATACTTAATTAAGTGGAAGGGTTACCCCTTGTCAGAGGCTTCCTGGGTGAAGAGCACAAATATCCAAGCTGATCGCCTTATAGCCAAATTCCATGCAGATCACCCGGGCAAGGCGGGAGGGGGTGGGACACACCCTCGGACGGGGTAACGGTACTTAATTTGTTTTTTTTCTTGAAACAGGCCTCCCTGGAAAAATGAAGGGAGAGGGGCCGGATGTCAGCATTCTGATGCTGCCATAAAAAGGAGGAGACGAGGCTTGACTTTTCACCTACTTATTTTCTCTGTAGATAATATCCCCTTGGAGATGGGATGGGAGGGGGGAACATTCCTGTGGGGTGAGGTCAGAAGCTAGGGAGACTGACTTGGAAGATGACCAATGAGAAGATGAGAATTGGGGAACGGAAAGGGAAGGGTTTGGGGGTCAGAGGGTTAGTATCAGCTACGACAAAGTTGGGGCCAGATCTGTCATACTCAATAAATGGAATATTTCAGCAAAGATTAATTGTTTGGGAGTGCAATTTATTTGAGATGACATCGAAACCTGACACAGAAGAACAGGGGGAGCCTGTTCCCAGTGCGTGCATGCGCAGAGCTGCCAGAAGGCAAGAACAGTTAAAACAAAAAGGACGACTCGGGAGTAGGGCTTGGAGATGATTGGCCCCTCCCATAAGACTTAAAAGAGAAGCGAAGGCAAATGGGTGTTTGCAGGAAGCAACATTGTTAATTCTGTTCATTTTAAAGTCTGAAGCTCTGTTTGATTCTGGACTCCGTGTGGCTTTGTCAATTAGGTCTTTGGCAGCGTGTCAAGGGAGATAAAGGTGGGTGATTATTAGCCTTATCCTGAAGGACTCTTTACAACTATTTGGGACTCATCTGTGAATGAACAGAATTCAAGAATTTCAAAGAGAAAATTGACCTAATAAAACATAAACTAAACCTAATAGTACAAGATGAAATGGCACAAAAAATTAAAATGGCGAAACAAAACTTTTTTGAAAATGCAAACAAGCCAGGTAGATGGCTAGCATACAAGTTGAAAAAAGAGAAAGAGAAGAAAGTGATATACAAACTGATAGATGAGAAGGGGACTCTTCACCACAGAATGAAGATAAAAAGAAAATAATCCAGGAATTTTTTAGGAAACTTTACAGTCAAGAAAAAATGTCAGAAGATACAATAGAACAATATTTGGAAAAAGCAGGTCTACCTAAAATACCGGTGAGAGTAATACTAAACGAAAGAATAATGACAATGGAACTAACAGAAGCAATTAAAAGGCAAAAAAACCCAACAACAATAAAACACCTGGACCAGACGGGCTTCCGGCAGAACTCTATAAAAATTTACAAGAGACACTAGGGTTGTCAATGCTGGAGGTCTATAATGAAGTGCTATTAAACGCCAAGCTCCCCAAAACGTGGACAGAAGCATACATTACCTTAATACCAAAGGAAGATTCAGATCCTCAACAAATAAAAAACTACAGACCAATATCCTTATTAAATGTAGACTATAAAATATATGCATCTATAATTTCAGAGAGATTAAAAAGATTTCTAAACAAATGTATACACCCTGATCAGAATGGTTTCCTACCTAAAAGACAACTGAAAAATAATATGAGGATTATTGGTTTTGTTTTGTTTTTTTGTTTTTTTTGTTTTTTTTCCCCTCAAGCATCTATTTTTTTAAAAAAAAATTATTGAAATTTATTATAATACAATACAATACAATCAGTCAGACAGTGTTATTTTTCTACACAAGTTAGATTGATTCTTCTTTTACATTTCATCATTCCAAATTCCTATATACATCTTAAAATTTGTATTAACTTTTATCTATTCCTTATTCAGTTGTCAATCCACCTGTACCAATCATCCCACACCGTATAATATTCTGAGTCATCTTTCTCATTTAATTCTAATGTTAATTTGTTCATTTCGGCACATTCTAGAACTTTCTGAATAATATGTTCCTCTGGTGGTATATCCTTTCGTTTCCAATATTGGGCGTAGGCTATTCTTGCTGCAGTAAGTATATGTATGATTAAATATCTTTTCCCCCCCGGTATTTCGTCTTTAGTATTCCCAGGAGAAATGTTTCAGGTATCAATTCAATTTTTTCATTGGTTGATTCTTGTAGCCAATTTTGAATTTTTCTCCAATACCTCTTCACTTCGGGACAGGACCACCACATATGAAAGAAGGTACCTTGGTGACATCCACACTTCCAACATTTGGGGCTTACATTTGGATAGATTTTTGCTAATCTCGCGGGCGCTTGGTGCCATCTGTATAACATTTTATATTGGTTTTCTTTGTATGTTGCCGCTTTTGTTAATTTATAGTTTCTATTCCAAATCGTCTCCCATTCATCCAAATTTATATTATGTCCAATATTTTTGGCCCATGCTATCATTGGCTTTTTTACTACCTCTTCCACCCTATCAAATTCTAATAAATAGTTATATAATCTGGATAGTACTTTTTTTTCTGGGCCTATCAGTAATTTGTCTAATCTATTTGTTTCCACCTCAATGCCAAATTCATCCTTATCTTTTTTGTACCTAGATTGAATCTGCAAGTATGGCCACCAGTCAATAAGTATTCCCTGCTTGTCTAGTGATTGATTACTTATGAGGTTTCCTTGGTTATCTAGAAGCTCTTTATAGCTCATCATTTTATTGATCTCTAATGTATTTGGGTATATCATGGCTTCCATCGTCGATAGCCAGTTCGGGATTTTCATGTATTGTTTTCTTCTGATTTCCTCCCATACTTGTATTAATACTTCTCTTATCCTGTGTCTATGGAAATACATTTTGGTCTTTTTCTTTTTGTCCCACAAGAACGTGTGCCACCCTTTTTGTAGGTCGTGCCCTTCCAAAATTAGGATTCTTCTGTTTCTTAAATTAACCCATTCCCTTATCCATACTAGTGTTGCAGGAAAAGAAACGGAACCAGGCCAAGCTCTTCGATGCAGGAAAAAGTTTATTGTGCACGGTTCAAACAGTCCAAAGACGAGCAAAAAGTCTGAACATTGATGGCTTCTTTTGGCCATGCATTTATACAGTTTAAAGGCAGAGTTATTACAGAGAGTGAGACATTTCACACGTAAAAGCTGCCCTTTCATCTATCTCTAGGAAAGGAATAACAATCCGGTTCTCACAGGCTCAGGGTCTCAGCTCCGGAGCTCAAGACATAATAAAAAGGAGATAAGAGGCTTGAAGACGCCTCAAGGGCAGTAAAGGAAGCAGTATTTCTCATCTTAGGATATACATGACATTTGGGATGCAATAAACAGTAAACAACAGGATGTATCTGTTTAGGGTCAGTTTGCCCTTTTACAATTCTGTGCCTACGTCAAATACCTTTTGCCATCTTAACACCTTGGCACGGAGGAGGCACTTCTGTCTTCTGACCAAAAAATTGGAATTATAATATTTGAGTTTTATCCCAATATTGGATCTTAGCCTAGCTCATACCCCCCTTTGTGACTCATCTGTCTTATCCAGACGAGTCACACCTCCTGGTCCTCTTGCTGCTGGAGCTGTTTGTAATCCCACATAGCCATCGCCTGAGCAGTTGTCTTACGTTCCACCAGCAAGGATAGACTTTTAGAAATAGTTTTAACAAACAGGGGTAGAATACATGGGAGAAAAATGCACCCAGCCGCTATTAATCCTACCAGGCCAAAAATGGCCTGCAGGCCGGGTATCTTTGGCCACCATCCTGAAAACATATCCTGCAAATTAAGGCCTTTCCAAGTCTGGACTGACACATGAGCTATTTTAAAAATTTTATCTGTTATTTCTTTAATAACTTTCCCACTGTCATCAATTTCTATGCAACAATTAGTTAAATTAAACTTTCCACATACCCCTCCTTCTTTGGCTAATAGGTAGTCCAAGGCTAATCTATTCTGCATAATATATGTCCTTGATTTAACACTTTCCCTGGCCAATTGAGTAAGACTTTTCACGGTTTCATTAGTGATTATTTCGACCACTGCTTGCAGACGAATTAAACAGTTCAGAATATACACGGGGGTCCGATAGCCATACATGCCATCTTCCGTCCATGTAGCTGGTCCATAAACCTCAATAATTCGCTCTGCAGGCCACTCCTCACTTCCCCAACTACGTTGGTTACCTCCGACCCTAACTTTTCCTATTGCAGATGTATCTACATGTCTCCTCTGTCTTAAGTTCCCCACCTCATCATATACCGGGACACCTAAAACCTGTCGAGTTTTAAGGGGAAGCAAAAAGAATCCGGGCCTAATTAGTCCCAGGACGCAGGCCCCACACCAAGTCTTTGGTAGAAACCCATATGCCATTTTACCACATATCCAGTATAGTCCATCAGGAGCCAGCCATTTGAAGGTCTGATTATCCGGATCCTTTAAAAAGGCTAACTTGTTTACCTTAAACAGAGCCATTTCATCAGTTCCCTCTGTGGCATTACTTCCTGACCACCATACATTACTTTCCCATTTGCCTGTGCATATGAGGTTTCCTACTTGATGACAGCCTGCTACAATTTTTCTCTGAAAACATACATTCCCTACCAGACTAGTAGTCAGAGTCCAGTCTCCATCTTTACCCTTATTATATGACAGGTTACCTTTTTGATCCATTTCTAATACCTTGGAGTAATTTAATTCCTGGGCTTCCCATGGCCATTTTTCTCCCATGTTAGTCCCTCCACAAATGAAACAATTTGATACATTCAGGGTATGGGCTATGTCTTCGGCCAATTTGACAAAGGTATTTGTTACATGACTAGGAATTTCGGGTACATTCAACTTCTCCATTTCCAAATAATATGACCAGAACAATCCTTTCGTGTCATGTGTTGCTCTGGTAACTTTAGTGACATACCATCGAAAGGTTACAAGGGGATCTTTTCCCTTGGCATAAATTCCTAATCCATAGTCCTCCTTCCATAATTTTGTCGGGGTACAGGTAATCTTTATAGGGTTACATTCATTCTGTCGGCAGTTACTACTAGCTACCCCCATTTTCCAGCTTGCATTTTTGGGTACCCCCTGGCTGATCTCCTGTCCACATAACTGCACAAGACCAATATGGACAATAACTATACGTGTCCCGATCACTGCATTCTCCCTGCTTTCGGCACATATACTTTTTGTCCAACATATAACTTCTTTCCCACTCCAATGTCCCACATGTTGACTTCCATACATCACAGTTACGATTGATAGCTAAACAGGCATCAAATGTTATCTCTACTGGATTCCCTAACTTTCTAAATTCTGTCTTATTCAAAAGTTCTTCTCTCCGGACTTCCGGTTTGCTTCTCGTCTCTGCCAGACGGTCCCTCGGGACCGCCAGCCCCATCGCCTGTAAAGAGCCGCCTATACAGCGGAAAGGCGGCTCGAAAAACTCAATTTCCATGAGGAAATGAGAGATAGAGCTGGCGAGGGCAGGTAGAGCTCTCTGCGAAGCCCCAGAAGTTTTTTTTTTACTTTTGGGGACGAAGCAGATGAGGCTCCCTATTTCCCCCGCCGCCGCTCCGGGCTTTGGGAGACCTCTGCCTTTTTGCAGAGCTAGGCGACGAGAACAAGCCTATTAAAGAAAACTGACAGATTAATTAAAGAGGATGAGATCTGGACCTGTGACCCTGAATCGCAAGTATTTTCATTTATTTTATAAAAGTTACTGAAGAAGGAAAAAAGAATTTTTAAAATGGCGACTGCCGAGGCTTGAGAAGGGGCTGAAAGGGAAAGTCCTTCCGTTTCATAATAAGCTACAAAGTAGCGGAATAAACATTGCTGGTTACAACTGAAGAAAAAGTTCTACTTTTATGTCTTCTTTTTCCTGGAGATTTGATATTGATCTTGTCTGGAAAGAAGCTTTTTTTCTCTTTCTTTGCTTTTCTTTTCTTTTTTAAAAGAGTTTGTCTGTGTGGAAATATGGCGTTTAGACTTACAAAGCCAGATAAACAAGCAGGGGGGGGGATTCCCCCATCTATAAATTACATGAACAAGTTCTAAACCTACAGACTCAGAAAACTGATTTTAATATAATTGAATTTCTCTTGGAGGAGATTGTAAGAAGGGATGAGATTGTGAATCAGAACTTTGAAAAATTTAAGCAGGAAATTAAAGAATTGGTGCAATTAAAGTTTGATACTTTGCAACGAAAGATTGCAAAAGTGACTAATGGTTTTTCAGAAATTATTATGAAGTTGGATACAAATATTAATTTATTAGAGTCTAAAATGGAGGAAAATGAGTATAATTTGGACAATAAAATACAAAGAATTGAAAATGATTTGATAAACACTCAAGACAATAGCTTAGAAGAAAAACCTAAAATGGAAGCTGATCAAAAGACTTGTAATGCAGAAAACATAAAACAACGGATTGAAAAAGAAGTTTTAATGATGCAATATAATCTCACAGAATATGCGATTAGACTGAGAGGATTACAGGAAAACAACAGAGATGACTTAAGGAAAATATCTTCAGAAATTCTGGCTGGGATCTTAAAGGTTCACCCTGAGGAAGTATTTTGTAGGATTGACAGAGTTTATAGAATAAATTCCTGGATTGCAAAGCAAAGGCAACTGCCTAGAGATGTGGTGATTTATTTTACAGATAAAGAAATAAGAAATAATATTGTGCAAAAATCTTTTAATACTACTTTGCAATTGTTTGGAAGAAAGATTTGGATATACAAAGAGCTACCGCCTAAGATGTTGTTGGAAAGAAAGAAAATTGGTTTTCTGGTGACTGAGCTTAACAAACGAAATATTTTATTCAGGTGGGATGCTCCAGTTGGTATAATACTGAGATATCAAGGTGAAAGATACCAATTAAATACTGTTGAAAAAGCGGAAGAATTTCACCAAAAAATTTTGAAAATGAACTCAACATCTTTATGCACAACACAAGATAAGCAGAAGGAGTTGGAAATAAAGGAAAAACATCGAGCTACAGAGGCCTTTGTAGATGAATCGCCTTTGGAATCTTTAGACACCTCAGCTGGATTATCTATAAATAAGAGAGATGTGGTATCGGATTCTAACGTGATGATTCATCAAGTCACAGACAAGCATGGAAATCAATTAGTTGATACACAATTTATAGAAAAGAAATATGAGTCACAAAAGCAAAACCAACAAGATCAAGTTATAAATCAGAATGAAAACCGATCAGTCGATATACAACTTGTAGAAAGGAGATTAGGATGGAGATCAAACCCACAAAAAGTCAAGAAAAAAAGAAATAGATCTCGCAAAAACAAAAATTCTTAAATTAGGCAACAGTGAAGCCAGTTATTTAAAAGATAACTGAATACATGAAAAGATAGTTGAGGCGAAGTATTGGTTAATATTATCCTGAGGAGAGTGACAGACCTCTGCAATGCTGCAATTTTGGGATGTGAAAAGGGCCTTAAATTGTTGGATTGGAATTATCTATTTTGGACTTTTTTTTAGGTTTAGGTTTAGGTTTATTTGATTTGTATACCGCCCTACTCCCGAAGGACTCAGGGCGGTGAACAGCCAAACAATAAAATACATAAATACAAAAAATTTAAAAAACCAGTTAAAATCAGATTAAATCATTTGGGCCCAGACAAATTAAAACACCCCAATAATTTAAAAACAGATTAAAATTTACATATTAAAAGAGGGAGGAGATTAGGCCAAGCCTGCTTGATGGAATAAAAAAGTCTTCACAGCGCGGCGGAAGGTGCGCAGATCCGGGATCCTCCGTATCTTTGGGGGGAGCTCATTCCAGATGGTTGGTGCCCCCACAGAGAAGGCTCTCCCCCTAGGGGTCGCCAGCCGACATTGTTTGGCTGACGGCACCCGGAGGAGTCCCTCTCTATGAGAGCGTACTGGCCGGTGGGAGGCTATTGGTGGTAGTAGGCGGTCCCATAGATAACCAGGTCCTAAGCCATGGAGCGCTTTAAAGGTGGTAACCAAAACCTTGAAGCGCACCCGGAAGACCACCGGGAGCCAGTGCAGCTCGCGCAGGAGAGGTGTCACATGGGAGCGCCATGACGCTCCCATTACCACCCGTGCGGCCGCACTCTGTGCCAGTTGGAGCCTCCGGGTGCTCCTCAAGGGGAGCCCCATGTAGAGAGCATTACAATAGTCCAGGCGGGAGGTGACGAGGGCATGAGTGACCGTGCGTAACGAGTCCCGATCCAGAAAGGGACGCAACTGGCGAATCAGGCGAACCTGATTATATATATATATTTGATAAATATATCATGTTTATGCTGAGCTACATGGCAAGAGAGCTATGCTGGGGCATGCAGAAGATCTGGTTGTTTCCCCATTAGGATGGTGGGAATTAATAATCCTGAAGAAATCCACTACTACAGATATTATATGGAATACAATTATAATGTCACTCGGGTGGTTGTTTTCTTTTTTTATATACATGAAGATATTTATTACTGATGGGGGCAGATGATAACTGAGGATTTTGAACATTCTGTTGCAATCAGGATGTTATGTTACCCTAATATGGGTGATGGAGTTAATAATCCACTGGAAAGACATCAAAGAAGACATTATATGGATTATAAATTTAAAGTTATTGATTTTATCTATATAAGGGAATTTGTTTTTAGTAGGGTGGGCAGAAGAATAAAGATATTAAGAATTGTTATGTATGGTAATCTTGTAGGAAAGTGGGTGGAGACAGGCTAGTTTATTGATTGTTTAGTTTAAGAAAAGGGATGTTTAAGAGATATATTTATGGGAGTGGAGGAAATGGATAGACTATGAGTTGAATAAATTAGGATTTATTATATAGTTTTATAGTGGAAGGCTGCTTTGAAATGTTATATTAATATACACAAAAGATTAAATGTTAAATTAGGATTTATTATATAGTCTTAAAGTGGAAGGTTGTTTTGAAATGTTATATTAATATACAGATATATGTATGGGGGAGGAGAAAAAGGGCAGATTATTGCTAAATTGGGAGTTATAATAATATTACTATGCTAAATTAGAAGTTATTATACAATGTTATAGTAGAATGTTATTTTGAAATGTAAAAGGGGGATGTAATAATATTATTAGAAAGAAAGGGTCAGTATTAGGGGGTTGGAGTAAGGGGATGGTAACGTATTATATAATCTGTTATGAATCTGGATCTTACTTTGAAGAAGTCACAGGGGGAGGGGTGGTGAGGGGGGTTAGGGAGGAGGGGGGAGAAAAAAGGGGGAAAAATTTGTATTTGAAAAACTTTTTCAATAAAAAAAAAAGTTCTCTCCCACATTCCGTTGTATATATTGAAATTTCATAAGTAGTTATCTGTTTGGCTTCTGTGGGGTTATAGCACTGCACCTTATCCTTCAGTATACACATGTGATATATGGTATTATTTACCTGACAGGTTCGGGGTGTGTTTTCCCTACACCCGTCGGGTTTTTGAGTGTGATAAATCAAAGTATTAGAAACCTGTGTTCCCTGCAGTGTTGTGCGTATGCACGGGTCACAGTTCTCTTTACTTATTGCTCCTGTTATGGGAATGTTTGGCTCACTTCGTAGTCTCATTACCCATCCACTCATCCATAATCCCAGTCCAACAATCACCATGTTCTGCATCCTCCCAGTCCTTTTCATTCCAATCTCTCAATGCTGTCTCAATGGTGGGGCTAGTCTTAAGCGTATAATAAGATATCTCCAAACCTATCACCAAATAGTGCTGTAGCATGTCTTCTAAGATTTTTATGTCACACTCACACACCCTGTACACAAAACACAATCTATACAATGAGCGCAGCAACAACACTTACATCCACAATTACAGAACCAACACATTTGAAAGAAAAAAAAAATCTTTGTACATTAAAGAATCGCCTTTCACTTATTACAACAAGTATTTCTTTGGTCAGCAGTCGGTTTATACCATGTGGGTGTTCAGGAGGAGATCTGGACAGTTAGGGATTGGAGTAGCTGGTGCATCAATGCTCTTCGGTTGTCCGCAAAACCACTGTTTATACCTGTAAAACACAATAATCGCCAGGACCAATACCCCCAATCCACAACACGCCCACAGCCAATTCTCCTCCCACATGGATCCTTGTTCTTCAGCCGCTTGTCCTTAATCAGCCTCCAATCACAATGTGCCAACCCAGGTCTCCAGTCCACTCTTTGATCTGCTGTGGGTCCCCACAATCGATTACACCTCCAAGTATCCTATATATAAAATAGAAAAAGCTTTCTTTAAACACGCTTGAATGTTAGGTTAGTTGGATTTTGTTTATCCATGGTCACTTTCCAGCCGGATTCCGCCGCCGCCTTGACTCGGGTCCAGTGAATCCACGACTTTGATTCTGCAATCTTAATGGCAAGGGGAGAAGTCATAATAACAGTAAAAGGTCCCTTCCATCTTCCTTCTAGTGGCTCTTTCTTCCAATGTTTAACCCATACTTGATCCCCTGGTTTAAATGGGTGACAATGGGTTATTAGTCGGGGGGGGTACTTGTTCCATCACATATCGCTGGAGCCTCTCAACTTGCTTATTAAGTTCTTGTACCATCTCCATATTCCAGACCCGCCCTTTATGCCCCAAGTCCGGCCACCCAGCCAAGTTCCTTCTTAGCAACCCTGGCCGTCATCCATACATTAACTCATATGGCGATAGCTTATGTTGGCCCCTTGGCGAGCTTCTGATTGCATATAAAGCTAGTGGTAAAGCATCAGGCCACTTTAAATGACTATCTGTACAGATCTTAGTTATTCTTTCTTTGAGTGTCCTGTTCATTCTTTCTGCACATCTACCTAATTCCGGCCGAAATGCACTGTGAAACCGCCACTTTATCCCTACCACCGCTGCAACTGCCTGATTAATATGGTGAACAAACTCAGGACCATTGTCCGACGAGATATAACTGGGAATCCAAATCTGGGAATTATCTCTTTTAGTAATAGTCTGGCCACCTCCCGCGTCTGCTTGGTCTTTGTAGGAAAAGCCTCAGGCCACCCCGTATACATATCCACCATAACTAACAGGGCTTTAAACAATCCACATCTAGGCATATCAGTAAAGTCTATCATAATGTAATCCATGGGGATGTATGACCGGGGTATGGCACCAGAGGGCAGTAAGGTCCCTTGCCTTGGATTAACCTTTGCACACGTAACACACTTCGCAACCGTCCCAGCAGCGACTCCGGCCAGCCCATTAATATAGTAATCCCTTCCTAATGCTAGTTCTAAAGCCGTTTTACCCATATGTGTTGTTTCATGGGCTAGGCGAGCTAGTGTCCAAGCTATCGAGGTTGGTATAAAAACCCTCCTGCCTGGTAGTACGTACCACTCATCTTCAACCTGAGCTTTCAAATCTGTCACTGCTTTCACACTTTCCTGCTGCGTGTATGTTGGTTTGATTTCCGGGGGTAAGACCCCTAAATCCATAGCTACATAAACAGACAAGTCAGGCAGCAGTCCATCTTGTTTCGCCGCTTCCCTAGCTTCTACATCAGCGGCTCTATTTCCCATAGCTACCTTATCATCTCCCCTTTGATGTCCTTTACAATGCATCACTGCCACTTTCTTTGGTTTTTTTACAGCTTCAATCAAGTGACTAATAAGATGTCCATGCAAAATACCTTTCCCTGCTGAATCTCTAAACCCCCGTTCCTTGTAAACAGCCCCGTGTGCATGTAAAGTAAGGAATGCATATTTACTGTCTGTCCACATGTTCAATGTTTCTCCCTCAGCCCTTTCTAAGGCACGTATCAATGCCCACAATTCGGCCACCTGTGCACTATGTCCACTTCCTAGGGGTCCGCTTTCCACCAATCCTTCATCATCTACAACAGCATATCCAGACACCCGACACCCATCTATAATATAGCTGGATCCATCCGTATACGAATTAAGCTGTGCATTGGGCAACGGAATATCTGTTAAATCGGGTCGGGTGGAATAAACTTTCTCTAATACTTGCAAACAGTCATGTTGTGCATCAACCTCCGTTGGCAGCAACGTAGCAGGATTCAGCCTATTGGACATTACCAAGCATACCTGGGGATTCTCAATCATGATTGCCTGGTATTTTGCCAATCTTTGTCCACTAATCCACAAGTGTCCTTTAGCGTCAAAAACGGACTGCACCGCATGGGGGGAGTGCACGATTATAGGACAAGAAAAAGTAAGTTTGGGACTTCCGGTTTGTTTCGCCGCCAGCGAAGACGGTCTCTTCTTAAGGACCGCCAGCCCCGCTGTCTGTAGAGCCGCTTCGACATCGAGAAGCGGCTTGAAAACTCCAAAATCTGAAGGATTGTAGGAGCAGAGAAGGCAAGGCACCGGTCGAGCCCCTGTGAGCCCCCAGAGATTCGCTGCTGGGGAGGAAACAGGCGCGGCTCCCCTCCAACTTGCCAGACTCCGGACGGCGTGGGACGATTCTGCTCTCCGCAGAACAAGCTGGCTGCTGCAAACGTCCTATCTGAATGAAACCAACCTTAATAAATAGCGGAAGTATCAACTTGAACCCCCAAACTTGAGAATCGCAAGTATTGATGTTTTTGGTGACTTTTTAAACTAAGAGAATGTGCGATCGAGTGAAATTGATTTGAAAAAAAAAATGGCGCCCAGCAACTGAGTTAACGAGCTAGTGAAAGTGATTCTGTGAAGCTACTTTAATCTGTTACAAAGTAACTCTGCCTGTAATACAGAGGAATAGGAGAAGAGGAAAAACTTTTTCATCAAAATCTGAGTCTGCTTCAGCCTAGCTTCTACTTGATTAAATCTGGGGGACTTTTTTAGAAGCCTTTGTGGAGGTGGAAAAGGAAAAAGGATTTCCTTTTTCAGAAAAACTAAATCACGTGGCAGGATGGCTTCAAAGAAGCAGGAAGGAAAGGCAGTAGGGGGGGGATCCCCCACACACAAACATGAATTACAGTCTCCTTCTGCCCAACAGACTCAGAAAAAAGACTTTGATCTTGAAAATTTAAAACAATTTATTTCTAAAGTTTTGGATGATAAATTTCAAAAATCCCAACAGGAAATAGATGAAAAACTTCAAAAATCTCAACAGGAAATTATGCAGGAAATTAATGAAATTAAAGATATGGTGAAACAGGATTATGGCAAGGTGACTAAAAAAATATCAGATGTGGCGTCTGGCCTTGCAGAATTTATTATTAAAGTTGATTCTAAAGTGGATGAACTTAAATCAGAAGTCAATGTTAAGATGAAAGATAATGACTATAAAATTTCTGATGTTGATGAGAAAATGCAAAGAGTTGAAAACGAAGTTGTTATGATGCAATTCAGGTCAATGGAATTTGCCATAAGGCTTCGAGGAATTAAAGAGGGTGACAGGCAGGACCTGAGACAGATCTGTGCTGAGGCTTTGGCAGTGCTTTTAAAAATTAATCCTGACGTGGTTTTTTACAAAATAGATAAAATCTACAGAGTGAATTCTTGGGTGGCCAGACAAAGACAATTGCCTAGAGATGTGGTCATATATTTTACGGATAGAACAATAAGAAATGATATCCTGCAACAATCCTTTCTTACTTCTGTGCAAGTGGGGGGGGCGCACAAATAGGAGTTTATAAAGAACTACCACCTAAAATGTTGAAAGCAAGAAAAGATTTTGGCTTCTTTGTAAAAGAATAGCAAAAACAAGAGATACCATTTCGGTGGGATGCCCCAACTGGCATAATTTTGAAATACAAGGGAGAAAGACATCGTTTGAATACCGTGGAGAAGGCGGAGTATTTCTATACTACTATTTTTAAAGAAAGAACACCATCTCCACGTTCATCCACAGTCCTGGAGATTAAGGAGAGTGATAAGAAGCAACTTCAACAAGAACCGCAAGAACAGTCTAAGCAGGTGGAGTTACAGGAAACGCAGGGTGCTGAAGGAGGTTTCTTGGATGAGCCCTTGTTGGAATCTTCTCCAATCCTGGATTTGGTTCGGATGGCCGAAGTTAAGGGTCAGCGCATAACTCGTGCAAAATCCAAGCAACTTAAAGAAAAGCAACAACAGGAAAGACAAGAAAAGGGAGCTAAGAGTGCTACACAAGAGACTGGAGCCATGGGGGGGGGGGGTGAGACCGAAGATTCCGGAAGATATTCGGTTATTCTGCTCGATGCTTCAGGAAGATAAAGATGACAATTAAGTGCTTATCTTGGAACGTGAATGGGTTGAATTCAGCACAGAAAAGGAAGAAATTATTTGCATACTTGAGACAATTTAATAATGATATAATTTGTTTACAGGAAACGCATATCACAACTCAAGATCAAAAATACTTGATAAATTCTAAATTAGGAACACATTTTATATCTTCAACTTTGCAAAAAAAAGAATGGTGTGGTTATTTATGTAAACAAAAGATTAACAGCTAAAATTATAGAAGCAGATGAAGATGGTAGGTTTGTAGCCATCGAATTGCTTACAGTAAATGGCCAAATTCTTCTGATTGGAATTTATGGTCCTAATCAACAACAGGACCATTTCTATAAAATGTTATATACTAAAATACTGCAATGGGACTATAAATCTATTCTAATTATGGGAGACTGGAATGGAGTAATTGATTCTAAACTAGATAAAAAGAGTTTGGCGAAATCTAGGATTAGGTTACCACAGACTTTTTTTGATATGAAAGAAGATTTGGAATTAAAAGATATTTGGAGAATACATAATCCAAAAGAATTGGACTATACTTTTTTCTCCGACAAACATAGATCCTTCTCTAGGATTGACTTTATTTTGTTGTCAGATGATCTACTTATTAAGACAAAAAGAACAAAGATTCTTCCGAGAACCTTGACCGACCATAGCCCTGTATGGATAGAAATTGAAATGGGTAAGACTGAGCGACGTTCTTGGAGAATAAATGAAAACTTGTTCAGATATGAAAAAAATATAATTGAACTTAAAAAGCATTTGAAAGAATTTTTTGAAATAAATTTGAATAAAGGTACCCCAATTGAAATTGTGTGGGATGCGAGCAAAGCTTATATGAGATGGGTGCTCATTTATATGAACTCTAAACATAGAATGATTCGACAAAAGAAAAGATCTGAATTGGAAGTAGAAATAAAGAACAAAGAACAGCTACTTATCAAAAACCCAACAGATGGACTTCCGGTTTGCTGTTTGTCCCCGCTGGACGCTCCTTTGGGATCATCGCACCCACTGCCTGTAAAGAGCCGCCTTTATAGCGGAATGGCGGCTCGAAAAAACTCCGTTTCCATGAGGAAACGGAGATAGAGCAGGCTGGGGTGGGTTGAGTCCTCTGCCTAATCCCAAAAGTTTTTTTTTTACTTTTGGGACGGAGCGGAAGAGACTCCCCGTATCCCCAGCCGATGCTCCGGGCTCTGGGAGATCTCTGCTACACGCAGAGCTAGGTGGCAAAAGCAAGCCTGTAAACTTATTAAACTAATTAAAGAAGACGTGAGCTGGACCGCTGACCCTGAGGCGCAAGTATTTTTTTTTCTTATTTTAGAAAAGTTACTGAAGTTGTTTAAGAAGTGAAAGGAAAAAAGATTTTTAAAATGGCGATTGCTGAGGCTTGAAGAGAGGCTGAAAAGGGAAAGTCCTTCCGTTTTCTATTACAAAGTAGCGGAATGAATACTTCTGGTCGTAATTGAGGCAAAACCTCACTCTCACTCTTGCTTTTTTTTTCTTTTCTTTTTCTTGGGGATCTGATATTGATCTTGGTTGGAAACAAGCCTTTTTTTTTCCCTCTCTTTTCCACTAAATCTTGTCTATGTGGGAAATGGCATCAGGACTCACACAGCTAGACAAACAGGGGGGGGGGAATTTCCCCCATTAATAAATTACACCAACAAGTTGTAACTCTCCAGTGTCAGAAACCTGATTTTAATATAATAGAATTTCTTCTTGAAGAGATTGTAAGAAGGGATGAGATTGTGAACCAGCAACTTGAAAAATTTAAGCAGGAAATTAAAGAAATTGGTGAATTGGTGAAATCAAAGTTTGACTTTTTGAATCGAAAGATTTTAAATACAGCTAATGGTTTATCAGACTTTCTGATTCGGGTGGATGCAAAGACTAAATTATTAGAGTCTAAACTGAAGGAAACTGAGGAGAATTTGGATGACAAGATTCAAAAAATTAAAAAGGATTTGGTAAACATTCAGGACAATAGCTCAGAAGACAAACCTAAAATGGAGGTTGACCAAAAGACTGGTAATGAAGAAAATGTGCAACAGAGGATTGAAAGAGAAGTTTTAATGATTCAATATAATTTTACAGAATATGCAATTAGACTGAGAGGTCTGCAGGAAAATAATAGAGATGACTTAAGGAAAATATCTTCTGAAATTCTGGCTGGGATTTTAAAGGTTCAACCTGATGAAGTGTTTTGCAGGATTGATAGAATTTATAGAATAAACTCCTGGTTGGCAAAGCAAAGGCAATTGCCTAGGGATGTGGTGATCTATTTTACAGATAAAGAAATTAGGAATAATATTGTGCAGAACTCTTTTAATTCTACTTTGCAATTTCATGGAAGAAAGATTTGGATTTTTAAGGAGCTCCCGACTAAGATGCTAATGGAGAGGAAGAAATTTGGCTTTCTAGTGACTGAGTTAAAAAAAAGAAATATCCTATTTAGGTGGGATGCCCCAGTTGGTTTAATATTGAGACACCAAGGAGTAAGATATCAACTGAACACTGTTGAAAAAGCGGAAGAATTTTATCAAAAAATTTTAAAAATGAACTTAACATCTTTAGGCACAATACAGGATAAGCAAAAGGAGTTGGAAACAAAACATCAAATTACAGAGGCTGTGGTGGATAAATTGTCTTTGGACTCCCTGGATACCCCAGCTGGACTGTCTATAAATAAGAGAGCAGTGTCATCCGACTCCAATGCGATGAACCATCAAGTCACAGACAAGTGTGCAAATCAACCAGTTGATATACAAGTGATGGAGAAGAAAGATGAGATGACAAAACTAACCCAACAAGATCAACTCATAAAGCAGAATGAAAATCGATCAGCTGACACACAATTGGTAGGCACGAAACGAGGATGGAAATTCAACCCACAAAAGAAAAAGAAAAGAAATAGATCTCATAGAAACAGCAGTTTCTAAACGAAGCAACAGTGAAGCCAGGGACTTTAAAAAATGAATGAATATCTGAAAAGATAGTGGAGGCGAACAATTGTTTAATACTATCCTGAGGATTGTGGCAGATCTCTGTAATGCCGTGATTTTGGGTTGTGAAAAGAGCCTTACCTTGTTGGATTTGAATTATCTACTCGGGATTTCTTTTACTGGTAAATATATTATAATTATTTTGAGTTACAAGGCAAGAGAGTCACGCTGGGGCATGCAGAAGATCTGGATGTTACCCATTAGGATGATGGGAATCAACAATCCTGATGAATACCACAACTATAACTATATGGATATAATTATAATGTCACTCGGGTGGTTGTTTTTACTTTTATATATATACGAGGATATCTACTACTGATGGGGGCAGAAGATGATTGAAGATTTTGAACAAACTGTTGCACCAGCATGTTATTTTACCCTATTATGGGTGATGGATTTAACAATCCAGTGGAAAGACACCAAAGAAGATATTATATGGATTATAAATTTAAAGTTATTGTCTTTTTTCTTTTTACAAAATGGAATGCATATATAGATATGTGTATATCTTAGTAAAGTGGGCAGTGGATTATATTTAGAATTGTATTGCATGATTTTGTAGGAATTGAAGGGTTGAAATAGGTTAGTTTATTGATTGATTAGTCTAAGAAAAAGGATCTTTAAGTGATATATTTAGGGGAGTGGAGGAATTGGATAGAACTGAATAAATGTTAAATTTGGATGTAGGGAGAAGGCCGCTTTAAAATGTTACATTAATATATATAAAAGATTAAATGTTAAATTGTAATAATACACTATAAGTTTAGGGGAGGAGAAAAAGGGCAGATTATCGTAAAAATGGGAGTTATAAGAATAATATGCTAAGGGTCAGTATTCTGAGGAGGGAGTAAGGGAAAGGAAAGATATTATGTATGTAATTAGTTATGAAATAGCCTATTGTTGTGAAGAAGTCACAGGGAGGGATGGGTGGTGAGGGGGGGTTAGGGAAGAGGGGGGAGAAAAATGGGGAAAAAACTTGTATTTGAAAACTTTTTCAATAAAAAAAAAAAACCAACAGATGAAAGAATATGTGGTGTTATAAAACTTTTGAAAGACCAATTTCAGATGCTTATGGCGGAACAAGTTGCAACAAACTTACAATATGCGAAGCATAATACATTTTGTAATGCTAATAAACCGGGCAGATGGTTGGCCTACACATTAAGGAAAAAACAGAGTACACAGACTATTGATAGTATTGATATTGGAGGGAAAGAAATTTTTCAACAAAAATTAATTAAAGAAGCTTTTGTGGACTATTATACTAAACTAGATGCTAAAGATGATGTGCAGAATGGACTTATAGAAAAATATTTAGATAATAAAAGAGTTACAAAAATTACTGATCAACAAAAGGAAAGAATGAATTATCCTATAACAGAGGAGGAGATAATAGTAGCAATTAAACAATTAAAAATAGCTAAAGCTCCTGGAACGGATGGCTTGACTGCAGTGTATTATAAAAATTTGCAAGCAGAAATGGTGGAACAACTTAGAGATCTGTTTTGTAATATTCAACAAGGGGGTAAAATACCCCCATCATGGACAACAGCTTATATTTCTCTGATACCAAAAGAGCAAGCAGGTCCAAAAAAACCGGAGAATTATAGACCAATATCTCTTCTGAATACTGATTATAAAATTTATGCAAAAGTATTAGCCAACAGGTTGATGCCAGTAATTCAAAAGGTGATTCATGATGATCAAGCGGGATTTATCGAGGGTAGATACATGAAGGACAATGTAAGGCAAGTAATAGATTTATTGGAATATCTTGAGAAGAATAAGCAGATCCCTGCGGTGCTGGTTTTTCTGGATGCAGAGAAGGCCTTTGATAGAGTGGACTGGAATTTTCTACTAAAGACTTTAAAAAAGATGGACTTTGGGGATCAATTTATACAGGCGGTTTCAGCAATTTACCAAGAGCAAAAGGCACAGATTATTATTAATGGAAGTTTGACAACAGAGTTTAAAATTGAAAAAGGAACAAGACAGGGATGTCCGCTGTCTCCATTGTTATTTATTTTAACATTAGAAGTCTTGTTAAATACAATACAGGACTCTAATATCTTGAAAGGTATAATGATAAGGCAAGAGGATTACAGAATAAAGGCATTTGCAGATGATCTGGTTGTTACCTTAACACAGCCAATGGAATCAATAATCCAGATGAAGGACATTATACAAGACTATGGTAAAGTTTCAGGTTTTAGACTGAATCAGAAAAAAACTAAGATGATAGTTAAAAATATGACACAAGATCGTAAACACGAGCTTGAAAGGAGGGCAGGTTTTGAGATTGTACCAAAGGTAAAATATCTAGGAGTTCAGGTTGCAGAATCAAACATGAAATTGTTTCAAAATAATTATGAGGTGTTGTGGCGAGAGGTGCAGAAAGATATGGAGACTTGGAAAAAACTGCAGCTGTCTTTACTTGGAAGAATAGCAGCAGTTAAGATGAACATTTTGCCAAGATTTCTTTTTTTGTTTCAAATGATTCCGGTGCTCAAAAGTGATAAACAACTGAAAAACTGGCAAACTGGAGTGAATAAGTTTGTCTGGAACGAGAAAAAACCGAGAGTGAAATTGAAAATTATGCAAGATGTTCCAGAAAGGGGAGGTCTTAAACTTCCAAATCTACAGTTATATTATGAAGCAGCAGCTTTGACTTTAGCAAGTGATTGGTTTGGAAGGAAAAAGACTGGAATACTGAATATAGAAAGTTTTGATCTTGAATTTGGATGGCATGCTTACTTATTTTATGACAACAAAGTGGATAAAGTATTTAAAAGCCATATACTTAGAGACTCTTTGATGAGAGTTTGGAAGAAGCACCGATTCAAATGGGATTATAAAATACCGCTATGGCTGGATCTTGGTCATATTATGTGGAATACAAATATAATGTCACTCGGGGGGTTTTTATACAAAGAGGTTCTTTTTACAGATGCGGGCAGATGGAAGTTGAAGACATTACAGACACTGTTGGACGAAGGGATTAACTTAACTTGGTTACAATATAATCAATTACAATTGAGATGGAAAGAGGACCAAAAAACTGGTATTATGTTGCATGAGGAAGAATTGGTTAGACATATAAAAGAGAAAGGTCCAATGCATATTAAAAGGCTTTATAATGTTTTGTTAGAAAGGGATTCAGAAACTGAATTGGTTAAAGATTGTATGATTAAGTGGGCACAAAATTTTGAGGAGCCAGTGATGTTGGAAACATGGGAAAAAATTTGGGTTCAGAATGTTAAATTCACACAGTCGCAGAATTTGAGGGAAAATTTCTATAAAATGTTTTATAGATGGCATTTAGACCCCAAAAAATTGTCGTGTATGTACTCTAATGTTCAGCCAAAATGTTGGAGATGTGACTGTTTAGATGCTACATATTATCATGTTTGGTGGACCTGTAGGAAAGTTAAGGCTTTTTGGATAAAAATTTGGTGGGTCATGCAGAATGTTTTGAAGAAAAAAATTCAATTTTCTCCACAATTGTTTTTATTGGGTATAGTTAAGGGTTTTACTTCGGGTGATACAAAGTTGATATTGTACATGATAACAGCTGCGAGACTATTGATAGGTAAATACTGGAAGAATGAAGTTTTGCCCACGATCGAGGAATGGACTTTGAAGATGGCCAGTTTTGCAGAGATGGAGAAGATTTCAGCATATTTAAAAGACTGTTCACAAGAGACTTATGAATGGGAATGGAAAAAGTGGATAGATTATGTTCAGAACAAATATCAAACTAGGAAGTATCAAATAGCTTTTATTTGAAAATGATATATCAAGATAGAAATATTTCAATGTAATGAAGATAAAAAAATTATAAGGGGGAGGGAGGGGTTCAAGTTTTATATAAGTTTTATACTAAGGGTTTTTTTTTTTTACCTGATATGGGTATATTGTGTGGAAGTCCGGGGGGAGGGGAGGGTTAGGGAGGTTGGGAAGTTTGGGGTGGGTTGAGGGGGGGGAAAGGGGTGAAAATGTAATTGTAAAACTTTTGCAATAAAAAAAGAAAAAGATAAAGTAAGTTTGTTGCAATCTTGAATTAATTCTGCGATCACAGCCAACACTTTTAAACAATGTGGCCAGCCTCTTGCTACTCCATCCAATTGTTTTGACAGATATGCTACGGGTTGTTGCCAACTTCCCAGCGGTTGGGTGAGAACCCCCACTGCAATATTTCTGCTTGTGTCGACATACAAATTAAAAGGTTTCCGCAAATTCGATAAGGCTAGCGCCGGAGCCTGGGTTAGCGCAAGTTTTATGTCTTTAAAAGCTTTTTTCTGTTCCCCTCCCCATTCAAGGGGTTCCGTATTGGCGCCCCTGGTGGCTGCATACAAGGGTGCTGCCATCAAAGCGAAGTTAGGGATCCAAGTACGACAAAAGCCAGCCAACCCTAAAAAGCTTCTCAATTGTCTCTTTGTTCTAGGTTCGGCCAGCATCAAAACTGCCTGTTTCCGCTCTGGTCCTAGAGCTCTGTGTCCTTTCTCAATATCATATCCCAAATACCTAACTCTCTCTCTTACCAATTGAGCTTTCTTCCTTGATACCCGATACCCACACTCTAGTAACAAATCCAACAACATTTTAGTATTGTCCCAGCATAAATCCTCTGTCTGTCCTGTTACTAAAACATCATCAACATATTGTAAAATTGTATCTCCCGGTTGCTGAGGCATGTAATACTGCAGGTCCCTAGCCAACGCTGTTCCAAACAATGTCGGGGAATTTTTAAACCCCTGTGGTAACCTAGTCCACGTGTATTGCATTTTCGTGCCCGTATAAGGGTTCTCCCACTCAAATGCAAACAGTGGCTGGCTTGATGGGTGAATAGGAATTGTAAAGAAGGCGTCTTTCAAATCAATTACAGAAAACCACCCAGCCTGCGGTGGAATTAAATTTAGCAAAGTATATGGATTTGACACAGCTGGGTGTAGGGTAACTGTTAGGTGGTTTACAGGCCTCAGATCTTGTGCTGGGCGGTAAGACCCATCTGCCTTCTTAATTGGGATAATTGGGGTATTCCATGGGGACTGAGTAGGCACCAAAACACCCGCTTCCAAATATCTCTGTATACTATCATAGATGGCGTATATCGCTTCCCATGAAACGGGACGTTGCCTTATTCTTACTGGCATCGCTCCCGGCTTTAGCTCAACCACCACTGGAGGGCGGTGTGCTGCAAAACCTGGCGGATTATCCTCTGCCCACAAACCTGGCACATCAAACAACCTCCACTTCTCCTCCTCTTCTCTCTCTTCAACCTGTCTCCCTATCATCAACCTCCAAATCTCCTCCGGGGAATGCCTTATACTCGTTTTCTGACTACCTTCATCAAAAGAAATTGTTGCCCCTAATTTGCTCAGCAGATCCCTGCCTAGCAATGGAATAGGGCATTCAGGGATATACAAGAATTCATGCTGGATTTCAGCTCCCTTAAAGTCACACATCACGGGCTTTAGGACCTGCCGTCCCATGACCTGTCCTGATACCCCCTGAACCTGGATTTTACGTGGTCCAGGGGCTGCAATCTGCTTATTTACAACTGATCTACCTGCTCCTGTATCCACTAAAAATGTTGTCTGCTGGCCCCCTATCCTCATTGTAACCAACGGCTCAGGCGGGGATTCTTCCAAGCCTGGTCCCCATCAATCTGACCACATCATATCTGCCAGTCCGATACTTTCCGCTTCCCTTTTTCCGGCACCCCTTCTTGCTCCTCTACCAAAACCTCGGCCCAAGCCTCTTTGTCCAAATCCTCTATTCAAACCTCTCCTTAATCCTTGTTCTCCCCTTCTCCCTGCAAACTGCCCACACATCCCTGATCCCAACTCCCGTCTTCTCATCATCCCTCTACCTCTCATCACCCATCTGGGGCATTCTCTTTGCCAATGCCCTTCTCCTTTTTTTTTTTTTTTTTATTGAAAAAGTTTTCAAATACAAGTTTTTCCCCCTTTCCCCCCCCCCTCTTCCCTAACCCACCCTTTCCACCCAACCCCCCCTGTGACTTCTTCACAACAATAGGCTATTTCATAACTAGTTACATACATAATATCTTTCCTTTCCCTTAATCCCTTCTCGAGGTACTGACCCTTAACATGTTAAGCTTATTGAGTATTATTACAATTTAACCTTTAATCTTTTATATATATTAATATAACATTTTAAATCGACCTTCTCCCTGCATCCAAATTTAACATTTATTCAATTCTGTCCAATTCCTCCACTCCTCTAAATATATGACTTAAAATCATACAGTACAATTCTAGATATAATCCACTACCCACTTTACTAAAATATACACATATCTATATATGCATCCCATTTTATAAAAAGAAGAGAAAAAAAAAAGAAGAGAAAAAAATATATCTTCTTTAGTATCTTTCCACTGAATTGTTAAGTCCTCCACTCCCCTAAATATATGACTTAAGAATCCTTTTTCTTAAACTAATCAATCAGTAAACTAACCTATTTCAACCCTTCAATTCCTACAAAATCATGCAGTACAATTCTAGATATAATCCACTGCCCACATTACTAAGATATACACATATCTATATATGCATTCCATTTTGTAAAAAAGGAAAAAACAATAACTTTAAATTTATAATCCATATAGTATCTTCTTTGATGTCTTTCCTCTGGATTGTTAAATCCATCACCCATAATAGGGTAAAATAACATGCTGGTGCAACAGTTTGTTCAAAATCTCCAGTCATCTTCTGCCCCCATCAGTAGTAGATATCCTCGCATCTGTATAAAAGCAAAAACAACCACCCGAGTGACATTATAATTATAATTATATCCATATGGTTATAGTTGTGGTATTCATCAGGATTATTAATTCCCATCATCCTACTGAGTAACATCCAGATCTTCTGCATGCCCCGGCGAGACTCTCCTGCCTTATAACTCAAAATGATTATAATATATTTACCAAAAAAAAAAAAAAAATTTTTAGATGATTCAAATCCAACAAAGTGAGGCTCTTTTCACATCCCAAAATCATGGCCTTGCAGAGATCTGCCACAATCCTCAGGATAGTATCAGACAATTGTTCGCCTCCACTATCTTTTCAAATATTCATTCATTTTTTAAAGTCCCTGGCATCACTGTTGCATAGTTTAGAAATTGCTGTTTCTATGCGATCTATTTCTTTTCTTTTTCTTTTCCGGGTTGAATTTCCATCCACGTTTCTTGCCTACCAATTGTTTGTCTGCTAGTTGATTTTCATTCTGCTTTATGTATTGTTGTTGTTGGGTTAGTTTTATCATCTCATCTTTCTTCTCCATCACTTGTATATCAACTGATTGATTTGCGCACTTGCATTTGTCTGTGACTTGATGGTTCATCACGTTGGAGTCGGATGACACTGCTCTCTTATTTATAGACAGTCCAGCTGGGGTATCCAAGAAGTCCAAAGACAATTTATCCATCACAGCCTCTGTAATTTGATGTTTTCCTTTTGTTTCCAACTCCTTTTGCTTATCCTGTATTATGCCTAAAGGTGTTAAATTCATTTTTAAAATTTTTTGATAAAAATCTTCCGCTTTTTCAACAGTATGCAATTGATATCTTATTCCTTGATATCTCAATATGAGGCCAACTGGGGTGTCCCACCTGAATAGGATATTTCTTTTTTTTTAATTCAGTCACTAGAAAGCCAAATTTCTTCCTCTCCATTAACATCTTGGGCGGGAGCTCCTTAAAAATCCAAATCTTTCTTCCATGAAATTGCAAGGTAGAATTAAAAGAGTTCTGCACAATATTATTCCTAATTTCTTTATCTGTAAAATAGATCACCACATCTCTAGGCAATTGCCTTTGCTTTGCCAACCAGGAGTTTATTCTGTAAATTCTATCAATCCTACAATACACTTCATCAGGTTGAACCTTTAAGATCCCAGCCAGAATTTCAGAAGATATTTTCCTTAGATCATCTCTATTATTTTCCTGCAAACCTCTCAGTCTAATTGCATATTCTGTAAAATTATATTGAATCATTAAAACTTCTCTTTCAATCCTCTGTTGTACATTTTCTTCATTACCAATCTTTTGGTCAGTCTCCATTTTAGATTTGTCTTCCGAGCTATTATCCTGAATGTTTATCAAATCCTTTTTAATTTTTTGAGTCATGTCATCCAAATTCTCCTCAATTTCCTTCATTTTAGACTCTAATAATTTAGTCTTTGCATCCACCCGAATCAGAAAGCCTGATAAACCATTAGCAGCTTTTAAAATCTTTTGATTCAAAAAGTCAAACTTTGATTTGACCAATTCACCAATTTCTTTAATTTCCTGCTTAAATTTTTCAAGTTGCTGGTTCACAATCTCATCCCTTCTTACAATCTCTTCAAGGATAAATTCTAATATATTAAAATCGGGTTTCTGACGCTGGAGAGTTGAAATTTGTTGGCGCAATTTCTTGAGAGGGGAAGTTCCCCCCCCCCCATTTGTCCAGCTGTGTAAGTCCCGATGCCATTTCCCACACAGACAAGATTTAGCAAAAAAGAGAGAAGAAATAGAAAACAAAAGAACTTTCCCTTAAAAAAGGAAAAAAAAAACTTCTTTTCAATCAACAGCACAGGAGCGAGGTTTTATCTACAAATGTAGCCAGTGATATTTATTCCGCTACATTGTAGTAAGAAGAAACGGAAGGACTTTCCCTTTTAGCCCTTCTCCAGCCAGAGCAGACGCCATTTTAAAAGATTCTTTTTCCCTCTTTTCCTCTCCTCTTTTCTCTTAGATAGATTTTGGAAAGGTGAAATACTTGCGGTTCAGTATTAAGGGTCCAGCTCGCATTTTCTTTGAGTATTCTGTTAAATTCGCAGGCTTGCTCTTGACGCCTGGCTCTGCATAAGCAGAGGTCTCCCAAAGCCCGGAGCAGCGGCAGGGGGCCCTTCTCCTTTACAATAGGCGCATTGGTTAGGGCCCAAGGGAGCCCCTGGGTTGGGGTCCAAATTTATTCCTCCCTGTAATGCTACTGCCAATAATTCAGCCTTCTTTTGCATTCTAGCATCTCTCTCCTTCTTTTCTACCTTATCCCTATTCACATACACCTTCCGTGCCAATTCCAACAATTCAGTAGTATTTTTCCCAAGGGCTCCTTCTACTCTCTGCAGCTTTCGCCTTATATCTTCATAGCTTTGAGCTATGAATCTCTCATTTAACATCCGCACATTATCCCCCTGCCGTGGGTCCACCTGTGTGTATAACTCATATGCTTCAATCAATCTTTGAAGGAAACTTTCTGGACTTTCATCCACTCCTTGCATCACTAAAGATGGCTTAGACATGTTCACTGGGGGCTTCCCTGCTTTTCTGAGGCCTCGCACCACCAAATTCTGATATTCCCTCAAACGTGTCAAGTCCTCTTCCTCCTTAGGGTCCCAGCCCGGATCTATTTCGGGCGCCCGGATCAACACCTCCGGCTGAACGTCTGCATCATTTGGTAACATCTCTCTCACACACTGCCTAACTGCGGCTTTCCACTTTTCTCGTTCTTCCGGAGTCAACAGAGTGCATAACAACTGTTGTACATCCTGCCATGTTGGATTATGTGTCAGCATGATAGTTTGAAACAGGTCGGCCATCTCAGTGGGCTTAGTGGTCAGCGGCCTATAATATTGTTTCCAGTTTAAAAGATCAGTAATAGTAAATGGCACATATTGAAAAAGGGGTTGGCGTTGCACCTCCCCCTGCTGGTTCACTATTATCTGATCCACCTGTCGTAAAGGCACTGTGACTTCTTGCTTACTAGCCTTTAACTTAGCTGTAACCGCGTGAGTTTGCATCCCCCCCTGCTCTTTTCCTGTTGCTTCCTTTAACCCCTTATCATCCCGATCTTCTTCTTCACTCCGACTACCTTCTTCCGGCAGAGGACTTTTCTTAACTTTTGGTCTAGCCCCAGGATCGCTCATGCGTCTTTGATTTCCACTTCCCTCTCCTCCTACGGCCCCCTGCGGCTGCTGCTGCTGCTGCGCTGGGGGCTGCTGTTGCGCTGGGGGCGGCTGCTGCGCTGGGGGCGGTTGCTGCGCTGGGGCGGCTGCTGCACTGGGGGCTGCTACAATGGAGCATACGGGGGTGGTCTAACTACCTCCTCCACGTCCTCTGTCAATACTTTTCTCCTTCTTGGACATTCCTCTGTTTTTTCTGCCTGCATTTTTCCTTGCTCACTTCTCTTCCCTTTAGTCTTCCCACCTGATCTGGATACACATAACCTGACCATCTCAGCCTGACACTGCAGTAAATCCTCAGCTTTTTCTGTTAGGGCTCTCGCCCATTGATCAATGTATTGAAATTGATCAAGATATTTATCCTGATTCACTACAATCACTCCCCACAACTTATCCACCGTTTCTTCCCTTAGTGATCCCTGAGGGGGCCAACCCGTCCCCAATAATGGCCACACATGTTTACATAAGAATTTTAATTGATCCTTTGGTCCTTTTGGATAGGAAGGGTTGCTAAAATATTTGTCAAAACCTTTTAACATGCATGCCAACGGAGTATTTGGCACGCTCTGAGCTCCTCCCATTCTATCACACTGCCGCCGACTCGTAGTCCCGGAACTCACGGTCACTAGCGAGAAATGCGACGGCTTAACCACCCCACACAACCTGACACGGACTTCGTTAGGGTAGCCACCCCGAGTCCAAGGGAGTGATCAAATCCCTTCTTCTGCCTTCAAATGAGGCAGGTACAATTCCTTTACAATATACTCACTTAAAATGCTCCCACTCCGTAGATTCCTGGCCAGGAATTTGTTCAGACCACCTTTCCTGCACTGCAGGGTTCTTGGACTCGATCAGAGCACCGTCGGTCCCACAGGGCTGCCGCTGCCGTCTTCTGGAGATATACCCCCATGGCGCCTGGAGAATGTTCAGGAGCGACTTCCCGATGGTCCCGAGGGGTCAAACGGCCCTCAGCGAAATATCGCCTCATACCTGGTCCCGGCGGAGTCGCCAGCTGTTGCAGGAAAAGAAACGGAACTAGGCCAAGCTCTTCAATGCAGGAAAAAGTTTATTGTGCACGGTTCAAACAGTCCAAAGACGAGCAAAAAGTCTGAACATTGATGGCTTCTTTTGGCCATGCATTTATTTATTTATTTATTTATTTATTTATTTATTTATTTATTTATTTATTTATTTATTATTCACATTTCTATACCGCCCTTCTCCTTTCGGACTCAGGGCGGTGAACAGCCAAAATAAAACATTTATACATAAAGTACAATTAAAAATAAATTTAAAATAATTAAATTTGGCCCATAGTTTAAAATTTGTCAATTTAAAATCCATATCAAAATTTAAAATCAACCATAAAATCATAAAATCAAGAGAGACCGGCTAACTGAAAGAGATGAGTTTTTAGGGCCCGACGAAAAGTCCGGAGGTCGGAGATCACTCGTATCTCTGGGGGTAGATTGTTCCAAAGGGTAGGTGCCACCACAGAGAAGGCTCTCCTCCTGGGGGTCACCAGCCGGCATTGTCTAGTCGACGGCACCCTGAGGAGGCCCTCTCTGTGGGAGCGAACTGGCCGGTGGGAGGCTATTGGTGGCAGAAGGCGGTCCCGTAAGTACCCTGGCCCTAAGCCATGGAGCGCTTTAAAGGTGATCACCAACACCTTGAAGCGCACCCGGAAGTCCACCAGAAGCCAATGCAGCTCGCACAGGAGAGGAGTCACATGGGAGCGCCCCGTCGCTCCCATAATCCCCCGCGCAGCCGCATTTTGCACCAGTTGGAGCCTCCGGGTGTACCCCAAGGGGAGCCCCATGTAGAGAGCGTTACAATAGTCCAGACGAGAGGTGACGAGTGCTTGAGTGACTGTGCATAGGGAGTCCCGATCCAGAAAGGGGCGCAACTGGCGTATCAGGCGAACCTGATAAAAAGCCCCCCTGGCCACAGCCGTCATATGCCCTTCTAAAGACAGCCGTGCGTCCAGGAGGACGCCCAAGTTGCGGGCCCTTTCTGTGGGAGCCAGTGATTCGCCCCCAATAACCAGCGATGGCGTCAGCTGGCTATACCAGGATGCCAGCAGCCACAGCCACTCGGTCTTGGAAGGGTTGAGTCGAAGCCTGTTTCTCCCCATCCAGACCTGCACGGCCTCCAGGCACTGGGACATCACTTCCAAGGCATCGTTGGGATGGTCTGGGATGGAGATGTACAGCTGAGTATCATCAGCGTACTGATGGAACTCCACCCCAAAACCACGGATGATCTCACCCAGTGGCTTCACATAAATGTTGAACAGGAGGGGCGAGAGGACCGACCCTTGTGGCACCCCACAAACAAGGCTCCTCGGGGTCGACCGCTGCCCCCCTGTCAACACGGATTGCGACCGGTCGGAGAGATAGGAGGAGAACCACTGCAAAACGGTGCCCCCCACTCACAGTCCCTCCAGCCGGCGCAACATGATATCATGGTCGATGGTATCAAAAGCCGCTGAGAGGTCTAACAGGACCAGGATAGAGGAGTAGCCCCTATCCCGAGCCCTCCAGAGATCATCCACCAACGCGACCAATGCCGTTTCCGTGCTGTACCCAGGTCTGAAGCCGGACTGGAGCTGATCCAAATAGACAGCTTCATCCAGGTACTGTGGAAGCTGTCGCGCCACCACACTCTCAACAACCTTCGCAATAAAGCGAAGGTTGGAGACTGGACGATAGTTAGCCAAAACAGCCGGATCCAGGGATGGCTTCTTGAGGAGAGGCCTCACCACCGCCTCTTTCAAGGCGGCCGGCAGGACACCCTCACTCAAAGAAGCGTTGATAATTCCTTGGAGCCAGCCTCGTGTCACCTCCCGGGAAGCCAGCACCAACCAGGAGGGACACGGGTCCAATAAACATGTGGTGGCGTTCAGCCGTCCCAAGATCCTGTCCATGTCCTCGGGAGCCACAGGATCGAACTCCTCCCATATAACACTCTCAAGGCCTGCCTCAGTCATCTCGTCTGAACTAACCCAGTCAGCGGCCAAGTCTTCCCGAATCTGAGTTATTTTATCATCCAGATACTGTACAAAATCCTCAGCTCGGCCCTGCAAGGGGTCCTCCCGCGCTCCCAGATGGAGAAGCTAGCGGGTCACCCTGAACAGGGCGGCTGGGCGGTTATCTGATGATGCGATAACAGCGGCAAAATAGCTAGATTTCGCTGCTTTTATTGCCACTAGGCAGGTCTTAATATGAGACCTTACCAGTGTCAAGTCGGATTCGGAACGGCTGGCCCTCCAACCGCTCTCTAGGCGTCTTTTCCAGCGCTTCATCTCCCTCAGCTCCTCAGAGAACCAAGGAGCTAAGTGAGTTCGGTGCCGGGTCAGAGGCCGCAAAGGCACGACCTGGTCCAAAGCCCCGGCAGCCGCACTATCCCAGGCAGCCACTAGGTCATCAGCCGAGTTGTGAGCTAGAGTTTCAAGAAATGGCCCAAGCTCCATCTGGAACTTATCAGGATCCATCAGGCACCTGGGGCGGAACCACCTGGTCGGCTCCGCCTCCCTGCGACGGGGTGCGGCGGTCAGAAAGTCAAGTCGAAGGAGCGAGTGGTCAGACCATGACAAGGGTTCAGTATCTATATCCCCTATATCAAGGCCACTCAACCACTGACCAGAGACAAAAACTAAGTCCAGAGTGTGTCCCCCCATGTGAGTAGGGCCATGAATTACTTGGGTCAGGTCCATGGCCGTCATGGAAGCCATGAACTCCCGAGCTACCTCAGAAGTTTCACCGATGGATGAAATCCCCCATGACCACAAGTCTGGGGGTATCAGCCGCCACCTCAGCTATAACATTGAGGAGTTCAGGCAGGGTCGTCGCCATGTGGCAGGGAACCAGGTACATGATCAACAGACCCATCTGCACCCCGTGACCCCACTTCACGAAAAGGGACTCACATCCGGCTATCTGAGGCACAGTGGTCTCCCTCGGATCAAGACCCTCTCTTATAATGACCGCCACCGCCCCCCCCCGCCCCTGCCCTGAGCTCTCGGTTGATGAAATGCATGGAAGCCTGATGGGCACATCTCCACGAGGGGAACACCCCCTCATGGCCCAACCAGGTCTCCGTAATACCTGCCAGGTCCGCTCCCCCCTCCTGAATAAGATCACAAATGAGGGGGGCTTTATTTACTACGGACCTGGCATTACACAACATCAGCCGGAGACTCGGGCCCTGAGACTCTAAGCAGCCTGAGGAACGGGAAGAGCTAAGGGGACCAGGGCACGCAATCGCTCGGAGATAGCGAGCGCGTGCCCCCACCACATAATACGGCCCCCTGCTCCTGCCATACCTGCCCTTCCCACTCAGCGTATTGATGGAGAAGCCCTCAGTAGAGGGCATTCTAACAGTCCCCTTTCCCCCAGAGTCCGTATCCCCTATGGCACCATTAACAGCCGGGCTGACCATCCCCCGTGGGTTCTCCTCCAAACCCACACAACCCCCCACCCCTTATTTACACTGAGCCCCTCCACACCCGTCTCCACACCTCCCAGTTCGTGCCCCTGTGCCAAGCCTGACCTATCACCCTCCCTCCCCACCCCCCTCCCCAAACCCCTTAAAAATTTACATAAAAACAATTTTAAAAAACCCCTCAGCCCCCTTGTGGTCGACAGGTAAATCCCATTATCGTTTTAAAGAGACAAAGACCAAAATAATCCTGGAACAGAGTTTATTCTTTGCAAAGGGCCTTTCTCTCTGAAGTAGAGAAAGACGGAAATAAAACGATTTACACGAGTTTTTATAGTCTTCAAGAACATCAGAATACACGTCAATAAAGTACCTTGGGAATCAGTTTCAGATCTTACATAACATCTTATATAACATATGTAGTACATAATTCCACCCTGGAAATTCCCCAATTCCCAACAGAAATACCCCTCAAAAACATCAATTGCGTACTTCCTTTAATTAATGAGGACAAGTTAACCCAGGAGCATATTAAACACTTTCTCAAGAACACAACTTCCTCAAGAACACAGGAATTACACACTTCCTTTCTCATGTTCTTAAATGTCAGCTAAATTATATAATCAGGTTATACAAGGTAAAACAAAGCCTTAACATGATTTTAAAATGGCGTAACTCAGGTTATGCTTTTACAGGAATAATTCTTATTTCTTTATTTCTCACACCCCTCTTTGCGGCATGCCACCTCTCGGGATTCCAAAATCCGTCATCGAGGTAGGCCCTCGATAACGTGGAGGGCCAAGCCAATACAGTTTAAAGGCAGAGTTATTACAGAGAGTGAGACATTTCACACGTAAAAGCTGCCCTTTCATCTATCTCTAGGAAAGGAATAACAATCCGGTTCTCACAGGCTCAGGGTCTCAGCTCCGGAGCTCAAGACATAATAAAAAGGAGATAAGAGGCTTGAAGACGCCTCAAGGGCAGTAAAGGAAGCAGTATTTCTCATCTTAAGATATACATGAAATTTGGGATGCAATAAACAGTAAACAACAGGATGTATCTGTTTAGGGTCAGTTTGCCCTTTTACAATTCTGTGCCTAGGTCAAATACCTTTTGCCATCTTAACACCTTGGCACGGAGGAGGCACTTCTGTCTTGACCAAAAATTTGGAATTATAATATTTGAGTTTTATCCCAATATCAGATCTTAGCCTAGCTCACTAGAGTGGCCACTTTATAGTATACTTCCCACGCTGGGAGTCTGAAACCTCCCCTACTTCTGTTGTCTTGTAGCAATCACAAATTAATTCTTGGTTTTTTCCCAGCCCAAATGAATTTCCCAATAATTTTGTTAATTTCTGTGAAAAAATTTTTGTCTAAGATGACGGGTATCGTTTGGAATAGATATAATAATTTGGGCAGGATATTCATCTTTATCGATGCTATCCTGCCCAAAAGTGATAGTTGCAATTTCCCCCATTTTTCCAAATCCTGTTTTATTCTTTTAACCAGAGGTGTATAATTATCTTCTTTCAGAGCTGAGCATCTAGCTGATATCCATATCCCTAAATATTTATTTTTTTTACCATTTGTAGGTCTAATTCCTTTTCTAATTCTTTCTTTTGTGTTTCTGTTAAATTTTTGACCAACAATTTAGTTTTCCCTTTATTCAATTTAAGTCCAGCTACCTCCCCATACCTTCCTATTTCCTCCAAAATTCTTGGGCCCGTTTCTAAAGGTTCCTTTATGATGAGTACTACATCATCCGCAAAAGCCTGAGTCTTATACTCCTCTCCCCTAATCTTTAATCCTTTTATTTCACTGTTTTTCCTAATTCTATTTAATAAGGTTTCTAGTGTCAAGATGAATAGCAATGGTGATAACGGGCACCCTTGTCTTACACCTTTCTTAATTTGAAATGTATTTGTCATATCCCCATTTATTATTATTCTTGCCCTTTGTAATTTATAAATTGTTTCTATCATTTTCTCAAAATAGGTTCCAAATTTCATTATTTTAATTTGTTCAATCAAGAATTTCCAATTAAGATCATCAAAAGCTTTTTGGGCATCTAAAAATACAAGAGCCATTTGCTTCTCTGGGTGGGCTTCATAATATTAGAGAGCATCCACAACTATTCTTATGTTATTCCTTATTTGTCTATCTGGTAAGAAGCCATTCTGATCCGGGTGTATAATGGAATTTAATATTCTTTTCAGACTTTCCGCAATTATGTTCATGAAAATTTTATAGTCTCTGTTTAAAAGGGAGATCGGTCTGTAATTTTTAATTTGTTTTTGGTCTGTACCTTCTTTCAGAAGTAGTGTGATATATGCTTCCCTCCACGATTCTGTTATTTTTGCTTCCAATAGGGACTCATTGCATATCTCCAATAGTTTTGGTGTTATTATTTCATCAAATTTTTTGTAGATTTCTCCTGGGAGACCATCCAGGCCTGGTGTTTTGTTATTTTTAAATTTTGAAATTGCCACTCTTAGTTCTTCAATTGTAATTTCTTTGTTTAGCCTTTCTCTCTCCTCCTCTCCTACTAGTGGGGACTCTTTCTCCTGTAAATATTCTTCAATCTTTTCTATTAATACATCCTCATTATTATAAAGCTCTGTGTAGTATTCTTGGGCAATTTCGATTTTGTCCTCTTCTTTATTCTGTAAGTTTCTCTTCTTGTCTTCCAGTTGTTGGATGATCCGCCTTTATATATTCTTTCTTTAATTTATAGGCCAACCATCTGCCCGTCTTGTTTGCGTTCTCAAAATAATATTGTTTGGATTGTCTAAGTTTATTTGCCATTTCCTCCTGGTCTAATATATTCATTTTATGCCTCAGGGCTGTCAATTTCTCTTTGACCATTTTGTCTCGTGGGCTTAGTTGGAGTTTCTTTTCCATGTTTCCAATTTCTTCTTGGAGAGTGTTATGTACCTTCCGTTTTTCTTTGTTTTTATGTGTGTTATATGTTATTGTTACCCACCCCCCCTTAGGTAAGCTTTTATCATATCCCATAGATTAGTTAGGGAAGTATGTTGCTTTTTATTTTCTTTGAAAAATAATCTCAGTTCTCCCGTTACCTTTTCTATATATTCCTTCTCTCTTAATACTTGTAAATTTAGTCTCCATCTCCTAATCTTCTTTCTTTTTGGGGCCCTCCATTTTGCTTCCAGGGGATTATGATCTGCCCATGTATTGGGATTAATTTCTACTGTTTCCATTTCCAATCCTAATTCTTTATTTGCCCATAACATGTCTATTCTGGACCATGATGTTTGGGGGTTGGAGTAAAAAGTGTACTTTCTCTCATTTGGGTGTAGGGTCCTCCAAATATTTATTAAATTTAATTCTTCTATCATGTTGAAGAAGGTTTTAGGTAATTTGTCCCTTTTTTTTATTGTCTTTGCCACACTTATAATCTTTTTCTGTGTCTATTATCCCGTTAAAGTCCCCCACTATACAAATATTCCTGTATTCCATTTTAATTATCCGTTCGTGTAATTTTTTGTAATATTCTCCCTGATTTTTATTGGAGGCATAAATGGCTACTAGTAATATTGGTAAATTTCCTCTCTTTATTGCTATCATTAATACTCTTCCTTTGGGATCTGCATATTTTTGTTCGGCGGCAATCCCTCCCTTAATATATATTGCTACCCCCCCTTTTCCCCCCACTAGTGCTGTGTATACTTTCCCTAATTTGCTATATTCTAAGTATCTTTCATCTTGTTTCCGTATGTGAACCTCCTGAAGGCATATTATGTCAGTGTTTTGTTTGGCTAATTTTGTGAATATCTGTCTCCTTTTTTAGTCTCATTCTATCCATTTACATTAATCGATAATAGTTTCCAATCATCCATTTTTGGGGCTTCCTAACAGGAGTTAGTATTTATTTTCCCTTGTGACCCTTTGTGTTCTTAGTTTCTTTCCTTTTGTGTCTCTGTTCTCTTTTTCTTCTGTGTCTTTCTTCTCCAAAGGTCCTTCTTTAGGGTCTCATTGGTTGGGATTTTCTTCTTCCTGGGTTATCATCTCTACTTCTTCCTTGCTACTCTGTTCTTCTTCCATTCCTATCAGTTGGTCTAGGAAGTCTTGTGCTGTCACTAGACTACTGCATCTATCTTTATTTTTTTCCCTTGCCACATGATTAACATTCCTTCTGGCAGAGTCCATCTAAATAGTATATTTCTTTTATTTAATTGCATAGCAAGGAATCGATAGTCTCTTCGTAGCTCCCTTACTGTCCTGGGGACTTGTTTTAACGTTATGACCTCCTTCCCCTTATACATCATCGGTTCTTCTCTGGTTATATTATACAGGATGTCACAGACTTTTTTCCTTGAAAATCTAATGTGGACCTCTCTTGGGAGCTTATGTCTTCTGGCATAATTTGTCTGAACCCGGTATACCTCGTCCAATTCTGTAATTATTTCTTGCTTGTCCCTCTGTAGGGCCTCTGCAATCATTTCCACCATTACCTGTCCCAGATCTTCCTCTTTCCCTTCAGTTATGTTCTGAAATCTCAGGTAGAACGCTGCCCAGTCCGTTTCCAGTTGTATAATAGAGTCCTCAAGTTCTCTGTTCTGAGCCATCAGTTTTTGGTCTACCAGTTCCAATTTCCTTTCATTTTGTTCCACTTTGATTTCTACATTCTTTATTTTTTGTTCGTTTTTATGGATTGAATCTTGAATGTCATTCACTTTGCCGTCCAAGGACTGGATATCTGTTTTCAATTCATTATGGTTACTGGACATTTTCTCCTGCATCTTCATCATCGTCTCCTGTATTAGGATTAAGGTGGATTGCATGGCCTGCATCATTGGGATTACAATGGATTTTTCCGTCTTCGTCAGTCCTTCCATTGACCGTTGAGTTGAGGGGGATGCCATGGTGATTGTTGGGTTTGATGTAGTTTTCTTTCCAGTTTTTAATGCTGTTGTAGAAAGGCTTGTCATTTCTTTCAATATCCTTCTCTGATCTCTCACAATCCTGTCTATATTTTTCCAAACTACCATCCACTATTGTTATCTGTTTGTCTTATTCTTGTTTTTCTTATCTTTGCTTATGTTGGTCTATACTATCCCACTAAAAATCTTCCAGTATTTTAATCAATAAAGACTTATGTCTATTAACTTATGCCTTGTATTTTCTTTATCTCTTCTATTCTTATATTTTATATATTCAAAAAAGACGTGTATTCACAAAATAAATTAATCAAAGTGATCTTAAAGGTAATCTTAAATTTCTATGCAATAAAGTCTAAGTCAAAACATATAAAAAGTAAATTAAATCAATAGCAGAACCTATGTTTCAATTAATATTCAGTTAATATTCTAATAAATTATAACGTTATCTAATAAGTTATACTTAGTTGATAATTAACAGTTATTTTACTTCTCAAGTATATACAACTTAATTTAATTAATCATTCAACAAATAGTGTAAAAAAGAGGGAAGGGGGTTAGAAGAATAGCAAAAGAGACAGTAGTTTATCTTAATAGGTATATTACAAGACACTATTCAGAGGTTATTTCATGCAGTTATATTAAAGTTTTTTTTTGTTCCAATATTCATACATCAACCTTTTTACACATCTTCCGTTCCTTATGTTGTTCCAGCTACAGTTCTTAAATTTCTAATGTCTCTTTAAATTATTTTCGATGTCCTTCTGTCACCTCTTTATCCTCTTGGTTTCCATTCAAAAAATAATCCAAGTATGAGTCCAGCTATCTCCTAATAATTCTTTCTTTTTTTTTTCACAGTTCTAATAGTCAATCCTCTTTCTCTATTTGTACTCTACAATGGCGGCTCTTCCTGCTTCTTTTCTTTTCAGTCCCAACCTTATCTCCTTCTGTCTCTCCGCAAATGCCAACACACCCTCCTCTTTACTATTCACTCACGGATTCCACCAACTTTTCCTCTCCGTGCCTCTGCTGTACCGAAACTGTTGTTTCTCTTTGATGTCATCCTGTCAGTTGAAATTATTCTGCTGATTCATTCTCCATCCGCCCAGTCGCCGCTCGATCTCCTTCCATGAGTCCTCTGTTCTGACAGGACCAATCTCACTTCTCCAAATTCCTGTGTCTTTACGGTGTTCCGACAAAACTCCATTTCTAACACTATCTGCTCCAATCTTCTTCTCTCCCCGGCTCTTTGTTGGCTTATCGCAGCCTCGAGTCTGCCATTTCAAAATGACAGATGTATTCATGCTGAGTTAACAGAGGCGTCCGTTCGAGTGGCAGGCACTCGCCCCATGCTTTGCCGCTCTCTGGACTCCCTCTCTAGTTCGCAATGCCCTCCAGGCTCTTGCGCCCCTAAGGGTCCCCAAAACACAAAAAAATCCAGGGTTAAAGAGCAGGAGTCACTCTCCTTCCACCGTCTCGCCACGAATCGCCAACCGGAAGTCCTCAAGCATGTATTTTATGTCCGATACAAGTGTAAACATAATTATAAATACATGAAAATGATACGAATAAAAGAAAACATTAATACAGGGATGGTAGGCACGCTGGTGTGCTTATGCACGCCCCTTGTGAACGCATTGGAATATTATGAAGCTTTCTGAAAAACAGCGTTGATCATCTTGGATGCGCAAAAAGCCTTTGATAATATGAACTGGCAATTCATGACACTACAACTAAAATATATGGACTTTGGCAAAAACTTCACAAATATGATCCAAGCAATATATTCCAATCAAATGACAAAAGTGATAGTAAATGGGGAAATAACAGAAAATTTTAACATAAGCAAGGGCACAAGACAAGGATGTCCACTGTCTCCTTTATTATTCATACTAACTTTGGAAGTCTTGCTTAGAAAGATCAGACAAGATCCAGAAATAAAAGGCTTGGAAATAAAAAAAGAAAAGTACAAAGTACAAGCATTTGCAGACAATTTAGTATTTATTCTGGAGGAACTCCTAGAAACGGGACCCAAACTAATAAAAAGAATAGAAGAGTTTGGTGAGGTGGCAGGACTAAAAATAAACAAGGAAAAGACTAAGGTGTTGACAAAGAATCTCACAAATAAACAGAAAAATGAACTGATAGAAAAGATGGACATGGACATTACATGAAAATACTGGTCTGGCTATCTGTGATGGAAGTGCTAATACAGCCAAATACTCTTGAACTGGAAAAAAATTGTAAGGTATAAAGATATCCTAAATGAACAAGGGGACTTAAAATCAAAACAGGAACTAAAAAAATCAAGGAATCGATTTGGACTGGTGGCCATATATCCAAATACAAACGAGATACAAGAAAGATGCAGAAATATATGGTTTCTATAAAGAACCCCTAGAACTAGATCAGATATTTCTAGGGACAGATGATAAATTAATGAAGAAAATATATAGCTACTTATTGCATTTTAAAATGGAAGAAGAACATGTAAAAGAAACTATGATAGTATGGGCCAAAAATTTTGGATATACTATAGAATTAGACAATTGGCAAAAACTTTGGGAAAGAAACTACAAACTAACGATGTCAACAACATATAAAGAAAACCTTTACAAAATGTTCTACAGATGACATTTGCCACCAGCAAGAATGGCAAAGATGTTCCAAAACATATCGCCAGAGTGCTGGAAATGTAAACAGATACCGGTTTCCTTCTAGCATATGTGGTGGGCCTGTCCAATGGCAAAAAAAATATTGGTTAAAGATAAAAAGGTGGTTAGAAGAAATGACAACACAACAAATAGATTTAAAACCAGAATTGTTCTTGCTAGGTATATTACCGGGAAAATCTAATAAAAGAATTACATATTTAATATTACATGTGATAACGGCAGCGAGAATTGGTAGCGCCGTTTTTAGTGCCATGGACAGTTTGTCTCCTAGATTGGCCTCTGGTTGTGACTTGTGTGGCTGATTGCGAGGGGGGAATGATGGCGTGGACGACTTCCTCCCTGCGGCTATCGGATTGGGGTTTCCTCGATAGGGCATCAGCTAGCAGATTTTTTCCTGCAGGGATGTACGTCAGTTCGAATTTAAAACACCTGAAGTATTGGGCCCAGCGGATTTGTTTGGGTGATAGCTTCCTGGGGTTTTTTTAGAGCTTCGAGGTTTTTGTGATCAGTCCAGACCTCGAAGGGCACTTTCCCGCCTTCCAGGAAGTGTCTCCAGGAAAGGAGGGCCCAGTGGACGGCATAGGCTTCTTTCTCCCAAATGGCCCACCTCCTTTCGGTGTCGGTGAGTTTCTTGGACACATAGGCACAGGGTAGGAGCTGTCCCTGTGGGTCCTTTTGTAGGAGCCACATCGCTGGCATCTGCTTGGATGACGAATTGCTGTTCTGGATCAGGGTGCTGGAGGATTGGCTCCTCGGCAAAGAGCCGTTTTAATTTTTCAAAGGCTTTTTGACAGTCCATTGACCAGGCGAGCAGTTGTCGTGGTGTCATGGGGGGGGGGCATTTTCAGGAGTTCTGCAGGGTGACTTCTGCAAACCCTGGTATAAACTGTCTGTAAACATTTGCAAATCCCAGGAAGCTTTGAAGTTGTTTGCAGGTGCATGGGGGTTGCCATTCTAGCACCGCTTTCACTTTTCCTGGGTCCATTTCCACCCCTCCGCTGGATATTCGGTAGCCTAAGTAGTCAAGGGAGGTTTGGTGGAATTCACATTTTGACAGCTTTGCGTAAATTTTAGCAACGAGGAGTTTTTTCAGCACTTGCCACACTAGCTTTACATGCTCCTTGAGGGTCTCGCTGAATATGAGGATGTCATGCTCGTAGAGAGTTTCACTGAATAAGAAAATGTTATTGAGGTAAACTAGGCCCCCTTTGTATAAGTGCTCATGCAATGCTTCATTGATTAATTGAATGAAGACTGCTGGGGCTCCTTGCAGGCCAAATGGCATGACTTTGAATTGGAAGCTGCCAAGCGGACAGTTAAAGGCTGTTTTCCATTCATCTCCTTCTTTGATTCTGATGCGGTAGTAGCAGGGGTGAAATCTAAAATTTTTCCCTACCGGTTCTGTGGGTGTGGCTTGGTGGGGGGGTGTCCTGTGACTGAGTGGGCATGGCCAACTCGATGTCACTCACAGCCATGCCCACTCAGTCACAAGACCCCCTCCCACCAAGCCACGCCCACAGAACCCGGTAGGAAAACTTTTTAAATTTCTATTCTGCCACCCACTCACCATCTGCTCTCTCTTCACTTTGGGTCGGGGGCCAGGGCCCAGGGATGCGCCATTCCCTGGGGCCCTGGAGCCACTGCCTGCTCACCGCCTGCCTCAACCAGGTCGGGGAATGCACCATTCCCTGATATCAGCTTTGCCCCGGAGCCGCTGCCCGCTCTCTCATTGCCAAGCGGCATGTCCTTACCTTTCTCCCGTGGCTGGCTGTCAGGGAAGGCAAGCGCCCAAAAGTTACCGGAGTCGCTCATTCTCCTTCTTGAATGAGCCGCCACCATCGCCACCCTGGTCCACGCGCCGGCTGCGCAAGCACACACTCAATCTGCCGCTGATGAGTGAATTAAATAAACGGTGTGCGCTTGCGCAGCCGGCGCATGGACCAGAGCAGCGATGGTGGCGGCTCATTCAAGAAGGAGAGTGAGCGACTCCGGTAACTTTCGGGTGCTTGCCTTCCCTGACAGCCAGCCGCGGGAGAAAGGTGAGCATTAGGATACACTGTGTGGCGAAGGGCAAGCAGGCAGCAGCTCTGCGGCAAGGCTGGAGTCAGGGAATGGTGCATTCCCTGACTCCGCGGAATGGGGCGAGTGGATGGGTGGGCAGAGCCTCCAGCTGCCATTGCTACCGGTTTTCCGAACTACCGGCCATCATCGCTACCGGATCGGCCGATCTGGTCCGATCCAGTAGCGTTTCACCCCTGGGTAGTAGGCTTCCCTCAAGTCTAGTTTGGTGAACACCTTGCCCTTGGCTAAATGACTTAGCATGTCCTTCATAAGGGGGAGAGGGTAGGTCCGTGATGGCGAACCGATCCAAACTCTCTCCCTTCCCCCTTCTTTCTCCCAACCCCGCCAGCCACTCTTAGTTTACCACTAGTGAGGCAGGATAAACACTCGGAGCTGGATCGGTTCACACAACCCAGTTTCAGCCAATGGCTCAGAGCAGCAGCTTCACTTGAGGAGGAGGGGAAAGGATCGAGGGAAGAAAGCCGGAGCTCTGGCAGTCTGTTACTCTGTTAAACGTTTTTCCAGAGGCTGCCGGAGCTCCGGTTTTCTTCCCTCAATCCTTTCCCCTCCTCCTCAAGTGAAGAGTATGGAGTGGGGGTCTGGAAGAAGGGATAAAGTTTGCTTATTTAAGGAGGACACACTTCTGGTGCGAACGTCACGCCCCCTGGAAGGCTTGGTCGCTCTCTTAGAGTGGGCTGCCTGTGAACAGTTGAGATAATTTTGAAAATATTTTCGAAGCCTGCCCTTCAGTTGCTTTCAAGTTTGGAAAAACACTTTTGGCACACAACAAGAAAAAGGTTCGCCTTCACTGGGGTAGGTGCTCTCCATGCACACGGCATTAATTATACGAAAATCCATGCAAAGCCTCATTCCCCCATCTTTTTTTTCTTTAAACAGTGCTGGGGCAGCCACCCTGGATTTCGTGGGTTGGATGAAGCCCCGCACTAAGTTGGCATTGATGTACTTTCTCAGATCCTCCATTTCCTTGGGGGCGCATGGAGTACATCTTTGGCTTGGGCAGCTTGGCTCCCGGCACGAATTCAATAGTGCAATCTGTCACGCGGTGAGGGGGGAGGAAGTTACAATCATCTTTGCTAAAGACTCCTGATAGGTCCCGGTATTCCCTTGGCACTTGTGGGCTGCCAGGCAGCCCACCCACCGCAGGGGCTGTGGCCTGTGGCTCACTGGTGCTGTTGTGGTTTATAGCATCTTGGCATCGGTCTGGCTTTACGGGTGGTAGTGGTCCGATGCCTATATTTAGTTTTCTACAGCCATCCTCCCACGTGATGGTTGGTCCCCATTTGTCTAGCCATGCGAGCCCCAGTATGATCGATTCAGTCATTTTTGGAGCTACGACGAATCAAAGGGGTTCTTGGTGATGGCGCAATTCTAGTCTGACCAGTTCTGTGACTCGTGTGGCAGGGGTTCTGCCAATTAGTGTCCCATCGACTTGCTCAAAGTAGATGAGGCATGCTAGGGGGCTCGTACGTATTCCTAGCTGCTTGACTATGGGGAGACTGATTAGGCATCTGGTGCAGCCAGTGTCTATGACGGCCTCTACTTCCCCTTGGGGCCCTGTTTCTGGCACTACTATCTGGGTTTTGATAGTAAAGGGGTGGATGGCTTCACTTACCATCGGGTCATTGCCGCCGCTTCCCTCGGCGAGGGTTGTAAGGGTTTCCTCAGCTGGAGTTCCCTTGCCATCCAGTTTTTTTTTCCAGTCATTTCCTCCAAGCCAATATTCTCTTGCTTTGGGACATGTCCACCACATGTGGTAGTATGTCCCTTGTGAATAATTACTTTTCCAACAGTACGGTGGATTGTTTGGAGACATCTTGGCCAAGCTCACCAGAGGTAAATGCCACCTATAAAACATTTTATAAATATTTTCTTTGTAGGCGGCCGACAACGTCATTTTATAATTTGTTCCCCATATTTTTTCCCAGTACTCCAATTCTATGTTGTATCCAAAATTTTTCATCCAAATTATCATTGTTTCCTTCACCGTTTCCTCTTCCATTTTAAATTTGAGGAGACAGTTATACGTTTTGGTAATTATCTTTTCATCTGTCCCTGTTAATATTTTATCTATTTCATAGTCCATTTTGAAAACCATATAATTCTAAGTCTTTTTTGTATTTTGTTTGGATCTGTAAATAAGGCCACCAATCAATTTTAATTCCTTCTAATAGTTCTTGTTTGGATTTCAAATTTCCTTGTCCATCTAGCAATTCTTTATAGGTTACTGTTTTGTTTAAGTCAATTAAATTGGGGTAGACCAAGGCTTCCATCGTCAATATCCATCTTGGTACTTTTGTGTAAAAATTTCTTTTAATCTTCATCCAAATTTCTAGCAATACTTTTCTCACCTGATGTCTTTGGAAATATGTGTGGGCTTTATTCTTTCCCTACCAAATAAAGGCATGCCAACCCCTCTGTAAATCGTGCCCCTCAATCATTAGAATTCTTCCATTTTTTAAATTTATCCATTCTTTGAGCCATGATATTACTGCAGCTTAATGTTAAAGTTCCCAGTCTGGGAGGCCAAAGCCACCCTTATTTCTAGAGTCTTGTAAGAGTTTTAATTTAATTCTGGGCTTTTCCCCTGACCATATAAACTTACTAATAATTTTATTCAATTTTTCGAAAAAGCTTTCCCCCAATTTTATAGGTACCGTTTGAAATAAATATAAAATTTTTGGTAGGATATTCATCTTTATAGTAGCAATGATATTTGTAATTTTGCCCAACTCTCTAAATCTTTTTGAATTTGCTGCAGTAGTTTCAAATAATTATCTTCCTTTATTGAAGATATTCTCGCCGTTATCCAAATACCCAGATACTTTACTTTTTTTACAATTTGAATTCCTAATTTCTCCTCTAATTTCTTATTTTGGCCTTTTGTAAGATTTTTGGTGAGTATCTTTGTTTTATTTTTGTTTATTTTTAAGCCTGCGACTATGCCAAATTTTTCTATTTCCTGTAGTAGGGCTTCTCCTGTCTCCAAGGGGTCCTCTATTATAAACACCATATCATCCGCAAAGGCCTGTGTTTTATATTCCTCTTTTTTACTTTTTAACCCTTTTATTTCCTTGTTTCCCCTTATCTGAGCCAATAGAACTTCTAATGAAAGAATGAATAAAAGCGGAGATAATGGACATCCTTGCCTAACCCCTTTATTTATATTGACTTTTTCTGTTAGGTCTCCATTTATCATAATTCTTACGGTTTGATTCATTTCTATAAATTTTTCACCAAATTTCATCCCAATTAATTGAATAGTTAGAAATTGCCAATTCAAGTTGTCGAACACCTTCTGTGCATCCACCAATATTAATGCTAATTGTCTTTCAGGGTGGGCCTCATAATATATTCATTATAATTCTTGTATTGTTTTTAATTTGTCGTTTGGGTAAAAACCCATTTTGATCCGAATGAATAATTTTGTTTAATATTTTTTTAGTCTTTCTGCCATTATTGTCGCCAGAATTTTATAATCAGCATTTAACAGCGAGATTGGCCTATAATTTTGGATGTGTTGACTGTCTGTATTTTCTTTTGGGATTAAAGTTATATATGCCTCTGTCCACAAGTTTGGCATTTTAGCTCTCTCCAATACCTCATTATATATTTGCAAAATAATTCCTTCTAAAGATTCTTGAAATAGAATAGAATAGAATAGAATAGAATAGAATAGAATAGAATAGAATAGAATAGAATAGAATAGAATAGAATAACAGAGTTGGAAGGGACCTTGGAGGTCTTCTAGTCCAACCCCCTGCCCAGGCAGAAAACCCTACACCTCTTCAGACAAATGGTTATCCAACATCTTCTTAAAAATTTCCAGTGTTGGAGCATTCACAACTTCTGCAGGCAAGTTGTTCCACTTATTAATTGTTCTAACTTTCAGGAAATTTCTCCTTAGTTCTAAATTGCTTCTCTCCTTGATTAGTTTCCACCCATTGCTTCTTGTTCTACCCTCAGGTGCTTTGAAGAATAGTTTGACTCCCTCTTCTTTGTGGCAACCCCTGAGATATTGGAACGCTGCTATCATGTCTCCCCTAGTCTGAAGGGATCTTTGAGCAAGGGATGAAATGTACTTGTTTGGAAAACAAATCAGTTACTACCCAAATGACAGTGCAGCCCTCACTCTCTGGTAAGTCCACAATAAAATCCATGGATATTTCCTTCCATGGGGCGTTCGGTCTAGCCACACTTTGCAGCAATCCAGGGGATTTTCCTGGAGGTCTTTTAGCCGAGGCTCATACGGGACAGCTAGCCACATATGCCTCTATGTCCTTTTTTAGTGCAGGCCACCAAAATTGTCTCTTAACAAGATGTAGAGTCTTGACAAATGCAAAGTGTCCTGCGGCCTTGGCATCATGAGCATATTTCAATACGGTTGTCCTTAATGTGGTTGGAACATACAATTTCGATCCAACCCAAGCTAGTCCGTCACGAAGTGTGCATTCATTCGAGTGGTTCTTAAACCACTCGTCAGTTTTTAGCGCTTCTCGCAATTTTTCGAGTAAATCCCCCGAGAGTTCTGGTTCGGTTTTACTCTGTGCTCTGGTAGTGACAGGTGTTGCCAATTGTGTCAAGGGGATCATTGGTTGAACCACCTCCTTCTTGATGCTGTTGTACTGCGGCAATCTGGAAAGTGCGTCCGCCATGAAGTTTTTTCCACCAGGAAGGTAACGTAGAGTGAAATTGAAACGCTTGAAATGTTGGGCCCAACGAGCCTGTTTTGGTGATAGTTTGCGTGGTGTTTTTAATGCTTCTAGATTCTTATGATCAGTCCACACCTCGAAAGGATGTTTCGCCCCTTCTAAAAATTGTCTCCATGTTAACAGCGCCCATCTAACTGCAAACGCCTCTTTCTCCCATATGGCCCATCTCCTTTCCGTTTCTGATAGCTTATGGGACGTGTAAGCACAGGGTTGTAAGATCCCGTTTTCATTCTTTTGCAAGAGTATTGCTCCTACAGCTACGTCGCTGGCGTCAGCTTGTACTACAAAAGGTTGTTCCATGTCGGGGTGTTTGAGTACAGGTTCAGCTGCAAACAGCCGTTTCAATTTTTCGAAAGCGGCTTGACAGTCCATAGTCCATTCTAGTGGTTTCGAGGGTTTGGGCTTTACTTCCCCTTTCGTTTTTAGCAAGTCTGTAATTGGTAATGCGATTTTCGCGAAGGAGGGGATAAATTGTCTATAAAAATTAGCAAACCCTAAGAAACTCTGTAACTGTTTACGGGTGCGCGGTGCGGCCCATTCCAGCACTGCCCGGACCTTTTCAGGGTCCATCTCTATTCCCTCATGCGATATACGATATCCAAGATAGTCGATTTTGTCTTGGTGAAATTCACATTTAGAAAGTTTGGCATAGAGTTCAGCTGCTCTGAGTTTCTTCAAGACTGTCCGTACCAACTTTACATGGTCGGCCATGTTGTCAGAATAGATCAGAATGTCATCCAAATAAACCAACACCCCCTTATACAGGTGCTCATGCAATACTTCATTGATCAACTGCATGAATACAGCCGGGGCTCCCTGTAGTCCAAAAGGGAGTACTCTAAACTGGAAACATCCCAGTGGGCAATTAAATGCTGTCTTCCATTCATCCCCCTCTTTTATTCTCACTCGGTAGTATGCCTCTCTTAAATCAAGTTTGGTGAAAATCTTGCCCTCCCCCAAATGGGCTAACATGTCCTTCATGAGTGGGAGGGGGTAGACATTTTCTACGCAAATCGCGTTGATATTTCTATAATCAACTACTAGACGAAAGGATCCATCTTTTTTTTTCGCGGAACATTACTGGCGCCGCCACCTTGGGTTTGGCTCGTTCGATGAATCCCTGTTCTAAGTTTTTGTCAATAAAATTTTGCAATTCCCCCAATTCTCGAGGTGTCATGGGGTAAATTTTTGGTTTGGGAAGCTTCACCCCAGGGAGTATTTCAATGGTGCAATCGGTGGCCCTGTGGGGAGGCAGAGCATCCGATGCCTTTTCGCTAAAGACTTCCTTGAGATCCCAATATTCCTTTGGAATTTTCTCTTCTCCCTCAATATAGTTAATGGCTACTGCCGCCCTTTCTGGTTTTATGTCGTCCCTCGGGGGGGAGCTTCCTTTTCTGGAGCTGGTTCTGCTGTGCGGATGCGCAGGACCCCCGTCTTCCAATTTACCTGTGGGTTCCATTTTCGAAGCCAGGGCAGTCCTAGAATGAGGGGTCTCTCCATACCAGGGGCTACAATAAATCTGAGATTCTCTACATGATTCCCCAACTGCAGTTCAAGGGGTTCAGTCATAAAGCTAGCTGGGCCCCCTCCTGCAATCGACCCATCTAATTGACAGAATGTAATGGGTCTTTTTAAAGTTTTTAGTCTCAGTCCCATTTCCTCCACTACTTTGGGGCTAATTATGCACCTAGTGCACCCCAAGTCCAACAGGGCTAACAATTGCACGTGAGCACCCTTATTTCTACGGGGATGAGTAAGGGTTCTTCCGTGTGACTCACCCGATCGTCGGTGTCGGAGTCAGAGTCCGTCTCGCTGTCGTCATCGTTGGTCGGAGTTCCCAACTCACCCTGGTTTCGGGGAGTGAACTCAACGACTTCTCCTTTCAGGGCGGTGCCGCGGGTTTTGGCGGGTATTTTGTCGCCTTTCTTCGGGCCGGCCCCGGTAGCTTTTGGCGGTGGTTTGGAGAAGCATTCGGCAGCCCGGTGACCTTCTTTCCCACATTTGAAACAGGTGAAGGGCTTTGACTTGGGTTTGAATTCGGTCTTCCCCCCAGTCATCTTTGGTGTCCCTTTACGGTGGAAAGAAGATGACTGGTCCCCCATACGCCTTCCTCGGAGTTCGCTCTGTCTCAGCTCGATCTCCACATCCTCAGCTACTATGTACCATCTATGCAAATCTTCGGGGACCCCCATGCTTCTGCAGTCTCGATATATCTCTTCATTCAACCCATCCTTGAAACTCTCCAAAAGAGCCATTTCTGACCAGCCTGTCATATAGGGTGCCAGTTCACGAAACTCTTGGATATACTCTGCCACCGGCCTCCAGCCCTGCTGAATGCTCTTCATTCTGAGTCTCGCCTTTCGTTCAGCTAAATGGTCTTCAAAACGCCTCCTAAGGGCTCCCATGAACTGGTTGTAATTTCTCAGCAAGAGGGAGTTGTTATTGTGGAGAACCACCATCCACTCAGCAGCTACTCCCTCTAGGGCGTTCGTGACGCTTCTCACTTTAGCAGCCTCTGATTCGTAGTCCTCTCCCCAATCCTGCATGTGGTTCCACACTTGGGTGAGGAAAAATCCCAAGGTTTTAGGATTTCCATCATACTTCCCAGGAAGGGGGGAGGGATTTTTGGCCTTTTACGTCTGCGGGGGGGGGGGGGGCCTGCAAGGCTGGGGTTCTCTGGCCGGCTGCATCTCTCCCTTGAGCTGCCGAAGCCTGGGATGTTTCTTCCTCAAACTCTTCCTCTCCCCCACAGGCTGTCTCTTCTGGCTCCCCCCTGGGGCCTTCTCCCCCCTTCTCCACAGGAATCCCAAAAGACTCACGGTTTTTTCTGCTTTCTTCCACATCACGGATAAGCTGCAAGGGTTGTTCCATCATGAGACGTTCCTTTTGCTCCTGCATCCACACTGCCTCTTTTTTTCAGGGTCTGGAAGTCGTCACTCCCCGGGGGTCCTCCCCCCAGTCCGGCAGCCTCCCCACTCCTTTCGACCATCTGGCTTCCTCCGGCTCTAAACGGAGTCTTTCCAACCATTCTGCATTCTCTTTCTCTGCTTGGAGGGTGGCGGCAGTTGAACTCACTGGTCCCATTTGCTCTTCTCCATCACTCTCTCGATCTGACATATTTTGGATTTACAGTCCCCTCGGTTTTTGTCCGGGATGACTGGATGTGACTTCCAGCTTAATGTCAGGTATGCTTCCTTCAATATCCAGGAAAGGAAAACCCAAACTCAATCATTTTGAAGAGATTAGTACTTTTACTGAATATGAAATGATCGCAACCCAGGTAAAGCTGGAAGTGAGCAAAACGCGCGAAATAGCATCTACTAAGCTTCTTCCCCCCCGTGTCCATTGATCATCAGCCAATCCAAAGGTCTCCCAAAGGTCAGGTGGCATCACGTCTGGCAACATCATTCATCAGGAATGTAGGGCAGTTGGTCAGCCAGCCCCTTTTGAAGATTCACTTTTGTTTCTTAGGAAGACACGTCCTACAATGGCTAAAAACTCCTCCTGCACCTTCCCCCCTCTTTCGCCCCCTTAACTAATCCCTCCCCCGTTTCTTATGGCAGCTGAAGCAGGCAAAGCTGAGGCTGACAAGTACTACAACACTATAGCCGCAGTATATTTAATGAAAGCTAATCTAATACACGCAAAGTCTAATACACAGAACAGAAGTAAGAACATTTGGTGAATGGCCTGACCTTGACTCTGTTGTTAGAAGATGACTGGGAAATTTGAGAACATTCAGTAGTGGGTTTTTTTTTCTTTTCCTTTTGAAGAGTTACAAAAGGAACTAATTTTCAAATAACTAAATCTTACTAAATGTGACTATTGGATTATGGATTGGAAAGACTGGAAGAATTTAGTGGAGTAACCTGGACAAATTTGGACTTGGACTATTAATGTTACTTAATAAAATATTCTAAGAGGCAAAAGAAGAAAAGGTCAGAAGAGAGAAGAAGGAAATAAGATTTTAAAATTTGGACAATTGGGGAACTATAAGGCTGTACATTATTATGAAACAAAATGTGGGGTTTTGGAGGTATAACTATGGGATTGATGTAACTTGATTAAAAAGAAGCTTCTTAAATATTGAAATTTTGGAATAATAGAAATATGCTTTTTATAAACTGTATCAAAACACTATAAAATGGATCTAGAGATGTATGAAGAAATATTGTGCATATTAAAAAGTCTGCATGAATCCTTAAGAAATGACAAAGAGACAAAGGAATTGTTTAAAGATACAGAAATGAATGTAGAAGCTATTCAACAATTGGGAAAAGAAGAACACGATATTCAAGAAGTAGATGAGAAACTAGAAAAAGCAGGGGAAGGGGAGAATAAAAATGAGAAGCAAGAAGTTAGGAACAAAGAGGAGAAGAGACTAATAAGTAGAAGACAAATACATAACATCACAATTTATAAGGGTACAGAGAGAAGAAAGAAAAACCCCTTTAAAAAACAAAAACAAAAGGGTGTTCAAAAAAAAGCAGCAGAAAGAGGCAAAAAGGCACCCAGAAGGGAAAGTTTAGTAGACACAAAAAATTAAAAAGAGATACAAGATTCCAAGAGAGAGAGATAAAAGACTGACCAAAAAATCAATAAACGATGGAATTTTAGAAAGACTAAGAGATGATGGATAATGAGAAAATATATTAATAAAATGGGAAAACACCACAACCCCAATAAGTTTAGGTTAGTAGATGGTAATTTAAGACTAGACAATTTAACTGAAGTACTAATATTAACTGTGTTAAAAGATATTGTTCTGTCCCCGTCTCACACACGCACACCAGCAATCGACCAAGAGTTAAAATAAACCAGCAGACAAGAATTTCCTTTGATAACAGAATTGGCAGCAACCCAGTGGCTGCTTGCCAAAAGTTTTTACTTACAAAGGGAGGTTTATCTCCTCCAACCGAAACATCAAAGTCCACAAAAGCCAAAGAATAGTCAAGTCCAGTCCAAAAATCAATCCAAGCAGAGCATATAACAAAGTTCCAGAAATGCAGAATGACTTGCTAGCTTTCAGTTTTGTCCGTCACAAAGCCTGAATGACCACCACACCCCCTTTTATCCCCTGTGGGGTGTGGTCCAGTGACTCAGCTTAATCTCTGGCACGTCTCCTTCTCTGCTGCATGCGCTGGTCTTTCCGACGCTGTCGGGAATCCAGCCAAGACTTATCTCTGTCGCTGTCTAACTGCGGCTGCTCGGAAGTGCCTGGCTCCTGACCTATCTCTTCTCCTTCGGAAGACACCTGAGGCATTGCCAGAGAGGAGGGTCCTGGAGAGGGAGGCCTTGCCAACTCCTCTCCTTAACTTTCGGAGTCTTCTCCCTCCGGTAAGACGGGCTCGAGGGTCGGAGTCACAACAGATATTGTGAATTTAAAATATTAAGGATTAGAAATGGTGGGGACTTTGAGATATACTCCTGTGATGGATTGAATATTGTTAATAATTGGTGTTATTAGCAATCCTATACATTTGGAATATAGATGTTATGGTGGAATAATGAGTGATTTTTAAAATATTGAATGATAACATTTACTAAGGGATAACAAACACAGAGTGCAAAGAAATGTTTTTTATGCTTAAATGAAGTAAAGGGAAAATGTAAAAGGAATATGAAATGAGACTAGTATTGTTTAAAGTTGGAAGATTAGAATTCTACATACTATTTGTATTATTATTGTTAACGTTGTATAAAAAAGACCTGACCCAATCAATGCACTGTCCACAAAACATGTATGTTTAAAATGGGAAAAATACAAAACTTTTTTTAAAAAAAGAAACTTGAGATCTGCTCCACTTGGCTTCCACCCATTTGTGGTTCTGACAGCGCTGCTCTGGCAACCACTTCTTGGAGTGGCACGGCTCCCGCAGCTTCACCCCACAGGCTTAGATCTGGTTGCGCAGCTTGCTCAGGCGCCAGCTCTTTGGGCCGGGCACCCAGCTGGTGTTCTCTTTCTGTGGCTTCTTCCACTTCCACCATGGCTTAAGAAGGGGAGTAGATGGTCTTGACAGGAGTCTCCAAGCCAGTCCCCATAGTTCCCTCCATGGCTTTCTTGTCTTCCTCCATCTTCCCTGAGTCTTCATGCTGCCTGGGTTTGGGTCAATGTTCGGGGCTCAGGACCCCGGACAGCACCCCGGTATCCGGGGAGCTGGTTGAACTTTAGAGTAGATTCGGGTTACTGTCAGGGTTCCAAGTAACACCCCCAATGAAATAAGACTCCGAGGCTTAAAGTTCCTCAAAGTTCCATTTTATTAGAGATGTCATATTGGCACATCTGGGAAGACCTGAATCTGAAAGTTTCCAGTTTTTCCCTATCCAAAGGAAAGTTCAAGTCCCTGCCCAACACCTACATGTCCCATCACATGGTCCAATCAAAGCAGCATCCCAACTGGAGATGCCTCCCAGTTCCAGCCTTCCAGGTGCAGGGCAAGATGTCCTTGACTCTCTGAGAAAGGAATGTTGTTATGACTATATATCACCCTGGCTCCATCCAATCCCCACTCCCAATTTCCTACAGTAGTAAATGTGGCAGGCCTGAAGATCCAACGAAAAAGATGGCTTCCAAGCCTGACACAGAGCTTGAAGTAGAGGGCTTTAATCCATGGTCCAAGAAACTGTGAAACAAGTGTCCAAAAAACCCTCCCACTCTTCTACGGACACCCCAAAATACACAAGCCTGACATACCTTTTCATCCAATCATATCATTACTGGGGACCCCTATCTACAACATCGCAAAAGAATTAACAAAAAAGCTTGAGCACCTCACAAGAGGAAGCAAACACTCCATCAACTCTCTGCTACAGTGCCTTCAAACAATGAGAGTCATGACTACAGATGAGGATGAAATCATGGTCTCATTTGATGTTACAGCCCTGTTCACTTCCATAGATCTGGAATTAGCCAAAGAATCTATGACCACAATGCTCCACAGCATACATGAAAAAACCGGAAGTGTTGCGGCGATACTGGTTGGGAAATAGCGAAGGTCAGTCGAGCTTCGCGAAAACCCAAACTGACAAACTGCTGTCGGGGGGGGCGGTCTTCAGACCGGATCTGTCTTGTAGGGACGCGGGAGAGAGAGAGGCGCCTCGGAAGACGAAGAGGAACAGGCAAGTTCCTCGAAAGGTCGGAGGCAGCTCTTTGACCCGGCAGCGGTCGCGGTGGCCATTGAAACGGCCGCTACAAGATGGGGCAAACAGACTAAGAATTGAGCAGGAGCGGTGATGAAACAGAGTATTTGTCAGCCTTGGAAGCCATATTAGGCCGGAAGCTTCAATGCTGCCATCTCCTCGTGTGTGGGAAAGTAGGAGGGGGGATTTAGGAGAGGAGAATTAGTAGACATAATAGCATTCTTCCTGTCGGTCAAGGTCAGGGCGATCCAGCATCTGGAGAAGGAGTGGTCAGGGGGCTGGATCGAGATGGAACGGACGTTGATTGGAGCATGTGATCAGCTGGGGGGGAAAGGGGATGGTTTTGGGAGCTTTGATTTACTGAAGGAAAGCCCAGGCTTTTCAGATTCGGGATTTCCCAGATGTGCCAGTTTGCCTATTCTAGTAAAGAGGACTTTGGAAAATGCTTGCTTCCATGTCTTTACTTGGAGAGGGTTTTTTTTCTGGAACGCTGACAGTATTGTTACCAAGTGAGTGATTGGCCAAATCATAGGTAAGAAGAAATTTTTGTTTAAACTTTAAAAGAGATCCCAACCTGAAATAAGCAGCTAATTGGCATTTGGGAATTCAAAGTGAAGGGGAAAAAAAATAAAGAGGAACTTTAAAAATGAAAGCCCTAAAAGGAGAACTAACCACCTGGATTTAGAATTGGATTTGGAAGAAATTAAGAATAATATAAGGAAAAGGAAATTAAGAGAAAGCATTTTTTAACAACAAAAGGAATTAATTGAAGAACAGGAAGTACTACTTTTGTGGATTTACAATTGATACTTTTGCCTGGGGATTTGTGGATTAGAGAGAGACATCTGCTGGTGGAAAAGAAATATTGCACTCAAATCAGCGTGAGAAGTCTTTTAAGGAGTATTTGTTTAAACAGCTGGTGTAAGATTATAAAAAGAAGTTGAAAGAATACAATCTCAAACTGGAAAGGCTCAAATGACTATTTGAATTGGACACTACTTGGAAAGAAAAAAGAAGAAAAGAAAAAGACATCAAATGGACTTGAATTGGAAATACATATAAGCCAAAATAATAATAAATTTAAAAATTATTTCTCCTTAAATTGAAAATATGGAGAATTGGGAGCATGAGTATGAGGAGTTGAGGGAGATGTTGCAAAAGGTGCAAGAAGCGTTTAAGGGAAACAAAGAAGCGGAAGATTGGATAAAATACAAAAAAAAAAAAGAAAGAGAAAAGATAAGTGAGACGCAAGAATATCATGTTGGAAAGAAAATAATTGAAGGAAAAAATATAGATGATTACACTGAGATTAACAGTGATAAAATAAAAATAGAAAGGGGGGAATATCTCTCAAAAAAGAAGAAAAGAGAAGGAAATGGGAAAAGAGTGAGGGGGAGAATTAAAAGGGTAATAAAGTTTAAAATTAGAGAAAAGATGCTGGAAGGAAGATACAATAACTACAAAAAGAAAAAGAAGAAGAAAGAAATAAGAGAAAGGGAGAAAGGGAGGAAAATATTAAGAAGTGGAATTCTGGAGAGTTTAAAAGAAAATGTTTAAAAGGGGAAGGAAAAATATGTAGTAGAAAGGGAATTAAAGCATTAATATGTTGATTTAAGGGAATGGTATTAGTAGTAGAAATTGTATGTAAGAAACAAATTGGAATAAATATATAGATTATTGTAAAAGGGAATACTTAATTGAAATTAAGACATAAAATTGAAATGTTAGTAAATGATGAAAGGAACGATGAAAGGAAAGGTATGTAAGGAATATATATATATATATATATATATATATATATATATATATATATATATATATATATATATATATATATATATATGTTTTTCTTCTAGCCAGGTTTTCCCTACGTAGCCAAGGTTTTTTTGTAGCTCCAGCTACAAAAAACCTTGGCTACGTAGGGAAAACCTGGCTAGAAGAAAAACACACATAGACCCTACGAAGAAGTAAGAAATATATATATATATATATATATATATATATATATATATATATATATATATATCCTTTTTCGTAGGCTTTTATGTGCATATTCTTTCTAGCCAGGTTTTACCTACGTAAGCTAAGTTGTTCTGCAGCCCTAGGAAGTGGGTGAGAAGTGGGTGTGGCTCACTGATGATGCCTTAATAGGCAGAAATAGCTATCTGAGTCTCCCAGAGAGCAACACAGAGTTGCAGTTTGTCAGCAGAAAAAAAGGCCCAGAAACTTGTGAATGAGATTTCACAGAACCAGGGCTGCAGAACAACTTAGCTTACGTAGGTAAAACCTGGCTAGAAAGAATATGCATATATATATATATATATATATATATATATATATATATATATATATATGTATTATAATGTAAAACAGGTCAGCAGAAGCAATGTGAAAGATAGAAAGGTTTATATTTTGTTGTCTGGGGATTTAAGGATTGGAGAGAAACACCTGCTGAGGGTAAAGAAATGTGTGCCAAAGATTGAAAAAACAAAGGAAATTGAAGATACAAGCTCAAGGTGGAGCCACGAGTATGCAAGATGAGTTACTGCAACTTTCAAGTGCAATCCAAGCATGGGATATAATTGAAAAAGCAGAAGATGGAAAAGAAGGCGTCTAGGTTTTTAACCTGGAATGTTAATGGCCTAAACTCACCGCAGAAAAGGAAGAAAATATTTCATTATTTGAAACAATTTAAAAATGATATAATTTGCTTACAAGAAACACATATTAGGACAAATGATCAGAAATATTTGATAAATGCAAAATTGGGAATACATTTTGTGGCGTCTGCCCCTGAGAAGAATGGGATAGTGATATATTTGAGAAAAGACTTATCGGCTAAATTAATTGAGGCAGATCAACAAGGAAGATACTTGGCAATTGAGTTGTTAATAGAAGGAAAGAAAACACTTTTAATGAGGGTATACGCACCTAATCAACAACAAGAAAAGTTTTACAAGTTGATACATACAAAATTACTACAATGGGATTATAATTCATGCATTTTGTTGGGTGATTGGAATGGAGTAATGGATCCCAAATTGGATAAGAAGAAACTTTTGCAAACTTCTAAAATGAGAGCGAGATTGCCCAAATCTTTTTTTGATATGATGGAGGATATGGAGTTGAGAGATATCTGGCATGAATGGAATCATAAAGAACAAGATTTTACATTCTTTTCAGATAGACATCAATCTTTTTCAAGAATTGATTTCATACTAATTACAAATGATTTCTTTACCAGGGTGAAGAAGACAAAGATTTGTCCTAGAACATTAATGGATCATAGTCCGGTTTGGATGGAATTGGAATATGGAGAAAAGTCTAGGAGATCTTGGCGTTTAAATGAAAATCTGTTTAGATATGAGAAAAATGTAATAGAGTGCAAAAAATTAATGAAGGAATTTTTTGTTTTAAATATGCATAAGGGAACATCTATGGATATGGTATGGGATGCTAGCAAAGCATATATGAGAGGGGTTTTGATAAATATGAATAATGCATATAGATGCAGACAGAGGGAAAAGAGGTTGGAATTAGAAGAAGAGATAAAGAAAAAAGAGCAGGTGCTAATATATAATCCAGGGGATAAGAAAATTAAAGAAGCCATTACATTATTGCGAGGGCAGTTTAATATGTTGATGTCAGACCAGGTGGCAACTAATTTACAATATGCTAAACATAATACATTTTGTAATGCAAATAAACCAGGTAGATGGTTGGCATATATGTTGAGGAAAAAACAGAAATCTAGTACCATAGAGAAAATAAATTATAAAGGTAAAGAGGTTTATCAACAGAATATGATTAAAAAGGCTTTTTTAGAATTTTATACAGGATTGTATACTGAAGATAAGATACAAGGTGTAGATATAGATAGATATTTGGATAAGCAGAATATTCCTAAACTCACAGAAGAACAAAGAGAAAGGTTGAATCAACCAATAATTGAGGAGGAGATTCTCCTGGCAATTAAACAGTTAAAAGTTGGTAAAGCTCCTGGTACAGATGGATTAATGGCTGTGTATTATAAGCATCTACAATTGGAAATGATTACACCTCTTAGGGAATTATTTAATAGAATACAATTGGGAGGAGGGGTACCACCATCATGGAGAACAGCCTTTATTTCTTTAATTCCAAAAGAAGATCAAGATTTGACACATCCAAAGAATTATAGACCTATATCATTATTAAACACAGATTATAAGATTTTTGCCAAGATAGTGGCAAACAGGTTAATGTCAGTAATGCAGCAAATAATCCATAATGATCAATCTGGATTCATACAAGGTAGACAAATGAAAAATAATGTAAGACAAATTGCTAATATATTGGAATATTTGGAAAGGAACAACCAAATCCCTGCGGTGCTTATATTTTTGGATGCAGAAAAAGCTTTTGATCGAGTGAAATGGCAGTTTTTATTAAAGGTAGTACAAAGGATGTAATTTGGAAATTATTTTATACAACCTATAAAGACAATATATCAGCAACAGACAGCTCAAATAATAGTTAATGGTAGCTTAACAGAAACTTTTAAAATTGAAAAAGGTACAAGACAGGGTTGTCCCCTATCACCATTACTATTTATATTAACTTTGGAGTTGCTGTTGAATAAAATACGTAATTCAGATGAGATGGAGGGAATTAAGATTAGAAATTATGAATATAGAGCACATGCATTCGCAGATGATTTGGTTGTAACTTTAACTCAGCCAATGAAATCAACTAGGGGTTTGATGGAGATAATTGCACAATATGGTCAAGTATCTGGGTTTAAAATAAATTTTGGAAAAACAAAGATGATAGCCAAAAATATGACAATAAAGCGAAAAGAAGAATTGCAAAGAGTAACGGGATGTGAAATAGTTAAGAAGGTTAAGTATCTAGGTGTTTATATTTCAACTTCTAATGGGAAATTATATAAGTATAATTATGAGTTGCTATGGCACAAAATACAAGCAGAATAACTGGAAAAAACTACAACTATCTTTGCTAGGTAGAATAGCAGTAGTAAAAATGAATGTTTTACCTAAGTTTTTATTTCTATTCCAAATGATACCAATACTTAAAAAGGATGCCAAATTGGAAGAATGGCAGAAAGGTATTAACAAGTTTGTATGGGCAGCAAAGAAACCAAGGGTAAAATTAAAAATATTGCAGGACACATGAGAAAGAGGGGGTCTGAAAATGCCTAATTTAAAACTATATTATGAAGCAGTTGTCTTATCAGCAATTAGTGACTGGATTAATTTAACAAATGGAAGAATTTTGAATATTGAAGGATATGATTTGGTATATGGATGGCATGCCTACTTAGTGTATGATAAAAAGGTGGATAGATCATTTAAGAGTCATATGTTGAGGAATGCCTTATTGCGTGTCTGGAAGAAATATCAATATAAGCTAAATGATAAGATACCTATATGGACAGCACCCAGGCACGCGATAGAGAATATAAGTATAGAAAGTAGGCAGGATGTAACTACATATAGAGAAATTCTCAATATAGAGGAAGGTGTACTAAAATTAAAGCCTCTGAATGTGTTGAAAGAGGAAAAGATAATTCAAACTTGGTTTCAGTATGTGCAACTACAAGCCAGATGGAGAAAAGATCAGAAAATTGGTATCATACAAGGTGATGAAAATCTGATAAAACAAATTAGGGACCAAAGTCAAATGCATGTAAAAAGGTTGTATAACATATTGATAGAAATAGACTCGGAAACAGAATTAGTTAAAGACTGTATGATAAAATGGGCGCAAAATTTTGAACAACCAATAATGATGGAAACGTGGGAGAATATATGGGTAAGAAATGTGAAATTTACACAAGCGCAAAATTTAAGAGAAAATTTTTACAAAATGTTTTACAGATGACATTTAGACCCTAAAAAATTATCTTGTATGTACCCGAATGTACAACCTAAATGTTGGAGATGTGATTGTGAGGATGCTACTTATTTTCAAATATGGTGGACATGTAAAAAGGTTAAAGCATTTTGGATAAAAATTTGGTGGATTTTACAAAATATTTTTAAAAAGAGGATAAAATTTACACCACAGTTGTTCTTGTTGGGTATAGTTGCGGACTGTACGGTTATAGAGACTAATTTGATTTTGAACTTAATAACCACAGCAAGACTACTGGTGGCACAATATTGGAAGAAACAAGACATACCTACTATTCAAGAATGGACATTAAAAGTAACAAATTTAGCAGAGATGGCGAAAATTTCAGCGTATTTGAAGGACCATTCAAATGAAAAATATGTGAGGGAGTGGAGAAGATGGATAGATTATATTCAAAGCAAATATTGAATTAAAAAATTGCAGATAGGTTATGAATAAATATAAAAATGTTATTATGTAATTAAATTTAGTAAGATGAATGGGGAATTAAAGTACTAGAGAGTGGTAAAATGCTATAGTTAATTAGATTATGTTGGATTATGATTGTTGAATAATATACCCTATATTTTGTTCTGGGAAGTAGGGTGGGGGGAGGGGGAGGGAAAGGGTAAGGGAGGGGGGAGGGGGGAGGGGTGGTGGGAAAGGGTTGGGGAGGGAGGAGGGAGGGGGATATGTACTGTATGTAAAAAAAATTTAAAACTTTTCAATAAAAAAAGAAATTAAGACATAAAATTGAAATGTTAGTAAATGATGTAAGGAAAGATGAAAGGAAAGGTATGTAAGGAATATATATATATATATATATATATATATATATATATATATATATATATATATATATATATAAATAATGTAAAACAGGTCAGCAGAAGCAATGTGAAAGATAGAAAGGTTTATATTTTGTTGTCTGGGGATTTAAGGATTGGAGAGAAACACCTGCTGAGGGTAAAGAAATGTGTGCCAAAGATTGAAAAAACAAAGGAAATTGAAATTAAGAAATAAAACTGAAATGTAAGTAAATGTTGTAAGTAAATGATGTAAGTAAAGATGAAATGTAAGAATTAAAAAAAAGGAGTATATTGTTCAATGTAAAATAGACCAGCAGATACAAAATGGTTTATATGTAAAAATAATTGAAAGTAATTGAAATATTAGGAAAAGAGAAAAATAATTATTGAAGTGGGAATAAGAAATTAGGAACTAAAGAAAATAAGAGGTGGAAGGTTAATTAAGTTGAAAGATTTTAAGATTTTAAGGTAAAAATGGAACAAGTTGAAATATACTGTTAAGAATTAAAAAATCATGATGGGAATCTTGAGGATGCAATAAATGGAGAGAATTGGGGATGCCTGGACACCATAGAAAAAAAAACACTGAATTGAAAATAAATACAGCAATAGAGAGAGATGGAAGAAGGAGTAGGGAGATTGAAGGAAGGGAGAAGGAGAGAGAGGAATAGAAGAAAGGGAAGAGGAGACGAAGAAAGGAAAGGGAAATAAGAGTAGAAGAGAAGGTTAGACAGAGGGGAAGAAAGGAGGAGGGGGAGAAAGGAAGGGGAAGTAGAGAAGGAGTAGGAGAGGAGGGAAGAAGAAGGTAGGAAGGATAAAAGAAGGGAAGGAGAGGAAGAGAAAGAGAAGAAAGATTGCTGTAAAACAAAAAAGATGAAATGGAAGAAAGGCATCCCCGAACGTGTTTAAATATATTAGGATAAAGAATGAATTATTAAATATTAAAAGAGAATATATATGATTAAAAATGGAGAAAATAGAATTTGAGGGCGAAAGAAGATACTGTTTATAGAAATAAGAATAGAAATATTAAGATTTGATTAAAAAGTATGGAAAGAGAACACTTTGGCAGAAATTGTAACTAAGTAAAATATATTTGGATATGATAAGTTGTATATGATATGATATGATATGGTCAATACTCTGTTTCATTTATTTATTTATTTATTTATTTCCATTTCTATACGGCCCTTCTCCAAATAGGACTCAGGGCGGTGAACAGCCAAAGTAAAAACAGAACATACAAAATTTAAAAAACAGTTTAAAATAATTAAATATTTCGGCCGTAAATTAAAACAACCCAATTTAAAATCAATTTAAAATTTAACTCAAGCCAGCCCAGCTAGTTGAAATAAATAGGTTTTCAGGGCCCGACGAAAAATCCGGAGGTCTGTTATTATACGTAACTCTGGGGAGAGGTTGTTCCAGAGGGTGGGTGCAGCCACAGAGAAGGCTCTCCCCCTGGGGGTCACCAGCCAACATTGTCTGGCGGACGGCACCCTGAGGAGGCCCACTCTGTGCGAGCGTACTGGCTGGTGGGAGGCTATTGGTGGCAGAAGGCGGTCTTGTAAGTACCCTGGCCCTAAGCCATGGAGCGCTTTAAAGGTGGTCACCAACACCTTGAAGCGCACCCAGAAGACCACCGGGAGCCAGTGCAGCTCGCGCAGGAGAGGTGTCACATGGGAGCGCCTTGTCGCCCCCATAATCCCCCACGCGGCCGCGTTCTGGACCAGCTGGAGCCTCCGGGTGCACCCCAGGGGGAGCCCCATGTAGAGAGCGTTGCAGTAGTCCAGGAGGGAAGTGACGAGTGCCTGAGTGACTGTGCGTAGAGAGTCCCGATCTAGAAAGGGGCGCAACTGGCGTATCAGGTGAACCTGATAAAAAGCCCCACTGGCCACGGCCGTCAAATGCTCTTCTAAAGACAGCCGTGCGTCCAGGAGGACGCCCAAGTTACGAGCCTTCTCCGTGGGGGTGAGTGATTCGCCCCCAATAGCCAGCGATGGCGTCAGCTGGCTATATCGGGACGCTGGAAGCCACAGCCACTCGGTCTTGGAGGGGTTGAGTCGAAGCCTGTTTCTCCCCATCCAGGCCCGCACGGCCTCCAGGCACTGGGACATCACTTCAAGGGCATCGTTGGGGTGGCCTGGGGTGGAGATGTACAGCTGGGTGTCATCAGCGTACTGATGGAACTCCACCCCGAAGCCACGGATGATCTCACCCAGAGGCTTTACATAAATGTTGAACAGAAGGGGCGAGAGGACCGACCCTTGTGGCACCCCACAAACAAGGTGCCTCGGGGTCGACCGCTGCCCCCCTGTCAACACAGATTGCGACCGGTCAGAGAGGTAGGAGGAGAACCACCGCAAAACGGTGCCCCCCACCCCCAACCCCGCCAACCGGTGCAACATGACACCATGGTCGATGGTATCAAAAGCCACTGAGAGGTCTAATAGGACCAGGATAGAGGAGCAACCCCTATCCCGGGCCCTCCAGAGATCATCCACCAACGCGGCCAATGCCGTTTCTGTGCTGTGCCCAGGCCGGAAGCCGGACTGGAGCTGGTCTAGATAGACAGCTTCATCCAGGTACCGGGGAAGCTGTTGCGCTACCACACTCTCAACAACCTTCGCAACGAAGCGAAGGTTGGAGACTGGACGATAGTTAGCCAAAACAGCCGGATCCAGAGAGGGCTTCTTGAGGAGGGGCCTCACAACCGCTTCTTTCAAAGCAGCTGGCAGGACCCCCTCACTCAAAGAAGCGTTAACAATCTTCTGGAGCCAGCCTCGTGTCACCTCCCGGGAAGCCAGTACCAACCAGGAGGGACACAGGTCCAATAAACATGTGGTCGCGTTCAGCCATCCCAGGACCCTGTCCATGTCCTCGGGAGCCACAGGATCGAACTCCCCCCAGATAACACTCTCAAGACCTGCCTCAGTCATCCCGTCCGGACATACCCAGTCAGAGGCCAGCCCTTCCCGAATCTGAGCGATTTTGTCATACAGATACTGCACAAAGTCCTCAGCTCGGCCCTGCAAGGGGTCATCCTGCACCTGCAGGTGGAGGAGGGAGCGGGTCACCCTAAACAGGGTGGCTGGGCGATTATCTGATGACGCGATAAGAGCGGCAAAATAGCTAGATTTCATCGCTTTTATCGCCACTAGGTAGGTCTTAATATGAGACCTCACCAGTGTTCGGTCGGATTCGGAGCGGCTGGTCCTCCAACTACTCTCCAGGCGTCTTTTCCGGCGCTTCATCTCCCTAAGCTCCTCGGAGAACCAAGGAGCTAGGTGAGTTCGGTGCCGGGTCAGAGGCCGCAAAGGCACGACACGGTCCAGGGCCCTGGCAGCCGCACTATCCCAGGCGGCCACAAGGTCCTCAGCCAAGTCATGGGCCAGAGTCTCAGGAAATGGCCCAAGCTCCATCTGGAACCTATCAGGGTCCATCAGGCGCCTGGGGCAGAACCACATGGTCGGTCCCGCCTCCCTGCGGCGGGGTGCAGCGGTTAGAAAGTCCAGTCAAAGGAGCGAGTGGTCAGACCATGACAAGGGTTCGATGACTATATCCCCTGTATCAAGGCCACTCGACCACTGACCAGAGACAAAAACTAAGTCCAGAGTGTGTCCACCCGTGTGAGTAGGGTCATGAATTAACTGAGTAAGGTCCATGGCCGTCATGGAAGCCATGAACTCTCGAGCCACCTCAGACGTTTCGCCGACAGGTGGCAGGTTGAAATCCCCCATGACTAGAAGTCTGGGGGTACCAACCGCCACCTCAGCTATGACGTTGAGCAGCTCGAGTAGGGCTGTTGCCACGCGGCAGGGAGCCAGGTACGTGATCAACAAGCCCATCTGTACTCCACGACCCCACTTCACAAAAAGGGACTCACATCCTGCTATCTGTGGAACAGTGGTCTCCCTCGGATCAAGACTTTCCTTTATAATAACCGCCACCCCCCCCGCCCCTGCCCTGAGCCCTCAGCTGATGGAATGCTCGGAAACCTGGTGGGCACATATTCACGAGGGGAACCCCCCCCTCATGGCCCAACCAGGTCTCCGTAATACCTGCCAGGTCCGCTCCCCCCTCCTGAATAAGATTGCAAATGAGGGGGGCTTTATTTACCACGGACCTGGCATTGCACGGCAGCAGCCAAAGGCTCGGGCCCTGAGAGTCTGAACAGCCTGGGGTACGAGAAGGGCTATGGGGACCGGGGCGCACCACCGCTCTAAGATAGAATAAAATATGTGGGTGTGTATTAGGGGGGAAAACCCAATAAAACTTCATTCAAAAAAAAAAAGGTTCCACAGCACACATGACTTAACCAAATACACAAAGATTGAAACACCCAGGATTATGGATGTCATAAACTAACCCCCTACTTCCAATTTGATGGACAAACTTACCAACAAATAAAAGGTATATCTATGGGCAGAGGTGGGATTCTGCCGGTTCGCACCTATTCGCTAGAACCTGTTGTTAACTTTCTAAGCAGTTCGGAGAACCGGTTGTTGGAAGAAATCTTTTGGTTTCTTCCACATTACAAGGCTAATCCTGTAAGGAAGACAGGAAGGAAACATTCTGGTGTTGTTTCTAGCCTAAACTTTATTGCCCTGCTTACAGAAACTGCCTCTCTGTTAACTCTTATTACATTCTTGGCAGTACGCCTAGACTTACTGTCACCTGAGCTTCTCTGGAGTTTTTTCCCCCCCTCGTTGCTGGTACTTTGCTGGGGCTTGACTTTCACACTGCTGTTGGGAGGAAATACTCCCCTGTTGGAGTTCTTCCAGCTTGGATGCAACGATCAGCACTTTGAAGAAATAATTGAATAACGAAGCAGAGCTGCTGGAAAGAAGCTTTTAATGACAAGGAACCAAGATGAGTGACATTCAGCAAGGCTTCTTGGCTAGCTAGAAAGATTGACATTCAAACGTGAGTTTACATAACCTTTCCGAGTTTTGGTCTAAAACTGGTTTTTGGTGAAGTTTAATTCTGTGCTTGGTGATGTTTCATCCTGTGTTTATTGATGGGATAATTTCCCCTATTCAGCTTTGTTTGGAAGGAAAAAGGTTAATCTCTGTTCCTGAAAAGAAGCAGGATTCAGAAATCTGGCTAGTTCCTGTGTCTATTTTTTCTGGTAATAGGTGTAACAAGAAACAGGTACTGTGTTTGCTCCTTTGCTACATTCTAGCGCTAATTGCTTTCTTTGTTGTTAGGCTTATCTCAAGTGTTTACACTTGAGCTTGCCTGGGGTGTGAGCTCTGGCAATGAACTTGTGTTTTAGTTTTAAAAGGATTTAAACTGTTGTGATTTAATTATTTGTATTGTGTTTGAATTTTTTCCTGCCTCATGGATTCTTTTTCTATCTGGGGAGGGGGTCTTCCTTCCCTGCTTTAGTGGTTCTGGCACTGTCCTTTTCGGGTGTACTTCCAAGAGGCAAGATGAAAGCTTGGCACTGATTTTTTTTACTGCCTTTCTGGGGGGCATGTGATCTTTCCTTAAATCTGGATGATTTCCTTAGGATATCTTATGAGGTGAGTGAGACCAGCTGGTATCTTTAAGTGGTGCAAATGGATCTAAGGACTGCTTCTCCTGGGTGTACTCTTTCTGGAGAGCTTAAATGACCTCTCTGCTAAAGGGTTTCACTGTCGAGCCCAGCCGTGTTAGAGTGGCAGGCTCTGAAAACGAGGAAACAGTTACAGAGTTTCCTCAGTTTTGCTAATTTTTACCGGCAATTTATTCCATCGTTTGCACACTTAGCCTTGCCTTTGACGGATCTGTTATGCACGAAACCTGGTACAACCAAACCACGGCCAAGCCAATTGATTGTTTGGACATCCGAATGCCAACAGGCGTTTGAGGCACTAAAACGAACGTTTGCGTGTGAGCCGGTCTTGAAACACCCTGATCTGACAAAGGCATTCATCATACAAGCAGACGCAAGTGATGTGGCTGTAGGAGCTGTTCTACTCCAAAGAAATAACCAGGAAAACCTGCAACCCTGTGCATATACTTCAAGAAAACTCACACCTACAGAGAGGAGGTGGGCCATATGGGAAAAAGAAGCTTTCACAGTGAGATGGGCCTTACTCACCTGGAGGCACCTACTTGAGGGGACAGGTGTTCCGTTCGAGGTGTGGACGGATCACAAAAACCTTGAGGTGTTACAATCTCTTAGGAAACTGTCCCCTAAGCAGGTCAGATGGGCATTATATTTTCAGCGGTTCGATTTCATCCTAAAATATTTGCCCGCCGGCAAGAATTTCCTAGCGGACACGTTGTCGCACATGCCGCAATATAACAGCAAAAGAGAGGAAGTAGTGCAGCCAATAATACAGTCTTACCAGCCAGCTGGGCAGATAGTGGTAGAATACAGAATCCCTGGCATGACAAGGTGAAAGAAGCTCTAAAGACAGATCCTTGGGTAGCTGGAAATAAACTCCTAGTGACAATGAGAGACGGTCTTGCATGGAAAGGTGATAGACTGTACGTTCCAACAACTGTTCGCCTAGGAGTACTCCAAAAATGTCATGACGTCAAGCCTGCTGGTCACTTTGGATTTCTTAAAACCTTGCATCTGGCCAGACGTCAATTCTGGTGGCCACGGATGCATAAAGACATAGAGGAGTACAGGTGAAACTCGAAAAATTAGAATATCGTGCAAAAGTTCATTTATTTCAGTAATGCAACTTAAAAGGTGAAACTAATATATGAGATAGACTCATTACATGCAAAGCGAGATAGTTCAAGCCTTGATTTGTCATAATTTTGATGATTGTGGCTTACAGCTCATGAAAACCCCAAATTCACAATCTCAGAAAATTAGAATATTACATGAAATCAATAAAACAAGGATTGTACATAGAACAATATCGGACCTCTGAAAAGTATAAGCATGCATATGTACTCAGTAGTTGGTTTTGGGCCCCTTTTGCATCAATTACTGCCTCAATGCGGCGTGGCATGGATGCTATCAGCCTGTGGCGCTGCTGAGGTGTTATGGAAGACCAGGATGCTTCAATAGCGGCCTTCAGCTCTTCTGCATTGTTCGGTCTCATGTCTCTCATCTTTCTCTTGGCAATGCCCCACAGCTTCTCTATGGGGTTCAGGTCAGGCAAGTTTGCTGGCCAATCAAGCACAGTAATCCCATGGTCATTGAACCAGGTTTTGATACTTTTGGCAGTGTGGGCAGGTGCCAAGTCCTGCTGGAAAATGAAGTCAGCATCCCCATAAAGCTCGTCTGCGGAAGGAAGCATGAAGTGCTCCAAAATCTCCTGGTAGATGGCTGCGTTGACCCTGGACTTAATGAAGCACAGTGGACCAACACCAGCAGATGACATGGCTCCCCAAATCAACACAGACTATGGAAACTTCACACTGGACTTCAAGCATCTTGCAGTGTGTGCCTCTCCATTCTTCCTCCAGACTCTGGGTCCTTGGTTTCCAAATGAGATGCAAAAGTTGCTCTCATCAGAAAAGAGGACTTTGGACCACTGAGCAACAGACCAGTTCTTTTTTTCTTTAGCCCAGGTAAGACGCTTCTGACGTTGTTTGTTGTTTAGGAGCAGCTTGACGAAGAATACGACATTTTTTTTTATAATTTTTATTAATATATTCTATACACCAATACACTAATAAAATATACAATCCTGCCACCATGGTATAATGTGATTACATTGTCCATAAATATAAAGTCATTCCTTTATACATACATATTTGCCATCATATATATACATCATCATATATCTATTCTATCCCACCTTTTCTGGACCCAATCGTACCATAATTTCCAACTGTTATAAAATTCTGAATCTTTTTTACCATTGATCAATCTAGTTAATCTATCTGATTCCGCACACTCATTAATTTTATATATTATTTTCAAATCCATCGGTAAGTATTGATTTTTCCACTCCTGCGCATACGCTAATCTTGCTGCAGTAATAATGTGAATCAACAAGAACCATATATCTGATTTAACATTCAAAGGTTTTGCCCCCAATAGGAAAATCTCGGGCCTTAATTCCAAATTAATCTGTGTAATTTCCAAAATCCATTGCCGTATTTTTTTCCAATATTTAACCGCCTGCGTGCAGGTCCACCATTGGTGAAAATAAGTTCCATTACTGTAACCGCACTTCCAACAGCAGGCAGATGTCCTGGGAAACATTTTAGCTAGTCTCGCAGGGGGGAGTTGTCACCGGTAGACCATTTTATATATGTTTTCTTTGTATGAAGAAGCCATGGTTAATTTCATATTTTTCAACCAAATCTGTTCCCATTGCTGGAAGTCAAGGGGATATCCAAAATTTCGCCCCCACGCTATCATACAATCCTTCACTACATCCTGTCCTATCTGCAGAGACAGTAAATATGTGTAACATTTAGATAGTATCCCTTTCCCTCCTTCTAATAAGATCTTATCCAATTCTTGTCTTTTACGGTAGATTCCTTCACTATATAAATCTTTTTTATACCTGGAGTGCACTTGAGAATAAGACCACCAGTCTATCTTATATCCTTGAAGAGTTAATAATTCTCGTGACTTCGGATTACCCTGAACATCCAAAAAAACTTCATACGTCAAGGTTTTCTCCCCTTTATACAATGTCAGGTAAATCTGAGCTTCCTGCGCCGAAATCCAACATGGAACTTTTGAACATACTCTTCTTCTAACCTTTTCCCAAGTGTACCCAAGCGTCCTACGTAAATAGTGATCATCAAAGTGTCTAGGGCGGCCGGATGCTCCCGGCCATAGAAAATAGTGCCAGCCATGTTGAAGACCGGCTCCTTCAAATGTCAAAAGTCGTCTCTTTTGTAGGATCATCCATTCTTTCACCCAAATCAAGTTCGCTGCTTGGTGATAGAGCTCCCAATTTGGGAGTCCAAATCCTCCTCTATTTTTGGGTTCTTGTAACATTTTAAGTCTAATCCGCGGCCTCTTTCCCTGCCAGATAAATTTAGATATACTCCTATCCAAATTTGTAAAAATCTCTTTATTCAACCTTACCGGGGCTGTTTGGAATAGAAATAACCATTTGGGTAACACGCACATCTTAATGGTTGCCACCCTTCCCAAAATTGATAGCTGGAGATTTTTCCATCTTTCTAGCTCTCTGAGCATCTGGTTGTAAAGAGGAAGATAGTTATCCTCCTTTATGGAGGAGCATCTGGCAGTCAACCATATACCCAGATACTTAATTTTATTTGTTATTCTTAAACCCATTAACTGCTCCAGCTGTTGCCTTTGCATCTGAGTCATATTTTTCGCTAGGATTTTAGTTTTTTCTTCATTCATCAGTAATCCCGCTACCTTCCCATACTCTCTAATCAAGCGTAATAATTTCAGGCCCGAGTCCAGTGGTTGATCCAAGATAAATACAAGATCGTCTGCATAAGCCTGGATTTTAACTTCCTCCTGCCTAATCTTCATTCCTCTTATTTCCGTGTTTCCTCTCACTTCTCTAAGCAGGGGCTCTAAAGTTAATACAAACAGCAATGGGGAAAGGGGACATCCCTGTCTTGTACCTCTACGAATTTGAATTCTCTCCGTCTCCTCTCCATCTATGAGAACTCTTGCAGTCTGCTCCCGGTAGATAGCTCGAATTGCCCGAATAAAATTCCCACCAAACTCCATATATTCCAATTGAGAAATCATAAATTCCCAACTGATTCTGTCAAACGCCTTTTGGGCGTCAACAAAAATTAAAGCTAATTGTTTATCCGGGTGATTTTCAAAAAATTCTAGTGTATTCATGATAATTCTAAGATTATCTCGTAGATATCTATTAGGAAGGAAGCTGTTTTGGTCTGAATGAATGAATTGGTTAAGGAAGCAGCTAAGCCTGGCTGCAAGAACCCCCGCAAATATCTTATAATCGGAATTTAGTAATGATATAGGTCTATAATTCTTAATAAGAGATAGATCAGTTCCTTCTTTTGGGATAATAGAAATATAAGCCTCAGTCCAAGATACTGGAACCTGAGCCTCTTTCATAACCGCATTGAATAAATCCGTCATGTGTCTTCCTACCACGTCAAATACTATTTTGTATAATTCAACTGGACGGCCATCTCTACCCGGGGTTTTGCCATTCGCCTGTGCTTTCATAACTGTTTCTACTTCCTCCATTGTAAATTCCGCATTAAGAATTTCCTTCATTGTTTCCGAGACTTTAGGCAAGTCTGTCTTTTCCAAATATTTCCGAATTTCACGAATATTTTCCTCTCCTTTCTGATAAAGCTGTGTGAAAAAATTCTGAGCTACCATTCTCTTGCCTTCCTTAGTACAATGAAGATTCCCAATTACATCTTTCAGCCTTTCTATTCTCCGTTGTTCCTGCTCCTTTCTAAGCCGGTAAGCCAACCATCTTCCTGTTTTATTCGCCCTTTCAAAAAAAAATTGTTTAGTCCACTTTATTTTATTTGCTAATTCCTCTTGATCTAATAATTTAATCTGGTGTTGCCAGTAATCCCTTTCCTCTATCAATGTTGTCTGGGTTAATCCATTTTGCATCCTTTCTTCCACCCATTGTAATTTATTCAAGAGGTTGTCTCAGTGTTTCTTACCCGCCCTATGTTTATCAATCATATATTTGATTAACCATCCCCTCATCACTGCCTTAACCGTATCCCATGTATTGTATATTGAAGTATCCTCTTTCTTATTTTCCTGGAAAAAAAGATATAACTCCTTCTTAAATTTACTCATAAATTCTTCATCTTTCAGAATACCTATATTCATTCTCCATCTACCCTTCCTACAATGTGGGATCTTCCAAGTTACCATTAGCGGGTTATGGTCTGCCCACTGGTTGGGCCCTATTTCCACTTCCGAGACCAACCCCCTCAACTCAAGAGACATCCATATCATATCTATTCGGGTCCATGAGTGGTGTCTGGGAGAGAAATAAGTATATTGATTTTTATTGGGATTTCTCAACCTCCATATATCCTGTAATCCAAATTCCTCCCTTAAATCATTACATATTTTTGGTAATGTTCTCTTAATATCCTTCAACCTTCCTTGTATGTTTCCCGGGACATAATCCTGCATTCTATCCATTACAGCATTGAAATCCCCCACTAAACAGACATGTTCATATTCCAGTTCCCCCAGTTTAACATATAAGTTTTGATAAAAAGTCCTCCGATTGTCATTAGGGGCATAAATACAAACCAATAAAGACTTCCACTGGGCAATTTCTATTTCGAGCATGAGAACTTGGCCTTCCTGGTCAGCAAAAACCTGTTGGGATTTCAAATGATGTCGTACATATACCACTATCCCTCTTTTTTTTTTGACCTGCTAATGAGGTATAAGTTTTACCCAACGCCCGGCATTCTAACAAATGGTTTTGATCTTTTTTTATATGGGTCTCCTGTATGCAGACAATATCATACTTAGCCTTTCTTAATTTATTCAAAATCCTACTATGCTTATTAGGAGCATTTAAACCGTTAATATTTACAGATATCAAATGCACTAATTCCCCCATTTCCTTTTCTCACCTAAGTTTTTACTTTCCCGCTGTTATAGCCTTCTTAGCTGTTTGTCTTGTCTCCCTCTGAGGCGCTGTTAGTTCCTCAACTTTTCGTGTTTCTCCACCCTTCTTTCCCACCTTTCCTTCTCTCCTCTCCTCTACCTCTTCTTCCTCTTGCGATTCCTCCAGACTTCTACTTTCCCCTTCTCCTTCAACATCTAATTCAGACAAATTAAATTGTTGTTCCATGAATTCTCTTGCTTCTTGAAGACTCCGAATCCTCACTTTCTTATCCCTCCATGTCATCAATAAGCCTTCAGGTAATAACCAACGATACAAAATTGCATTTTTCCTCAGGAAAGTCGTCAAAAATTGATATCTGCGTCTCTGTTCTCTTACCCGACGTGGGATTTGTTTCAAAACTATTATCGGTTGGCCTTTATATGTAATAGTTTGATCCCTTGTTCGTTTATAAAATTCTTCACACAAAGCTTTCTTGTTAAAACGAACGTGAATTTCCCGAGGGAGATTGTTCCTTTTTGCGTAGCTAGTGAATACTCTAAAGGCCTAATCAATATCCCGTTGGATCATGAATCTATCTGCCTCCAAAGTTTCTGCAACTATTTCTCCTACAATGTCATCCAGTTTTTCCCCTTTCTCTTCTGCCACATTCTGTATTCTAAGAAAAAAAGAAGATCTCTCCATTTCCAGAAAAAATATTTCTTCCTCTAAGTCCCTATTTATCATTATTTGTCTCTTCTCCCAACTGTCCATCCGTCCTTCGCATTTCTCCGTCTTCTTCTCTATCTCCTTCATTTTTTCCTCTTGTTGTATTAATGTCTGTCGTATATCTCCCAGTTCGCTTCGCATCTGTTTAATTTCTTCCTTAACCCCTCTCATTTCCGCTTTCACATCTGCTTCCAAGTCCTCAAAATTCTTAGATGTCGACTCCTGGTTTTTAGCCATCGATTCCTGGATGGTTTGTAACATATTTTGAAGAGCCTGCATAGAGGGCATCTTCCCCATCGCCGACATATCTTCCGATGTTCTTCTAGAAACTAAATACGTCAAACTTGGGGTTACAGAGGTAGGCAAAGAGATAACTTTCTTATTTGTTGTGGTAATAGTTGAAGATGTAGACATAACTGAAAACAACTACTGTTCCTCTACTCTTTATTGAATAAATATGTCAATCAAGTCTTTTAAATCAAATAAGTTAATCCATCAGCTCTTGATATATCCAAATTAGTCAATTTTCAATGTTTACTATGAGGCAGTGTATATATATCTTTTCCCTCCCTCCCGCCTTTCCTTTCTTTTCCTTCCCTTTTAGTTGTAATATCCAAATCCACCACTAGGTGGCAGTGCAAGACCAACCAAGGGCAGTCTCCGTCTTCAGCAATGGGAAAAAAGAAAAAAAGTGTCAAGTCACGATGTAGCAAAAAGCTCACCTCTTCTGAAAATGTGACAAAGAGAGAAGTAAAAGAGAAAATCTCACTATGTCTTCAACAAGATCAATCCATTATTCCTCATCCAACAGACAATATATTCAAATAAAAAAAGGGGAGAAGATGAAGTTTCGATAATATCAGAGTTCAAAGGGAGATCAATAACCGCTTCTGAGGGGGGAATAACAGCTAGCAGCAAGAAGTTTACAAGACAGCCGTTTCTCCGTTTCAGCCGCTCCCCCAGTAAATGGCAAATCTTATATGTTTCTTAGGCAGGAGGTTCAGTCAGCTCGGAGCTAACTTAATAAAGTAGAATTCTTACACCACGCTGTCGGGCTTCCCTCTCCAATTGGTATAGTCACGATTTAGGGGCGATCCCACGCCGCCCTCTTTCTGCGCTGGTACCCTGAGAAGAAATCTGCTGGCGTGTGGGAGAGCCACCTCCTCGCATGCCCCGATGCCTCCCCTTCTTTGCGAGCCTCTCCACGGCTCACGATGGCGCAGGAACAACCACCAGACACAGAAAAGGGAGAACTAGGATAAGCAGCTATACAATTCCTAGTCCTCCATTTCAGCGTGATGCAACCGGAAGCCACGAAGAATATGACATTTGAAGCCCATGTCCAGGATCTGTCTGTGTGTGGTGGCTCTTGATGCACTGACTCCAGCCTCTGTCCACTCCTTGTGAAAGTCCCCAACACTTTTGAATGGCCTTTTCCTGACACTCCTCTCCAGGCTGAGGTCATCCCTGCTGCTTGTGCACCTTTTTCTTCCACACTTTTTGTTAGATCGGCGCAGGAATGGAAGACGCGACCAGCTCGTTACATGTGTAACTTTATTAAACAGGAAACAAGACTGGCTGCGCACTGCTGGAGCTCTCCTTATATTCGCTCCGGCAGTCGCACCACCCCTGACAGTGATTCAAACTTTCCCGCCCGATGGCTGGCAACCAATCCGGGTGGATGTCCTTATAAGGACATAACACTCCTCCCCTCTTAGTCCGGAAACAGTCACTGTTCATTAATCAAAGTCACGTAGTCACGCAAGTACGTAGGACGCCTCGGCACCCTAGCTGACCTGCGCAGTCCCACTTCTTCCTCGTCCCCGACCTGGACAGATGGGGCTCCTGTGTCTCCTGGTTCCCTCCCCGGACCCGGGCTCGGTTCGGCTGGCGAGTGTCAGCGCCTCCGGCTGGACCGCAGACCTTGGATGGCTGGTTCTGATGGTCTTCCTCCTGGCCTGTGGATCTCTTGCCTCGTCGGGGCTGCTCGGTTCTGACCTGGGAAGAGCATCTGAGCCTCGGTAAGTCCCCGGCTGTCACTTGCTCTTCCCCAGTCTCCCGGGCGCTGCGGTTCGGCTGCAGTTCGGCACGTTGTCATCTGGGCGGTGGTTCGGATCGGTGCCCTCGGGTCCGGTCTGCCAGTGGTGGGTGGTGTTGGCTCGGGTCGTGCTGTCTGACCTCGCAGGGGTGGCGCAGGTCTCCTTGGCCGGGCTGGCGTTGGCCTACCCCGTCGGGTCGGTGGTGTTCGACCTGGTTGGGATGTCGTTGAGGGACTACCTCCCCGGGTCGGTGGAGGTCTCCCCTGGCGGGGTGGTGCAGGCCTCCCTGGTCGGGTTGTTGTCGGCTTCCCCTTCCCCCTAGTCCCTGATCTACTGCAGGTTGGTGGCTGGGGTCATCTGGGCTGGGTTGTTGTTGCCGGGTTGTCTTCTGTGCTGGGCGGGGGTCCCCCTCGCCGGGGTGTTGTGTGCCACCCTCACCCCCGTGCTGCGGTGTGCCCATCTTGGATGGTCCCCGGTCTACTCGCCTGGAGTGGAGGTCTCCCTGGCAGGGCTGTCGTGGGTTGCCTTTGCTGGCGGGGCGCGACGCTTCCACCCTGGGCAGGTCCCGGTCTACTCGTGGGCTGGTTTGGTAGTCCCTCGCCCTGTCATGCCGGGTGCCCACCTCGCTGGGTTGGTGTTGCCATCCCCCATGCGGCTGGCCCCGGTCTACTGCTCTGGATTGTCGGTGCAGTAGCGCCTGGTAGTGTGCTTGGCCGGCCTCGTCGGGGTGGCGGGGGTCTGCCTCGCCGGGGTGGGGTAGGCCTACCTCGTCGGGGTGTTGCAGGCCTACCTCTTTGGGGTGTTGCAGGCCTACCTCTTTGGGGTGTTGTAGGCCTCCCTCGTCAGGCTGGTTTTCTTGCGGTCCCCCCCACCTTTTCCGGAGCTGGTCGATGTGACGTCTACAGACCTGTCCATCTTCCAGCTCCACGGTGTAGGATTTCGGGCCGGTTGTGTTGTCTATCTTCCCCTTCAGCCACTTAGGAGAGCCGCTGAAATTCAGTGCAAAAACCGAATCCCCCTTGCTGAAGGCGCGAAGCGGGCGGCTGGCCGTTGTGGTCACTTCTGGGCTGTATTGGGGGTGCAGCCGGTCCAATGGTGACCTCAACCTTCTGCCCATCAACAGTTCGGCCGGGCTCTTGTGGGTGGTGGCATGCAGCGTGATGTGCTGGGTGAGGAGGAAGTTGTCTATCCTTTCCTGCCAGTCGCCCATGCCCATCTTGGTGAGTGCCTCCTTGGTGAGTCTCACCATTCGTTCCGCTTGTCCGTTCCCAGCCGGCCTGTACGGGGCGGACAGGGCATGGCGGATGCCCAGTCCTGCCAGGAATGCCTCCATGGCCAGGGATGTGAGTTGGGGGCTGTTGTCGGAGACCAGCACATCTGGTAGTCCATGGGTGGTGAAAAGGCGGCGCAGGGCCCGGATCGTTGCTTCCGTTGTGGTAGATGCCATGGGTACCACCTCGAGCCACTTGGAGAAGGCATCTACGACGATGAGGAGGTGGCGCCCTTGCATCAGACCCGCAAAGTCGATATGGATCCTCGACCAGGGGTTGCTGGGGGTCTCCCACTTCGCTGTTTCGTTTTGTGGCGGCGCTGGGCGTACTTATTGGCACAGGTCACATCTGGAGACCCATTCTTCAATGTCTCTGTCCAGTGAGGGCCACCAGATGTAACTCCATGCCAGGGCCTTCATGCGGACGATGCCTGGGTGCCCTTTATGCAAAGTCTCTAGCGTCCGCCGTTGCAGAGTGCTTGGAATCAGCACCCTGTCTCCCCATAGTAAACAGCCCTTCATGGTGGACAGCTCCTTCTGCTTCCTGGCGAATGGGCTGAACTTTTCCTCCGTCTTCTCAGATGGCCACCCCCTGAGGATCCAGGACTTCACTTGGCAGAGTGTGGAGTCCTTTTGGGTGTGGACGGCCACATCTGCGGACGAGACTGGGCAGCTGGCGTCGTCATCTATGTGGAAGAGGTGGAGCGTGGGGGCTGGGTCTTCTACAGGATCCTTCAATGGGCATCTGTTCAGCGCGTCGGCGTTTCCTATGGCTGTGCCTGGCTGGTGCACGAGCCTGTAGGAGTAGCCGGCTAGGAAGATAGCCCATCTCGTCATCCGCGGGGACATGAAGGTCGGGGTGGGTTGGTCGCCTGCGAGGAGCCCCAGGAGTGGCTTGTGGTCGGTGACTATGGTGAAACTCCTCCCGTAGAGATACTCGTGGAATCGTTTCACTCCTGCCACGATGGCCAAGGCTTCTTTGTCCAGCTGGCTGTAGTTGCGTTCTGCGCCGGACATGGTTTTAGAGAAATATGCTATTGGGGCTTTGGATCCGTTGGGCAGTTAATGGCTGAGGACTGCCCCCACCCCATATGGCGACGCATCGCAGGTTAGCTTGATGGGGAGCGTCTCATTGTACTGGATGAGGACGCTTTTGGAAGTCAAAAGTCCCTTTAGGGCTCGGAATGCTGCTTCCTCTTCTTGGCCCCACTTCCAGGAAGCCGCTTTCCCCAGCAGGCGGTGGAGTGGCTCAGCAACTGTGGCTTTCTGTTTGAGAAACATGGCATAGAAGTTAAGCAACCCAAGGAATGCCTGAAGCTCCGTTTTGTTTTTTGGGCTCGGAGCTCCATGGATTGCTTCCACTTTTGATTTGGTGGGGTGGATGCCAGTGCTATCTATGAGATAGCCCAGGAACTCGACTTCCTGTACTCCTAGGATGCATTTATCTCTCCTGACTCTCAAGCCCTTGGCCTTGAAGCGCTGCAGGACGAGCCTGAGCCTTTCAAGGAGTTGTGCCTGTGACTCTCCGGAGATTAGTACATCATCGAAGTATGGCACCACTTCTGGAACGCCTTGGAGAAGGCGTTCCATCATAGATTGGAAGATGCCGGGGGCAGCGCTGACTCCAAATTGGAGGCGGTTGCATTTGAATGCCCCCCTGTGCGTGACAATTGTTTGTGCCTCCGCCGTTTTTTCGTCCACTGGCAGTTGCTGGTAAGCCTGGGCCAGGTCCAGTTTTGCAAAAATTGATCCAGTTCCCAGGGAATGCAGCAGATGTTGCACCACTGGGACTGGGTATGCGCTCTGTGCCAACGCCTTGTTGATGGTACAACGATAGTCGGCGCAGATGCGCACAGACCCATCATGCTTCAGTGGGGTCACAATGGGGGTCTCCCATGAGGCATGATCGATCGGTTCCAGGACGCCCTGGGCGATCAGCTTATCCAGCTGTTCGTCTACTTTAGGCCGCAGGGCAAATGGAACCCAGCGGGGCTTTAGCCTAATTGGGGTGATTCCCTTGTCCAGATTAAAGGAGATTGGCCTCCCCACAAATTTCCCAAGCTTACCATCGAAGACTTCTTTGAACTCTTCGATGAGGTTGTCGAGTTCATCCCTGCGAATTTGGTGGATGCCTCCGATGGATAGCCCCAGCGGCTTAAACCACTCCACTCCTAGCAGGTTCGGTCGGCTGTTCTCCACGATTGTGATGGGAACCTTGCCCTGGAACTCGTTGTAGGAGACTTGGATGTTGGCTCTTCCTAAGACTCCGATGGGGTTTCCCCCAAAGTCGACGAGCTTGGAGTGTAGTGGCTTCAGGTCTCGCTTGCTGATGCTGGGTTGCAGGCGCTTCAGCTGGTGCCAATCCATAATGGAGTAGACTGAGCCCGAGTCTACCTCCATTGAGCAGGGTGAACCTTCCATGTGGATGGTCACGTGGAACTTGGTGGCATTGTCTGAGTTTCTGTGGGTGATGGTCGTCTGGTGGACCGCTCCGCTCCAGGGAAAATCATCGTCTCTGCGTCTGGAAGGGCCAGAGGACCGTTTGGATGATCTCTGGTAATCCTTCCGATTCTCGCGGGGACGGTGGCTGGAGGGCTCTGGGGCTGGTTCCTCGGCTCTGCAGGCTTCGGCGATGTGACCCCTCCTGTTGCAGCGTCTGCAGGTCGCATCTCTCCACTTGCAGGTTGCCCTGGCATGGTCCCCTCTGCAGCTGGCACAGCGCTCCCCCTTGTAGCTTCTCTGGGCGGTTTCCCACCTTGGGGGTCTGGATACCTTGTGGACGGTGGACTCCTCCTCCGACTCTGATCCAGCTGTGGAATCCTCAGTTGATGATTGCGCTGTTGAGCGAATCTTGTGGATTCCCTTGGCTCTGCTTACTGTGGCAGCTGCTTTCTCCAAGATTTCGGATGCGGTGGCTTCCTCCACCACATCCTTGAGCACGAGTTTCTTCCTGCTCAGGAATTTCTTTTGCAGACCTCTGTCCCTCATGCTGAAAACCACGCAGTCAGCAATGGCGTTGTCCACATGGTCAAACTCACAGCTGGCTGCGATCTGGCGCAGGGCGGCCACGAATTCTTTGATGGTCTCACCTTCCTTCTGGTCCCTCTGATGGAAGGTGAAACGGTTCGCCACTGGTGTTCCAGTTGGGGTATAGTGGTCTTCCAGGATCTGCAGCAGGTCCGTCCATGGCACTTCTTTGATGTCTCGTGGTACTACGAGATTGATTGCCATGTCGAGGACTTCAGAGCCGCAGTTTGCCAGGAAAATGCCCTTCTTGCAGTCATCATCGGCATCCCTGATGTTGTTGCCTCTCAGGTATTGCCGAAATTTGACCACGTAGGATTTCCACTTGTCCTTCCCTGGGCGGAATGGAGCAAGGCCTGGCAGAGTGACTTCAGCGGATGCCATGCCTTCGGAAATGCCTACTGTGGTTTCAGGTGCCGGAGTCTTGGTCTGGTTGGCTTTGGCGCCACGAGGTTCGTCTCTTGGTCCTAGTCCTTCGTCACCAGTGTTAGATCGGCGCAGGAATGGAAGACGCGACCAGCTCGTTACATTTGTAACTTTATTAAACAGGAAACAAGACTGGCTGCGCGCTGCCGGAGCTCTCCTTATATTCGCTCCGGCAGTCGCACCGCCCCTGACAGTGATTCAAACTTTCCCGCCCGATGGCTGGCAACCAATCCGGGCGGATGTCCTTATAAGGATATAACACTTTTCCCTTCCACATAACTTTCTATTAATGTGCTTTGATACAGCACTTTGGGACCATCCAACTTCTTTTGCAATTACCTTTTGAGACTTTCCCTCCTTATGGAGGGTGTCAACGATGGTTTTCTGCACAACTGTCAGGTCAGCAGTCTTTCCCATGATTGTGATTCCTACTGAACCAGACTGAGAGACCATTTAAAGGCTCAGGAACCCTTTGCAGATGTTATGGCTTAATTAGCTGATTAGAGTGGGACACTTTGAGCCTAGAATATTGAACCTTTTCACAATATTCTAATTTTCTGAGATTGTGAATTTGGGGTTTTCCTGAGCTGTAAGCCATAATCATCAAAAGTATGACAAATCAAGGCTTGAACTATCTCTCTTTGCATGTAATGAGTCTATCTCATATATTAGTTTCACCTTTTAAGTTGCATTACTGAAATAAATGAACTTTTGCACGATATTCTAATTTTTCGAGTTTCACCTGTACACACGGAAATGTAGAATATGTGCTACAACAAAACCATGTCCTGGAAGACCTCTCGGCCTATTACAGTCAGTGGCCGATCCTGGCAGGCCGTGGGATGAAATCGCAATGGATTTCATCGTAGACCTCCCAGAAAGCAATGGCAATACAGTGGTATGGACTATATTGAACCTTTTCTCAAAACAGGTGCATTTCATACCATGCAAAGGTCTTCCGTCAGCAAGACGGTTAGCAAAGATGTTCATACAACATATTTACCGTTTACATGGTCTACCCCGTAGAATCGTATCAGATAGAGGGGTGCAGTTCACCGCCCGAGTTTGGAGGGATTTTGTCCGGTTGATAGGATCGTCTCAAGGATTAAGCTCAGCGTTCCACCCTAGCACTAACGCTGCAGCAGAATGCACCAACACTACGGTGGAACGTTACTTGAGAAGCTACGTGTCATATCAGCAAACGGACTGGGCTAGCCTTTTAACGTTTGCTGAGGTGGCATACAACAATGCCGTCCACAGGAGTACCGGCTTTATCCCGTTTCACATTGTAACAGGAAAGGACTTTCCTGAAATCCCCGAGTTAGATACCCCAGACCAATTGTCCCCTGCTGACTGGGCTGATAAGATCTGGAGAGTGTGGCCAAACATAAAACAAGCCCTAATGAAGGCTGCGGAGGAATACAAAGTGCAGGCTGACAAATGAAGAACCGAAAACAAACCTTTTCACGTAGGTGATTGAGTGTTCATATCTACCAAATATATCAAACTCAGGATCCCTTGTAAGAAATTAGGGCCTAAATATCTAGGACCGTTTATGATTACTAAAGTTATTAATCTGGTTACTGTCAGGCTAAAACTCTCTCTATTACTGCGATGGATACATCCAGTTTTTCATAGCAGTTTATTAAAACCAGTAGGGCAAGTAGCATCAACCAGTCCACCTGGGAGATGAATATGAACTGGAAGAAATACTAGACTCTAAGGTGACGATAGGGCGGTTGAAATACCTGGTGAAATGGAAAGGGTACCCATGCGAGGAAGCGTCCTGGGTTGACAGAGACAATATTCAAGCTCCACGATTGATTCGACGTTTTCATAGGACATACCCACATAAGCCGAGAAGACCCGTGATGGTAGCATGGGTCTCAGGTGAAGAGACGCAGAGCAGAAGACTTCGCGGGCATCGTGGCTTCAGAGATGTCATGATCCCGTATCCTGGCTAGAGCGAGCAAAAAGCAGCCGCCTAGAACGCTGAACAGCTGAGGCGCATTAAAGGGGTTGGGGTGCAGACGGGCGGCTTGTTTAAATTACGTTGAAGCGGCGGTTGCTTTCAGCGCTGACTTTGTATGGAGCAGACTTGTCTTTTCCTGTTCCCCGCATAAAGCACATTAAACCCAAGCACTGAGCATCGAAATGTGGTGACCTGGCTGTGTTTGGTTCAGCATCTGCCTACGACGTGGGTAGGAAAGCCGAGATTCACTTTATGAGCAAGTGTTGGCTGTTGATAGTTATCATTGCATTTTAACTATTTTAATTCCTCACGGTGCTTTGGCACCCTGCCTGATTTGTAATTCCAGCTTGCAGGTATTTCTAATCTAATGACTGGTATTTAGGGCAGCTTTTTGCAAGCAAAGAATCTTTTTGTATTTTTGTACAGGTAATCCTTGATTTATAACAGTTCATTTAGTGACCATTCAAAGTTACAATGGCACTGAAAAAAGTGACATGACTGTTTTTCACACTAACGACCATTGTAGCATCCCCATGGTTACAAGAGGCCAGGTGAGGTGAAGCGCCCCTCGATGTGAGTGACGTCGAGTTGGCCATGCCCACCCAGTCACATGACCACCCAGCCACACCTACCTAATTGGTCATTAGGGCAGAGAACCGGTTGTTAAATTATTTGAATCTCACCACTGCCTATGGGATCACCGCTTTCAGGACTTATAGCGGAGGTCAGTATGCAATGTCTAGAAGCCATAGCACTTCCACAAATACAACCCAAAATATGTATCTGTTAGGTGTTTTGTGCCAGCCATGGCAGTCTCTTCAAAGGCCACCAGATGGGGGCAAAGAGGCACCTTTGATCCCACTGGTGGGTCAAGGGGCTCCAGCCCCTGCAGCCCCATTGGGGAGAGTTAATGGCCCTCCAGCCCCCTCACACACATGGGTAAGGGAGGGGCCAGGGGCCCCTATAAGAACCCCTGCACAGAGGCTGCTCCCTGCTTTTTACCCTTTTCCCTTTTTCCCTGCTCTTGTCCTAGTTTCCTATGGGACTGACCCATGGGCTCAATCCAGGCATGGATGCCTCCATGCCTGGGAACTTATTTTACTCTACTTTTACTTCTAAATAAAGACTTAATTTGATTGCATCCTTGCATGCTCACCTTTTCTTGGAAGTGCCCTCAACGAACCATCGTTCTTCATGAGATCCCTCACAGTATCAGATATGTAAACAACACCTTCACTATAATAAAAAAGGACCAATTAGAGAACACACACAGAAACATCAACATTTTCAAAGGAATCCAGTTTACCAGAGAATAAGAAAACAACTTACTATCCTTCCTGGACATCCTTATCAGCAGAGACCACAATGGCAAACTAGAAACACAAGTGTACAGAAGAACCACCCACACCAACCAAGTGCTGCACCCAACCAACCAAAGCACAACCCCACCTCCCAGAAGAGAAGCTGCGCAAGAACTTTATTTAGACGAACACAAACTCACTGCAGCAGCCCTGAACAGCAGAAAAAGGAAACAGAGCATTTATACAACATATTCCAACAAAATGGATAACCACACAACTTCATAAAAAAGTACCTGACCACTCAACCCAATACAGCACAACCAACACAAGCCCTAAAAAGAATAACACTGCCATACATCAAAAACATCTCAGAAACCACCAACAGACTATTACAACCACATGGAATCAGTGTAGCATACAAACCAATTAAAGCCCTTCAAAACATCCAAAGTGAACCAAAAGACCCAACAGCCCCAGAAGAAAAAAACAGGAGTCATCTACAACATAAAATGTAAAGATTGCAACAGCCACTACGTAGGACTAACAGGCAGAAGACTAGCAGAATATATCCATGAACACCAGCATGATGAAAATTCTTTAATTTCACAACATATGGACATAATCATAGTTTTAATTGGAAAACTGACCATCCTAGACCAAGCCAAGTCCAAAAATGCTAGAGAATTCCTAGAAGCCTGGCATTCTGACAAACTGGCCATCAATAGACACATAGACATAAATAATATCTACATACTTTGCAAAAGAGACAATCAACAAGCCAAAAGGGAACAAAAAGACCAAAACACCTCCCCACCAGCAATCAACACCCAGATAAGCATAGATTAACTCCAAGATTAACATCAGTCTAACAATCAAGTAAACAATACCCCACTCAAGGAACTGCCAAACAAGCCAACAGTAAACAGCCCAATCAAAGAACCTCCAAGACCACTCCCACCAACACTGATAGGGCAAGCCACTAGAATATAAAATGAGAACAAACCCCACTCCTTAGTAACATTAATGATGTTACCTAGTTTGGGTAATGAAACAGCTGCAAGAAAACAAACAAGCTCAGAGAGCACCAAGGACTCCTTGTGTCCAAAAAAAGACATTGTTTACATTCTGGGCAACCTCAGTGCAAAAGTTGGCAAACAAGCAGAGACAGACATCACTGGTCATTTTGGACTAGGTGAGGGTAATGATGCAGCTCATCGTTTGGTAGAATTTTCTCATGAAAACAGATTTAGGTTCATGAATGCATGGTTCAAACAGCACAATTGCTGCTTATACACTTGGACCTCACCAAATGGAGTTCACCATAATCGGATTGACTGTCCTATGAAGTCATCGATGGACCAGAGTTTGGTCCTTGCTGTTAAGTTATATCCTAGTGCTGATTGCGGTTCAGATCATGAATTGTTGGTGGCAAAGATTAAAGTCAAACTACGCACTATCAAAAAGGCAATGCCGCCAAAGAAGCTTGATGTCACCAAAATCCCTACTACATATACAATTTAGATAAAAATATATTTGAACAACTGGACACTGGTGAGAAGACGTCTGATGAACTGTGGCAGGAAATTCAATCAACCATTATTGGAATTGCAGAAGAACACATACCATACAAGAAGCCAGAGAAAAGTTAAAGTGGCTCTCAGATGAAGCCATCAAAATAGCTGAGCAAAGAAAAGCTGGCAAGGCAGCAGGAAAACGGGCAGAAGTAAGAAGACTGAATGCTGCTTTCCAGAGGGCAGCAAGGAAGTATAATGTAGTTTACTGGGACAAGTGATGTAAACAGCTTGAAGTGGACTACATGAAGGGTCACACCAGGAATGCATTTATGCATGTCAAAAAGATCCGAGCACCATTTATTGCTCATAAAGGCATCATTAAAGACAAGCAAGGGAAATAACTGTCTGACCAGCAAGCCACCAAGAACAGATGGCGAGAATATACAGAAGAGCTGTATGCAGGTAGCAAAGGGACCCAGTTCCAGCCCTGGAGGCCATCTTTTTCTTTGGATCTTCAGGGCTGCCACATTTAGTCCATAGGCCTGCTGTGGGAAAGTGGGAGGGGGGTTTCATGGAGTGGGTAGATATAGCCATAACAACATTCTTTTCTCTGGGAGTCAAGGACATTCAGCCTGCACCTGGAGAGGCGTGACCGGGAAACATCTCCAGTTGGGATGGTGGATTGATTGGACCATGTGATGGACATGTCAGTGCAGGGGAAGGGACTTTGACTTTCCTTTGGGTGGGGAAAACCCAGGGGCTTTCAGATTCAGGTTTTCCTAGATGTGCCAATATGACATCTCTAATAAAATGGAACTTTGAGGAACTGCTAGCCTCAGAGTCTTATTCGGTTGGGGGTGTTACTTGGAACCCTGACACCCAGCCTCAGGATGATGAGGAAAGAGAAGTAGAAATAGATCTGGCCATCCTCGAGAAAGGGATCATATGGGCGATGAGCCAGCTGCCAAACAACAAGACTCGAGCTGTTGACACTATCCCTGCAGAATTACCGAGACCTGTACCACCCAGAGTCATTATAGACCTGTGCCAGAAAATCTGGGAAACCAACACGTGACCACAAGATTGGAAAGGCTCAATGTCCATTCCACTGCCAAAATAGCTCCAGTTATCATACAATTGCTCTCATCTCTCACATGAGCAAGATTCTGCTTAAAATTATATAACAACATTTAGCACCAACCATTGAAAGGGAATTACCAGATGTCCAAGCCGGCTTCTGAAGGGGTTGTGGCACCTGCAGCTGTATTGCAAATCTGTACTGGATCACAGAAAAATCTTGTGAATATCAAAAGATCATTTACATGTGCTTCATCGACTACAAGGAAGCCTTTGATTGTTGTGATCATGAGAAGCTCTGGAGAGCCCTTCAAGACCTGGGAGTACCAGCACATCTGTGCAAATTGGTGCAATCACTGTACACATTCAGGAAGCCCCCGTGCGAACACCATATGAAGACACTGATTGGTTTAAGATAGAGAAAGGTGTGCGACAAGGTTGCATTCTCTCTCCTTTCTTATTCAACCTGTATGCCAAAATGGTCATGAGGAAGCTAGAGCTTGAAGAATCAAAAATTGGGGTAAAGATTGGTGGAAGAAACATCAACAATGTTTGATATGCTGATGATACAACTCTCCTCTCAGAAACCAAAGAAGGCCTGGAACATCTGATCAAGAAGATCAAAGAAGAAAGTGAGAATTTCGGTCTCTTTCTGAACATCATAAAGACCCCGCTCATAACCACTGCAAGGAATGGAAACATCAAAATAGAAATTGATGGTGAAGAGATAGAATATGTGGAAAAATTCACTTTCCTAGGATTGCAGATCGCTCAAAGTGGTGAATGCAGCACAGAAATAAAATGTCAGATTGCACTAGATCGCATAGCAATGATGAACATGAGCCGAATATGGAAAATCAAGGACATCAGCCTGGCAACCAAATGTAGGTTAGTCTGCTGTATCGTGTTCCCCATAACTACCTATGGTTATGAAAGTTGGACTTTAAAAAAGCAAGACAGGAAAAAATTTGACTCTTTTGAGCTGTGGTGTTGGAGAAGGCTCCTGTGTATTCATTGGACAGCAAAGGTGACTAACAAGCAAGCACTGGAGTGCATATAACTCCAGATATGTCAGTAGTAGGCAAAATCATGAAACTGTGTCTCATTTACTTTGGCCATGTCATGCGGGGAAATTCACTGGAGAAAGCAATTATGTTTGGAAGAGTTAGCAGTAAAAGGAAAGCAGGCCATCAAAGAACACGGTGGTTGGACACCATGAAAGCTGACACCAGCCAGAGCATAGAAAAACTCAAAGAAGTAGTGCAAGATTGGAAAATGTGGAGAGACCTGGCCCATAGAATCACCAAGAGTCAGACACGACTGAATGGATAATATCATCATTATCATTATCATCATCATCATTGTCTGTGCTAGATCACTGTGCCCCAAAATACAGTATGTCCAGTGGATACTTCTGTTCTACCACTGTATTTCTGGACTACCCTCATTTGAATCAAATCAGTTTGGAGGACTTTGGGGAGCCTAAATTAACAATCAACCAGGGAAAAATGTTGTTTCAAATCAGCAAGGCTTCTGGAGCTTAAGTATTGCTGTTACTGTTCTTATTCATGAAATAACTATAATTACAATTGGTGCATATGGAGCAGTGGTGGGTTTCAAAATTTTTTACTACCAGTTCTGTGGGTGTGGCTTGGTGGGTGTGGCTTGGTGGGCATGGCAGGGGAAGGATACTGTAAAATCTCCATTCCCACCCCACTCCAGGGGAAGGATACTGTAAAATCTCCATTCCCTCCCCAATCCAGGGGAAGGTTACTGCAAAATCCCCATTTCCTCCCGATCAGCTGGGACTCGGGAGGCAGAGAATAGATGGGGGCAGGGTATCATGAGTGTTTCCAGGATTGCTGTGGCTATCTGCCTACTCACAAACAGTATGGTTTTAAGCCAGCCATCTCCTATTTGTAATTACCTGCAAGCCTTCCCCGCCCTAGATAATTGCAGGTTGACTCCTTATATAAGCAAGGACCTTTCGCTTGCTACTCGGGCCTAGTCTTCTAGGCCTAAATGCACAGCTCCTGCAGGAAGCTTGGTGCAACGCCGCAGATGGGAGAAGAATGCAGATAAGGACTCCAGACGTCGCTACAGAGAGATTCCCACAGATGCTTGCCTTTTGCTGTTTTGTAGCACGCAAGCTATCATCGGGACTGCTGTTGCTGGACCTTTTTCCTCCCACAAGCTTCAAACAATGTTTGCTGTTTGAACTGTTTTTACTTCAGGTGACTTTCAGCTGTGAGGCTCGTGCTGCCCTCGTTATGATTGCCTTGATGATGTATCGACGCCGAAGCTGCTTACCTTCATGCTAGCTTTATTCTTTTGTGAACTGTTTTCGGTATTGTGGAGAGGGATCTAGGGAGATAGCCTTGCCTCACATACCCAGATAAGACTTTGTTTTTAATGTGCTTTCTTAAAGACATAGTGCTTTTTAAATGTTTTAAAGTAAATTATATTTTTACACAAGACGCCTCTGTCAGAATTATTTCAGTCTCAGTGTGTTTGCTCATGAGCTGGTTTATGGTCCGGGGTACCCCTCAACCCCATTTCGTCACACAGGGCCAGTCAGAATTTTTACTACTGGTTCTCCAAACTACTCAAAATTTCCGCTACCGGTTCTCCAGAACTGGTCAGAACCTGCTGAAACCCACCTCTGATATGGAGCTTTACAAAAAGTAGATAGAATGAATCTGCCACAGTGAGCTTTCAGTATGAAGTAGGCACAAGGGAAATGACAGAAGCAGAAAGGTTAATTAAGGAGATAATTGGTTTGATTGAGATAGATATGGTTGGGATTTAATATACTTAAGGCTATCCATTGATATCTTAATGAGGCTGGGAATACCCAAAGACATTCTTTCCATACTTGGAGCTCCTTTAACATCATGTTTTCCTAAACCTGCTACAGAACCTGGTTAATGTTTTTTGATGAATTTGTGGGATGGAGGGGGAAGGACACAGAGTTTTCTAGGTATTTCTTCACTCAGCTCTTATCTCTTCCTTCCATTTATTGAACACCTAGCATGATTATAGGAATACACAATAAAAGATGAAACAACCATAAATAGTCACAGCATTAATCAGATTAAGACAGGAGTGGAGAATGTGTAGCCCCCAGAAATTCCTGGACTTCAACAACTCTTCTCTGCCCCAACCAGAATCAGGCAGTGGTGAGAGATGCTGGAAATTGTAATTCAACAACACCATTTCAAAAATACTTAACTGTGGGGATATTGTTATGATGGCATACCAAAGTTGCTTTTTCCAAAAGGCAACTGTACTTCATTGGGTTTTTTTTTCTTTGAAAATGTTTTTGTCCTGCGGCCTTGGCATCATGGGAATATTTCAATACGGTTATTTTTAATGTGGTCGGAACATATAATTTCGATCCAATCCAAGCTAGTCCATCACGAAGTGTGCATTCATTCGAGTGGTTCTTAAACCACTCGTCAGTTTCTAGCGCTTCTCACAATTTTTTGAGTAAATCCCCCGAGAGTTCTGGCTCGGTTTTTGCCTGTGCTCTGGTAGTAGCAGGTGTTGCCAATTGTGTCGAGGGGATCATAGGTTGAACCACCTCCTTCTTGATGCTGTTGTACTGAGGCAATCTGGAAAGTGCGTCCGCCATGAAGTTCTTTCCACCAGGAAGGTAACGTAGGGTGAAATTGAAACGATTGAAATGTTGGGCCCAACGTGCCTGTTTTGGTGACAGTTTGCGTGGTGTTTTTAACGCCTCTAAATTCTTGTGATCAGTCCAAACTTCGAAAGGGTGCTTCGCTCCTTCTAAAAACTGTCTCCATGTTAACAAAGCCCATCTAACTGCAAAAGCCTCCTTCTCCCATATGGCCCATCTCCTTTCTGCTTCTGATAGTTTACGGGACGTGTAGGCACAGGGTTGTAATACCCCGTTTTCATTCTTTTGCAAGAGTATTGCTCCTACAGCTACGTCACTGGCGTCAGCTTGTACTACAAAAGGTTGTTCCATGTCTGGGTGTTTGAGCACTGGTTCAGCTGCAAACAGCCGTTTCAATTTTTCGAAAGTGGCTTGACAGTCCATAGTCCATTCTAGTGGTTTCGAGGGTTTGGGCTTTACTTCCCCTTTCGTTTTTAGCAAGTCTGTAATTGGTAGTGTGATTTTCGCGAACGAGGGGATAAATTGTCTATAAAAGTTAGCAAACCCCAAGAAGCTCTGTAACTGTTTACGGGTGCGTGGTGCAGCCCATTCCAACACTGCCCGAACCTTTTCAGGGTCCATCTCTATTCCCTCATGCGATATACGATATCCAAGATAGTCGATTTTGTCTTGATGGAATTCACATTTAGAAAGTTTGGCATAGAGTTCAGCTGCTCTGAGTTTCTTCAAGACCGTCCGCACCAGTTTTACATGGTCGGCCATGTTGTCAGAATAGATCAGAATGTCATCCAAGTAGACCAACACCCCCTTATACAGGTGCTCATGCAACACTTCGTTGATCAACTGCATGAATACAGCAGGGGCTCCCTGTAGTCCAAAAGGGAGCACTCTGAACTGGAAGCATCCCAGTGGGCAATTAAATGCTGTTTTCCATTCATCCCCCTCTTTTATTCTCACTCGGTAGTATGCCTCTCTTAAATCAAGTTTGGTGAAAATTTTCCCCTTCCCTAAATGGGCTAACATGTCCTTCATAAGTGGGAGGGGGTAGACATTTTCTACGCAAATCGCGTTGATATTTCTATAATTGACCACCAAACGAAAGGATCCATCTTTCTTTTCGCGGAACATTACTGGCGCCGCCACCTTGGGTTTGGCTCGTTCGATGAATCCCCGTTCTAGGTTCTTGTCAATAAAATTTCGCAATTCCCCCAATTCTCGAGGTGTCATGGGGTAAATTTTTGGTTTAGGAAGCTTCACCCCAGGGAGTATTTCAATGGTGCAGTCGGTAGCCCTGTGGGGAGGCAGAGCATCCGATGCCTTTTCGCTAAAGACTTCCTTGAGATCCCAATATTCCTTTGGAATCTTCTCTTCTCCCTCAATATAGTCAATGGCTACTGCCGCCCTTTCTGGTTTTATGTCATCCCTCAAAGGGGGGGGGCTCCCTTCCCCGGATTTGGTTCTGCCGTGCGGATGCGCCGGACCCCCGTCTTCCAATTCACCCGTGGGTTCCATTTTTGAAGCCAGGGCAGTCCTAGAATGAGGGGTCTCTCCATACCAGGGGCCACAATAAATCTGAGATTCTCTACATGATTCCCCAACTGCAATTCAAGGGGTTCAGTCATAAAACTAGCTGGGCCCCCTCCTGCAATCGACCCATCTAATTTACAGAACACAATGGGTCTTTTTAAGGTTTTTAGTCTTAGGCCCATTTCCTCCACCACCTTGGGGCTAATTATGCACCTAGTGCACCCCGAATCCAATAGAGCTAACATTTGCTCATGGGCCCCTGTGGATGGCACCCTTACTTCTACGGGGATGAATAAGGGTTCTTCCATGTGACTCACCCGATCGTCGGTGTCGGAGTCGGAGTCCGTCTCGCTGTCTTCATCGTGGGTCGGAGTTCCCAACTCAACCTGGTGTCGGGGAGCAAACTCAACGACTTCTCCTTTCAGGGCGGTGCCATGGGTTTTGGCGGGTATTTTGTCGCCTTTCTTCGGCCCGGCCCCGGCAGCTTTTGGCAGTGGCTTGGAGAAGCATTCGGCAGCCCGGTGTCCTTCCTTCCCACATTTGAAACAGGTGAAGGGCTTTGACTTGGGTTTGAATTCGGCCTTCCCCCCAGCCATCTTTGGTGCCCCCTTACGGTGGAAGGAAGATGACTGGTCCCCCATACGCCCTCCTCGGAGTTGGCTCCGTCTCAGTTCGATCTCCACATCCTCAGCTACTATGTACCATCTCTGCAAATCTTCGGGGACCCCCATACTTCTACAGTCTCGATATATCTCTTCATTCAACCCATCTTTGAAACTCTCCAAAAGAGCCATTTCTGACCAGCCTGTCATATAGGGTGCCAGTTCACGAAACGCTTGGATATACTCTGCCACCGGTCTCCGGCCCTGCTGGATGCTCTTCATCCTGAGTCTCGCCTTTCGTTCAGCTAAGTGGTCTTCAAAACGCCTTCTAAGGGCCCCCATGAACTGGTTGTAATTTCTCAGCAGGAGGGAGTTGTTATTGTGGAGAACCACCATCCACTCAGCGGCTACTCCCTCTAAGGCGTTCGTGACACTTCTCACTCTGGCAGCATCTGATACGTAGTCCTCCCCCCAATCCTGCATGTGGTTCCACACTTGGGTCAGGAAAAATCCCAAGGTTTTTGGATTTCCATCATACTTCCCAGGAAGGGGGGGGGGGGGATTTTTGGCTTTTTACGTCTGCGAGGGGGGCCCCTGCAAGGCTGGGGTTCTCTGGCCGGCTGCATCTCTCCCTTGAGCTGCCGAAGCCTGGGATGTTTCTTCCTCAAAATCTTCCTCTCCCCCACAGGCTGTCTCTTCTGGCTCCCCCCTGGGGCCTTCTCCCCCCTTCTCCACAGGAATCCCAAAAGACTCATGGTTTTTTCTGCTTTCTTCCACATCACGGATAAGCTGCAAGGCTTGTTCCATCATGAGACGTTCCTTTTGCTCTTGCATCCACACTGCCTCTTTTTTATGGGGTCTGGAAGTAGTCACTCCCCGGGGGTTCTCCCCCAAGTCCGGTAGCCTCCCCACTCCTTTCGACCATCTGGCTTCCTCCGGCTCTAATTGGAGTTTTTCCAACCATTCCGCATTCTCTTTCTCCGCTTGGAGGGCGGCTGCAGTTGAACTCGCTGCCCCCATTTGTTCTCCATCACTCTCTCGATCTGACATAATTTGGATTTACAGTCCCCTCGGTTTTTGTCCGGGATGACTGGATGTGACTTCCAGCTTAATGTCAGGTGTGCTTCCTTCGATATCCTGGAAAGAAAAACCCAAACTCAATATTTTAAAGAGATTAGTACTTTTACTGAATATGAAATGATCGCAACCCAGGTAAAGCTGGAAGTGAGCAAAACGCGCAAAATAGCATCTAGTAAGCTCCCCGCCCCCCCGGTGTCCATTGACCATCATCCAATCCAAAGGTCTCCCAAAGGTCAGGTGGCATCACGTCTGGCAACGTCATTCATCAGGAATGTAGGGCAGTTGGTCAGCCGGCCCCTTTGGAGATTCACTTTCGTTTCTTGGAAAGACACCTCCTGCATTGGAAAGACACCTCCTGCAATCTTCCCCCCCTTCGCCCCCTTAACTGGTCCCTCCCCCCAGTTTCTTATGGCAGCTGAAGCAGGCAAAGCTGAGGCTGACAGTTTTGCTTCTCATCCAAGAAGCTTCTTCAGTTCTGACTGTCAGTTAGCAAAAAAGCACCTTTGAAACAACCATGACCTGGATGATTGAGAATCTCCATAGACCATTATGATGGAACATCTAGAAGGCCCTTGGAATATAGGGGAAGAAATAGAACCATTACCAAAGAGACACCTCAGCCCAGAGGAGGACGGAAGTGTGAGAAAGTGACTTGGAATAACACCACTTAATTATGCTAGGTGTAAATTGAACTGAAGAATTGCTTTAGCAGGCTTTTGAAATTTTCTATTTAATTTAATTTAATTTAATTTAATTTAATTTTTAATTTATTATTCAATTTATATGCCGCCCCTCTCCGAAGACTCTTATTAGCAATAAAGTTCCAAATGGTTCTTCTTTTTTAAGTATGCCTGCCTTGCAGGGTTTGACAATTGTTTGGAAAATTTGGTTCCCCAGTGATAAGGAAGTGCGGGGGGCGGGGTGTGTGGATGGGAATGAGGAGGCTTCCAGTGAGGATCATGGCAAACTAGACATCTCTGAAAGAGTGGAGATGACATTGAGAGTGGAGATGGCGGCCAGAGAGTCAATGCTAGCTGGCAAAAACTCTCTGGACAAAGGAGAGATCACGAGATTACCCACTTGCACTCTGGACAGCTACTCCTTGTGAGTAACTGCAGAAATAGAAGTTTGTGCAGTTGATTTGTGAGTTGAGCGTTGGGAGACAAAGGAATCCATTTAAGATCACAGCTGTAAAGTAGCTTATATGGACATAAAGTTCAGCCAAACATTTCTTAATCACTCTTGGAACTAATTAATTTATAGCTAAAGACAGAGGTGGGCTGCACTTACGTTCACAACGGGTTCGCTGTTTGTGAGCATGCGCATGTGTGCGCGTGCACTCGCTTCGCTCACATGTGCTCCTTTGGGACTGAAACAGAGCTTCAAACATGCTGCTAATCAACTCAGGCAGCTCCAGTGAGTACAGCAGGGGCAGCGCAGAACTCAGCTGGGCAGCATGGGCAGGGGAAACGAGCCAGAAAGTTAGTTATACTGTATATGGAAAGCATAGCACAAGGGCAGGTGGGCGGGCCCAGCCTGCGATGACAGCTAAGGGTTTGCCCGAACCCGCGCGACCATGCAGCAGCCCACCACTTGCTAAAGAGATTTTTTCTTTTCAGCAGGATAAAATTCCACTTGGTAGGTTATCATTTTTTTCTGGATTATAAAATAATGAAGAGAAAGGGGGTGTGAAGACTTAAGAACTTCTGACAAAAAGATTAGCAAGATGTTTTAAGAGTTTAAAATGGATAAAGGGGACAATTATTGTGTAAGATTGTTTTTTAGTGAAAATGCTTTTGAATGCTATCGAATGCCATTTGAGAGTAAATTATTAAAGGCACAGGAAAACAAAAAGGAGGAGGGGAAGGCTTGCCTTTTCCTTTTCCCTTAAGCTGGAAAGATTCGGAATTACCCACAATGGAGGAATGGTTGGTGAAGATGATGGAATTTGCTGAGATGGCTAAATTGACTTCTTTGTTCAAAGAAAAGACAATATTTATGTTTACTGTTAACTGGAAATCCTTTATACATTTTTTTTCTATTTTGTGTGAAGCAGGGAAAAAATGAACTTATAATTTATGGTTTTAATGATTAGAAAGAATAGATTATAGAAAAAAGTTATTTTGTAACAATAGAGCAAGAGGTAAATTTATAATTGTACTCATAACTGCTATAAAGAAAATTGGAAGTTACTTCTTTGTCCCTCTCTCTCTCTCTTTTTTTTGCTTTCACACTTTTAGCTCTTTCTTTGGTACCTGCATTCCTTTTTTTTCTTTTTCCTACTTTATATTAGTTTCTGTTTTTATCTCTCTCTCTATGAATAGAGAAGTGCAGGAAGTGGATAGTGGATTAAAACAGCTTGGATGATGGCACTCTGTGGGCTCCTGTGGCAATTGCGAGTCCTTTTTGTCTCTCTTTCCTTTAGGCTTCCCCAAACCTAACCACACAGCAAGAAGCAGAGCACCAGACCATCCAGTCATTGCACCAGGGCGGTGCCTTGACAAGCAAGTTCCTCAGCATGTTGTCTATTCCCAGTTGCCTTCTGGGGGTGGCCCTTGAGGGAGAGACCAACAATCAAGGGCACGCTTCCTTGCTTCAACATGTCTTGCTTCTGGAGCAGGCTCGACAACAGAATACACTGATTGCTGGTGAGCAAGTCAAGATGTGAATTAGCATAGTGAGTGTGTCAACAAGGGTTGGGCATGAGACAGAAAATGTAGTACTCAGCCACCATTGCTGGAAGCAGCTGAGAAATAAGGGGAGATGGAGTAGCTGGCACACCACTGTGTAGCATTCAATGAAAGTTAATGACATTTAAGGCGGTGAACATACCTAATATTCCTTCCCCCTCCTATTTTCCTCACAACAACAGCCCTGTGAGGTGAGTTGGGCTGAGAGAGAGTGACTGGCCCAAAGTCACCCAGCTGGTTTTCATGCCTAAGGCAGGACTAGAACTTAGGTTCTCCTGGTTTTTAGCCTGGTGCCTTAACCACTAGACCAAACTGGCTCTCGTTGTCCAGTATCTATCTTGGGCAGTGCTATTAATTGACCAAACATGTACCCATGGCAGCTCTTCCTACCTGCCTGAGGCAGTTCACTTGTGAGACTAGATGACGGAGAACTGGAAACCTGTGTCTACCGCAAACACAAACACACACAGACCAGATCCTCAGCTTCTCAAGCAACCACCCCACTGCACACAAAAGAAGCTGTGTCCAGACCCTGTTCAGAAGGGCCAGGACACACTGCAGCACCACAACACTAAGAAAAGCAGACGAGAAATGGCTGCTTGACGTCTTTCTCCATAACGGCTAGCCAAAAAACTTCATATTCTGACACACAGCACCCAAAACACACCACACCACACAGCCAACCATCACACAAAAACTAACCCTACCATACTCAAAAGGGGTGTCAGAAATGACAGCCAGAATTCTCCAACCCCTAGGAATAGTAATAGCTCACAAACACAAAGCCACACTCCGCCAGGAACTACCCAGAACCAAAGACAAGATACAGAAGGATGAAGGAAAGAATGTAATCTACAAAATCAACTGTTATCATTGCAACCAATTCTACATGGGAGAAACATCACATCAATTAAAAACCAGGATCCATGAACACCAGCAGGCAGTCAAACACCACAATCCCAAATCCTTAATCTCTACCCACACGGACACCAAACAGCTCCTGTTCGATTGGAGCAACACAAAAACCATCAGCCACGCTACCACCTGCCACACTCGCAAGTTCATCGAAGCCTGGCACTCCATAAGCAATTCCAGAGACAGCACAGACCCTAAACCAACCCACAAAACCCCACCAGCAGTTCACCTCCCAATGACCCTGACGTGATGTAACCTCCTTATCACAAAGACCCATCACAAGACTCACTGATGACTCACACCTGACTCATCACAAAACCCATCACAAGACCCTCACTCGACACACCACACCAAAAGAACACTGACATCCCCTAAACTCCGCTAAAATGTTCAGAAACCAACCCACAAGATCGGAGAACGAACCTTCACCCTCATATAGTAATACAATCAAGATTTTTTTCACCAAGGGCCTGCAGTGTAACCCCATTGTTGTAGGGCTCATGTCTGACGAACAAGCAATAACAAGTTTTTTGTACATCTACAAAAGAAATTTGTGGGCAGAATCTGTTTTCTGAGGATTGCTGCAGCGCTATAAAGGAAACAGCTTTATCATTGAGTATTAAAGATACTCAAGACTGATTCAAGTATTAATGAATCAGTATTGCAATCCTGAGAGAGTTTGCTTGAAATGCAGAACATAGTTTACCTAGTTTTTATTATCAGGAAGAATTGTTGAAATCAGGAAGATGGACACAATTTAATCAATCAAGAAATCTGTATTCCATTAAGAGTTTCTTGAATGGAGAATCCAGAGCCAACCAAAAGAGTCAGATTGATGATTATGAGTTTGTGATTGACTGCAAATCATCAGTCAGTAACATATTTCCAGGTTGTATATTGCATTCCATACCACATATGATAAACCACCCTATCTGAAAAAATTAACTTGTTTCTTCACTGTAGGGAGCATTTATTTACTTGGGATTCCACTTCATGCCCACAGCTCTCCTAGAAGGCAGATATTCCTACTTTCCCTTGCTTAACCATGAATGTATCTGTGGTAATAGAATAATCAAAGGACAGTATAAGGACCTGCCTCAGCTATCTTCTCAGGAAAGCATGACTCTTGAAACCAGCAGTATTTCAAATGGAAACTTTTACTGAGAGAAAGTGATTGCAGAGAAGTCAGGCGGAATCTGAAGTTCCTGCACAAAGTGTTAAACTCTTTTTCCCTGTTCAAACCCCACCCCCAGTCCATCAGTAGCCAATACAATGCCACAAAAGTGTTTTGAGAACTCTGAGACGTTAGCTTGATAGCAGTTCACTCTCAGGGTGCTACGACCTTGGTAACAGGCTGGAACCAGCTGGGAGGAAGCCCATCCATCACACAGACCTGCCCCCTCTCCCTAGATCCCACACATTACAGCAAAAGCGAAAGCATGCAAGGAATTCGGCTCTGACTTCCCTCCCCCTTCAGAATGGCAGCGTCCCTAAGGGGACCTGACAGGTTATTTGTTCTCCTGCCAAATACATGTAAATCTAAAAAGGAACTTTTTGTCCTATCTTATCCAGCAATGAAATAGCTTCACGGATATTGAAATAGCTATAAAGGTTTTGATGGATAAAACTTTTCATTACAAAGCAGATTGCCAAATTTGCTGTAGCAGCCAGAAAAGTGCAAGCAAGTTTTCTTTCTGGAATTGCAGTTGATTGCAAAGGGGATAAATGTGCAGCAGTTTTATGCTTTGAAATCTAGTTTTTATTGGTTTTAGAGTAATTTAAAGAGTAGAATAGAATAGAAAATAGAATAGAAATTAGAAGAGAGAAGAGAGAAGAGAAGAGAAATAAGAAGAGAAGAAGAGAAGAGGAGAAGAGGAGAAGAGGAGAAGAGGAGAAGAGGAGAAGAGGAGAAGAGGAGAAGAGGAGAAGAGAAGAGAAGAGAAGAGAAGAGAAGAGAAGAGAAGAGAAGAGAAGAGAAGAGAAGAGAAGAGAAGAGAAGAGTTGGTAGGGACCTTGGAGGTCTTCAAGTCCAACCCCCTGCTTAGGCAGGAAACCCTATACCATTTCAGAGAAATGGTTGCCCAATCTCTTCTTAAAAACCTCCAGTGTTGGAGCATTCACAAGTTCTGGAGGCAAGTTGTTCCACCGATTAATTGTTCTAACTGAGCTCGACTCCCTCTTCTTTGTGGCAGCCCCTCAGATATTGGAACACTGCTATCATGTCACCCCTAGTCCTTCTTTTCTTTAAACTAGACATACCCAATTCCAGCAACCGTTCTTTATATGTTTTAGCCTCCAGTCCCCTAATCATCTTTGTTGCTCTTCTCTGCACTCTTTCTAGAGTCTCAAGATCTTTTTTACAGTGTGGTGACCAAAACTGGATGCAGTATTCCAAGTGTGGCCTTACCAAGGCATTATAAAGTGGTATTAACACTTCACGTGATCTTGATTCTATCCCTCTGTTTATGCAGCCTAGAACTGTGTTGGCTTTTTTGGCAGCTGCAGCACACCGCTGGCTGATATGTAAATGATTGTCCACTAGGACTCCCAAGATCCCTCTCACAGTTACTACTATTGAGCGAAGTACCACATATACTGTACCTGTGCATTTTGTTTTTCTTGCCTAAATGTAGAACCTTACTTTTTTCACCATTGAATTTCATTTTGTTAGATAGCGCCCAATGTTCAAGTCTGTCAAGATCCTTCTGTATCTTAAGCCTATCTTCTGGAGTGTTGGTTATTCCTGCTAGCTTGGTGTCGTCTGCAAATTTGATGAGTTCCCATCTATCCCCTTGTCCAAATCATTGATGAAGATGTTGAAGAGTACTGGGCCTAAAACAGAGCCTTGGGGTACCCCACTGCATACTTCTCTCCAAGTTCCATTGAGGACTACATGCTGAGTGCGTTTGGTCAGCCAGTTACGAATCCATCTGGTGGTGATGCTGTCTAACCCACATTTTTCTATCTTATCAAGTAGTAGATTATGGTCTACTTTATCAGTTGCCTTACTGAAGTCCAAGTAAATTATATTCACAGCATTCCTCTGGTCCACTAATTTTGTCACTTTGTCAAAGAATGCAATAAGATTAGTCTGGCATGATCTGTTTTTGACAAACCCATGTTGCGTTTTGGTTATGACTTTGTTTGCTTCTAGGTGTTTGCTAATTGGTACATTTTTAAACTTCAGCTATTTTGTCTATTTAATTGCAAAGACCTTTGGCTAAAAGCAAATAAACTTTTATCTTTCATCTTATTGCATTCTTTCTCCTATAGAAGCTTCCTCTAGGTCAGTGGCAGTGATAGGTGCTCTTGTAAGCAAGCCTTTCTAATTGCAGCTTTGGCATAACCTTCATTTCTACAAAATCAGACCTACAGCCACCCAGACAACTTTGGGATTTTGAGGGGCAAATCAAAATATGAACTTTGTGAAACTGCACATATTCCAGCTGTTGTACTACTAATACCTCCATGCAAATACAAAGAAAGATGAGATCTAGTTATGTGGCTTATGATTTTTCATTTTTAAATGAAATCTTGTTAGATCGGCGCAGGAATGAAGACGTGACCAGCTCGTTACATGGGTAACTTTATTAACAGCAACAGTAGCAAGACTGCCGTGCGCTGCCGGAGCTCTCCTTATATTCGCTCCGGCAGACGCACCGCCCCCTGACAGGGATTCAAACTTTCCCGCCTGGTGGCTGGCAGCCAATCCGGGCGGATGTCCTTATAAGGACATAACACTCCTCCCCCCTAGTCCAAAGAAAAAAACGTTCAGTGTTCGTCAATAAACGTGACGTAGTCCTGCAGGTACGTAGGACGCCTAGGCACCCTACTTGACCTGCGCAGTCTCATTTCTCCCGTGTTCCCGCCCTGGACGGACGGGGTTCCTGTGGCTCCTGGATCCTTCCCCGGAACCGGGCTCGGTTCGGCTGGCGAGTGTGCGGGGTCACCCTCAGCGCCTCCGGCCGGACCGCAGATCTTGGATGGCTGGTTCTGGTGGTCTTCCTCCTGGCCTGTGGATCTTTCACCTCGGCGGTGCTGTTCGGTTCCGACCCGGGAAGAGCGTCTGAGTCTCGGTAAGACCCCGGCTGTCACTTGCTCCTCCTCGGTCTCCCGGTGGCTGCGGTTCTGCTGCGGCCCGGCCCGCTGTGGTCTGGAGGGTGGTTCGGGCCGGTGCCCTTGGGTCCGGTCTGCCCGCTGTGGGTGGTGTTGGCTCGGGTAGCGGTGTCCGACCTTGCAGGGTTGGCGTAGGTCTCCCTGGCCCGGCAGGCGTTGGCCTTCCCCGTCGGGTTGGTGGTGGTCGACCTGGTCGGGGTGTCGTTGTTGGGATACCTCCTCGGGTCGGTGGAGGTCTCCCCTGCCGGGGTGGCGCAGGCCTCCCTGGCCGGGTTGTTGTCGGCTTTCCCTTCCCCCTAGTCCCTGGTCTACCGCCCGTTGGTGGTCGGGGTCGTCTGGGTTGGGTTGTTGTTGTTGCCGGGTTGTTTCTTGTGTTGGTTGGGGATCCCTCTCGCCGGGGAGTCGTGTGCCACCCTCGCCCATGTGCTGTGGTGTGCCCATCTGCGATGGTCCCCGGTCTACTCGCCTTGCGTTGAGGTCTCCCTGGTAGGGCTGCCGTGGGTTGCCTTCACTGGTAGGTTGCGGTGCTTCCCTTCTGGGCAGGTCCCGGTCTACCTGCGGGCTGGGTCGGGGGTCCCTGGGTCTGTTGTGCCGGGTGCCCACCTGGCCGGGTTGGTGTTGCCATCCCCCGTGCGGTTGGCCCCGGTCTACCTCGCTGCACTGCCGGCGTGACAGTGCCTGGTAGTGTGCTGGGCCGACCTCGTCGGTATGTGGTAGGCCTACCTCGTCTGGGTATGGTAGGCCTCCCTCGTCAGGCTGGTTTTCGTTTGCTCCCCCCCACCTTTTCCGGAGTTGGTCGATGTGACGTCTCACGACCTGTCCATCTTCCAACTCGACGGTGTAGGATTTGGGGCCGGTTGTGCTGGCAATCTTCCCTTTCAGCCACTTAGGAGAGCCGTTGAAATTCAGCGCGAAAACTGAATCTCCTTTGCTGAACGCGCGAAGCGGCCGGCTGGCGGTTGCGGTCACTTCCGGGCTGTATTGGGGGTGCAGCCGGTCCAAGGGTGACCTCAACCTTCTGCCCATGAGGAGTTCGGCCGGGCTCTTGTGGGTGGTGGCATGCGGCGTGATGTGCTGGGTGAGGAGGAAGTTGTCTATGCGTTCTTGCCAGTCTCCCGGGCCCATCTTGGTGAGGGCTTCTTTTGTGAGCCGGACCATCCGTTCCGCTTGTCCGTTTCCGGCCGGCCTGTACGGAGCGGAGAGGGCATGGCGGATGCCCAGTCCTGCCAGGAAGGACTCCATGGCCAGGGATGTGAGCTGGGGGCCGTTGTCCGAGACCAGCACGTCCGGTAGTCCGTGTGTGGCAAACAGGCGGCGCAGGGCTCGGATCGTCGCTTCTGTTGTGGTAGATGCCATGGGTATCACCTCGAGCCACTTGGAGAAGGCATCTACCACGATGAGGAGGTGTCGCCCCTGCATCGGGCCCGCGAAGTCGATGTGGACCCTCGACCAGGGGTTGCTGGGGGTCTCCCAGTTTGTGACTTCGGATTTCGGTGGCGCAGGGCGGACTTCTTGGCACGGGTCACATCTGGAGACCCATTGTTCGATGTCTCTGTCCAGTGAGGGCCACCAGACGTAACTCCGTGCCAGGGCCTTCATGCGTACGATGCCCGGGTGCCCGTTGTGCAGTGTCTCTAGCGTCCGCCGTTGCAGAGTGCTTGGAATCAGCACCCTGTCTCCCCATAGCAGACAGCCCTTTATGGTGGACAGCTCCGTCTGTTTCCTGGTGAACGGGCTGAACCTCTCTTCCGTCTGTTTCGATGGCCACCCCCTGAGGATCCAGGACCTTACTTGGCGGAGGGTGGGGTCTCTCTGGGTGTGTGCGGCCACATCTGCGGAGGAGACTGGACAGCTGGCGTCGTCATCTATGTGGAATAGATGGAGCGTGGGGGCTGGGTCTTCCACCGGGTTCTTCGATGGGCATCTACTGAGTGCGTCGGCGTTTCCTATGGCTGTGCCTGGCTGGTGCACGAGCCTATAGGAGTAGCCGGCCAGGAAGATGGCCCATCTCGTCATCCGCGGGGACATGAAGGTCGGGGTGGGTTGGTCGCCTGCGAGGAGTCCCAGGAGTGGCTTGTGATCGGTGACTATGGTGAAGCGTCTTCCATAGAGATATTCGTGGAAGCGCTTCACTCCTGCCACGATGGCCAGGGCTTCTTTGTCCAGCTGACTGTAGTTCCGTTCTGCTCCGGACATGGTCTTCGAGAAATATGCGATTGGGGCTTCGGTGCCATTGGGCAGTTCGTGGCTGAGGACTGCCCCCACCCCGTAGGGCGACGCATCACAGGTCAGCTTGATGGGGAGCGTCTCGCTGTATTGGATGAGGACGCTTTTGGACGTCAATAGTCCTTTGATGGCCCGGAACGCTGCTTCCTCTTCCTGGCCCCACTTCCAGGGCGCCGATTTCCCCAGCAGGCGGTGAAGTGGCTCAGCAACTGTGGCTTTCTGTTTTAGAAAGATTGCATAGAAGTTGAGCAACCCAAGGAATGCCTGAAGCTCCGTTTTGTTTTTTGGGCTTGGAGCTTCATGGATTGCTTCCACTTTTGATTTGGTGGGGTGGATGCCCGTGCTATCGATGAGATAGCCCAGGAACTCGACTTCCTGTACTCCTATGATGCACTTGTCCCGCCTGACTCTCAAACCCTTGGCCTTGAACCGCTGCAGGACAAGCCTGAGCCTTTCAAGGAGTTGGGCTCTTGAGTCCCCGGAGATGAGCACATCGTCGAAGTAAGGCACCACCCCTGGAACGCCTTGGAGCAGGCGTTCCATCATGGATTGGAAGATGCCGGGGGCAGCGCTGACTCCAAATTGGAGGCGGTTGCATTTGAATGCCCCCCTGTGCGTGACAATTGTTTGTGCCTCCGCCGTTTTTTCATCCACTGGCAATTGCTGGTAAGCCTGGGCCAGGTCCAGTTTAGCGAATATTGAGCCAGATCCCAGGGAATGCAGCAGGTGTTGCACTACTGGGACTGGGTATGCGCTCTGTGCCAACGCCTTGTTGATGGTACAACGGTAGTCGGCTCAGATACGCACAGACCCATCATGCTTCAGCGGGGTCACAATGGGGGTCTCCCATGAGGCATGATCGATCGGTTCCAGGACGCCCTGGGCGATCAGCTTATCCAGCTGTTCGTCTACTTTCGGCCGCAGGGCGAATGGAACTCGGCGGGGCTTGAGCCTAATTGGGGTGACTCCCTTATCCAGATTGAAAGAGATTGGCCTCCCCACAAATTTCCCCAGCTTACCATCGAAGACTTCCTTGAACTCTTCGATGAGGTTGTCGAGTTCGTCCCTGCCAATTTGGTTGATGCCTTCGATTGAAAGCCCCAGCGGCTTGAACCACTCCACTCCTAGCAGGTTCGGACGGCTGTCCTTTACGACGGTGATGGGGAGCTTGCCTTCGAACTGCTTGTAGGTGACTTGGATGTTGGCTCTTCCTAACACTCCGATGGGGTTTCCCCCAAAATCGACGAGCTTGGAGTGTAGTGGCTTCAGCTCTCGCTTGGTGATGCTGGGTTGCAGGCGCTTCAACTGCTGCCAGTCCATGATGGAGTAGACCGAGCCCGAGTCTACCTCCATTGTGCATGGTGCTCCCTCCACGTGGATGGTCACGTGGAACTTGGTGGCATTGTCTGATGTCGTGTGAGCGATGGTCGTCTGGTGGACCGCTCCGCTCTGGGGAAATTCGTCGTCTCTGCGTCTGGAAGGGCCAGAGGACCGTTTGGATGACCTCTGGTAATCCTTCCGATTCTCGCGGGGACGGTGGCTGGAGGGCTCTGGGGCTGGTTCCTCAGCTCTGCAAGCTTCGGCGATGTGACCCCTTCTGTTGCAGCGTCGGCAGGTCGCATCTCTCCACTTGCAGGTTGCTCTGGCATGGTCCCCTCTGCAGCTGGCGCAGCGCTCCCCCTTGTAGTTCCGTTGGGCGGTTTCCCGCCTTGGGGGTCTGGATACCTTGTGGACGGTGGATTCTCCCTCCGATTCGGATCCAGCTGTGGAATCCTCTGTTGACGATTGCGCTGTGGAGCGAATCTTGTGGATTCCCTTTGCTCTGCTTACTGCGGCAGCTGCTTTCTCTGACAAAAAGATTAGCAAGATGTTTTAAGAGTTTAAAATGGATAAAGGGGACAATTATTGTGTAAGATTGTTTTTTAGTGAAAATGCTTTTGAATGCTATCGAATGCCATTTGAGAGTAAATTATTAAAGGCACAGGAAAACAAAAAGGAGGAGGGGAAGGCTTGCCTTTTCCTTTTCCCTTAAGCTGGAAAGATTCGGAATTACCCACAATGGAGGAATGGTTGGTGAAGATGATGGAATTTGCTGAGATGGCTAAATTGACTTCTTTGTTCAAAGAAAAGACAATATTTATGTTTACTGTTAACTGGAAATCCTTTATACATTTTTTTTCTATTTTGTGTGAAGCAGGGAAAAAATGAACTTATAATTTATGGTTTTAATGATTAGAAAGAATAGATTATAGAAAAAAGTTATTTTGTAACAATAGAGCAAGAGGTAAATTTATAATTGTACTCATAACTGCTATAAAGAAAATTGGAAGTTACTTCTTTGTCCCTCTCTCTCTCTCTTTTTTTTGCTTTCACACTTTTAGCTCTTTCTTTGGTACCTGCATTCCTTTTTTTTCTTTTTCCTACTTTATATTAGTTTCTGTTTTTATCTCTCTCTCTATGAATAGAGAAGTGCAGGAAGTGGATAGTGGATTAAAACAGCTTGGATGATGGCACTCTGTGGGCTCCTGTGGCAATTGCGAGTCCTTTTTGTCTCTCTTTCCTTTAGGCTTCCCCAAACCTAACCACACAGCAAGAAGCAGAGCACCAGACCATCCAGTCATTGCACCAGGGCGGTGCCTTGACAAGCAAGTTCCTCAGCATGTTGTCTATTCCCAGTTGCCTTCTGGGGGTGGCCCTTGAGGGAGAGACCAACAATCAAGGGCACGCTTCCTTGCTTCAACATGTCTTGCTTCTGGAGCAGGCTCGACAACAGAATACACTGATTGCTGGTGAGCAAGTCAAGATGTGAATTAGCATAGTGAGTGTGTCAACAAGGGTTGGGCATGAGACAGAAAATGTAGTACTCAGCCACCATTGCTGGAAGCAGCTGAGAAATAAGGGGAGATGGAGTAGCTGGCACACCACTGTGTAGCATTCAATGAAAGTTAATGACATTTAAGGCGGTGAACATACCTAATATTCCTTCCCCCTCCTATTTTCCTCACAACAACAGCCCTGTGAGGTGAGTTGGGCTGAGAGAGAGTGACTGGCCCAAAGTCACCCAGCTGGTTTTCATGCCTAAGGCAGGACTAGAACTTAGGTTCTCCTGGTTTTTAGCCTGGTGCCTTAACCACTAGACCAAACTGGCTCTCGTTGTCCAGTATCTATCTTGGGCAGTGCTATTAATTGACCAAACATGTACCCATGGCAGCTCTTCCTACCTGCCTGAGGCAGTTCACTTGTGAGACTAGATGACGGAGAACTGGAAACCTGTGTCTACCGCAAACACAAACACACACAGACCAGATCCTCAGCTTCTCAAGCAACCACCCCACTGCACACAAAAGAAGCTGTGTCCAGACCCTGTTCAGAAGGGCCAGGACACACTGCAGCACCACAACACTAAGAAAAGCAGACGAGAAATGGCTGCTTGACGTCTTTCTCCATAACGGCTAGCCAAAAAACTTCATATTCTGACACACAGCACCCAAAACACACCACACCACACAGCCAACCATCACACAAAAACTAACCCTACCATACTCAAAAGGGGTGTCAGAAATGACAGCCAGAATTCTCCAACCCCTAGGAATAGTAATAGCTCACAAACACAAAGCCACACTCCGCCAGGAACTACCCAGAACCAAAGACAAGATACAGAAGGATGAAGGAAAGAATGTAATCTACAAAATCAACTGTTATCATTGCAACCAATTCTACATGGGAGAAACATCACATCAATTAAAAACCAGGATCCATGAACACCAGCAGGCAGTCAAACACCACAATCCCAAATCCTTAATCTCTACCCACACGGACACCAAACAGCTCCTGTTCGATTGGAGCAACACAAAAACCATCAGCCACGCTACCACCTGCCACACTCGCAAGTTCATCGAAGCCTGGCACTCCATAAGCAATTCCAGAGACAGCACAGACCCTAAACCAACCCACAAAACCCCACCAGCAGTTCACCTCCCAATGACCCTGACGTGATGTAACCTCCTTATCACAAAGACCCATCACAAGACTCACTGATGACTCACACCTGACTCATCACAAAACCCATCACAAGACCCTCACTCGACACACCACACCAAAAGAACACTGACATCCCCTAAACTCCGCTAAAATGTTCAGAAACCAACCCACAAGATCGGAGAACGAACCTTCACCCTCATATAGTAATACAATCAAGATTTTTTTCACCAAGGGCCTGCAGTGTAACCCCATTGTTGTAGGGCTCATGTCTGACGAACAAGCAATAACAAGTTTTTTGTACATCTACAAAAGAAATTTGTGGGCAGAATCTGTTTTCTGAGGATTGCTGCAGCGCTATAAAGGAAACAGCTTTATCATTGAGTATTAAAGATACTCAAGACTGATTCAAGTATTAATGAATCAGTATTGCAATCCTGAGAGAGTTTGCTTGAAATGCAGAACATAGTTTACCTAGTTTTTATTATCAGGAAGAATTGTTGAAATCAGGAAGATGGACACAATTTAATCAATCAAGAAATCTGTATTCCATTAAGAGTTTCTTGAATGGAGAATCCAGAGCCAACCAAAAGAGTCAGATTGATGATTATGAGTTTGTGATTGACTGCAAATCATCAGTCAGTAACATATTTCCAGGTTGTATATTGCATTCCATACCACATATGATAAACCACCCTATCTGAAAAAATTAACTTGTTTCTTCACTGTAGGGAGCATTTATTTACTTGGGATTCCACTTCATGCCCACAGCTCTCCTAGAAGGCAGATATTCCTACTTTCCCTTGCTTAACCATGAATGTATCTGTGGTAATAGAATAATCAAAGGACAGTATAAGGACCTGCCTCAGCTATCTTCTCAGGAAAGCATGACTCTTGAAACCAGCAGTATTTCAAATGGAAACTTTTACTGAGAGAAAGTGATTGCAGAGAAGTCAGGCGGAATCTGAAGTTCCTGCACAAAGTGTTAAACTCTTTTTCCCTGTTCAAACCCCACCCCCAGTCCATCAGTAGCCAATACAATGCCACAAAAGTGTTTTGAGAACTCTGAGACGTTAGCTTGATAGCAGTTCACTCTCAGGGTGCTACGACCTTGGTAACAGGCTGGAACCAGCTGGGAGGAAGCCCATCCATCACACAGACCTGCCCCCTCTCCCTAGATCCCACACATTACAGCAAAAGCGAAAGCATGCAAGGAATTCGGCTCTGACTTCCCTCCCCCTTCAGAATGGCAGCGTCCCTAAGGGGACCTGACAGGTTATTTGTTCTCCTGCCAAATACATGTAAATCTAAAAAGGAACTTTTTGTCCTATCTTATCCAGCAATGAAATAGCTTCACGGATATTGAAATAGCTATAAAGGTTTTGATGGATAAAACTTTTCATTACAAAGCAGATTGCCAAATTTGCTGTAGCAGCCAGAAAAGTGCAAGCAAGTTTTCTTTCTGGAATTGCAGTTGATTGCAAAGGGGATAAATGTGCAGCAGTTTTATGCTTTGAAATCTAGTTTTTATTGGTTTTAGAGTAATTTAAAGAGTAGAATAGAATAGAAAATAGAATAGAAATTAGAAGAGAGAAGAGAGAAGAGAAGAGAAATAAGAAGAGAAGAAGAGAAGAAGAGAAGAGGAGAAGAGGAGAAGAGGAGAAGAGGAGAAGAGGAGAAGAGGAGAAGAGAAGAGAAGAGAAGAGAAGAGAAGAGAAGAGAAGAGAAGAGAAGAGAAGAGAAGAGAAGAGAAGAGTTGGTAGGGACCTTGGAGGTCTTCAAGTCCAACCCCCTGCTTAGGCAGGAAACCCTATACCATTTCAGAGAAATGGTTGCCCAATCTCTTCTTAAAAACCTCCAGTGTTGGAGCATTCACAAGTTCTGGAGGCAAGTTGTTCCACCGATTAATTGTTCTAACTGAGCTCGACTCCCTCTTCTTTGTGGCAGCCCCTCAGATATTGGAACACTGCTATCATGTCACCCCTAGTCCTTCTTTTCTTTAAACTAGACATACCCAATTCCAGCAACCGTTCTTTATATGTTTTAGCCTCCAGTCCCCTAATCATCTTTGTTGCTCTTCTCTGCACTCTTTCTAGAGTCTCAAGATCTTTTTTACAGTGTGGTGACCAAAACTGGATGCAGTATTCCAAGTGTGGCCTTACCAAGGCATTATAAAGTGGTATTAACACTTCACGTGATCTTGATTCTATCCCTCTGTTTATGCAGCCTAGAACTGTGTTGGCTTTTTTGGCAGCTGCAGCACACCGCTGGCTGATATGTAAATGATTGTCCACTAGGACTCCCAAGATCCCTCTCACAGTTACTACTATTGAGCGAAGTACCACATATACTGTACCTGTGCATTTTGTTTTTCTTGCCTAAATGTAGAACCTTACTTTTTTCACCATTGAATTTCATTTTGTTAGATAGCGCCCAATGTTCAAGTCTGTCAAGATCCTTCTGTATCTTAAGCCTATCTTCTGGAGTGTTGGTTATTCCTGCTAGCTTGGTGTCGTCTGCAAATTTGATGAGTTCCCATCTATCCCCTTGTCCAAATCATTGATGAAGATGTTGAAGAGTACTGGGCCTAAAACAGAGCCTTGGGGTACCCCACTGCATACTTCTCTCCAAGTTCCATTGAGGACTACATGCTGAGTGCGTTTGGTCAGCCAGTTACGAATCCATCTGGTGGTGATGCTGTCTAACCCACATTTTTCTATCTTATCAAGTAGTAGATTATGGTCTACTTTATCAGTTGCCTTACTGAAGTCCAAGTAAATTATATTCACAGCATTCCTCTGGTCCACTAATTTTGTCACTTTGTCAAAGAATGCAATAAGATTAGTCTGGCATGATCTGTTTTTGACAAACCCATGTTGCGTTTTGGTTATGACTTTGTTTGCTTCTAGGTGTTTGCTAATTGGTACATTTTTAAACTTCAGCTATTTTGTCTATTTAATTGCAAAGACCTTTGGCTAAAAGCAAATAAACTTTTATCTTTCATCTTATTGCATTCTTTCTCCTATAGAAGCTTCCTCTAGGTCAGTGGCAGTGATAGGTGCTCTTGTAAGCAAGCCTTTCTAATTGCAGCTTTGGCATAACCTTCATTTCTACAAAATCAGACCTACAGCCACCCAGACAACTTTGGGATTTTGAGGGGCAAATCAAAATATGAACTTTGTGAAACTGCACATATTCCAGCTGTTGTACTACTAATACCTCCATGCAAATACAAAGAAAGATGAGATCTAGTTATGTGGCTTATGATTTTTCATTTTTAAATGAAATCTTGTTAGATCGGCGCAGGAATGAAGACGTGACCAGCTCGTTACATGGGTAACTTTATTAACAGCAACAGTAGCAAGACTGCCGTGCGCTGCCGGAGCTCTCCTTATATTCGCTCCGGCAGACGCACCGCCCCCTGACAGGGATTCAAACTTTCCCGCCTGGTGGCTGGCAGCCAATCCGGGCGGATGTCCTTATAAGGACATAACACTCCTCCCCCCTAGTCCAAAGAAAAAAACGTTCAGTGTTCGTCAATAAACGTGACGTAGTCCTGCAGGTACGTAGGACGCCTAGGCACCCTACTTGACCTGCGCAGTCTCATTTCTCCCGTGTTCCCGCCCTGGACGGACGGGGCTCCTGTGGCTCCTGGATCCTTCCCCGGAACCGGGCTCGGTTTGGCTGGCGAGTGTGCGGGGTCACCCTCAGCGCCTCCGGCCGGACCGCAGATCTTGGATGGCTGGTTCTGGTGGTCTTCCTCCTGGCCTGTGGATCTTTCGCCTCGGCGGTGCTGTTCGGTTCCGACCCGGGAAGAGCGTCTGAGTCTCGGTAAGACCCCGGCTGTCACTTGCTCCTCCTCGGTCTCCCGGTGGCTGCGGTTCTGCTGCGGCCCGGCCCGCTGTGGTCTGGAGGGTGGTTCGGGCCGGTGCCCTTGGGTCCGGTCTGCCCGCTGTGGGTGGTGTTGGCTTGGGTAGCGGTGTCCGACCTTGCAGGGTTGGCGTAGGTCTCCCTGGCCCGGCAGGCGTTGGCCTTCCCCGTCGGGTTGGTGGTGGTCGACCTGGTCGGGGTGTCGTTGTTGGGATACCTCCTCGGGTCGGTGGAGGTCTCCCCTGCCGGGGTGGCGCAGGCCTCCCTGGCCGGGTTGTTGTCGGCTTTCCCTTCCCCCTAGTCCCTGGTCTACCGCCCGTTGGTGGTCGGGGTCGTCTGGGTTGGGTTGTTGTTGTTGCCGGGTTGTTTCTTGTGTTGGTTGGGGATCCCTCTCGCCGGGGAGTCGTGTGCCACCCTCGCCCATGTGCTGTGGTGTGCCCATCTGCGATGGTCCCCGGTCTACTCGCCTTGCGTTGAGGTCTCCCTGGTAGGGCTGCCGTGGGTTGCCTTCACTGGTAGGTTGCGGTGCTTCCCTTCTGGGCAGGTCCCGGTCTACCTGCGGGCTGGGTCGGGGGTCCCTGGGTCTGTTGTGCCGGGTGCCCACCTGGCCGGGTTGGTGTTGCCATCCCCCGTGCGGTTGGCCCCGGTCTACCTCGCTGCACTGCCGGCGTGACAGTGCCTGGTAGTGTGCTGGGCCGACCTCGTCGGGATGTGGTAGGCCTACCTCGTCTGGGTATGGTAGGCCTCCCTCGTCAGGCTGGTTTTCGTTTGCTCCCCCCCACCTTTTCCGGAGTTGGTCGATGTGACGTCTCACGACCTGTCCATCTTCCAACTCGACGGTGTAGGATTTGGGGCCGGTTGTGCTGGCAATCTTCCCTTTCAGCCACTTAGGAGAGCCGTTGAAATTCAGCGCGAAAACTGAATCTCCTTTGCTGAACGCGCGAAGCGGCCGGCTGGCGGTTGCGGTCACTTCCGGGCTGTATTGGGGGTGCAGCCGGTCCAAGGGTGACCTCAACCTTCTGCCCATGAGGAGTTCGGCCGGGCTCTTGTGGGTGGTGGCATGCGGCGTGATGTGCTGGGTGAGGAGGAAGTTGTCTATGCGTTCTTGCCAGTCTCCCGGGCCCATCTTGGTGAGGGCTTCTTTTGTGAGCCGGACCATCCGTTCCGCTTGTCCGTTTCCGGCCGGCCTGTACGGAGCGGAGAGGGCATGGCGGATGCCCAGTCCTGCCAGGAAGGACTCCATGGCCAGGGATGTGAGCTGGGGGCCGTTGTCCGAGACCAGCACGTCCGGTAGTCCGTGTGTGGCAAACAGGCGGCGCAGGGCTCGGATCGTCGCTTCTGTTGTGGTAGATGCCATGGGTATCACCTCGAGCCACTTGGAGAAGGCATCTACCACGATGAGGAGGTGTCGCCCCTGCATCGGGCCCGCGAAGTCGATGTGGACCCTCGACCAGGGGTTGCTGGGGGTCTCCCAGTTTGTGACTTCGGATTTCGGTGGCGCAGGGCGGACTTCTTGGCACGGGTCACATCTGGAGACCCATTGTTCGATGTCTCTGTCCAGTGAGGGCCACCAGACGTAACTCCGTGCCAGGGCCTTCATGCGTACGATGCCCGGGTGCCCGTTGTGCAGTGTCTCTAGCGTCCGCCGTTGCAGAGTGCTTGGAATCAGCACCCTGTCTCCCCATAGCAGACAGCCCTTTATGGTGGACAGCTCCGTCTGTTTCCTGGTGAACGGGCTGAACCTCTCTTCCGTCTGTTTCGATGGCCACCCCCTGAGGATCCAGGACCTTACTTGGCGGAGGGTGGGGTCTCTCTGGGTGTGTGCGGCCACATCTGCGGAGGAGACTGGACAGCTGGCGTCGTCATCTATGTGGAATAGATGGAGCGTGGGGGCTGGGTCTTCCACCGGGTTCTTCGATGGGCATCTACTGAGTGCGTCGGCGTTTCCTATGGCTGTGCCTGGCTGGTGCACGAGCCTATAGGAGTAGCCGGCCAGGAAGATGGCCCATCTCGTCATCCGCGGGGACATGAAGGTCGGGGTGGGTTGGTCGCCTGCGAGGAGTCCCAGGAGTGGCTTGTGATCGGTGACTATGGTGAAGCGTCTTCCATAGAGATATTCGTGGAAGCGCTTCACTCCTGCCACGATGGCCAGGGCTTCTTTGTCCAGCTGACTGTAGTTCCGTTCTGCTCCGGACATGGTCTTCGAGAAATATGCGATTGGGGCTTCGGTGCCATTGGGCAGTTCGTGGCTGAGGACTGCCCCCACCCCGTAGGGCGACGCATCACAGGTCAGCTTGATGGGGAGCGTCTCGCTGTATTGGATGAGGACGCTTTTGGACGTCAATAGTCCTTTGATGGCCCGGAACGCTGCTTCCTCTTCCTGGCCCCACTTCCAGGGCGCCGATTTCCCCAGCAGGCGGTGAAGTGGCTCAGCAACTGTGGCTTTCTGTTTTAGAAAGATTGCATAGAAGTTGAGCAACCCAAGGAATGCCTGAAGCTCCGTTTTGTTTTTTGGGCTTGGAGCTTCATGGATTGCTTCCACTTTTGATTTGGTGGGGTGGATGCCCGTGCTATCGATGAGATAGCCCAGGAACTCGACTTCCTGTACTCCTATGATGCACTTGTCCCGCCTGACTCTCAAACCCTTGGCCTTGAACCGCTGCAGGACAAGCCTGAGCCTTTCAAGGAGTTGGGCTCTTGAGTCCCCGGAGATGAGCACATCGTCGAAGTAAGGCACCACCCCTGGAACGCCTTGGAGCAGGCGTTCCATCATGGATTGGAAGATGCCGGGGGCAGCGCTGACTCCAAATTGGAGGCGGTTGCATTTGAATGCCCCCCTGTGCGTGACAATTGTTTGTGCCTCCGCCGTTTTTTCATCCACTGGCAATTGCTGGTAAGCCTGGGCCAGGTCCAGTTTAGCGAATATTGAGCCAGATCCCAGGGAATGCAGCAGGTGTTGCACTACTGGGACTGGGTATGCGCTCTGTGCCAACGCCTTGTTGATGGTACAACGGTAGTCGGCTCAGATACGCACAGACCCATCATGCTTCAGCGGGGTCACAATGGGGGTCTCCCATGAGGCATGATCGATCGGTTCCAGGACGCCCTGGGCGATCAGCTTATCCAGCTGTTCGTCTACTTTCGGCCGCAGGGCGAATGGAACTCGGCGGGGCTTGAGCCTAATTGGGGTGACTCCCTTATCCAGATTGAAAGAGATTGGCCTCCCCACAAATTTCCCCAGCTTACCATCGAAGACTTCCTTGAACTCTTCGATGAGGTTGTCGAGTTCGTCCCTGCCAATTTGGTTGATGCCTTCGATTGAAAGCCCCAGCGGCTTGAACCACTCCACTCCTAGCAGGTTCGGACGGCTGTCCTTTACGACGGTGATGGGGAGCTTGCCTTCGAACTGCTTGTAGGTGACTTGGATGTTGGCTCTTCCTAACACTCCGATGGGGTTTCCCCCAAAATCGACGAGCTTGGAGTGTAGTGGCTTCAGCTCTCGCTTGGTGATGCTGGGTTGCAGGCGCTTCAACTGCTGCCAGTCCATGATGGAGTAGACCGAGCCCGAGTCTACCTCCATTGTGCATGGTGCTCCCTCCACGTGGATGGTCACGTGGAACTTGGTGGCATTGTCTGATGTCGTGTGAGCGATGGTCGTCTGGTGGACCGCTCCGCTCTGGGGAAATTCGTCGTCTCTGCGTCTGGAAGGGCCAGAGGACCGTTTGGATGACCTCTGGTAATCCTTCCGATTCTCGCGGGGACGGTGGCTGGAGGGCTCTGGGGCTGGTTCCTCAGCTCTGCAAGCTTCGGCGATGTGACCCCTTCTGTTGCAGCGTCGGCAGGTCGCATCTCTCCACTTGCAGGTTGCTCTGGCATGGTCCCCTCTGCAGCTGGCGCAGCGCTCCCCCTTGTAGTTCCGTTGGGCGGTTTCCCGCCTTGGGGGTCTGGATACCTTGTGGACGGTGGATTCTCCCTCCGATTCGGATCCAGCTGTGGAATCCTCTGTTGACGATTGCGCTGTGGAGCGAATCTTGTGGATTCCCTTTGCTCTGCTTACTGCGGCAGCTGCTTTCTCCGAGATTTCGGATGCGGTGGCTTCCTCCACCACATCCTTGAGCACGAGCTTCTTTCTGCTCAGGAATTTCTTTTGGAGGCCCCTGTCCCTCATGCCGAAAACCACGCGGTCAGCGATGGCGTTGTCCACGTGGTCAAATTCACAGCTGGCTGCGATCTGGCATAGGGCGGCCACGAATTCTTTGATGGTCTCACCTTCCTTCTGATCCCTCTGGTGGAAGGTGAAACGGTTCGCCACTGGTGTTCCCGATGGGGCATAGTGGTCTTCCAGGATCTGCAGCAGGTCTGCCCATGGCACTTCCTCGATGTCTCGTGGTGCTACGAGATCGATTGCCATGTCGAGGACTTCGGAGCCGCAGTTGGCCAGGAAGATGCCCTTCTTCCGGTCATCGTCGGCGTCCCTGATGTTGTTGCCTCTCAGGTATTGCCGAAATTTGACCACGTAGGATTTCCACTTGTCCTTCCCTGGGCGGAAAGGAGCAAGGGCTGGCAAAGTGACTTCAGCGGATGCCATGCCTTTGGAAATGCCTACTGTGGTTCCAGGTGCCGGAGTCTTGGTCTTGTTGGCTTGGTGCCACAAGGTTCGTTTCTTCTCTCTAGTCCTTCGTCGCCAGTGTTAGATCGGCGCAGGAATGAAGACGTGACCAGCTCGTTACATGGGTAACTTTATTAACAGCAACAGTAGCAAGACTGCCGTGCGCTGCCGGAGCTCTCCTTATATTCGCTCCGGCAGACGCACCGCCCCCTGACAGGGATTCAAACTTTCCCGCCCGGTGGCTGGCAGCCAATCCGGGCGGATGTCCTTATAAGGACATAACAAATCTGATGCAATATTCTGGAAATGTCTTCACGATAAAGCCTGGTGTTTTCATTACAGTTCCTCTACATGGCCAATCTCCTCTAGTGTCAGGGGAACACATCCCCTCCAACCTGCGCACTGTTAGCAAGTTGCCTCAGCATCGTCCACTGAGCTGCACCCAGTCGTCCCCACTGCCTCAGAGCCCTCAAGCATTGCAACACTTGGTTGTGCAGCAACAGCACCAACATTTCCTGGAGAAGCAGAAACAGCAGCAGCTTCAACTGGGAAAGGTAGGTAAAGGAAGATGTGGCTCAGGCAAATGTTTGTGTAATCTATTCGGAAATGAAGTAAGTATCTTGGTATCCCAAGCTAAAGAAGTGTATGACTGAGAGCAAAGCTCTACTTCCCACCTTCTCTTTGTCTGTTTAGAATAGGGGAATTGAACAGCATTGTATTTTTCTCAGTTCCCTCTTTGTCCTTTAAGCAGCTAAGAGGACTGAAAATGAGGTTCAAAGAGTCAGAATCATCAGAAGAGTAAAGCTGTGTGTTTGTTGTAAATGGACTTGATTTACCCCCTGGACTGCCAGGTTCCTGCTATTGACCTCAAAAGTATTAGGTAATTAAAGTGGAAACAGGTTTTCCTTCTTCAGTTTCCCCTCTTACAGATAATCACTAAGACTGGTGAGTTGCCACAGCCACCTATCACACACCCTGAAGAAACAGAAGAGGAACTGAGAGAACAACAGGAGCGTTTGGGCCTGGGCCAGGGGCCTTTTGTCCTGGAAGGGTCAATAGAAAGTGAAGGGACACAAGATGACTTGGAAGAAGAGAGGGAAGAAGGAGCCAAAGAGCAAGACTGTCTCAGAGGGAAAGTTGAAGATGGAGAGAATAGGCCGGAAGAAGAACAGGAGGTTGAGGAGTTGGGAGTGACTTACAGGCAGGTGAGACCTCTTTTAAAATAATGTGTTATTGAAATCTGTGCTGAAGTTGCAGAAAAAAAATTGTTTAAAACTTCATCCTATTGAAAAAGGCTCATCTTCAGGACCAGATGCAATGTGGGAGGGAAGGCATTTATGCTCACCTGTTCATTCCTACAGCAAGTATGTGGGAATTCTTGTATGTATGAGAATAAAGAACGTCTCTATGAGTTAAGAGACTTTGTGCCTTGACATATGCGAAGATGTGAGATTCAAATTTGCTTAGCATAACATATACTTTTAGGCATGGCAGTTAATTCCTGGGCTAGCAAGGAAAGCCCATAGCCCTTTTTCCTGCTCTTCAGTACAAGAAGAGTCATTAGAAGGGGCCTGGTGGCTCAGCAGACTAAAAGCATTGTGATTAACACCAGCTGTCTGCAATTACTGTAAGTTTGAATCTCACCAGGCTCAAGGTTGACTCAGCCTTCCATCCTTTCTAAGGTAGGTTAAATGAGGACCCAGTTTGTGGGGGCAATAAGCTGACTTTGTATAAATATACAAAAGTATGAAGGCTATTGCTTAACGCATTGTAAGCCGCCCTGAGTCTCCGGAGAAGGGCGGCATATAAATCAAATAAAAAAAAAATTAGAAGAAGTGGGGTTCCATTATTTCACAGGTTGCCTTGTGGATAATGACATGGAAGAGGTAAAGGGTAGAGAAGAATGGAAATGGCAGAGAAATTGTACCTCTAAAAATCAGAGTGGGCCTAAAGGCAGAAAATATGTTTGGGTTGCTCATAACAGATGTCACTAAGAAATATGACTGCCATAATGCTTGACATTTTGCTGTGAAATAGAAATAAAGAGGTATACACCATTTCAATGGCCAGGTCTATTGCTTTGACATAAATATTATGTGAAGTTTCCGAAAGATGCCCTAATTAATTCATGAGCCATGAGCCAAACTTCAAAAGAAATACAGTCATTTATTAGGAGCACCATTTCGGCAATATTCAGATGCAGTTAGAACTAATCCCACATAGATTTACGTTCCCCTATGACCCTGTCTCTCCCCTCCTCCCTGGCCATGTCATAAATCACATTCTCCAATTAACCACTATGGCCGGCTGTGAAATCCAACACCCTCCTCCTGATTGCAGTGAGGAAGCATGTATGGAATGTAACTTCAGTTAGGGAAATCAATGAGCTCTATCAGTTCTCCCTCCCTCCTGCTCATGGCAACTTGAAAGCTTTGCAGGTTGACATACTGTATTACTTAAGAGCCGTGGTGGCACAGTGGTTAGAGTGCAGTACTGCAGGCTACATCTGCTGACTGCTGATTGCCAACAGTTTGGCAGTTCAAGTCCCACTGGCTCAAGGTTGACTCAGCTGTCCATCCTTCTGAGGTCGGTAAAATGAGGACCCAGATTGTTGGGGGCAATGTGCTAAGTCTGTAAACCGCTTAGAGAGGGCTGTAAAGCACTGTGAAGTGGTATATAAGTCTAAGGGCTATTGCTATTGCTAATGATAGAAAAGTATAGTAATGGTTTTTAAAGTAACAATAATGAAATCAGCATATCTAAATGGAAAACAAAACATTGCAGAAAGCAGCAGCAGTCCCATTGGAGATCAAACATATCAACTCTCCCATTCATGCTGAACTTTTTTGCTGCTGCCTCTATCATTTACCATACTCTGGATGGTGGAGTGAATAGTTATTTGATGGGAGAAAATGGGAACTTTAATCCAGTAGATCTAGGAAGTAGTCCGCTGTTTGAAGAAGGTTGGATCAAAGTAGGAAGAATAATATGGCCACTGAAGAAGAAAATAGGTGCTTCATAGCACAGAGAACGTGAATTGCAAAGGAGCTGTAATTTAATTTAATTTAATTTAATTTAATTTCCAATTTATATACCACCCTTCTCCCTAAGGACTCAGGGCGGTGTACAGCCAAGATAAAAACATAGAATACAAATATTAAAAAACAGTTAAAAATATATATAAATTTTGGCCCAAAAGTTAAGAAATCACAGACTGATTAAAAGAATTTAAAAATTTCTTCTTAAGCCAACCTGGCTTGCTGGAAAAGATGGGTTTTAAGGGAACGACGGAAGGCATTGAGGTCATGGATTCTCCTTATCTCAGGGGGCAACTGATTCCAGAGGGTAGGAGCCCCCACAGAGAAGGCCCTCCCCCTGGGGGTCACCAGCCTGCATTGTTTGGCTGATGGCACCCCGAGGAGGCCCTCTCTGTGGGAGCGCACGGGTCGATGGGAGGTCATCGGTAGCAGCAGGCGGTCTCGCAGATAGCTAGGCCCTATGCCATGGAGCGCTTTAAAGGTGATAACCAACACCTTGAAGCGCACCCGGAAGACCACCGGGAGCCAGTGCAGCTTGTGCAGGAGCGGTGTTACATGGGAGCGCCATGTTGCTCCCATCACTACCCGCGCTGCTGCATTCTGGACCAGTTGGAGCCTCCGGGTGCTCTTCAAGGGGAGCCCCATGTAGAGAGTGTTATGTCCTTATTTGGGCATCCGCCGGGGATTGGCTAATCCTCCGGCAGGAACTTTAAAGAACTGTCATTGGGCGGCTGAGCCTGCCGGAGCGTATTTAAAGAGCCCCGGCAGCCCAGCCGCTCGTCTTTTTCTTGTGCTTAAATAAAGTACTAAATTGGACCAGAGCTGGTCGCGTCTTGCTTCCCTGCGCCGATCTAACACTGGCGACGAAGGACTAGAACCAAGCGACGAACCTCGTGGCGCGAAGCCAACCTCAAGAGCAAGTGATGTCCCAGTGCCTGGAGGCTGTATGGATCTGGATGGGGAGGAACAGACTCAAGCTCAACCCTTCCAAGACTGAGTGGCTGTGGTTCCCGGCATCCCGATATAGTCAGTTGACCCCATCACTGACTATTGGGGGTGAGTCTTTGGCCCCCACAGAGAGGGCTCGCAATCTGGGCGTCCTCCTGGATACGCAGCTGTCTTTGGAGGAACATCTGACGGCTGTAACCAGGGGGACCTTTTATCAGGTTCGCCTGATCCGCCAGTTGCGTCCCTTTCTTGAGCGGGATTCCCTGTGCACAGTCACTCATGCCCTCGTGACCTCTCGCCTTGATTACTGTAACGCTCTCTACATGAGGCTCCCCTTGAAGAGCACCCGGAGGCTCCAACTGGTCCAGAACGCAGCAGCGCGGGTAGTGACGGGAGCAGCATGGCGCTCCCATGTAACACCGCTCCTGCGCGAGCTGCACTGGCTCCCGGTGGTCTTCCGGGTGCGCTTCAAGGTGTTGGTTCTCACCTTTAAAGCGCTCCATGGCATACGGCCTAGCTATCTTCGAGACCGCCTGCTGCCACCAACGACCTCCCATCGACCCGTGCGCTCCCACAGAGAGGGCCTCCTCGGGGTGCCATCAGCCAAACAATGCAGGCTGGTGACCCCCAGGGGGAGGGCCTTCTCTGTGGGGGCACCTACCCTCTGGAATCAGCTGCCCCCAGAGATAAGGAGAATCCAGGACCTCAGTGCCTTCCACCGTGCCCTTAAAACCTTCTTTTTCCAACAAGCCGGGCTGGCCTAACTCTTTTTAAGTGTTTTTAATTGTTTTTGTTTTTGTTTATTGTTTTAATCAATGGGGCCAAATTTATACATATTTTTAACTGTATTTTAATATTTGTATTTTATGTTTTTATTTGCCTGTTCACCGCCCTGAGTTCTCAGGGAGAAGGGCGGTATACAAGTTCAAAAATAAAATAAAATAAATAAAATAAGTCACTTAGCAGCTGAAGTCACTGGTAGGCATTTCCAAAGGCATGGCAGCAGCTGAAGTCACATTGCCAGCCCTTGCTCCTTTCCGCCCAGGGAAGGACAAGTGGAAATCCTACGTGGTCAAATCCCGGCAATACCTGAGAGGCAACAATATCAGGGATGCCGATGATGACCGCAAGAAGGGCATTTTCCTGGCCAACTGCGGCTCAGAGGTCCTCGACATGGCCATCGATCTGGTGGCACCACGGGACATCGAGGAAGTGCCATGGACGGACCTGCTGCAGATCCTGCAGGACCATTATGCCCCAACAGGAACACCAGTGGCGAACCGGTTCACCTTCCATCAGAGAGACCAGAAGGAAGGGGAAACCATCAAAGAGTTCGTGGCCGCCCTGCGCCAAATCGCAGCCAGCTGCGAGTTTGACCATGTGGACAACACCATTGCTGACCGCGTGGTTTTCGGCATGAGGGACAGAGGCCTGCAGAAGAAGTTCCTGAGCAGGAAAAAGCTCGTGCTCAAGGACGTGGTGGAGGAAGCTACCGCATCTGAAATCTCCAAAAAAGCAGCAGCCGCAGTAATCCGGGCAAAGGGAATCCACAAGATTCGCAGTGCCACACAGTCATCGACTGAAGATTCCACAACTGGCTCGGAGTCGGAGGAAGAATCCACCGTCCACAAGGTATCCAGACCCCCAAGGCGGGAAACCGCACAAAGAAACTACAAGGGGGAGCGCTGTGCCAGCTGCAGAGGGGACCATGCCAGGGCAAACTGCAAGTGGAGAGATGTGACCTGCAGACGTTGCAACAGAAGGGGTCACATCGCCGAAGCTTGCAGAGCCGAGGAACCAGCCCCAGAACCCTCCAGCCACCGACCTCGCGAAAATTGAGAGGACAACGCAAGGTCATCCAGACGGTCCTCCTACCAGTCCAGACGGGGTGAGAGCGACGGAAACCAGAGGAGAGCAGTGCACCAAACAACGATACACCTCTCCGACGACGACGACACCACCACCAAGTGCCACGTGACGGTGCTGTTGGAGGGAACCCCATGTTCCATGGAAGTAGATTCCGGCTCCATCTACTCCATCATGGACTGGAAAAATTTAAAGCGCATCAAGCCAGACGTCCGCAAGAAGGACCTGAAACCCCTGCGCTCCAGGCTGGTGGATTTCGGAGGGAACCACATCAGAGTCCTGGGAAGAGCCTCAATACACATCGCTTACCGAGAATTCCAAGGCGACCTCCCCATCACCATCGTCGAGCACAGCCGCCCGACCCTGCTAGGCATGGAGTGGTTCAAGCCACTAGGCCTTGGGATTGTAGGAGTTAATCAAATCCGACAGGACGAACTCGACACCCTCCTCGAAGAGTTCAAGGAAGTCTTCGACGGTAAGCTGGGGAAATTTGTGGGGAAGCCCATTTCCTTCAATCTTGATAAGACAATTACCCCCATTAGGCTTACGCCCCGCAGAGTTCCGTTTGCCTTGAGGCCCAAAGTAGATGCTCAGCTAGATAAGCTGATAGCCCAAGGTGTGTTGGAACCAATCGATCATGCAGCATGGGAGACGCCCATTGTGACTCCCATGAAGCATGATGGATCTGTGCGCATCTGCGCCAATTATAAATGTTCAATAAATAAGGCCCTATCGCAGAGCGCATACCCAGTTCCAGTGGTGCAACATCTGCTGCACTCACTTGGAAGTGGGACAATATTTGCCAAACTGGACCTGGCCCAGGCTTACCAGCAATTGCCAGTAGACGAAAAAACTGCGGAGGCGCAAACTATTGTCACCCATAGAGGCGCATTTAAGTGTAACTGGCTCCAGTTTGGAGTCAGCGCAGCCCCAGGCATTTTCCAATCCATGATGGAACGCCTTCTCCAAGGCATTCCAGGGGTGGTGCCGTACTTCGATGATGTGTTGATCTCCGGGCACTCTAAAACCCAGCTGCTTGAGCGACTTAAACAAGTTTTGAAGCATTTTAAGGAGAAGGGTTTGAGAGTTAGGAGAGACAAATGCATCATTGGGGTCCAGGAGATCGAGTTCCTGGGCTATCTCATAGATGGCACCGGCATCCACCCCACCAAAGCTAAAGTCAGGGCAATCCACGAAGCTCCAGCCCCCAAAAACAAAGCCGAGCTTCAAGCATTTTTGGGATTGCTAAATTTTTATGCGGTGTTCCTTAAACAGAAGGCAACAGCTGCTGAGCCACTCCATCGATTGCTGGGGAAAGCGGTTCCGTGGAGATGGGGGACAGAAGAGGAAGCCGCCTTCAAGACCATTAAGGGACTCCTATCATCAGACAGCGTGCTCATCCAGTACCATGAGACGCTTCCCCTGCTGCTGACCTGCGACGCTTCACCATACGGGATTGGTGCAGTCCTCAGCCACCAGCTCCCCAACGGATCAGAGGCACCCATCGCCTACTTCTCCAAAACGATGTCCAGCACTGAAAGAAATTACAGTCAGCTGGACAAGGAAGCCTTGGCCATCGTGGCTGGCATCAAGCGCTTCCACGAATACCTATATGGCCGGAGCTTCATGGTCATCACAGACCATAAGCCACTATTGGGACTTTTAGCGGGTGACAAGCCCACACCCGGTTACATGTCGCCCAGGATGACTCGCTGGGCCATCTTCCTTGCCGGGTACTCCTACAAACTCGTCCACAAGCCCGGCAAAACCATCGGGAACGCAGATGCCCTGAGCAGATGCCCATCCAGGGAGCCAGTAGAAGACCCCGCACCCACCCTCAGTCTCCTCCACATAGACGCCGACAAAGACTGCCCAGTGACGTCAGCTGACATGGCCACACACACCCAGAGGGACCCTGTGCTCAAACAAGTAAGATCCTGGGTCCTGCGAGGCTGACCAGCAGAGAAACCGGCAGAAAAGTTCAGCCCGTTCGCACGGAAGCAGCAGGAGCTGTCCACAATGAAAGGCTGCATCCTATGGGGAGACCGGGTGCTGATTCCCAGCGCTCTACAGAAGAAGACGCTCGAAACGCTCCACAATGGACACCCTGGCATCGTGCGAATGAAAGGACTGGCACAGAGTTACGTCTGGTGGCCATCCCTAGACAAGGACATTGAAGAGTGGGTCGCCAGATGTGACCCGTGCCAAGAGGTACGCCCTGCCCCCACCCAAGCCCAATCGTCAGAGTGGGAGACGCCCAGCTGCCCATGGGCTCGGATACACATCGACTTCACGGGTCCGATGCAGGGGCAGTACCTCCTAATTGTCGTGGACGCCTTCTCCAAGTGGCTAGAGGTCATCCCCATGGCATCTACCACTTCCGAAGCCACCATCAGGGCTCTCAGGCGCCTGTTTGCCACACACGGGCTGCCAGATGTCCTGGTCTCGGACAATGGACCTCAATTTACGTCCAAGTCCATGGAGGAGTTCCTGGCTGGACAGGGCATCCGCCATGCCCTCTCAGCCCCCTACAGGCCAGCTGGGAACGGACAAGTGGAGAGAATGGTGAGACTAACCAAAGAGACACTCACCAAGATGGGCACGGGCGACCGGCAAGAAAGGATTGACAACTTCCTCCTCACCCAGCACATCACGCCGCATGCCACCACCAGAAAAAGTCCGGCCGAACTGCTGATGGGCAGACAATTGAGGTCACCCTTGGACCGGCTGCACCCACAGTAGAACCCAGAAGTGATGGCAACGGCCAGCCGCCCGCTCCGTGCCTTCGCCGTAAGAGACCCGGTGTTTGCGCTAAACTTCCATGGCTCTCTGAAGTGGCTGAAGGGGAGAATAGAGAGCACAACCGGCCCGAAGTCCTACCGAGTCGAGCTTGAAGATGGACAGGTCTGTAGACGTCACATCGACCAGCTCCGGAAAAGGTGGAGGGGATCGGAAGGAAACCAGCCTGACAAGGTAGGCCTGCAACACCCCAACGAGGTAGGCCTGCAACACCCCAATGAGGTAGGCCTGCAAAACCCCGATGATGTAGGCCTGCAACACCCCGATGAGATAGGCCTGCAACACCCCAACGAGGTAGGCCTACAACACCCCGACGAGGTAGGCCTACCACACCCAGGCGAGGCAGACCACCAACACCCCGAGGAGGCAGACCAATGTCACTACCGTGCGCTGAACCATCGACAGTCCAGAGTGGTAGACCGGTACCTGCGGCCTGAGGGATGGCAACACCGGCCCAGCGAGGTGGGCACCCACCACTCCAGGGAAAGGGACCGCCACAACAGCCGAGGGGTAGACCAGGACCCATCCAGGGGGGAAGAATCGCACACACCCCTGGAAAAGGCGACCAGCAACACCCCAGCCAGGGAGACCTCCGCTCCAGGCAAGTTGATCTGTCCCCGTCCACACACACACACAAACACAGCCAGCCAAGGGTTAAGGAAGCACTTGGCACACACCCAGGTCTTTATCTCCAACTTGACAGTGATTTACACACCGTCTGCCAAGTGCTTTATTTTCACAGAAACAGAAAGATAATATACTCAGCGTACAAAAGTCCAACAGAAATAAATATTCCTATCAGCAGTTTCGGACGAGGCTTTAGTGACTATCCAAGGTTTATTTTTGTTCGTCACAGGGATCACTGGCCACCACCCTCTATTATATAGTCTCTGGGGTGTGGTCCAGTGACTCAGTTCTAATCCCTAGCACGCCTCCTGAGCTGCTGCAATCGTTTATCACACCTTCGGAGGCGTGCATCCAGGAATGATGTCTCTCCTTCACTCTCATCTGAGACACCTGTCTCCCTGCTAATCTCCTCTCCCTCAGCCAGCACCTGAGACAGTGCCAGAGGGGAAAGGCCTGGAGAGGGAGGCCTGGCTGACTCCTCTTCCTCATGCTCGGAGCTTTCTTCCTCCGATGGGATAGGCTCAGAGGGCGGGGCCACAACACTATCCCCCACCGCAGGGCCCTTCCCCTGGGTCTGACGGTCAGGATGGGGTCGGGACGGGAACTGTTCGTGGAAAGCCCGCACCAGGTCAGGGGCCTGAACGGCAGATGCGTCCACCCAGGTGAAATCCTCGACCCCGTACCCCTTCCAGGCGATGAGGTATTGGAAGCGCCCCTTCAGCCAACGGGAGTCCCAGATACTGTCCACCTTGTACGTCGAGGCGTCGTCCTCGTCGGCTGCGGCTGGGGGGGCAGGCGGCGGCGGGCGGCGGAGATGGCTCGCGGGGGCCTCAGGGACCAGGAGGGACCGATGAAAAATGGGGTGGAGCCGCATGGAGAGGGGTAGAGTCAACCGGTAGGCCACCGGGTTGATGACCGCCTCGATAGGGAAGGGACCGATAAAGCGGTGGGCCAGTTTCCTCACCGGCCGGTCCGTGGGGAGGTGTTTCGTGGACAGCCACACCCGATCTCCTACTTCCAGCGGTGGCGTCGCCCGGCGGGCGTGATCGGCGAACCGTTTATAATCCTCTTTTGCCCGGATCAGCTGCCGCCGCACCAGTTGCTGCACCGCCTGCAGCTCCGAGAGGAAGTCCCGGGTCTCGGGAACAGGGGAGTCCATGATGGTCAATGGGAAAAGCCGTGGATGGTATCCGACGTTGGCATGGAACGGGGTCATCTGGGTGGAGGTGTGTTGGGAGTTGTTAAAGGCGAACTCCGCCAGGGGAAGGTACTCGGCCCAGTTGTCCTGCTGCTGGTTGACAAAACAGCGGAGGTACTGCTCCAGTATGCCGATGACCTTCTCCGTGCCCCCGTCAGTCTCCGGATGGTGCGACGACGACAGGCACACCTGCACCTCCAGCGCGGCCATCAGGCTTTTCCAGAAGCAGGCCGTGAACTAGGCCCCGCGGTCCGAAACCACCCGGTCCGGCAGGCCGTGGAGGCGGAAGATGTGCTGCAGGAACAGGCGAGCCGTGGTGCGGGCCAAGGGCAGGCCACGGCACGGGATGAAATGTGCCATCTTCGTGAGCACATCCACCACCACGAGGACGGTCGTGAATGTAGCGGACAGGGGCAAGTCTGTCAGGAAGTCCATGGAGATGGCTCCCCACGGTCTCTCCGGTGTTGGCAGCAGCTGGAGGAGTCCAGGAGGGGGGCCGGACGCGGCTTTGGCCTGTCGGCACGTCACACAGGACGTCACGTAGGCGTGCACGTCGTGCCGTACCCGAGGCCACCAAAAAGTCCGCGTCACTAAGTTCAAAGTCTTAAAGAAGCCGAAGTGCCCCGCCGCGGGGTTGTCATGGCACTGGTTCATGACGAGGGCTCGGAGCAGACTCGTGGGCACGTACAGCCGACCCCGGTGCCTGAGCAAGCCCTCCTCCACAGTCCATGGGGACGCGGGGCTGACGTCCGCTCTCCGCTGCTGCGACCAGTCGTCCCGTCGCTGCGCTTTCAGCACCTGAGCCCGCAGGTCCACCGGTTCCTGGACCGCGGCCAAGGAGTCCGCTGGCAGCACCCTCCGGGGGGGAAGGGAGTCCTTGGGGCAAAAGTATTCCGGCTTACGGGATAGCGCGTCCGCCCTCTGGTTGAGGTTGCTTGGAACGTACGTGACGTGGAAGTTGAACCGGGCGAAAAACAACGACCACCGGATCTGCCGCTGGTTCAACTTCCTGGCCGTGGTGAGGTGCTCCAGGTTCCGATGGACCGTCCGCACCTCCACCTGGTGTCGGGCCCCCTCGAGGTGATGTCGCCAAGCCTCGAACGCAGCCTTGATAGCCAGCAACTCCTTTTCCCAGATGGTGTAGTTGCGCTCGGAAGGATTGAGTTTCCGGGAATAGTAAGCGAAGGGAAAAAGAGTGCCGCCATCCACTGGAGCCTGTAGCAGCACCGCCCCAATCGCCACGTTGGATGCGTCCGTCTCAACCACGAACGGACAGAGTGGATTGGGGTGCCTCAGGACTGGCTCTGTGACGAAGGCCTGCTTGAGGACCTCGAAGGCCTGCTGCTGCGGGGGCCCCCACTGGAACGGGACCTTCTTCCGAAGGAGTTGGGTCAACGGCAAGGTCAGGGTGGCGAAGCCCGGGATGAAGGTCCGATAGTAGTTGGCGAATCCCAACAGACGCTGGACGTCCTTCACCCGACGCGGGGGTTCCCAACTGCGCAAGGCCTCCACCTTGCGCGGGTCCATCGCGATGCCCTCGGGGGTGATGATGTGCCCGAGGAACTCTATGGAAGTCTGGAAGAAGTAGCATTTCTCCAACTTTGCATAGAGCTGGTGCTCCCGCAGGCGCTGCAGGACCTGGTGGACATGCTGTGGAGGTGACTTTCCAGGGTCCGGGAATAGATCAAAATGTCATCCAAGTAGATCACCACGAACCGATCCAGCATGTCCCGGAACACGTCGTTCATCAAGTGCTGGAAGACCGCGGGGGCGTTGGTCAACCCGAACGGCATGACGGTATACTCGAAGTGTCCGTACCGAGTGCCGAACGCCATCTTCCACTCGTCCCCCTCTCGCACGCGCACCAGGTTGTAGGCCCCTCGGAGATCAAGCTTAGTGAAGATCGAGGCCTCCCGCAACCTCTTCATCAGCTCCGGGATCAGCGGCAGGGGGTAGCGATTTTGCACTGTGATGGCATTCAAGCGCCGGTAGTTGCAACACAGGCATAAGTCCCCCGTCTTCTTTTTAACGAAGAGGACCGGGGCCGAGAGCTGGGAGGTCGAAGGCCGGATGAACCCATGGGCCAGGTTCTTTTCCAGAAAGTCCGGTAAGGCGGCCAGCTCGGGCTCCGACATGGAGTACAGGCGTCCCGAGGGCAGGGGCGCGTTGGGCATCAGGTCCACCGCGCAGTCGTAGGTTCGGTGCGGGGGCAAACGGTCCGCCTCCTTCTCGCTGAACACGTCGGTGAAGGGCGTCAGCTCCGGAGGCAAGGAGACGTTCGGGGCAGAGACGTCCTGGCCGGCACAGGTGTGGCGAAGGTGGTCGACACACTGCAGGCTCGGGAACGAGATGGCGTTTCTCGACCATGCCACCTGAGGGTCGTGCGCCCGAAGCCAGGCCATCCCCAGGACCAAGGGAAAGTGCAGATCCACCGTTACGTAAAACTGGATCGCCTCCTCGTGGTTCCCAATGGCGAGGCGCAAGGGCTGGGTAGCGAATTTGATGGGCCCCACCATGAGTTCCCGCCCATCGATAGTCTCGACCCTCAACGGAGGGTCCACTGGAACCAAGGGGACTTTGTAATGGGCCACAAAGGCCTGGTCCATAAAGTTAGTGGTGGCCCCCGAGTCCACCAGCGCGTGCGCCTGGAGACCCTCCGACCGGTTAGCCAACAACACCTGGGTGTTCAAAATCAGGTGTCGAGGGGGCTCACAGTCCACAGCCGCCGACTCCGGCGGGGCATGGTCACGTGCCTGAACCAGAGTTTCCCCTAGGCCAGGCCTGGCCCGTTTCCCGGCTGGTCACGCCGAGACTCCGGAACAGGCTTCAGCGGTCCACTCCGCTTCCGGGGACATGAGGCGGCAAAATGTCCAGCCTCGCCGCAATAGAGGCACAACCCCCCTTGGCGTCTCCGCATCCACTCCTGGGCCATCAGTTGAGGTCTGGCTGCTCCGATCTCCATGGGCTCCTCAGCCGTCGCCACAAAACGCGGTGCAGTCTGGAGCGCTGTCGGTGCGAAACGCGGGGGTGCCAACGCTGTCGGTGGTTCCGGAAGAGCCCAACGGGGCTGTCGCCATTGCAGGCGGGCGTCGATGCGCAGGCATTGGGTCACCAGCGCGTCGAGGGTCTGTGGCGCCTCCACACGAACCAGCTCGTCCTGCATCTCGTCGGAGAGGCTGTCCTGGAAGGCATCCATCAGCGCCACCTCATTCCAAGCCGAATCCTGGCCTAGCAGTCGGAATTCCGCAATATAGTCCTGCAGGGGGCGCTTGACTTGGCGGAGGTCCTTGATGCGCCTCACTGCCGTCTGCACCCAGAGGGGGTCCTCAAACATGGTGCGCAGGTGTTGCAAAAAGCCCTGATAGTGCAGGAGCAAGGGACTATCTTGCAGCAACAGGGGTGTGGCCCATCGGGCGGCAGTGCCAGAGAGGGAGCTGATAACAAATGCCACCCGAGCCCGGTCATCCGGAAAATCCTCCGGCCTCATCGCCATGAACAGTTGGCATTGCCCCAAGAAGGCCGGGAACATCTCCTGCTGCCCAGAAAACCTATCTGGCACATTCTCTGGGCATCTCGGACGAGGAGGGGGAGGAGGGGGAGCTGCAGGAGCATTTCCCAAAGCAAGTTGGGCAGTTAGCTGTGCTACTTGCTGTTGCAGAAGCTGATTGGCCTGTAGCATCTGCTGTAACTGCTGCTGCAGCTGTTGGTCCATCGTGGGTTAACGATGGAGTATGTGGTGACGAACAAGATGATCTGTCCCCGTCCACACACACACACAAACACAGCCAGCCGAGGGTTAAGGAAGCACTTGGCACACACCCAGGTCTTTATCTCCAACTTGGCAGCGATTTACACACCGTCTGCCAAGTGCTTTATTTTCACAGAAACAGAAAGATAATATACTCAGCGTACAAAAGTCCAACAGAAATAAATATTCCTATCAGCAGTTTCGGACGAGGCTTTAGTGACTATCCAAGGTTTATTTTTGTTCGTCACAGGGATCACTGGCCACCACCCTCTATTATATAGTCTCTGGGGTGTGGTCCAGTGACTCAGTTCTAATCCCTAGCACGCCTCCTGAGCTGCTGCAATCGTTTATCACACCTTCGGAGGCGTGCGTCCAGGAATGATGTCTCTCCTTCACTCTCATCCGAGACATCTGTCTCCCTGCTAATCTCCTCTCCCTCGGCCGGCACCTGAGACAGTGCCAGAGGGGAAAGGCCTGGAGAGGGAGGCCTGGCTGACTCCTCTTCCTCATGCTCGGAGCTTTCTTCCTCCGATGGGATAGGCTCAGAGGGCAGGGCCACAACACAAGTAGACCGGGGACAACCAAGCGAGGGAGGCACACAACACACAAACCTAGCCGGCCAGCGACCAACCGGTGAGGGAGACCACAGCCGACATCCTGGCCGGGTCGACCAGCACCAACCCTGCAAGGTCGACCGGCGCCGCCCCAGCAGAGGAGGCAAGCACCACCCAGACCAGGTCGGACAGCACCACCCCAGCGAGGTCGGCCAGCACCAACCCTACGAAGCCGACCGGCACCAACCCGGCAGTGGAGACGAACACCACCCCGGCGAGGTCGTCCACACCCGACACCGACAACAACGGGAGCCACAGAAGTCCAAAGAAACACCAATAGACTTACCGGGCTTCGGACGGCACCCACCGGACAGCAGCGATGTCCAGCCCCGAGGTTCCAGGGAATCCGGGCGAGGGAAGGACCGGCGACACCAGCACGAAGATCCAGATGTTGCGGCCGGAGGTGCTGGGACGGGTCCTGCACACTCGACGGCCGGCGCCCCGGCCACCCCAGCCGGGGAGCCAGAGAGGACAGGAGCTTTGCCTGCACAGGTCGGCAGCGAAGCTCAGACTGAACTGCACAGGTCATCCCGGACAAGCAGGCGTTCCGCCTACTTGCGTGACTTCGTTACACACATTGACTGTGATGGACATTTTTCGGACTAAGCGGGGAGGAATGTTATGTCCTTATTTGGGCATCCGCCGGGGATTGGCTAATCCTCCGGCGGGAACTTTAAAGAACTGTCATTGGGTGGCTGAGCCTGCCGGAGCGTATTTAAAGAGCCCCGGCAGCCCAGCCGCTCGTCTTTTTCTTGTGCTTAAATAAAGTACTGAATTGGACCAGAGCTGGTCACATCTTGCTTCCCTGCGCCGATCTAACAGAGAGCATTGCAGTAATCAAGGCGAGAGGTGACGAGGGCGTGAGTGACTGTGCACAAGGAAGTAAGCCTGGAGAAGAAGTTGGATGATTATATTTCTTGCTTCCGATTATTAATCCCCATTCATCTGAGATAATGCAGACTCCAAAAGGGAGATTGACATCACCATTTCTGTCTCTGTCACCCTTGGTTTCTGAGCATAATTCTGGCTTCTGCACATCATCCTTGTTTATGAGTAATCTGTCTTCCTTTCACTATTGTGCATTTAAAAGTTTCATCAGTTCCACACTGGAACATTTATTTATTTATTTATTTATTATTTATTTATTTATTTATTTATTTATTTATTTATTTATTTAAACTTGTATGCCGCCTTTCTCCGAAGACTCAAGGCGGCTTACAATGCATTTAAAAACCATATATAAAAACATTAAAAATTAAAACATTAAAAACAATTAAAACCCATTCACACCATTTATGGCCGGATCTCGCCAAATCGCAGCAGCGAGATCAAACATGTGTTTGGCAAAGAAATGAAAGTCCCTTCCTCCAGAAGAAAAGAAAGGTCAGCAAAGAAATCAGAATTGGTTGAAAGGAGTTCAAAAATAAAGTATGTCAGGGTTGGGGTGGAAGTCACAGCGATATGACTTGCCTCATGGGGACTCCGTGAGATCTCATCGAAATTTGGACTGCCGGGAGGTCCGGATGGTCACCTTGGATGGGTGATGAATAAAGAGAGCACACTTCGCTGGTCTCAGGGAGTCCGCAATCTCCCTGATTGATCCGGAGAAGGCTCTCAAATTCGAGGGAAGGAAAAGACGGCCATTGCGTGCCAGACCGAAGCTGTGACAGAAGACCAGAAACATGGAAGAGTGAATAACACTGTGTTCGATCTGGGTGAGAGGTTTCTAACTTTTAACTTTCATGAACTTCCATGGAAGAAAGAGCCCCTGGAAAACATCTGGGTTGTCACCTGTGTGACCTAAAAAGAGGAGGTGGATTTGTTTTTTCTCCACCTCCCAGAAAAGTGGTGAGGAGAGCTTAGGAGCCGTTTCTAGAACAGGAAGTAAGTCAAAGAACTTTCTAAAAAACAGTGGAAAAAACTTTGTAACTAGAAAGTAGGACTGGGTATCTCAAATACAATACTGACTAACCTAGGAGATTTTTGGACATTATAAAGCTTGGATATACAGACATTTTTTCTATTTATCTTTATAAAATTTGAATCGGAATCGGAGCATATTAAGTAAAAGGAGGAAGAAAAAGAGAGAAATAGAGCAACAGTGCCATCTACCGGTAAAAGTGGAAAGGTGCAAGGGAATATATATATATGTGTGTGTGTGTGTGTGTGTGTGTGTGTGTGTGTGTGTATTTCTCTTTAGCCAGGTTCTTCCTACGTAAACCAAGATTTTTCTGCAGCCCTAGTTCAGTGAAATCCCAATCCACTAGTTTCTAGGCTTTTTTTCCCCAGCAGCCAGCAAGCTCCCTGCTGCCCATTGGGAGACTAATACATATATATATGTAGGTCTTTGGTTATTCGGGTTTTCTCCCGCGTAAAATTGGAAGTACCTTGGTGACATTTCGACGAAGTCTCATTTGTCATCTTCAGACTGGTGTCTTCGGCCTTGTGCTTCTAAGAGCAATGTGTGATTGTGGTTGTTCCTTCTTTTTAACTGCCAGTGAGGGTATGAACTGATTGGGTGGGAGCATGGCTGTGTTCTGATTGGGTGGAGGTGTGTTATGATTGGGAGGGGGCTTGGCTGTGCTCTGATAGGGTGGGCGCTTGGCTGTGCTCAGGTTGGTCTGAGTTGCAGGGGGATTTGAACTCGTGGCCTGCGTTGCTTTTGTTTGGCTCCGTGTTTGTGGTCGTGCTACATTTTCATGGTGTGTGTCAGTTTGCTTCATGTATGGATTGGAGGGGTTTAAAGTGGTTAATGATGCAGCTATGGTCTGGCTTCTGGTTTGTGGTCGTGCCTCATCATCGGTGTGGGTTTGGGCTTGCTTTTTGTGTGGATGTGTGAAGGTGACGTCCTGTGTGGTTTTCATGAGTGTGGGTCTGGTGTTATTCTTTGTGTTTGGGATTCGTTTGTCAATAAGGGTGGGTTTCCAAATGGCTGGTAGACGGGAGGTATCATCTCTTTTATTCATGCTGTGGGGACGTTTTTCTATCTTGATGGCTTCTCTGATTATTCTGTTGTTAAAGTGTTCAGTTTTGGCGATAGTTCTGGTTTTTTTAAAAATCAATTTCATGTCCTGTGGCTTTAAGGTGTTGGACTAGGGAAGAAGTTGGTTCCTCTTTTCTGACTGAGTTTTTGTGTTCTTCAATGAGTGCATTTATTCTTCTGTTGGTTTGTCCAATGAATGTGGTGGGGCAGGCGGTGCATGAGATTTCATATACTCCTTGATTTTCTAACTCAATTTTGTCTTTGGGGTTTCTTAGGATGGTGGATATTTTTCAGTTTGTGCAGAATGCTGTCTTGATATTGTGTTTGTGGAGGATCTTGCTGATTCTGTCTGTGGTGCCTTTTATGTATGGGAGGAGGGCTTTGCCATTTTCTTGTTCTTTGTCTTGGATTTTAGTGGGTGTCTCTTTTTGGATTAGGTTGATAATCTTGTTTCTTTGGAATCTGTTGGATGTTAGTACGTTAGTGAGAGTATGTAGTTCAGTTTTTAGGTGTTGTTCATCAGCTAAGCGTTTTGTTCTGGAGATGAGTGTCTTGGCTACGGAGTTGATCTGTGCTAGGTGGTGGTGTGAGAGTGTGTGCAGATAGCGGTATGTGTGTGTTTTCTTCTGGTAGATGGTGTGTCCTAGGGAGCCATTGGATTTCTTGTAGACTAAGACATCCAGGAAGGGAAGTTGGTTGTTAGCTTCTGTTTCCATGGTGAACTTTATTTTGGGGTGTAGGCTGTTGAGGTGTGTGAGGAAGTTGTCCAGTTTTTCTTTCCTGTGTGGCCAGATTACAAAGGTGTCGTCTACGTATCGGAGCCAGAGTTTGGGTTTGTGATCCAATTTTTCAAGGGCTTGGGTTTCAAAATCTTCCATGTAGAGGTTTGCGATGACAGGGGAGAGAGGCGATCCCATGGGTGCTCCTTCTATTTGTTTGTATTTTTGTCCTTTATAGATGAAGTATGTGTTGGATAGGCAGTGGTTGGTCAGATCTAGGATGTGCTTGGGGGGTTTATATTTGTTTTGGATAGCTGTCAAGGCTTCTTTGATTGGTAATTGGGTGAAGAGGGATATCACATCGAAGCTCATGAGTAGGTCACTGGGCTGTAAGTTTTGTTTCTTTATGATCTCTATGAACTGAAATGAGTTTTTTACGGGTGAGGTGATGGATTCTGCATAGGGCTGTAGTTGTTTGGCAAGAAATTTGGCTATATATATATGTTTTCTTTCCTTTTCATAGGCTTTATGTGTATTTCTCTTTAGCCAGGTTCTTCCTACGTAAAGCAAGATTTTTATGCAGCCCTACTTCAGTGAAATCACAATCCACTAGTTTCTAGGCTTTTTTTCTGGCAGCCAGCAAACACTCTGCTGCCCATTGGGAGACTAAGGAGACTAAGATAGATCTATTTCGGACTTATAAATCCTCATCAGTTAGCCACACCCTCATCCCATGTATCCTCCCTGTACATGGAGGATACATGGAGGATACATAAACTCCTATTTTTAGAATACAAACTATTCTAAAAATAGGAGTTCCAGGTATATTAGTAAAAACAGAAGCAGACATACTGCGAACTCTGGAACTTAAGATTTGAAAATTTTAAAAGAATTAAAATTTTATTTTACTAAGCTTTCGTCAGCCATCTGCTGACATCGTCAGAGTATTAAACTACCATTACAGAGATCTCTGCCTTTATATGCCATTAATCAATTTAGCCCTTGCGCGTGTAATAGGCCCTTCCTGTTGCAGGAAATGAAACGAGACTAGGCGAAGCTCTCCAATGCAGGAAAAAGTTTATTGTGCACGGTTCAAACAGCCCAAAGGCAAACAAAAAGTCTGAACGCCGATGGCTTCTTCTGGCCATGTATTTATACAGTTTAAAGGCAAAAGTATTACAGAGAGTGATGCATTTCACACGTAGAAGTTACCCTTTAATCTATCTCTAAGAAAGACATAATAGCCCTGTTCCCACAGGCTCAGGTTTTCAGCTCCGGAGCTCAAGACATAATAAAAGGAGATAAGGAGCTCAAAGGCGCCTCACAAGCAGTAAAGAGGACAGTAAGGAAAGCAGTATTTCTTCTCTAGAATCTACATGACATCTGGGGTGCAATAAACATTAAACAACAGGATGTATCTGTTTAGGGTCAGTTTGCCCTTTTACAATTCTGTACCTATGTCAAATACCGTTTGTCATCTCAGCACCTTGGCACGGAAGAGGCACTTCTGTCTTGACCAAAGATTTGGATTTCTAATATTTGAGTTTTATCCCAATATCGAATCTTAGCCTGGCTCATTCCAGCCGTCTTCCACTTGTAATCAGCTGTGTTGTTTTTGCTGTCATGATGCTGGACGATGGAGGCTTGACTCCCACTGTTTCCTCCCTCCTAGCTTGCTTATCAGTGGGGGGTGATGTTAGCCTGTCAGCTATTGCGATTTGTTGCCTTGTCTGTGACCTCGTGGTCAGCCAGGTTTGTTTCTCATTAATCCTATCTGTTGCAGTTTTAGACAGCCCTGCCGGGTTGCTCCATGTTTGGTCAGGACCAACCATGCCTTCACAGGCTGAGTCTGCATGCCCAGAGGTGGAGTGTGGGTGCCCTTGGTGTATTCAGGTCATTTCCCGTGTAAGATTGAGAGTATCTTGGCGACGTTTGGACGAGGTCCCACTCGTCATCTTCAGGCTGGTGTCTTCAGCTTCGTGCATATGCGAGCAAAGCGTGATCGGAGATGCCGTCTCTCTATAAATACTGGTGGGGAGGTGTGGAGTGCTGGCTTTGTTGTTGTAGGCGGGTTGGTTAGCTGTGTTGTTACAGCTTGATTAGTTGATGGAGTTGATGTTTGCAGATTAGTCGGCTGTTTCGTAACATCCTGTGTGGGCGAGGTCCTAGCTGTGTGCCCATTAGGCTTTTGTGTTGTAACGACCTGGGTAATCGGCCGTGTGGCAGCATCCTGAGCTCCAGTGTTGTGACATCCTGAGTCCTGAGCTGCAACATCCTGGGTAGTTGGCTGTGTTGTAACATCCTGAGCTTTAGCATTGTAACATCCTGAGTTCTGTGATGTATTGTCTTGAGCAGATGGCTGTGATGCAACATCCCGGGCTTTGGTTTGGCTCCGAGTCCGAGGTCTTGTTATGTGCTCATGGCGTGTGTTAGTTTGCTTTGTGTGGGGATCGGAGGGGGGTGCAGCAGCTGGTGATGCCGCCGCGGTCCAGCTCCTGGACGGTGGCTGCATTTCGTCTATGGGATGGGATTGGGTTTGAATCTGGTGAGGATGATTGGTGGTGGTGTCATGTGTTATCCTGGGTCTGGTGTCAATGTTTGTGGCTGGGGCTCGTTTGTTGACTAGGGCTAGTTTCCAGATGTCTGGTAGGCGGGAGGTATCATCACGTTTATTCATGTTATGGGGGTGTCTCTCTATTTCGATGGCTTCCATAATTATTCTCTTGTTGAAGTGTTCAGTTTTGGAGATTAATTTGGTTCCTTCAAAATCAATTTCATGTCCTGTTGTTTTAAGGTGCTGGAAAAGGGAGGAAGTTTTTTCTTCTTTTCTGACTGCGTTCTTGTGTTCTGCAATGCGTGCATTTATTCTCCTATTGGTTTGTCCAATGTATGTGGCTGGGCAGATTTTGCATGGTATTTCATAGACACCTTGGTTTTCTAGCTGGATCTTGTCTTTGGGGTTTCTTAAGATGTTGGCTATTTTATGGTCAGGGCAGAAGGTTGTCTTGATGTTGTGTTTGTGGAGAATTTTGCTGATTTTATCTGTGGTGCCTTTAATGTAAGGGAGGAGGGTGATGCCATTGTCCTGTTCTGTGTCTTGGTTCTTGGGGGGTAACCCTTTGGATTATTTATTTATTTATTTATTTATTTATTTTATAAAATTTGTATACCGCCCTATCTCCAAGGACTCAGGATGGCTCACAACGACAATCAACCAAGCGACTGTTAAAAACAACAAATATACACAAAAAATAAAATAAAAAAGTTTTTTAAAAATTTAAAATATACTACCCCATCAGTCCAGGCCGGGGGACATAAATAGCCAAGTTTTCAATTCACAGCGGAAGGTGTGAAGGTCAGGGGCCAAACAGAGCCCCAAGGGAAGTTGATTCCAAAGGGTGGGGGTGCTCACAGAGAAGGCTCTACCCCTGGGGGTCGCCACCCGACATTGTCTAGCCGATGGCACCCTGAGTAGGCCCTCTCTGTGAGAGCGCACCGGGCAATGGGAAGTTGACGCTGGTTGCAGGTGGTCCGACAAATAGCCTGGGCCTAAGCCATGAAGGGCTTTATAGGTTAACACCAGCACCTTGAATCTCACCCGGAGGGCAACCGGCAACCAATGCAAGCCGCGCAGGAGTGGTGTAATATGGGAGTATCGAGTCCCTCCCGCACCAACCCACGCGGCTGCATTCTGTACCAGCTGAAGCCTCCGGGTGGTCTTCACGGGCAGCCCCAGGTAGAGAGCATTGCAGTAGTTGATCTGGGAGGTGACTAGCGCATGAGTGACTGTGTGTAGGGCATCTCGGTCCAAGTATGGGTGCAACTGGTGCACCAGGTGAACCTGGGCAAATGCCCCCCTGGTCACAGCCGTGATATGACCCTCCAAACTCAGCCGTGAATCCAAGAGGATACCCAAGTTGCACACCCTGTCTACGGGGGGCAACACCTCGCCCCCAATAGACAGCATTGGAACTTCTTGCTTGGCCTGAGATGCCGGTATCCACAGCCACTCAGTCTTGGCCGGGTTGAGTCAAAGCCTGTTACTCCCCATCCAGATCTGTACCGCTTCCAGGCACCGGGACATCACGTCGAGGGCATCACTGGGCTGGTTCAGGGTGGATATAAAAAGATGGGTATCATCATCGTACTGATGATACCCCACCCCAAAACCACGGATGATCTCTCCCAGCGGCTTCATGTAAATGTTGAACAGAAGGGGTGAGATGACCAACCCCTGGGGCACCCCACAAGTGAGGGGCCTCATGGCTGACCTCCGCCCCCCTGCCAACACCGCTTGCATACAACCCGAGAGGTAGGAGGCGAACCACCGTAAAATGGTGCCGCCCACTCCCAACCCATTGAGGCGTCGCAGCATAATACCATGGCCGATGGTATGAAAAGCCGCTGAGAGATCTAATAGGACCAGGACCGAGGAATGACCCCTGTCCCGAGCCCTCCAGAGAGCATCCACCAGCGCGACCAATGCCGTCTCCGTGCTGTAACCAGGCCTGTAACCCGATTGGCATGGATCTAGGTAATCTGCTTCATCCAGGGCCACTGGAAACTGATGTGCCACCACGCTCTCAACAACCTTCGCCAAAAAGCGAAGGTTGGAGACCGGACGAAAGTTGCCCAAAATGGTTGGATCCAAGGCAGATTTCTTAAGGAGGGGCCTAACCACCGCCTCCTTCAAGGCAGCAGGAAAACTCCCTCCATCCAAGGATGCCGTTATCACTGCCTGGATCCAACTGCATGTCACCTCCCGAGCTGCATAATCCAGCCAGGAGGGACACGGGTCCAGTATGCAAGTGGTTGCACTCAGCTTCCTCGTGATCCTGTCCACTTCCTCCAGGGTAACAGGATCTAACTCTTCCCAGACAACAAGACCTGCTGCCTCCCCACCGTCCGACCCTGCCTAGTCAGAGTCCAAGCTGTCCTGAATCTGAGCGATCTTGTCCCGCAGATGTTGGCTAAACTCCTTGGCTCACCCCAGTAAAGGGTCCTCCCCCGCCCTCTGATACAGGAGGGAGCGGGATACCCTAAACAAGGCAGCCGGGCGATTATCTGCGGACGCGATGAGGGCGGAAAAGTAAGTATGCTTTGCCACTGCCATCGCCTCCAGGTAAGACCGTGTGAACGATCTTAGCTGGGCTCGGTCAGATTCGGAACGACTAGTCCTCCAACAGCTCTCTAGGCCTCTCCTCCTGTGCTTCATCCCCTGGAGCTCCTCAGTATACCAAGGGGCAAGCCGGGGTCTGCGCTGGGTCAGAGGCCTCAAAGGCATGACACGGTCGAGAGCCCCAGCGGCCGCCCTATCCCAGGCCTCCACCAGGGTCTCGACCGGGGCGTGGGAGAGAGAGAGAGGGATCATCCCAAGCTCCGTCTGGAACCTCTCCGGGTCCATCAGGCGCCTGGGGCGGAACCAGATGGTCAGTTCCACATCCCAGCAAGCTGGGGCAGCATTCTGGAAGTCCAACCGGAGGAGATGATGGTTGGTCCATGACAGGGGGGAAACGACAAATACCCCCCACTGACCATAACACGCCACTGCTCTGAGATGAAAACAAGATCGGGTGTGTGCCCTCCCTCATGAGTCGGTCCCTGAATAATCTGAGTCAGGTCCATGGCCACCATGGATGCCATGAACTCCCGAGCCACCCCCGCCACCCCGCCCAGGGAAGGCAGGTTGAAGTCCCCCAGCACCATAAGTCTGGGGAGCTCCACCACCAACCCCGACAGGGCATTGAGTAGGCCAGGCAGGGCCACTGCCATGCAGCTGAGAGATAGGTACATGATCAGCAGGCCCAACTGACCCTGTGGACCCCATCTCATGAAGAGGGTTTCACATCCGTCTATCTGCGGAACAGTGACCTCCCGTGGACTAAGGGCTTCCCTGATAACAACCGCCACCCCACCTCCCCTTCCCTGGGCCCTCGGTTGGTGCAGCACCCGGAAACCTGGTGGGCAAAGTTCAGTCAGAGGGACACCTCCCTCTGAGCCCAACCAGGTTTCCGTAATGCAAGCCAGGTCTGCGTTTTCCTCCTCAATCAAATCCTGAATGAGGGGTGCTTTGTGAACCACAGACCTGGCATTAAAATAGACCAACCGGAGCCCAGTGTCCTCGTCTCTCAAACCCCCAGGAAGTCAGATAGAACCAGGCGGGTTGGAGCACGCCACTGCTCGAAGACAGTGGGGACGAGCTCCCAAGTTTTGATATGGCCCTCCGTTCATCCACCTGCCTCCATTCCCAATCACAACCAGAATATGAGCTCCCACCCTTTCCCTTAGGGCACCCAGGGCACCCCATCCCACACCCCCTCCACCGTTCTCCCCCCAAAGCCTGGACTGCCGCTGGTCCGACGGAGCCCCCCCAGTCACCCGCCTGCAATATCCCTCCCCCCTCCCCAGTCCCCTTAAAAATTTAGTTAAAAAACAATACAGTGTCCCCTTTAAAAAAACCTTAAAGCCTGTATGCCACCTCCCAAGACCCATCATTAAGGTAGGCCTTTGCTAGGCCAACAGGCCACTCCCAGGAACGGGGGGCATTCCTCAAACCACTAAGTCTGCGCTGGAGTATGTAATAAGCATCCTCAAAGATGGAAGGGGTACGTCCAAAGGTAAATGGGGAAACGGATGGTCCACCCCTGGAACAGGAGCCTCCAAGCCCAAGCGTCCTCCCACGACGAAGGGAATGAAGGCAGGTGCTGGTCCTTGCTGCCCTCTCACCGCGGCAAGGTTCCTGAGTCCAGAGGGCACTCTCCCAAGGTAGAACCATCAGCCAATGTGACCCTCTCACCGCCACATGGCCTGGTCCTGATGTGAAAAAAAAGGTCCACAGCCGCCCTCTCACAGCAGCGGGCATCAACCTCAGGATCGACCAATCCGGGACTGCCAGTAGGAATCCAAGGCATTAGATGACAGATCCAGACTGTGCAGGTGTAGCAAGCAATCCCAGAACACATGGGTATTGTTCTCCAAATCCAGGGCCAGGTTAGGCCCGGAATTGCCCAGGTCCTCCTCTAGCCTGCCACATTCAGCTCAGTCAATAGGGGTCTCCGGAATCCCAGCAGAAGTTAATTGCATCGGAGGGGGAGGGGAAAGCCATCCGCAAGAGCCCAAAATGCAAGGCCTAGTGCCAGGCTTCCTCCCCCCCCCCCCAGCCAGTCCAGCAGCCACGTTCACTGCAGGCCGGAGGGGGGGGCAATAGTCCAAGAGGGGGAAGGGAAGCAACTGTAAAAATGCAGAAACACAGCTCCCCCTGGTCTTCCTGGCTTGGCATCTCTCCCACCGAGCCAAGCCACCACAAGGGAGCACCCTGGGTCGCCATGCCGCCCACAGTCACTCGTCAATAATTCAGATGAACCGCCGTCCACAGCCCCCCGTCTGTTGCAGCTGTTGCAGCCACAGAGTCGTCTTCCACCACCACGTCCACTCCACCACACCTCCAGCTCTCTTCCTGGCCACCACCGCCGCCCTTGCCGCCACCCTTGCCGGCACATACTTTCTCCCACTGCCAGCTTGTTCAGCAGTCCAGCGGCCGAAACCGCAGCGAAAAACACTCAGCGTACCGAAGGGCGCTGCCTCATGTGCCGGTCTATGGCACCGGTCTATGGCGCCGAACTTCACTCCTCACAAACCTCCGGAGGTCTACCCAGCACCCCTAGACTCATTGGTACCTCCTACAGCAGTCCCGGCGGGGTTAAGGTAGAAAAAACCTCTAAAACCCCTAAAAACCCCATATTCCTCGCAGGACGCTACAGCCCCAAACGGAGCTCACCCCAGCATGGTGGCCATCTTTTCTGTTGTTTTTACATAGGATTAGGTTGGTAATTGTGTTTCTTTGGAATCCGTTGGAGATTAATATGTTTGTGAGAGTGTGTAATTCAGTTTTCAGGTAGTCTTTGTCGGCTAGGCGTTTGGTTCTGGAGATGAGAGTCTTGGTTACGGAGTTGATCTGTGCAGGGTGATGATGTGATTGAGCGTTTAAGTAGCGGTTTGTGTGTGTTTTTTCCTGGTAGATGGTGTGTCCTAGGGGGCCGTCAGGTTTTCTGTAGACTAGGACGTCCAGAAAGGGAAGTTGGTTGTTAGCTTCTATTTCCATAGTAAATTGTATTTTGGGGTGTAGGTTGTTGAGATGTGTGAGGAAGTTGTCCAGTTTTTTCTTTCCGTGTGGCCAAATTATGAAAGTGTCATCTACGTATCTGAGCCAGAGTTTGGGTTTGTGTTCAGATTTATCTAAAGCATTGGTTTCAAAGTGTTCCATGTATAGGTTTGCGATGACGGGTGAGAGGGGTGATCCCATAGGTGCGCCTTCTATCTCTTTGTATCTTTGTCCATTGTGGATGAAGTATGTGTTGGTTAGGAAGTGGTTGGTCAGATCTAGGATGTGCTTAGGGGGGTTGTATTTGTTTTGGATAGCTGTCAAGGTTTCTTTAATAGGCACTTGGGTGAAGAGGGATATGACATCGAAACTCACGAGTAGGTCACTGGCTTGTAGGTTTTGTTTCTTTATTGTTTCTATGAAGTGGAATGAGTTTTGTACGTGTGAGGTGATTGATTCTGTGTAGGGCTGAAGTTGTTTGGCAAGAAATTTGGCAAGATTCTGTAGAGGTGAGCCTATGGAGCTGACTATGGGTCTGAGTGGTGTTCCTTCTTTGTGTATCTTGGGGAGACCATAGAGCTTGGGGCATCTGATGATTTCTCTCTGGGGATGATTCTTTGCTGGATCTCTTCGCTGATGGGAGAGGCTTTTATTTTGGATTTGGTGGTTTTTTCCAGGTAGGTGGTGGGGTCTGTTTTTAGAGGTTTGTAAGCAGGGTCTTGGATTAGGTTGGATAGTTTGGCTTGGTAGTCAGATGTGTTCATCACCACTGTGGCATTACCTTTGCCTGCTGGGAGAATGATTATGCTATTGTCGTTCCTCAAGTTGGTGAGTGCTTTTTGTTCTTCTTTGTGTAAGTTGCTTCTGGGTGGATTGCTGGAGCAGAGGACGTTGGTGACTTCAAGTCTGATTTTATTGGCTTCATCTGGGTTGATTTTGGTTAGGTTAGGTTAGACTGCAAAGTTGAATCCTTTGGAAAGGACATTGGTTTCTGCTATGGTGAGGGTCCTGTCTGATATGTTATGTACTGTTTGTTTCATGAGTTGCTGTGGAGGGGGGTTGGGCTTCTGGCATTTTTCTAGTCTATGGAGTTTGTTGGTGTGTGTGTCTGTCTTGTGGGAGGTTTCTGTTTCGGCTCTCGAGAGGGCTAGTTGTTTGGATTTGTCCCAGAGTGCTGGGTGGATTTTGTTACTGAGTTTATTTATTTATTTATTTAATTTGTATACCGCCCTTCTCCCAGAAGGGACTCAGGGCGGTGAACAGCCAAAATTAAAAATACATACAATACAAAAGTTAAGATAATTAAAAAGAATTAAATCATTGGCTTCCCAATTTAAAACCCCCAAGTCTATAAAATTTTAAAATCCCAATTAAGAACCATTTAGGCTAGGCCGGCTTGGTGAAATAAATAAGTCTTCAGGGCCTTACGGAAGGTCCGGAGGTCCGGGATCAGTCGTATTTCAGGAGGCAGCTCGTTCCACAGGGCAGGTGCCCCCACAGAGAAGGCTCTCCCCCTGGGGACCGCCAGCCGACATTGCCTGACTGACGGCACCCTGAGGAGGCCCTCTCTGTGAGAGCGTATTGGCCGGTGGGAGGTTATCGGTAGCAGCAGGCGGTCTCGCAAATATCCTGGCCCTAAGCCATGGAGCGCTTTAAATATGAGAACCAATACCTTAAAGCACACCCGGAAGACCACCGGGAGCCAATGCAGCTCGCGCAGGAGGGGTGTTACATGGGAGCGCCACGTCGCTCCCATAATCACCCGCGCGGCCGCATTCTGCACCAGCTGGAGCTTCCGGGTGCTCCTCAAGGGGAGCCCCATGTAGAGAGCGTTGCAGTAGTCCAGGCATGACGTGATGAGGGCATGAGTGACTGTGCACAAGGAGTCCCAATCCAGAAAGGGGCGCAACTGGCGTATCAGGTGGACCTGATAAAAAGCCCCCCTGGCCACGGCTGTCATATGCTCTTCTAAAGACAGCCGTGTGTCCAGGAGGACACCCAAGTTGCGAGCCCCCTCTGTGGGGTTCAGTGACTCGCCCCCAATAGCCAGCAATGGCACCAGCTGGCTATATCGGGACGCCAGTATCCACAGCCACTCGGTCTTGGAAGGGTTGAGTCAAAGCCTGTTCCTCCCCATCCAGACCCGCACGGACTCCAGACACTGGGACATCACTTCGAGGGCATCATTGGGGTGGTCTGGGGTGGAGATGTACAGCTGAGTGTCATCAGCGTACAGATGGCATCGCACCCCAAAACCACGGATGATCTCACCCAGCGGCTTCACATAAATGTTGAACAGGAGCGGCGAGAGGACCGACCCTTGCAGCACCCCGCAAGCAACGCACCTCGAGGTCGACCTCTGCCCCCCTGCCAACACGAACTGCGACCGGTCAGAGAGATAGGAGGAGAACCACCGCAACACGGTGCCTCCCACCCCCAATCCCCCCATCCGGCGCAGCATGATACCATGGTCGATGGTATCAAAAGCCGCTGAGAGGTCTAACAGGACCAGAACAGAGGAACAACCCCTGTCCCGAGCCCTCCAGAGATCATCCACCAATGTGACCAATGCCGTCTCCATGCTGTACCCAGGCCTGAAGCCAGACTGGCACGGATCTAGATAGACGGTTTCATCCAGGTACTGTGGGAGCTGTCGCGCAACCACACTTTCCACAACCTTCGCAACGAAGCGAAGGTTGGAGACCGGACGGTAGTTTGCCAGAACAGCTGGGTCCAGAGAAGGCTTCTTGAGGAGGGGCCTCACCACCGCCTCTTTCAAGGCGGGAGGCAAGAAACCCTCTCTCAAAGAAGTATTTATAATCCTCTGGAGCCAGCCTCGTGTTACCTCCCGGGTGGCCAGTACCAGCCAGGAGGGGCACGGGTCCAATAAACATGTGGTTGCATTTAACCTCCCCAGGATCCTGTCCACATCCTCAGGAGTCACAGGGTCGAACTCGTCCCAGATAACATTCTCAAGACCGGCCTCAGTCACCCCGCCGGGATCTACCCAGTCAGAGTCCAAGCCTTCCCGAATCTGAGCAATTTTATCGTGCAGATACTGTGCAAAGTCCTCAGCCTGCCCTTGGAAGGGGTCCTCCCACGCTCCCTGATGTAGTAGGGAGCGAGTCACCCTAAACAAGGCGGCTGGGCAGTTATCTGCCGATGCAATAAGAGCGGAAAAGTAATTACACTTTGCCGCTTTTATCGCCACTAGATAGGTCTTAATTTGAGACCTAACTTGTGTTCGGTCGGATTTGGAGCGACTAGCTCTCCAACCACTCTCTAGGCGTCTTTTCTGGCGCTTCATCTCCCTCAGCTCCTCCGAGAACCAAGGGGCCAGGCAGGTTCGGCATCAGGTCAGAGGCCGCAAAGGCACGACTCGGTCCAGAGCACCGGTGGCCGTCCTATCCCAGGCAGCCACCAGGTCTTCAGCCAAGTCGTGAGCCAGAGTTTCAGGAACTGGCCCAAGCTCCCTCTGGAACCTATCAGGATCCATCAGGCACCTGGGGCAGAACCACCTGGTCGGTTCCGCCTCCCTGCAGTGGGGTGCAGAGGTCAAAAAGTCCAGCCTCAGGAGAGAATGGTCCAACCATGACAGGGGTTCAATAACTATATCCCCTATATCCAGACCACTCAGCCACTGACCAGAGATAAAAACCAAGTCCAGAGTGTGTCCTCCCGCATGAGTAGGGCCAAGAATTAATTGTGTCAGGTCCATGGCTGTCATGGAAGCCATAAACTCCCAAGCCATCCCAGACACCTCACTGGCAGATGGCAGGTTAAAATCCCCCATGACCAAAAGTCTGGGGGTATCAACCGCCACCCCAGCAATAACGTTGAGAAGCTCGGGCAGGGCCACTGTCACGTGGCAGGGAGCCAGGTACGCGATCAGCAGGCCCACCTGCATCCCATGGCCCCACTTCACCAGGAGAGACTCACATCCAGCTATCTGAGGTACAGTGGCCTCCCTCGGATCAAGACCTTCCTTTATAACAACCGCCACCCCCCCACCCCTACCCTGGGCCCTTGGCTGATGGAATGTGTGGAAACCTGGTGAGCACATCTCTACGAGGGGGACCCCCCCTTGGCCCAACCAGGTCTCTGTAATACCTGCCAGGTCCGCACCCCCCTCCTGTATTAGCTCACAAATGAGGGGGGCCTTATGAACCACGGACCTGGCGTTGCACAACATCAGTCTAAGGCCTGGGCTCTGAAACTCTGGACAGCCGGGAAAACGAGAAGAGTCATGGGGGCCGAGGCATGCCACTGCTTGGAGGTAGCGGGTGCATGCCCCCACCACCTGATGTGGCCCCCTACTCCCGCCATATCTCCCCCTCCCAACCACAGTCCTGATAGAATCGCCCTCCACCCTATCAGCACTGAGCTCCTCCACACCCTGCTCCCCGCCTTCCGTTCCATGCCCCTGTGTTGAGCCTGACCTATACCCCTCCCTCCCCACCCCCTGCCCTAAACCCCTTAAAAGATTACAAAAAGACAATTTTTAAAAACCCCGCAACCCCCTCTTTGTGGCATGCCACCTCTCGGGGTTCCAAAACCCGTCATTGAGGTAGGCCCTCGATAGAGTGGAGGGCCAAGCCTGTGAGAGGGGGGAGTCTTGCAGACCAAGAAGCTCCGCTGCTGAATACATCTTGACCACAGAAGATGGGAGCGACCATATCCTAGGGGTCCATAAAAAATGTCCAGGGGAGAGACATGGAATGGGAGTCTCAAAAACATTTTCACAAGACCAGGTCCACTGTCCCCTCGCAACAGAGGATAAAGTCAAGTTCCAGGTCGACCACAATCCAAGGGGGGGGATAGATCCAACCACCCTCTCACAGTGGTCCGGTCAGCCAGTCAACCCCCTCTTGTGGTGAGATGGCAGCGATGAACCAATGCAGACAGCACAGCACCCGGGGCTCAGGTCCAAACCGCCCTCTCACGGCGGTTGGTCCGATGGTCAAGTCCCCTCTGCTGGCAAATGCAAAAAGATTTGATATCATCCCAGTTCAGCCCCCAGGGGCCCCGACATCAGAGCCACCCTCTCACGGTGGTTTGAGGGGAAGAGTGAGTAGGTCCCTGTTGGTTTGGTCTAGTAGGAATCTTTTCTTGTGGAGTTCGTTTCTGATTAGGGCTAATTCAATTCTTTTCAGGATCCTTTCGGTGGCTGAGGTTTTAGAATGGCATTTTAGTTGGAAGCATGTGGGGATCACGTTTTTGTCTCGGCAGTTGCGTAGGAATGTGAGGTCACATAAGATGGTAGCTCTTCGGACTTCGAGTTTCTTGTAGGTCACATACTGCTGGAGCCTAGCTTGTAGGATTTTAAGCATAACCTTACTAGCATGTGAAATGAGTGCAATGGTGCGATAGTTTGAACATTCTTTGGCATTGTCTTTGTTTGGAATTGGAATGTAAACTGACCTTTTCCAATCCTGTGGCCACTGTTGAGTTTTCCAAATTTGCTGGCAAATTGAGTGTAGCACTTTTACTGCATAGTCTTTTAATATTTTGAATAGCTCAGCTGGAATACTGTTACCTTCCACTAGCTTCTCCAGTGGATCACGTTTTGTCAGAGCTCTCTGCTATGACCTGTCCATCTTGGGTGTCCCTGCACGGCATAGCTCATAGCTTCATTGAGCCCCTTTGCCATGACAAGGCAGTAATCCATGAAGGGAATATACATATACATATACATATACATATACATATACATATGCATATGCATATGCATATGCATATGCATATGCATATGCATATGCGTACATAAACTTGAGTGGCTGTTGCTTTTATTTCTCGCCACTTAGTGCTTCCTCCAACATCAAAAACAGTTCTTTTTTTTTTCACATTTCATCTACTGATCTATTTTACATTAAACAGTATTTTCACATATAATTTCTACAACTAACTATCAACGATGCGTTGCGGTTCCGTGTAGGTAGGGCGAAAGGAGCACACGTAGCCTGAGCTTGCTGTAACTCCTTTATTACGAAGCCTTCACACGCTGCACGGCAAAGCTGATGGTATACGGATACACACAAAGTCGGCGTTGGGAGCAGCTGCTTCCCAACGCCTTTTAAATAACGCGCCGGCTAAATAGGCATAAGCATCGCCCTTCCGGGCTTCGTGCGCATGTGTTGCCGTCTCATTACAGCATGAAGGCAACCACTGCTCCCTCTCCCCGGCCGCCACCGTGACCGGCCGCCTATAGCCATAGAATTAACACCCCCCACCACCGTGCAGCAACGTAGAACGACCCCGACGCTAACCCCCCCCGACGCCAGCCCCTTCCGGCCGCTGTCATCTGGAACGGTTGGGTTCTTGAGCGCAGCAGCCAGGTGAGGTGTCGAGTGGATCGCGACAGGCGGCTCCCCCTACCAGGTGCCCTCCTGGAAGACATAAAGACATATGTTAAGCATGCTTCAGGGCCGTAATTCCGCGCTCTGGGGCCCTGGTTTATGGGGATATTGTCTATGGAAGCGATCGATTAGGCGGCTAGCCTCCACATCGGTAGCGGCTACCCAAGACGCTTCCTCGAAAGGGTATCCTTTCCATTTAAGTAGATATTTGAGTTTTCCCCTACTAAGTTTTGCATCTAGGACTTGTTCCACTTCATACTGGTTGTTCTTTATCGGGCCGGGCCTACTTATAGGTTCCCGGCCTGCCTCTGCAGGTTTTAATAGGCTGCTGTGGAACACAGGGTGGACTTTGCCGAGTAACGGCGGCAGCTTAAGTTCTACTGTGACCGGATTGATGACCTTTAGAACAGGGAAAGGGCCTATATACTTAGGACTTAATTTACGGCTCGGTGTTCGTAGTTTCAGGTATTTGGTAGAAAGGTATACCCTATCCCCAACTACAAAGGGTTTATGGTCTGCTCTTCGTTTGTCGGCTTGGTGCTTCTGCATAAGGGTTGCTTTCTCTAAGGCCTTTTTTATATGAGGCCAACCCCTTCCAACATGACTGGCCCAGGTATCAGGGGTAGGCTGATCTGGGGATGGACTATCGAGTTCAGGGATAGCGGGGAAGTCCTTCCCGGAGACGGCATGGAATGGGGTAACCCCTGTACTCCCATGGACTGTATTGTTGTAAGCAACTTCAGCAAAAGGGAGTAGTTCCGACCAGTCCGTTTGTTGATACGAGACATAACATCGTAAGTATCGTTCTATCATAGCATTTGCCTGTTCCGCTGCTCCATTGGTACTCGGGTGGAACCCGGAACTCAATCCTTGTGAGGAGCCGATCATGGTTATAAAGGCGCGCCAGAACTTCGAGGTGAACTGAACACCTCTGTCTGAGATGATACGGCGAGGTGCCCCATGCAGCCTATAAATGTGTATAAGAAACATTTTGGACAGTTTACGGGCAGAGGGTAGCCCACGACATGGTATGAAGTGGGCCTGTTTTGAGAAGAGGTCTATTACAGTCCATATAACGTTATATCCATTACTGAGTGGGAGGTCCACTATGAAGTCCATAGCGACCTCCTCCCATGGTCGATTGGGGTCTGCTACAGACTGTAGAAGGCCAAGAGGCTTTCCAGGCCGGGATTTCGTCATTGCACACACCTTACAACTCTTTACATAGTCTTCGATCTCCTTTCTCATACGGGGCCACCAGAATTGACGTCGTACCAGGTGTAATGTTTTGATGAATCCAAAATGGCCAGCGGTTTTCACATCATGACACTTGTGTAGTATCTTCACCCGCAGAGCTAGGGGAACGTATAATTTGCCACTCATATAAGCAAAGCCGTTCTGATATATTAATGCTTGCTTATGCTCTGCTAGCCAGGTATCTGTTGCTAAAGCATTCTTTAGCTCCTTTTCCCACTGGATTGGCATGGTATGGGACGTCCGGCCTACTTGCTGGACCCTTGGTATCAATGCCTGCACTACCTGTTCCCTCCTGCTCTTGTATTGGGGTAGACGCGATAAAGCATCCGCCAAGAAGTTTTTACCCCCCGGGACGTACTTGAGGTCAAAATCAAAGCGTTGGAAGTATTGCGCCCACCTCACCTGCTTTGGTGATAGTCGTCTTGGGATTTGTAGTGCTTCAAGGTTTTTGTGGTCTGTCCACACCTCAAACCTTTTCCCACTGCCTCCTAATAGATGCCGCCAGGTGAGTAAGGCCCACCTCACCGCAAACGCTTCTTTCTCCCAAATAGCCCAACGCCTCTCTGTTGGGGTTAACTTACGAGACGTGTACGCGCAAGGGACTAAGTCTGTTGCCGTCGTTCTTTGCATAAGGACCGCCCCCACAGCCACATCGCTTGCATCGGCCTGTACCACGAAGGGCAAGGAGGGATCTGGATGCTTCAGGATTGGAGTCTGGGAGAACAGGGTTTTTAAACTAGTGAACGCCTGCTGACACTCTGCAGACCAGGCTAGTACCTGACCTGGCCTCACCTTTTGGCCTGTGTCCTTTGTGCGAAGCAGATTTGTTAACGGAAGAGCTATTTGGGCGAACGCTGGTATAAACTGACAATAAAAGTTCGCAAACCCGAGAAAGCTTTGTAATTGTTTCCGTGTTCTCGGGGCTTGCCAGTCCAGCACTGCTTGCACCTTCTTGGGGTCCATTTCGACTCCATCACCGGAAATCCGATATCCTAAGTAATCCAGTCTTGTACGGTGGAATTCGCATTTCGACAGTTTGACGAACAGTTTCGCTTGTAACAGTTTTTTAAGCACCTGTCGTACCAATCCTATGTGTTCCTTCATTGTTTTGGTGTAAATCAAAATGTCGTCTAAATAGACGAGAACACCTCGATAAAGGAATTCATGCAGTACGTCGTTTATTACCTGCATGAAAACGGCCGGTGCCCCCTGTAATCCAAAGGGCATTACTCGAAACTTATAACTGCCCAGGGGACAATTGAATGTGGTCTTCCATTCGTCACCAGGTCTAATTCGGACCCTATAGTACGCCTCACGCAGGTCCAGTTTCGTAAACACCTTGCCAGTCCAGTCGAATAGCTCATGTCGTACTCATCCTCCTCCGTCCACCTCCGTTCCCTCCACCCTTGGAACGACGCGCTGCCCAAGTCAGGGGGGGGGATGACGACCCCAGGCCCAGCGAGTCTCTCTCACCTCGCGAAAAGCATTCGTCCTTAGGGAAGTCAGCAGCGCCCGCCCGGGGCGTGACCTCCTTCGGGCGTACGACTGTCACGTCCAGCTCCTCAGATGCCGGGGCCTCTAACAAGCCCTCTGTGTCCGTATCCAACTCCTCCTCGAACGCCAGGGACTTAGCGGCTGCGCCCTCCGCCATGCCGCCGACCACCGCCGAAAGCGAGGAGGAACGCCGACTTTTCTATCAACGATGCGTTGCGGTTCCGTGTAGGTAGGGCGAAAGGAGCACACGTAGCCTGAGCTTGCTGTAACTCCTTTATTACGAAGCCTTCACACGCTGCACGGCAAAGCTGATGGTATACGGATACACACAAAGTCGGCGTTGGGAGCGGCTGCTTCCCAACGCCTTTTAAATAACGCGCCGGCTAAATAGGCATAAGCATCGCCCTTCCGGGCTTCGTGCGCATGTGTTGCCGTCTCATTACAGCATGAAGGCAACCACTGCTCCCTCTCCCCGGCCGCCACCGTGACCGGCCGCCTATAGCCATAGAATTAACACCCCCCACCACCGTGCAGCAACGTAGAACGACCCCGACGCTAACCCCCCCCCGACGCCAGCCCCTTCCGGCCGCTGTCATCTGGAACGGTTGGGTTCTTGAGCGCAGCAGCCAGGTGAGGTGTCGAGTGGATCGCGACACTAACATCCTTCTCTTTATTAACATATTAATATTTTCACTGACTCTTAACCATTTTCTTTTAAACTCTCCACGATCCCATTTCTTGATGCTTTCCTCCCTTTCTCCCATTCCCTTACCTTCTTCCTCTTCCTTTTCTTATATCTCCCTTTCTGCCTCTTTTCTTTAATTTTCACTCTGTTAATTTTCCCTCTCAATATTTCCCCATTTATTTCTCTTCTTTTCAGTTTTGAGATGTATTCTCTCTTATCCATTTTTATTCTATCACTGTTAATCCCAGTGTAATCATCTTTATCTTTATTTTCATTTATTTCCTTTTCAATATTTTCTCCTTGTTTCTCTTACTTCTCATTCATCTTTTCTCTTTCTTTTTTCTTGCATTCTAACCAATCCTCTGCTTCCTTATTTCCCTTAAATGCTTTTATTTTTTCAAACATCTCCCTTAATATCTCACATTCATCCTCCCAATTCTCCATATTGTCACTTTAGAAGGCTAGAATTTTCCAATTTATTATTTTCATTTACTTATACTTCTAATTTCAAAGTCCATGCGATATCTCCTTTTTCTTTCCAGATAGTGTCCAGTTCAAATGCTCACTTGAGCCATCACAATCTCAGTCCTCCCTCTCTGCTTCTCTTAATCTTTTCAGCTGTATACTCCTACGGCTCTTTCCCACGATCTTTCCTCCAGCAGATGTCTCTCTTCAATTCACAACTCTTTCAGCAACAAAGTATCCATTTTATAATGCCTGTTTCCTCTCTTCTGAGTTAAATCTTGTTATTGTTTAAAAAACATTCCTCTGTCTCCTTTTCCCTTGTCTTGTTTTTATTTCTTTCAAAATCCAATTTTAAATCCAGGTGGAAGATTCCTTTTAGGGCTTTTGTTTTAACTTTAAAGTTCCTCTCCCCCCCCCGCCCCCTCTCCACTTAAATTCCCAAGTGCAAATTAGCCGCTAATTGCTCATTGGGACTTCTTTCAAGCTTTTAAAAGTTTTTTCTTCTTACCTGTGAGTTGGCCAATCACTCATCTGGTAACAATACTCTGTTCAATCACCACTCCTGCACTTCCTCTTTCTGATCGTGGCCACTCTGGCTTTTGACAGCTCCATGGCTGCCTTCCTTCGCCAATGGGTCGAAGACTAATGCTGGCACTTCAGGGAACTTGCTCTTTCCCTATCTGTGCCAGCCTGCGTCTTCTTTCTTCACTGTCCCTACAAGAAAGCTATGATCCCTAGGGATCCCCAAAATCGGCTGGGATATCGGTGCTCTTCTGGAGCTCCAGAATCCACACCATATCGCCCAATGCCGGCCACGCCCTCTCTCAACAAAAGAATTAATTGAAATTAAGATGGGAATTTAAATTGAAATGTAAAATTGAATGAAAATGAAATGTTAGTAAATGATGTAAATGACAGACTTGTAAGAAGTAAAATGGAAGAAATACATTGTTAAAGGGAAAAAAGCAAGGGTTGGAAGATTATTTTAACAAAGGTTTCAAGGAAAAAATGCAATAAGTTGAAATATTTTTTTTTATTGCAAAAGTTTTACAATTACATTTTCACCCCATTTTTCCCCCCAACCCACCCCATACTCCCCAACCTAACCCTCCCCAACCCCCCCTAACCCTCCCCCCTGACTTCCATAGAATATAATCCCATCAAAATCCCCTTTTTATAAAACCTGAACCCCTCAAACCCCCATATAATTTTTCATCTTCATAAAATTCAAATATTTCTATTTTTATATAATACTTTCAATGAAAAACTATTTGATACTTCCTAGTTTGATATTTGTTCTGCACATAATCTATCCATTTTTTCCATTCCCATTCGTAAGTCTCTTGTGAGCGATCTTTTAGATATGCAGAAATCTTCGCCATCTCTGCAAAGCTGGCCATCTTCAACGTCCATTCTTCAATAGTAGGCAAAGCTTCATTTTTCCAATATTTACCTATCAATAATCTCGCTGCTGTTATCATATACAATATCAACTTAATTTCATCCAATGTGAAACCCTTTACTATACCCAGTAAAAACAATTGTGGAGAAAATTGAATTTTTTTCTTCAAAACATTCTGCATAACCCACCATATTTTTATCCAAAAAGCCTTAACTTTCTTACAGGTCCACCAAACATGATAATATGTAGCATCTAAACAATCACATCTCCAACATTTTGGCTGAACATTAGGGTACATACACGACAATTTCTTGGGATCTAAATGCCATCTATAAAACATTTTATAAAAATTTTCCCTCAAATTCTGCGATTGTGTAAATTTAACATTCTGAACCCATATTTTTTCCCATGTTTCCAACATCACTGGTTCTCCAAAATTTTGTGCCCATTTAATCATACAATCTTTAACCAATTCAGTTTCTGAATCCCTTTCTAACAAAACATTGTAAAGCCTTTTAATATGCATTGGACCTTTCTCTTTTATATGTCTAACCAGTTCTTCCTCATGCAACATAATACCAGTTTTTTGGTCCTCTTTCCATCTCAGTTGAAGTTGATTATACTGTAACCAAGTTAGATTAATCCCTTCGTCCAACAGTGTCTCTAATGTCTTCAGTTGCCATCTGCCCGCATCTGTAAAAAGAACTTCTTTATATAAAAACCCCCCGAGTGACATTATATTTGTATTCCACATAATATGACCAAGATCCAACCATAACGGTATTTTATAATCCCATTTGAATCGGTGCTTCTTCCAAACTCTCATCAAGGAATCTCTAAGTATATGACTTTTAAATACTTTATCCACTTTATCTTCATAAAATAAGTAAGCATGCCATCCAAATTCAAGGTCAAAACTTTCTATATTCAATATTCCAGTCTTTTTTCTTCCAAACCAATCACTTGCTTGAGTCAGAGCTGCTGCTTCATAATATAACTGTAGGTTTGGAAGTTTAAGACCTCCCCTTTCTGGAACATCTTGCATAATTTTCAGTTTCACTCTCGGTTTTTTTCTCGTTCCAGACAAACTTATTCAGTCCTCTTTGCCATTCTTTCAATTGTTTATCACTTTTAAGCACCGGAATCATTTGAAACAAAAAAAGAAATCTTGGCAAAATGTTCATCTTAACTGCTGCTATTCTTCCAAGTAAAGACAGCTGCAGTTTTTTCCAAGTCTCCATATCTTTCTGAACATCTCGCCACAACACCTCATAATTATTTTGAAACAGTTTCATATTTGTTTCTGCAACCTGAACTCCTAGATATTTAACCTTTGGTACAATCTCAAAACCTGCCCTCCTTTCAAGTTCGTATTTTCGATCTTGTGTCATATTTTTAACTATCATCTTAGTTTTTTTCTGATTCAATCTAAATCCTGATACTATACCATAGTCTTTTATAATGTCTTTCATCTGGATTATTGATTCCATCGGCTGTGTTAGGGTAACAACCAGATCATCTGCAAATGCCCTTATTCTGTAGTTCTCTTGCCTAATCTCTATTCCTTTCAAGGTACTCGAATCCCATATTGCATTCAACAAGACTTCTAGTGTTAAAATAAATAACAATGGGGATAACGGACAACCTTGTCTTGTTCCTTTCTCAATATTAAAATCTGTTGTCAAACTTCCATTAATAATAATCTGTGCCTTTTGTTCTTGATAAATTGCTGAAACCGCCTGTATAAATTGATCCCCAAAGTCCATCTTTTTTAAAGTCTTTAATAGAAAATTCCAGTCCACTCTATCAAAGGCCTTCTCCGCATCCAAGAAAACCAGCACTGCAGGGATCTGTTTATTCTTCTCAAGATATTCCAATAAATCTATAACTTGCCTTACATTGTCCTTCATATATCTGCCTTCTATAAATCCCGCTTGATCGTCATGAATCACCTCTTGAATTACTGGCATCAACCTGTTGGATAATACTTTTGCATAAATTTTGTAATCATTATTCAGAAGAGATATTGGTCTATAGTTCTCAGGTTTTTTAGGACCTACTTGCTCTTTTGGTATCAAAGAAATATAAGCTGTTTTCCATGATGGGGGTATTTTACCCCCTTGTTGTATATTACAAAACAAGTCTCTAAGTTGTTCCACCATTTCTGCTTGCAAAGTTTTATAATACACTGCAGTCAAGCCGTCAGTTCCGGGAGCTTTAGCTGTTTTCAATTGTTTAATTACTGCAATTATCTCCTCAGCTGTTATAGGACGATTCATTCTTTCCTTTTGTTGGTTAGTAATTTTTGTAACTCTTTTATTTTCTAAGTATTTTTCTATAAGTCCATTCTGTATGTCATCTTTAGCATATAGTTTGGTGTAATAATCTACAAAATCTTCTTTAATTAATTTTTGTTGAAAAATTTCTTTCCCTCCAATATCAATACTATCAATAGTCCGCATACTCTGCTTCTTCCTTAATGTATAGGCCAACCATCTGCCCGGTTTATTGGCATTGCAAAATGTATTATGCTTCGCATATTGTAAATTTGTTGCAGCTTGTTCCGCCATAAACATTTGGAATTGATCTTTCAAAAGTTTTATAGCACCACTTATTCTTTCGTCTGTTGGATTTTTAATAAGTAACTGTTCTTTATTCTTTATTTCTACTTCCAGTTCAAATCTTTTCTTTTGTCGATTCAGTTTGTGTTTAGAGTTCATATGAATGAGTACCCCTCGCATATACGCTTTGCTCGCATCCCACACAATTTCGATTGGGGTACCCTTATTCAAATTTATTTCAAAAAATTCTTTAATCTGTTTTTTAAGTTCTGTTATGTTGTTTTCATATCTAAACAAATTTTCATTTAATCTCCATGATCTTCTCTCAGTCTTTCCAGTCTCAATTTCTATCCATACTGGACTATGATCAGATAATAATAATAATAATAATAATAATAATAATAATAATAATAATAATAATAATAATAATAATAATAATAATAATTTTATTTCTATACCGCCCTTCTCCCGAAGGACTCAGGGCGGTGTACAGCCTATTTAAAAACACAGACAAAACAACAGTATAAAATTTAAAATAATTAAATAGGTGGCTCAAATTTAAAACCCCAATAAATTTAAATACCCAATTTAAAACTATTGTGTTGATAGTCCGGCCTGGCGGAACAACAGGGTCTTCAATGCGCAGCGAAACACCCGGAGGTCGGAAATCTTACGAATTTCCGGGGGCAGTTCATTCCACAGGGCTGGGGCTCCCACAGAGAAGGCCCTCCCCCTGGGTGTCGCCAGCCGACATAACTTGGCTGATGGCACCCTGAGGAGACCCTCTCTGTGGGAACGGACTGGTCGGTGGGAGGCTATTGGTGGCAGAAGACGGTCTCGGAGATAAAGTTCTTGGAAAAATCTTAGTTCTTTTTGTTTTAACAAGTAAATCATTTGATAGTAAAATAAAATCAATCCTAGAAAAAGATCTATGCCTATCAGAGAAAAAAGTATAGTCCAAGTCTTTCGAATTATGTATTCTCCATACATCTTTTAATTCCAAATCTTCTTTCATATCAAAAAAAGTATGTGGTAGTCTGATCCTTGACTTTGCCAAACTCTTTTTATCTAATTTGGAATCAATTACTCCATTCCAATCTCCCATAATCAAAATAGATCTGTAATCCCATTGCAATATTTTGGAATGCAAAATTTTATAAAAATGATCCTGTTGTTGGTTAGGAGCATAAATTCCAATCACAAGAATTTGGCCATATACAGTGTGCAATTCAATTGCTATAAATCTACCACCTTCATCTGCTTCTATAATTTTAGCTGATAATCTTTTATTTATGTAAATAACCACACCATTCTTTTTTTCCAAATTTGAAGCTATAAAATGTATTCCTAATTTAGAATTTATCAAATATTTTTCATCTCGTGCTCTGATATGAGTTTCTTGTAAGCAAATTATATCATTATTAAATTGTCTCAAATATGTAAATAACTTCTTCCTTTTCTGTGGTGAGTTTAATCCATTCACATTCCAAGATAAAAACTTAACCGTCATGTATACCTTTTTGAAGCGACGAGCAGAATTGCCGGATATCTTCCGAGATCTTCGGCTTTGCTCCCCCCATGGCTTCACTTTCTTGTGTAGTACTCTTGACTCCTTTTTTATATTGTTGTGCCTTAGCTCTTTCCTGTAGTTGTTTTTCTTTGAGTTGTTTAGAAACTGCTCGAGTTATACGCTGGTCTTTGGCTTCAGCCATACGTGCTAGGTCCAAGGCCACATCTCTTGTAGTCAAAATTGGTGAAGGTTCTAACAGGGGCTCCTCCAGAAGACCTCCTATAGCACCCTGCACTTCCACTGGCTCTGATTCAACCTGCTTAGGTTGCTTTTCCAATTCTTGCTGAAATTGCTTCTCCTTATCACTCTCCTTTATCTCCAACACAGTAGATGTACGTGGGGATGGTGATCTCTCTTTAAAAACAGTGTAATAGAAATGTTCCGCCTTTTCAACAGTATTCAATCGATATCTTTCTCCATTGTACTTCAAAATTATACCAGTTGGAGCATCCCACCGAAATGGAATCTGTAATTTTTTTAAATCATTTACTAAAAAATTAAAGTCTTTTCTATCTTTCAACATCTTTGGCGGTAGTTCTTTATAAATTCCAATTTGAGTTCCCTCCACTTGCACAGAGGAAAGAAAATATTTTTGCAAGATATCATTTCTCATTCTTTCTGTAAAATATATCACCACATCTCTAGGCAGTTGTCTTTGTCTGGCCACCCACGAGTTCACTCTGTAAATTTTGTCTATTTTGTAAAAAATCTCTTCAGAATTAATTTTTAACAACACAGCCAAAGCATCAGCACAAACCTGTCTCAAATCTTGTTAGTCATTCTCCTTAATACCTCTGATTCTTATAGCAAATTCCATAGACCGGAATTGCATCATCGTCATTTTGTTTTCAACTCTCTGCATTTTATTATCCACATCAGAAATTTTGAAATCAGTATCCTTTATTTTGACATTCACTTCTGATTTAAATTCTTCCAATTTAGAGTCCACTTTAATAATAATTTCTGACAAGACAGACACCACATTTGATAATTTATCAGTCACCTTGCCATAATTCTCTTTCACCATCTTTTTCATTTCAATAATTTCCTGCTTGATTTCCTGTTGAGATTTTTGGAATTCATCATCCATTTCCTGTTGAGATTTTTGAAAATTATGATCCAGAGCCTGAGTAATAAATTCTTTTAAACTTTCAAAATCAAAATCTTTTTTCTGACTCTGCTGAGCAGAAGGAAACTGCTGTTCAGGCTTGTGAGTGGGGGATCCCCCCCTTGCTGCCTTGCCTTCCTGTTTTTTAGAAGCCATTCTGCCACGTAGATTAGATTTTCTGAAAAAGGAGATCCTTTTTCCTTTTCCAGCACCACAAAGTCCTCTAAAAAAGTCCCCCAGGTTTAATCAAATTGAAAGTAGAATTAAGCTGAAGCGAGCTCAGGCTTATTTTAAAAAGGATTTTTTCTCCCTCTTCTCCTGTTTGCTTGTTACAAGCAGCGCAACATTGTAGCTTGTTAAAATAGCTTTACGAGACCACTTTCCCTCTCAGCTGGTTAACACTGGAGCGGCGCCATTTTTTCAAGCTGCTTTCACTCGCTCTGATTTTCGCTTAGATCAAAAAGTCACAAAACAAAATAATACTTGCAATTTCTTGGTTTAAAGGTTCAGGTTGTTTTTTCCGCTGATTAGTGGAGTTGATTTCAATCAGTTTGAATGTTTGCAGCAGCCAGCTTGCTCTGCAGCAAGCAGAGTCATCCCACGCCGTCCAGAGTCTCCACAAGTTGAAAGGGAGCTGCGCCTGTTTCCTCCCCAGTAGCAAACTTCTGGGGGCTCACAGGGGCTCGACCGGCACCTTGCTTACTCTTCTCCTTCAAATCCTTCAGATTCTGGAGTTTTCAAGCCGCTTCTCAAAAACGAAGCGGCTCTACAAACGGCGGGGCTGGCGGTCCTTAGAGAGGGACCGTCTTTCACCGGAGGCTAGCAAACCGGAAGTCAATAAGTTGAAATATTTGTTAATAATTAAAAAGTGGAGGGGAATTTCGAGTAATATTTTTAATAAATGAGAAAGATCAGGGTTGCCTGGACACCATAGTGGAAAATACTAAATTGAAAATGAATACAGCAATAGAGAGAGATGAAAGAGGAGTAGAGAGTAGAGAGATGGAAGAGAAGGGAAGAAGAGAGAGGGATGGAAGAGAGGGGAGGAAGGAAGAGAGGGGAAATCAGAGTAGGAGAGAGGGCTAGACAGGGAGGAAGAAAGGAGGAGAAGGAGAAAGGAAGAGGAAGTAGAGAGGAGCAGGAGAGGAGGGAAAAAGAAAGTAAGAAGGAAAGAAGAGAGGGAGATGGCAGGATTGAGAAGAAAGATCGCTGTACAACAAAAAAGATGAAATGGAAGAAAGGCAACCCCGAACATATATAAATATACTAAGATAAAGAATGAATGGTTAAAAAATAAAAGAGAATAAATATGAATAAGCAGGAAAATTAGAATTTGAGGGCGAATGAAGATGTTGTTTATATAAGTAAGCAAAGAAATATTGAGATATGATTAAAAAAAAGGGAAAAAAGAAAATTGTGCCAAAAATTGTAATTGAGTAAAATATATTTGAATTTGATAAATTGTATAAGATAAGATATGGCCAATACTCTGTTCAAAAAAGATGTGGGTGAATGTGTGTGTGTGTGGGGGGGGACCAATAAAACTAGTTTTTTTTAAAAAAAAAACCTTGAATGGCTGGGAAAATTGAAGATAACAACTAACTTTTGGATAAACAACCTTTGGACTGTAATTGTTTAGACTGAATAATTGAGATAGAGAGCGAAACACTGAGATTTTCTATTTTTAAACAGTGCAGCACTTGGAACTTAAATGGAAATGAAACAGATATAACAAAACAGAAGCTGAGAACAGTAAAATACTTCTCTTGCTATTAATTTTGCTCTGTGAACTCTCTACTGGTGGATATAAAATAATTGGTGGTTAAATTCTAGGGCTTGGTGGGCCTATGTGGATTACAAATTACCAATTTATCTATTTTTTTATTGATAAGAAAGGATTAGGGTTTGAAGAACCTGAAGAACAGCAACAAGACTGACAGGGTTTAAAGATTGATAACCTTTGGATTACAATGTATATTTTTACTTTATTTTTGGATTACAACTAACAGCACTATCCCTTACTTTTTGTGGATTATAATTAACAAAATACTTTAAAATGAGGAAAGCACCATCTGCACCATCCTCAGCATCATCATCAGCAACATCTAGCCCATCAGGTCAGAAGTCATTGGATGCTATGTTACAACAAGAGAAAATGAATGCTATGCAGGCAGAATTGAAAGTTATGATCCAAGCCCTGCATGAGGACTTCAAGGAAAGAATGGGGAAATTAGAGGATAAAATAGAGAACTTTCAACAAATGATGGCGAATAGTGAACAACATATGCAGAAAGTAGAAGAGAAAGCTGAACAAACAGAAAAAAGAGTGGAGGAAGTTGACAACAGACTTATACTGGCAGATGAAAATAAAGAACAATAATAACACTCAAGATGGACAGGGCTGATTATTACTTGCGGTTTCAGAATATGGAGGAAGAAAAGGGAGAAAACTTATCGAAGATACTAGTAGAGCTGTTGGCGGAGGCTCTAGAGGTGACCAAAGAAAGAGTTCTTGCTGAAATTGATGAAATGTTTAGAATTTATACTAGATATGCGACAAGGGGCTTCCAAGAGAGGTGCATGTAAGATTCACTAAAAAAGCAATGAAAGCAGAGATTTTACAACGAGTGAGAGATAATCCTTTAAAATACAAAGGGAAAGAAATAGTAGTTCTAAAACAGATTCTGAAAAGCGTTAGAGAAGTAAGGAAGGAATATCAATTTCTGACAAAACAACTAATTAAAAATGGAGTGAATTTCAAATGGCTGATACTGGAGGGAATATTGGTGACCTGGATGGAGCAAAGACATAGATTTGATTCCATAGAAAAAGCAAAACAATTCTATGAACACTATTTTGGACCACAAGAGGAAATGAGAATAAGAGAGGAAAGAGTTGTGGTCTGCCAGCAGCCTGCGTAGCTGGCAGCAGAGTCGGACAGTGAGGACGCTAGGGAGGAACATGGGCCAGTCCTGCAGTCTGGGGAAGGCCCGGACGAGGGTTCTGTGTTGGAGGCAGAGATGGGGCCAGGGCCATCTGGGAGTGATGCGCGGACTCCGGAACCCCCAGAGTTGGACAGCAGAGAGGCAGAGGAACAGGAGGAACCTGTTCCTAGTGCACGCATGCACAGAGCTGCCAGAAGGCAAGAGCAGCTAAAGCAAAAGGGACAACTTGGGAGTAAGGCCAGGAGATGATTGGCCCCTCCCATAAGGCTTAAAAGAGAAACAAAGGCACTTGGGCCTTTTTGCAGGAAAGCAACGTTGCTAACTCTGTTTCCAGTCGGCATCTCTTGTTTGTTTCTGAACTTCATGGGACTTTGTCAAGTAAGGCCTTTGGCAGGGTGTCAAAGAAGGTAAAGGTGGTGATTATCCTGAAGGACTTCTTCCGAAGGACTTGTTTTGTAACTAATTGGGACTCAGCCGGGAATGAACGTAATTCTCAGCTGTTACAATAAAATAGGTTTATTTGGGACTAATTGTGTCTTGTAATGACTCAGTAAGCCTAGGTCACAACAGATAGATGACAAGAGGAAGCCACAGGAGAGAGAAGTACACAACAAAGAGAAGATGAAAGAGATCGGGAGGAAATAGCAAAAAGAGAAGGAGCGAAGCCAAAAGAACCAAGAGAGACAAGAGCGACTAGAATAACAAAACTCATCTACAAGTAAAATCATGGAAGATGATGTAAAATTAATGTCAATTAATATAAATGGACTGAATTCGGCAATAAAAAGGAAAAGGACATTTAGTAAATTGGAAATATTAAAGTTGGATATAATTTGCTTGCAAGAAGTTCATATTAAAAAACAACACAATAAAGTATTGGAATATCCTAAAACTGGGAAGATATATACTTCTTTAGCACAACAAAAGAAGAGGGGAATAGCTCTTTATGTAAAAGAGACAATAAACATTAAGCAATTTTTTACAGATGAGGAAGGGAGGATTTTGATGGTGGAGATAACAATGAATAATAAACAGATACTTTTAGCAGCAATATATGCACCAAATAAGCCTTGGTGGTGCAGCGGACTAAAGTGCTGTTAAGTAGCACTTAGCTGCCAGCTGCCTGCAATTACTGCAAGTTCAAATCTCACCAGGTTCAAGGTTGACTCAGCCTTCCATCCTTCCGAGGTAGGTAAAATGAGGACCCGGATTGTGGGGGCAATAAGCTGACTTTGTATAAAAAGAACACCGCTTAGGGGGGGCCAAAATCCCTACTAAGCAGGTATATACGAAAGTATGAAGGCTATTGCTTAACGTATTGTAAGCTGCCCTGAGTCTCCGGAGAAGGGTGGCATATAAATCGAACCAATAAATAAATAAATAAATAACAATCAAGAGGATTTTTATAGGAAACTTCACAAGAAAATAATAGAACTGGACTATGAAAATATATGTGTAGTAGGAGATATTAATGCAATTTTAGATGCGGAAAAAGACTATAAAACTAGAAAAGCAAAGAAGCCAGAAAAACACTTCCAAAAACTTTTTTTAAAATGGTGCAAGAATTAGGTATTCAAGATGTATGGCGACAGACTAATCCCAAGGAAAATCAATATTCATTTTACTCAAATAGACATATGTCTTGGTCCAGATTATTTATTTATTTATTTATTTATTTATTTATTTATTTATTTATTTATTAAGTTTATATGCCTCCCCTCTCCGGAGACTCAGGGCGGTAGAATAGACATGATATGGATGTCAGCAGAGCTAAAGTCTAATGTACAGGAAATAAATATAGAAATAAGCAATTGAGCGGATCATAATCTGATAAAAGTTATATGGAAGGGACAAAAAAGGAAATTAAGATGCACCTTGAAGCAATCAATGCTAAAAGAAAAGGAATTTACTCAATTTATGGAAAGAGAGTTGGACTTTTTCTTTAAAGAGAACAGAAAAGAAGAAACGTCACTACCAAATGTATGGTACACAGCTAAGGCATATATTAGAGGACTAGCCATAACATATATGGGAAAGAAAAATAAAAAGAAGAGACAAAAACAAAAGATAGTAGAAGAAGAATATATGAGATTAGAGACAGAACTACAAAAAGAACCACAAAAAAATATAAAAATCAAGTCAGTGTATGGCTGCCTTCACTCCTGGGTTTCCATCAAAGTTTTATCGGTCGACCTTTGTGAGAGGACGGTCGGCCAAGAAATTTCCGGGGGTCGGATGGCATATCTCCCCCTCCACTGCTGTGAGAGGGCAATGGAATTCGGTTGCCTGTGCCATGGACTGGAACTTTTTCCCTGTACTATAACATCATGGTGGTCTCCTGACCATAGACTACTCTCACCCCTAACGATTTGATGTATTCAGTGTCTGAACTCCTTGCCCTGTGAGATTCCCCCCTCTCGCAGGTTTGGCCCTCCACTTTATCGAGGGCCTATCTCGATGACAGATTTTGGAATCCTGAGAGATGGCATGGCGCGAGGAAGGGCTTGTGGCGCTTTTTGGGAAAGTGTTTTAATAAGATTTTAAAGGGTTCGGGAAGGGGGTCTTTTAACAATCTTTTAAGGGGAACTGGGAGGACAACCAAAGGGGATGGGGGGGAAATCCACTAAGGTCAGAGCCGAGCCTGGCACGGGGTAACGGTTTGGAGGGTGCAGGACGAGGGATTGGGGAGGGGATGGAGGGTTATACCAATGAGGGGTGTACCATTAGCACGGTGGATGGGAGGGGCAGATATGGCGGGAGCAGGAGACCATATCACGTGTTGGGGGTGCGCACTCGCTGTTTGAGAGCTATTGCGTGCCCCAGTCTCCAAGGCTCCTCTCGGATACTAGGTGGCTTAGATACTCAGGACCTGGGCCTTCGGCTGATGCTGTGCAATGCCAGGTCCGTGGTAAATAAGGCCCCACTCATCCACGATCTTATACAGGAGGGGGGAGCGGACCTGGTGGGTATTACGGAGACCTGGTTGGGCCCGGAGGGAGGGGTCCCTCTGGTTGAGATATGCCCACCAGGCTTCAGAGCATTCCATCAGCCGAGGGCCCAGGGGAGGGGCGGGGTGGTGGTGGTTATTATTAACGAAGGTCTTGGTCCAAGGGAGACCACTGTGCCACAGATTGCTGGATGTGAATCCCTCTTTGTGAGATGGGGTCATGGGGTTCAGATGGGCTTGTTGCTTGCGTACCTGGCTTCCTGCCGCACGGCAACGGCCCTGCCCGAGCTCCTCGACGTGATAGCCATGGTGGCAGTTGATACACCCAGGCTTATGGTCATGGGTGATTTCAACTTGCCGTCCATTGGTGAAACGTCTGAGACGGCTCGGGAGTTCATGGCTTCCATGACGGCCATGGACCTGACCCAGCTAGTTCATGGCCCCACCCACAGGGGAGGACACACTCTGGACTTGATTTTTGTCTCTGGCCAGTGGTTGAGTGATCTTATTATAGGGGATATAGACATGGAACCCTTGTCATGGTCAGATCACTCGCTCCTTCGCCTGGATCTTCGAACCACTACACCCCGCCACAGGGAGGCGGACCCAATTAGATGGATCCGCCCCAGGCACCTGATGGATCCTGATAGGTTCCAGATGGAGCTTGGGCCATTTCCTGAGGATCTAGCACACGACTCGGCTGAGGACCTGGTAGCCGCCTGGGATGGGGCGGCTGGTGGGGCCTTGGACCGAGTCGTGCCTTTGCGGCCTCTGACCCGGTGGCGATCCCGTGCGGCTCCTTGGTTTACTGAGGAGCTGAGGGAAATGAAGCGCCGGAAAAGATGCCTGGAGAGCGATTGGAGGGCCAGTCTCGCTGAATCTGATCGAACACTGGTAAGGTCGCATATTAAGGCCTACCTAGTGGTGATAAAGACGGCAAAGTTTAATTACTTTTCCACCTCTATTGCATCATCAGGGAATCGTCCGGCTGCCCTGTTTAGAGTGACCCGCTCCCTGCTCCATCCAGGAGTGTGGGAGGATCCCCTGGAAGGCAGGGCGGAGGATTTCAGACAATTCCTGTATGACAAAATCGCTCAGATCAGGGGGGATTTGGACTCTGACTGGGTAGATCAGGGCAGGGTGACGAGGAATAGTCTTGAGAATGTTATCTGGGAGGAGTTTGATGCTGTGACTCCCGATGATGTGGACAGGATTTTGGGGAGACTTAGTACGGCCACATGTTTACTGGACCCGTGTCCCTCCTGGTTGGTACTGGCTTCCCGGGAGGTTACACGAGCCTGGCTCCAGGGTGTTATCAACGCTTCATTGAGTGAGGGTTACTTCCCCGCTGCCTTGAAAGAGGCAGTGGTGAGGCCTCTCCTCAAGAAGCCGTCCCTGGATCCAGCAATATTGGCCAACTATCGTCCTGTCTCCAACCTTCGCTTTATGGCGAAGGTTGTTGAGAGTGTGGTCGCGCGACAGTTTCCACAATTCCTGGAGGAAACATCTTATCTAGATCCATTCCAGTCGGGTTTCAGGTCTGGGCACAGCACGGAAACTGCATTGGTCACGTTGGTTGATGATCTCTGGAGGGCTCGGGACAGGGGTTGCTCCTCTGTTCTGGTCCTGTTAGATCTCTCAGCGGCTTTTGATACCATCGACCATGGTATCATGCTGCACCGGCTGGAAGAGTTGGGGGTGGGAGGCACCGTATTGCGGTGGTTCTCCTCCTTTCTCTCCGACCGGTCTCAGTTTGTGTTGGCAGGGGGGCAGAGGTCGACCTCGAGGCCTGTCATCTGTGGAGTGCCGCAGGGATCGGTCCTCTCGCCCCTTCTGTTCAACATTTATGTGAAGCCGCTGGGCGAGATCATCCGTGGCTTCGGGGTGAGATACCACCAGTACGCTGATGACACCCAGCTGTACATTTCCACCCCAGGCCACCCCAACGATGCCCTTGAAGTGATGTCTCAGTGCCTGGAGGCTGTGCGGTTCTGGATGGGGAGGAACAGGCTCAGGCTCAACCCTTCCAAGACTGAGTGGCTGTGGCTCCCGGCATCCCGATATAGTCAGTTGACTCCATCACTGACTATTGGGGGTGAGTCTTTGGCCCCCACAGAAAGGGCTCGCAATCTGGGAGTCCTCCTGGATATGCAGCTGTCCTTGGAGGAACATCTGACGGCTGTAACCAGGGGGACCTTTTATCAGGTTCGCCTGATTCGCCAGTTGCGGCCCTTTCTTGATCGGGATTCCCTGTGCACAGTCACTCACGCCCTCGTCACCTCTCGCCTTGACTACTGCAACGCTCTCTACATGGGGCTTCCCTTGAAGAGCACCCGGAGGCTCCAGCTGGTCCAGAACACAGCAGCACGGGTAGTGACGGGAGCAGCATGGCGCTCCCATGTAACACCGCTCCTGCGCGAGCTGCACTGGCTCCCGGTGGTCTTCCGGGTGCGCTTCAAGGTGTTGGTTATCACCTTTAAAGTGCTCCATGGCATAGGGCCTAGCTATCTGCGAGACCGCCTGCTGCTACCAACGACCTCCCATCGACCCGTGTGCTCCCACAGAGAGGGCCTCCTCAGGGTACCATCAGCCAAATAATGTAGGCTGGTGACCCCCAGGGGGAGAGCCTTCTCTGTGGGGGCACCTACCCTCTGGAATCAGTTGCCCCCAGAGATAAGGAGAATCCAAGACCTCAGTGCCTTCCGCCGTGCCCTTAAAACCCACTTTTTCCAGCAAGCCGGGCTGGCTTGAGAAGAAATTTTTAAATTTTTTAAATGTTTTAATTGATTTGTGATTTTTAAATTTTTGGGCCAAATTTATATATATATTAACTGTTCTTAATATTTGTATTTCATGTTCTTAATTCTGGCTGTGCACCGCCCTGAGTCCTTAGGGAGAAGGGCGGTATATAAATTGAAAAATAAATAAATAAATAAATGAAATGAAATTAACAAAACATAAGATGAACTTAATAGATAAAGAAGAATTAGCACAAAAAGTGAAAAGCGCTAAACAAAATTTCTTTGAAAATGCAAATAAACCAGGAAGATGGTTGGCATATAAATTGAAAAAGGAGAAAGAAAAGAAATTGATACACCAATTAATGGATGATGAAGGAACTCTTCACTATCAGAATGATGACAAAAAGAAAGTGATTCAAAACTACTATGAAAAACTATATGGTCAGGAGATAATCTCAGAAGATAAAATAAAACAATATTTAGAAAAACGGATCTACCTAAAATTCCTGAAACAGGTAAAACAATGCTAAATGAAAGTATAACAATGATGGAATTAACAGAAGCAATTAAGAGACAAAAGAATGGTAAAACACCAGGTCCGGATGGACTACCATCAGAACTATACAAGGATTTACAAAATACCTTAAGTATTCCAATGTTGGAAGTATTTAATGATCTATTGTTAAAAGTAAAAGTACCGGACTCGTGGATGGAGGCATATATTACTCTCATACCGAAAGAAGATTCACATTTGCAACAGATAAAAAAGTATAGACCAATTTCTTTACTGAATGCTGATTATAAAATATTTGCTTCAATAATTGCAGAAAGACTAAAAAGATTTCTAAATCAATTTATACATTCAGATCAAAATGGTTTTTTACCTAAGAGACAAATTAAAGACAATATGAGAATAATCCTAAACACATTTTGGAATATTACAAATACACCCAGAGAAGCAAATGGCGTTGGTCTTCCTAGATGCACAGAAAGCATTTGATAATGTGAACTGGCAATTTATGCTAACACAATTAAAAGACATGGATTTTGGGGAGAGATTTATTAATATGATTAAGGTGATATATTACAAGCAAACTGCAAAGGTGATAGTAAATGGAGATATGACTGAGAAAAGGTTAACATAAAAAATGGTACAAGACAAGGATGTCCCTTGTCTCGCCTATTATTTATAATGACACTGGAAGTACTGAATAAAAATATTAGGATACAGAGATAAAAGGTATGGAAATAAAAAAGGAAAAGTATAAATTACAGGCATTTGCAGATGATTTAGTATTTATCTTGGAAGACCCACAAGAAACAGGGCCTAAATTAATTAAAAAAAAAATAGAAGAATATGACGAATTGGCAGGATTGAAAATAAATAAAGAGAAAACTAAGATTTTAGTGAAAAATCTCACAGATAAACAGAAAAAAGAGTTAATGAAGAGAATAGATATTCAGATTACTAAGAAAGTAAAATACTTAGGAATTCAGTTGACAGCAAGATGTGTAATGATTAAGGAAGATAACTACTATAAGCTGATGCAATAAATTAAAACAGATTTGGAAAAATGGAAAAATTTGCAACTATTGTTGATAGGAAGAATAGCTACAATTAAAATGAATATATTTCTGAGAGTATTGTATTTATTTCAAACAATTCCAATAAAATTGGAAAAAAATATTTTGAGGAACTTAATAAAATAATATTAAAATACATTTGGCAAGGGAAAAAAGCAAGAATTAGCTTTAAAATGTTGCAGGATTCAAGAAATAGAGGAGGCTTTGGACTACCTAATTGGGAATTGTATTAACACCTAGCGGTATTAACATGGATGAAAGGATGGATTGCATTGAGACATACAAGACTATTGACTCTGGAGGGCCACGACTTACAACTGGGTTGGCATGCCTTCTTGTGGTATGGGAAAAGTAAGATACATGGTTACTTTCAAAGACATTACATAGGAACCGCACTATTGTTAGTATGGGAGAAAATTAGAGAACAACATTATTTGAGGATACCAGTTTGGCTTTCAACAATGGAAGCACTGATCCACCCAATCATTATTAACATGGGAAATATTGTTAGATATAAAGATATTTTGAATGAAAAGGGGGAACTTAAAACCAATCAAGAACTGAGTGATCAAGGGATCGACATGGCATGGTATTCACAAGTGCAGATACATTCTAGATATGAGAAAGATGCTAAATTGAGGTAAATAAAAGAAAATAAAAGGTGAATAAAAGAATCATTCCAAGTCAGGTATATAAAGTCAGATCAAATCCTATGAACTCTGAGTAACCTTTGAATGAACTCATCTATTCACTTAAGGATACGTGCTAGCTAAAGGCAGCTGGACTCCATTATTAGTAAATATATCTTCTGATGAGGCTCAACTGTCATCCAGCAGGAAAGTTAAGAGTAGAGTTCTGGTGAATGAAACTAAGCAATTAGTTCATGGATGTCCCCATAATTACTTGACCTATGGCCCTGTGTCAAACCTACTGATTCTATACATCTTCTTAATAGAATCAAATGTGAACATCTGGACGGATATACATGGGATACAAAAGGTTACTTATTGTTTAAAGTATAATCATAATTTCAGCAAAGGACAGTTGTAAAACATAAAGTGATGGGTTAGTAAAAGTTGTAATAGTTTAATCATGAGTAAATGATGGAGTAGGGAAAATGTGTAGCCTAAATAATTTTATTAAATAGTAGGTAATGGTTTGATAACTAGTAAAGTGTAATGTAAGTGAAATGTATTTTTAATGTAACCATATATGGAAGCCGGAAAGGCTCATAGAACTCTTTGTCTTGAAAACATATTTAAGTCATAGAATTATAATCATTCTCTGTTCAGGTTGCAATAACCAAACATAGCACTGAACCTTTGCGCAAATAAAGATATCTGTCTGACCCAGGAATGTGCTTCAGCCCCTCATTTCTACAACAAAATTACATGGTTTCCTATAAAGAATTAAAAGAATTAGATAAGATATTAACCGGGACAGAAGAAAGATTGATTAAAAAGCTGTATAATTACTTATTGGCCATTAAACTGGAAGATGAACAAGTGAAGGAGACAATGATAGTGTGCTGTTTAGATAGTAAATTAGTTACTTTAAGAATTAAGCACTGTCTCCTTAAGAGATTGCATTGTGGGAGATGTAGACAAAGATTGCATTATGGGAGATGTAGACAGAGATTGCATTATGGGAAATGTAGTCCATGACATGTGACCACATCTGTGTGTCTGATTGGCCACTGAGGCTCTCTGCCTGGGTGTAGAACAAAGCCCCGGTCATTACGAATTGCCACGGAGGAGAGAAACATGCTTTCTGAACAGGGGAACAGATTTACCATCCTTTTACACTAGGAAATGGGACAGATTATGAATATTCGGATGAATCTCATCTTGATTGTCTTTGATTTGAGAATGCTCGATAATAAATTTGATCTGTATGAAAACCTGATTTTGTCTGTATGTTTTCTGAGAAGCTTACCTTGGCAGTAAAAGGAAAACCTTTTTTTGCACAAAGCAAGTCGACTCATGGCTACGAGTGGTTTCCATGAAGATAGAATTTGCATGATACAAGCAGCTCCTACAGCCTAGCCCAGTTCATCTACATCACAAAGCAGAAGGAATGCTTTACAATGCTAAGAAGCGAGGCTAAGAAAAAACCCAGTTTCACAGAGAATCTGAGTTACTAATTTAGCTGTTTTCTTTGACTTCTTTGTTTGAAAATACTGGAAAGGCTAAACCCCCTTTATAGTGCAGCAATTAAAGTCCAAAGGAACCCGAGTTTGAGGAAAAGCCTCTTAGGGTTTCCAAATCGGCCATTTGCTTTGTGTCACTCAACAAAGGAACACGCTTTTTAAGTATTGGTATCATTTGAAAAAGAAATAGAAACTTGGGCAGAACATTCATTTCAACTACTGCTATTCTTCCTAACAAAGACAGTTGTAATTTTTTCCATTTATCCATCTCTATCTGTATTTTATGTCATAACAATTCATAATTATACTTGTATAATTTCCCATTTGACGTAATAAAAATTCCTAAGTACTTAACCTTTTTCACTATTTCGCATCCTGTTACTCTTTCCATTTCTTCTTTTTGTTTTGTATTCATATTCTTAGCTATCATCTTTGTTTTCCCTATATTTATTTTAAACCCTGACACTTGACCATATTGCCTAATTATCTCCATCAAACCTGTAACTGAATTTACTGGTTGGGTTAAAGTTACAACCAAATCATCTGCAAATGCTCGTAGTCTATAATCATGTTGCCTAATCTTAATACCCTGTATGTTATCCACATCCCGTATTTTATTCAGCAATACTTCCAAAGTTAAAATAAACAGTAGTGGAGACAAGGGACATCCCTGTCTTGTTCCTTTCTCAATTTTAAAGATTTCTGTGAGACTACCATTAACTATTATTTGTGCTGTTTGTTTCTGGTATATTGCCTTAATAGATTGTATAAAATGCTCTCCCAGTTGCATCTTTTTTGCTACTTTCACTAAAAACTGCCAGTTCAATCGATCAAATGCTTTCTCTGCATCCAAAAACATAAGCACTGCAGGGACTTGGTTGTTCTTCCCCAAATACTCCAGTATATTAACAATGTGTCTTACATTGCTTTTCATTTGTCTCCCTTGTATAAATCCAGTTTGATCTTTATGAATCACTTGTTGCATAACTGACATTAGTCTATTTGCCAAAATTTTTGCAAAGATCTTATAATCTGTATTAAGCAATGATATGGGTCTGTAATTTTTGGGTTGACTATGATCTTGATCTTCTTTCGGGATCAGGGAAATAAAAGCTGTTCTCCAGGATGGTGGCACTTCTCCTCCCCATTGTATTTTAACAAATAACTCCTTAAGAGGTTCTTTTTCAAATGGTACCAATACTTAAAAAGGATGCAAATTTGGAGGAATGGCAGAAAGGCATTAACAAATTTGTTTGGGTAGGGAAGAGACCGAGAGTTAAATTAAAAATAATCCAGGATACACGTGAAAGAGGAGGTTTGAAATTGCCCAATCTAAAATTGTACTATGAAGCAGCTGTTTTGTCATCAATTAGTGATTGGATTAATTTAACAGATGAAAGAATACTGAATATTGAAGGGTATGATTTGCTATATGGTTGGCATGCCTACTTAGTTTATGAGAAGAAGGTGGATAGGACTTTTAAAAGTCATATATTAAGGAATGCCCTCCTGCGTGTTTGGAAAAAATACCAATATAAACTGAATGGCAAGATACCCATGTGGGTAGTACCCAGACATGCGATAGAAAATATAAGTATAGAACAAAGACAGGATGTAATTACTTATAAAGAACTTCTGTTTACAGAAAGAAATGTACTACAGTTAAAGCCTCTGAATGTACTAAGAGAGGAAAGGGCAATTCAAACCTGGTTTCAGTATGTACAGCTGCAGAATAGATGGAAAAAAGATCAGAAAATTGGTATTATACAAAGTGAAGAAAATTTGATAAAACAAATTAGGGACCAGAGTAGAATGCATATAAAAAGGTTGTATAATATTTTGATAGAAATAGACTCGGAGACAGAGTTAGTTAAAGATTGTATGGTAAAATGGGCACAAATTTTTTTTTTTTTATTGCAAAAGTTTTACAATTACATTTTCACCCCCCTTTTTTTCCCCCCCCACTACCCCCCCCAGACTTCCCAACCTCCCCAGCCCACCCTAACCCTCCCCTCCCCCCAGACTTCCTAGTATGCTCATGTCAGATAAAAGGAAAAAACCCTCCTTTGTATATAAAACTTGAACCCCTCCCTCCCCCTTACAAATTTTCATCTTCATTACATTAACCTATTTCTATCTTGGTATAACATTTTCAGATAAATTTTCATCCTGATTACCTTAAAAATATTTCTATCATAATATAACATTTTCTAACAAATTTTCATCCTCAACCTTAAAATATTTCTATCTTAATATAACATTTTCTAGCAAGTTTTTATCCTCAACCCTAAAATGTTTCTATCTTGATATAACATTTTTATATAAAGGCTATTTGATACTTCCTAGTTTGATATTTGTGCTGAACATAATTTATCCACTTCTTCCATTCCCATTCATAGGTCTCTTGAGAACAGTCTTTTAGATATGCTGAAATCTTCGCCATCTCTGCAAAACTGGCCATCTTCAAAATCCATTCCTCAATCGTAGGCAGCGCTTCATTTTTCCAGTATTTACCTATCAACAATCTTGCTGCAGTTATCATGTACAATATCAATTTTGTTTCCCCCAATGTAAAACCCTTAACTATACCCAATAAAAACAGTTGTGGAGAGAATTGAATTTTTTTCTTCAAAACATTCTGCATGACCCACCAAATTTTTATCCAAAAAGCCTTAACTTTCTTACAGGTCCACCAAACATGATAATATGTAGCGTCTAAGCAATCACATCTCCAACATTTAGGCTGGACATTAGGGTACATACACGACAATTTTTTAGGATCTAAATGCCATCTATAAAACATTTTATAGAAATTTTCCCGCAGATTCTGCGACTGTGTAAATTTAACATTCTGAACCCAAATTTTTTCCCATGTTTCCAACATCACTGGTTCCTCAAAATTTTGTGCCCACTTAACCATGCAGTCTTTAACTAGTTCAGTTTCTGAATCCCTTTCTAACAAGACATTATAAAGTCTTTTAATATGCATTGGGCCTTTCTCTTTTATATGTCTAACTAATTCTTCCTCATAAATCATAATACCAGTTTTTTGGTCCTCTTTCCATCTCAATTGCAGTTGATTATATTGTAACCAAGTTAAATTAATCCCTTCAGCCAACAATGTCTGTAATGTCTTCAGCTGCCATCTGCCCGCATCTGTAAAAAGAACCTCTTTATATAAAACCCCCCCGAGTGACATTATATTTGTATTCCACAAGGTATGACCAAGATCCAGCCATAGCGGTATTTTATAATTCCAGTTGTTTCGGTGCTTCTTCCAAACTCTCAGCAAAGAATCTCTAAGTATATGGCTTTTAAATACTTTATCCACTTTGCTGTCATAAAATAAGTAAGCGTGCCATCCAAATTCCAGATCAAAACTTTCTGCATTCAATATTCCAGTCTTTTTTCCTCCAAACCAATCAGTTACTAAAGTCAAAGCTGTTGCATCATAATATAATTGTAGGTTTGGAAGTTTGAGACCTCCCCTTTCTGGAATGTCTTGCATAATTTTCATTTTTACTCTTGGTTTTTTCTCGTTCCAGACAAATTTGTTGACACCAGTTTGCCATACTTTTAGTTGTTTATCATTTTTGAGCACCGGAATCATTTGAAACAAAAAAAGAAATCTTGGCAAAATGTTCATCTTAACTGCTGCTATTCTTCCAAGTAAAGACAGCTGCAGTTTTTTCCAAGTCTCCATATCTTTTTGCACCTCTCGCCACAACACCTCATAGTTATTTTGAAACAATTTCATATTCGATTCTGCAACCTGAACTCCTAGATATTTTACCTTTGGTACAATCTCAAAACCTGCCCTCCTTTCTAACTCCAGTTTACGATCTTGTGTCATATTTTTAACTACCATCTTAGTTTTTCTCTGATTCAATCTGAAACCTGAAACTTTACCAAAGTCTTGTATAATGTCCTTCATCTGGATTATCGATTCCATTGGTTGTGTTAGGGTAACAACCAGATCGTCTGCAAATGCCTTTATTCTGTAATCCTCTTGCCTTATCATTATACCTTTCAAAGTGTTAGAATCCCTTATTGTATTTAACAAGACTTCTAGTGTTAAAATGAACAACAATGGGGACAGTGGACATCCCTGTCTTGTTCCTTTTTCAATTTTAAACTCTGTTGTCAAACTTCCATTGATAATGATCTGTGCCTTTTGCTCTTGATAAATTGCTGAGACCGCCTGTATATATTGGTCCCCAAAGTCCATCTTTTTTAAGGTCTTTAATAGAAAATTCCAATCCACTCTATCAAAGGCCTTCTCTGCATCCAGAAAGACCAGCACTGCAGGGATCTGTTTATTCTTCTCAAGATATTCCAATAAGTCTATTACTTGCCTTACATTGTCCTTCATGTGCCTACCCTCAATAAATCCCGCTTGGTCATCATGAATCACCTTTTGAATTACTGGCATCAGTCTGTTGGCTAATACTTTTGCGTAAATTTTATAATCCGTATTCAAAAGAGATATTGGTCTGTAATTCTCCGGTTTTTTGGGACCTGCTTGCTCTTTTGGTATCAAAGAAATATAAGCTGTAGTCCACGATGGAGGTACTTTTCCCCCTTGTTGTATGTTGCAAAATAAGTCTCTGAGTTGTTCCACCATTTCTGCCTGTAAAGTTTTATAATACACTGCTGTCAGACCATCCGTTCCAGGAGCTTTGGCTGTTTTTAATTGTTTTATTGCTGCTATTATCTCCTCCTCTGTTATGGGATAATCCATTCTTTCCTTTTGTTGCTCAGTGATTTTTGTAACTCTTTTATTGTCCAAATATTTTTCTATAAGTCCATTCTGCACCTCCTCTCTGGCATATAGTTTAGTGTAATATTGAAGAAAAGCTTCTTTTATTAAATTCTGTTGAAAAACTTCTTTCCCCCCAATATCAACACTATCAATAGTCCGTGTGCTTTGTTTCTTCCTTAATGTGTAGGCCAACCACCTGCCTGGTTTATTAGCGTTGCAGAATGTATTATGCTTCGCATATTGTAGGTTTGTTGCAACTTGTTCCGCTATAAGCATTTGAAATTGGTCTTTCAGAAGTTTTATAACACTAAGTATTCTTTCATCTGTTGGATTTTTAATAAGTAACTGTTCTTTGTCCTTTATTTCTGCTTCCAATTCAAGTCTTTTCTTTTGTCGAATCCGCTTATGTTTAGAGTTCATATGTATAAGCACCCCTCTCATATAAGCTTTGCTTGCGTCCCACACAATTTCCATTGGGGTGCCTTTATTCAAGTTCATTTCAAAAAACTCTTTCAGATGCTTTTTAAGTTCTATTATATTTTTCTCATATCTAAACAAGTTTTCATTTAATCTCCAAGAGCGTCTCTCATTCTTACATGTCTCGATTTCTATCCAGACTGGGCTATGATCAGTCAAAGTTCTTGGCAGAATCTTTGTTCTTTTTGTCCTAACAAGTAAATCATCAGACAACAAAATAAAATCAATCCTGGAAAAGGATCTATGTCTGTCAGAGAAGAAAGTATAGTCCAGTTCTTTTGGGTTATATATTCTCCAAATATCTTTTAATTCCAGGTCTTCTTTCATATCAAAAAAAGTCTGTGGTAATCTAATTCTTGATTTTGCCAAAGTCTTTTTATCTAATTTAGAGTCAATTACTCCATTCCAGTCTCCCATAATTAAAATAGATCTATAATCCCATTGAAGTATTTTGGTGTGCAGCATTTTATAAAAATAGTCCTGTTGTTGATTAGGAGCATAAATTCCTATCAAAAGAATTTGATTATTAGCAGAAAATAATTCAATTGCTACAAACCTACCATCTTGATCAGCTTCTATAAGTTTGGCTGTTAATTTTTTTGTTTACATAAATAACCACACCATTCTTTTTTTGGTTAGTTGAAGATATAAAATGTGTTCCTAATTTGGAATTTTTCAAATAGTTTTGATCTTGAGCTGTAATATGCGTTTCTTGTAAACAAATTATATCATTATTATGTTGTTTTAAATATGCAAATACTTTCTTCCTTTTTTGTGTTACGTTCAACCCATTCACATTCCAAGATAAACATTTAATCATCATTATTCTCCTTCTGGAGCGAAGCGCAGAACCTTAGGATTTCATCTGAGATCCTCTGTCCTGCATTCCCCACAGCCCCAGCCTTGTCTTGTCTCTCCTGCTGTAACTTTTCTTTAAGTTCCTTGGCTTTAGCTCGAGTTATGCGCTGATCCTTAACTTCAGCCGCCCAAGCCAGCTCCAAGATTGGAGAAGGTTCCAGCAAAGGCTCATCCAGAAAACCTCCTTCAGCACCCTTCAACTCTGCTAATTCCTGCTTAGATTGTTGTTGCCATTCTTGAGGTTGCTTCTTATCACTCTCTTTAATCTCCAAAACTGTAGATGTGCGTGGGGATGGAGTTCTTTCTTTAAAGATGTCATTATAAAATTGCTCCGCCTTCTCCACAGTATTCAGACGGTGTTTCTCTCCCTTATATCTCAAAATTATGCCAGTTGGGGCGTCCCAACGAAATGGGATTTGATTACTCTGCAATTCTTTAACAAGAAAACCATACTCTTTTCTAGATTTCAACATCTTAGGTGGGAGCTCCTTGTAGACTGTAATCTTGGATCCGCTCACTTGCACAGAAGTGAGAAAAGATTTTTGCAAAATGTCATTTCTTATTGCTCTGTCTGTAAAATATATGACCACATCTCTAGGCAGTTGTCTTTGTCTGGCCACCCACGAGTTAACTCTATAGATTTTATCTATTTTGCAAAAAACCATCTCAGGTTCAACTTTTAAAATCACAGCTAGGGCTTCGGCACAGATCTGTCTCAAATCTTGTCTCTCCTCTTCTCTAATTCCTCGAAGCCGTATAGCAAATTCCATTGCACGAAATTGCATCATAACAATATCATTCTCAACTCTCTGCATCTTGTCATCAACATCAAGAAATTTATGATCATTATTTTTCATCTTAGCATTAACTTCTAATTTAAATTCATCCACTTTTGTCTCAACTTTCATAATAAATCCTGCCAGACCAGACGCCACATCCGTTATTTTTTTGGTCACCATCTTTTGGCTCTGCTGCATTTCCTGCATAATTTCCTGTTGTGACTTTTGAATTTTTTCATCTATTTTATTTATTTTATCATCCATGTCTTGAAATTTCTCATCCAAAATATTTGAGATGAATTCTTTTAATTCTCCCATATCCAAATCTTTTTTTTGGGCTTGTGACTGCGTATCCTGCTTACGTGGGGGGGATCCCCCCCCTGTTTTGCCTTCCTGCTTTTTTGAAGCCATCCTGCCGCGTAAGCTAGCTTTCTTAAAAAGGGAGGGTCCACCTCTTCTGCCACCTCCACAGTACCTTCTAAGAAAGTCCCCCAGAATTACTCAAGGCAAAGCTATAATACAGCAAAGACAAGTAAAAGGGAGAGATTTTCCTCTTATTTCTGTTGCAGCCGGAGCAACTCTGTAACAACTTTTTAACTTTGTAGCAAGACAAGATAACTTCACCAATCCACACCCACTAATTCATTTGCTGAGCGCCATATTTTTTCAATCACTTTCACTCATTCCGAAACTTTCACTTCAGTAAAAAAGTTCAGCAAAGGACTAATACTTGCAGTTCAAAATTTCAGGGTTCAGGTGGATTGCGGATGTTTATTTGAGTTATTTCCTCGCTCTTTAAAGGTTTCCTGAGGTCGGCTTGTTCTGCAAAAGCAGAAGACGTCCCACGCCGCCCGGAGTCTCAGCAGGTTGTAAGGGAGCCGCGCCTGCTTCCTCCCCAGAAACAGTTCCCTGGGGGGGTTGCAGGGGCTCTACCTGTGCCCTGCTGCCTCTTCTTCTTTAATCCTGAGGATTTTGAAGATTTCAAGCCGCTTCGCAATCAGGAAGCGGCTCTACAAGCGGCGGGGGTGGCGGTGCTAAAAGAAAGCACCGTCGCCGCCGAAGACGAGGAAACCGGAAGTCAAAATGGGCACAAAATTTTGAGAAACCAATAATGATGGAAACATGGGAAAGGATCTGGGTAAGAAATGTAAAATTTACACAAGCTCAAAATTTGAGAGAAAATTTTTATAAAATGTTTTATAGATGGCATTTGGATCCTAAAAAGTTAGCTTGTATGTTGTGGAAAAATTGAGACTGAACAACATTCCTTGGTCAGCCAGAGTCAGTTTTTATTGCGCAAGGTTCAGAGGCAGATTGGTTCTTGCTATCTGAACAAAGGAAAGAGATCTAATACCCCTGTTTTATACTTTTCCAAGACAAAGGATTTTGCTAGCACAGCAGTTTTCCATATATGGTTAACATACATCCATTACATGATAATTGACATTTCCTAATTACTAAATTCCTGCCTTAATTTATAGTACATGAGATAATTTTAGCTAAACATCCTCCTTAGTTCTGTATCCGCTGATGTGTAGATTTATGGCTTCCTTTGATAATAAGTAACTTCTTGTTCCATATGGATGTCCTTACATCCTTGACAACTAGGCCCCTTCAGAAGATTTATATATTACCCAGGATGTAATTTAGCTGACTTAGTGTAATCTTCCAAACAAGTATTGTTCTTCCCAACCAGCACATTTCTTTCTTACAATAATGTGAATAAGGATAGCTGATCCTGCATCATTCACATTATCCCGCCCTTTTGAAGTTTTTCCATGCAGAAACTTCAACCATTCCCTACATAGTAGATAACATTCTATACTTTCTAATTAAACAAAGCAAACATATAGTATCTAGCAAAATATGACTAATTCAGGCAAGGGATAGGTATTTCTTGATCTTCATTCCCCTAATTCTTGGAGGTACTCTCTCCATTCCTTCCCAGACTCCATTTCTACATATGTGTTTGTTTCAGAGTCTTTATCTTCATCAAGGGAATTGGGGCTAACCTGATGATCAATGAGGCTCTCCATCAAAACTAATTCCTTTTCAGATTGCAGTTCCTTTACTGCCCTCTTTGATAGCTGCCAGAGCAGAGGAATTACACAAGGAATAAAAGCTAGGCCTGCTACAGAAAAATAACATTTGTTTTATCCAGCCGGATCCAGGCAACCAAGAAAACCACATGTCAGTTGTTTGTAACCTCTGACTTATCTTGGAAGCCCTATTCTGTAAATCCTTGGCAACTTCCCTGACCACACCTGATTTATTCATGTAGAAACAACAATCTTCTCCCAGAAATACACACAAACCACCTTTCTTTGCTGTTAGGAGGTCTATGACACGTCAATTTTGTAGGACCAATGCTGCCAAAGAATCTATCTGGTCTTGGACTTTTACCAGAGTCCCAGCAATCTGGTTCAAGCTCTCTTGAAGCTCTTCTGACAATTGCTGAAACTGTATTATGGAGTGTGTCATTCCACCTATACCTGTTCCAACTGCAGTTCCTATTCCCATAATTACTAATAGTGGGACTAGGACTGGCACCCGTTTCTGAACATGTCCCATGAGAGGAACAGGGATGGTATGTTCTCCACTGACAACACCTATTTTAGGAAAAAGGTGTACTAATGTGCATGTCCCTGTCCAGTTTGTTGGTAAACACAAATACGCATCCTTTCCACACAAGAAGAAAACTCCATTTTCTCCTAGACATCCACCTGTATTTATGGAAAAGGCATGAGCTCGGTGGTTCTTTTCATTAGTCCAGACCCCCAAAGTCCCTGCCACAAACATTCCAGTAAGCGGCTGTAATGGGACTTCTAGGGAAGGGTCCTTTTGCTTATCTCTGAGAGTTGGGCCTTCAAGAAGATAACGGGAGGTTACATTTCCAGGGGGAAAGAGAGCACATAAACCTGATTTGGACCTTAAGGTGAACCAGAATGGAAATCGTGCTGGCCGAAATGGCCTCGGACATTTTTCAAAAGATATATTCCATCCTCCCCATCTTCCTTTTTTAATGGTCATATCTGGTGGTATTGAGAAAGTGACTTTTTGTTGAAACAAGTGGTGGGCAGAAGGAGAAATACTTCTGGTTAATTTTACATCTATAAGGTCCATTCTAGGGCCAAGGTATATTTCTGACGGACATTGTTCTTCTGTCAGGGACCCTACAGGAATACCAGATATTTGATGTCTCTTTACGCACATAGAGGGTGTTCCTATGATTTCTACACCAGTGGCTATAGGGCCGGCTATTGGAAGGTGGCTTATTCCCAGTCTTTTGAATGCATCATAAAAATTTCCTTGCAGCTTTGATGTTGCTGCTTTGTATCTAATATCCTTTTTAAGGACTAGGGTAGCTTTTGTCCTTTCCCAGAGATCTTGCTCAACTGGGACAGCATGATAAGATGAAGGACTAGCAGACAAACACAACCAGCAGTTTTGACCCAAGGTAGAATCAGACTGATTAACGAGGCTTTGACCTAATTCTAGTATCCTTGACATGTAATTCCCTTTTTTCAATTGTTGCAGGGGTCCGTTCTCTCTTTGTTCTTGTATTTCCCCCTTTACCGGGATTGTCAATGGTTTGACATTAGGTATGGGAGTCGGCTCAGGTCTAAAGTAATGACCCCACCTACTGATGATACGTCGTTGGCGGGAGCGGACTTGACCTAAAGTGTCTCTACTTAGTGACCTGATGCTGGTCGGTCCCTTGGGGTTGTCAATAGTTATGGATCCTTCCTCATGGACAAGGGGGATTTCTCGGGCATTCTCACAACAGTGGGAACTATTATCCAAGATATTATCACTTAATAGAACCTCTGAGAAAAACATCCAAAACCATAAAAAGAACATAATCACTTCCTTTTTTTTCCCACATTGGGCCTTAATAGCACAACACCTTTAGTTTACAAACTCACTACGTCAGGAAGAGGGCTAGTGGTATGTGTAACTTGGGAAAGAGCAGTATCAACCTCAGTCCTAGGCTTCCCACAGAACCAGTCCTTATAGATATAGCACAATACCAAGAGTAGGGCTAGGATGGCAACTGCCCAGAGTCCCCACACCCAATCTTCCTCAAACATTAGTATCTTTAAGAATTTTCTTACTAGTTTCTATCACAGTTAATGGGTTTTTACATTACAAATTACAGTCATGGAGTGTTGTCGTCCTCCGTTACGAGCTTTGGCCGTGTGCAGGGAACCAGCTTCCGGGGTGGTTCAGCAAGGCTGACGATCACCACCGTGCGTTGAGAGTCCGTTGCTAGTAGGACTCAGCAGGGTGTATTCTTCTTGAACTTCAGCACCAATGGCCTGTCAGTTTTTGTTACCTGGTATGTGACCGGATTACTCTGGTCTGCAGGCTTCAGTCTCGTCCAGTGGATCCAGGATCGTCCTTCTAAGATCTTAAAAGCACAGTTACAAAACCAACAGATCTGGGAGAGCGCGCAATGGAATCTGATCAGTTGTAGTCCTCTTCAGTTAGGGAAACAGCATAGGCAACTACTCAGTCCTAAGAAAGAAAAATACAAAAATAGTCCAGATGATGAAGAACGCTATTCCCACTGGTTACTGCCCACCAGTCCATTAGGTTCTTTGGATCGTCAACTTCAATGGATCTCCTTGGTGAGATTCCACCTTCCACTCCTTTGGGGCTGGCACGGGCCCTTTCACTTGGGGTTTAACTTCCTTCCAGCTCCGGATCTACACCCAATCATCGTGGTTGAATTTGTGGACTGGAAACTTCAAAGGTGGTGTTTGGGCTAATAGTCCTTGTTTCCTAAGAACTTCAAAATATCTGGACAGTTTATACACATATTGTTTCAATACTTTGTCTCTGGTTTCCAGGGAATCAATGCATATGCTTCCTGTAGTGAAAACTACTCCAAACAACAGTTCATATGATGATAATCTTTCTAGGTTGGGTCTAATAAAACTCTTGACACCTCTGTTGCTGTAGCATTACTGCAGGGAAAAGCTTCAACCCACCCTGTGAGGTGGTCCACTATGACCAATAAATATTTTACTCTCCCCACTTTTGGTAATTCTGTAAAAATCCACTTGAATACATTGAAATGGTCTTAAAGCTGGTGGTCTCCCACCCATCTGTTGTTTCCTGACAGCTTGTTTATTCACCTTTTTACAAATTAAACATTTGTTTATAATTGATGTTACTAAAGGATATATCCCAATACAACCATAGCATTTTAAAAGTTCATCTACAATAGCTTGAATTCCCCAATGACTCCACCCATATTTTGCCAAATGTCTGCACTATCCCAAATGCATACTTGGAATCTGCCTATTTTTCCTTCCAAGATGCATAGAGCACCCCCCACTTTTTTTTTAATTTGATTTATATGCCGCCCTTCTCCGGAGACTCAGGGTGGCTTACAATGCGTTAAGCAATAGCCTTCATACTTTTGTATATTTTACAAAGTCAGCTAATTGCCCCCACAAACTGGGTCCTCAATTTACCTACCTTAGAAAGGATGGAAGGCTGAGTCAACCTTGAGCCTGGTGAGATTAGAACTTACTAATTACAGACAGCTGGAGTTAAATTACAATGCATTTGTCTACTGAGCTATCCAGGCTCCCTATCCATAGAGCTTAATTTAGTGCATACAATTCAAAGGTTTGAGCAGACCAATTTCGAGGCAAACCCCTTGTTTCCAGGATCTCTTTAGTGTGTCCTTTTATAATAGCATATCCGTTTTTCCGTACTCCCTCCTCCACCCTAGAGGAACCATCTATAAAAAATGCTTCTCCTTTCTCCAGGGGATGTTCCTCCAAATCAGGTCTTATTTTTGTTTGTAAATCAATTACTTCAGCACCATAATGTACTAATCCAAACTGATCCATTTATCTGGTTTTGGCTAAGAACTGTGCTTGATTCAAATTGTGATCTGTAGTTAAAATCAAGTCTGTCTGCTGCATTAAAATTGTTTCATTTTTGTTTAGAATTCTGGAATCAGTTAACCACCGCCCCGCTTTTTGCTGAAGGATGGTTCTGACTTGATGTGGGGTGCTTACAATAAGGGCTTCCCCAAAGGTCAATTTCCTACTTTCTGAGCCAACACCCCTTGTGCAATTCAATTTTCTGTGTTTCGTGTCCCTCCCATTTCAAACTCCAAGGTCCAGATTCAATTAATTTTGCATACAGGGGTTTGGTAAAATCAGCATACCCATCAATCCAGAGTCTGCAATATCCAACCAAACTTAAGAATTACCTTAATTCTTGCTTGTTTATAGATAGAGGCTGAGACGCCACCCCTTCTATTCTATCAGGAGTGATTTTCCTACTCTCTTCACTAATTAAGTGTATTCTAATGCTTTGTCCACTTAATCTGATCTCTGTCAATTAAAAACACCACTTCCTCTTCCCATTATCACTTGGTTCCACCCTCACATTCCTTTCTTCCTTCCCCGTCCAAAGGTTATGCAATCCACAACATCCATAACCTTCCAAAAACAAATCACATACATTCTCCCTTCCATCAATTCTACTTTCTCTAACTCCTTCTTCTTATAAAACATTCAATTCCTCCTACCACTGCTATCCTGACTTCCAAGTCAGCACAAGTCTGTGCAGACCAACTTAAAGGCAACTTTCTGGCTTCCACTAAAACTTCCTCTCTCCCTTCTACTATTGTAACCCATCTCTGTAACAATTTCTAAAAGGGCAACAACTTATGCTGCTAACAAACAAACAAACAAGCAAACAAACAAACAAATCTGAAATATATTTGGATCAAACTTTAGCATCAATTCTCTGCCTTTAGTAAACTGCAAGTCAGATTCAAAAAATCTTACAAAATCATTTCTTTTATATAGGTTTAATTAAGAGTTTTAAACCTCAAAAATTTCCAGAAAAAAATCAAATCAAAATTGTATTCAGAGCAGAAAAGAAATTAAGACCAAAACAGCTGCATGAGCCGATCACCCACGTCCCCCTCCTTTCTCAGGCTGATTCAGCAGAGAGAGAGAGAAAAAAAAGGTGAAAAGGACAAAAGCCTGCAGCCCACCCTTTTCCTGCTTCTCTCCTCCAAAGGAAGGGGGGGTCCAGAATACAGGGAAGAGGAAAAAAAAATGTTTTAAAGCAAGCAGACAAGCCTCACTCCCCCCTTCACTCAGCATTCTTTCAACAAAGCAACACTTTCTGCATTTCTCTCTAGTCCCCCACATCCTCAACACACAGGCATTCACAGGGCTCAAGATCACTTCACTTTATCATTCCTTATGAGCTTCGGGACACCTCACACACACACATTCACATTTGTACTGCAATCAGACTTTTTGTATAAACCAATTTCACATACAAAAATTTCATTTAATGCTTCCTCCATGCAAACCAAATTATTTCAGGGAGCTTTTTCACAAGCCACTATTATTAGAGGATTTCATCTTCCCTGCAGGTTTGGAAATGATTACATACAGACACATGCACACAGCCACTATTATTAGAGGATTTCATCTTCCCTGCAGGTTTGGAAATGATTACATACAGACACATGCACACATATCATCAAACCTTTCCAGACCTGTGGAGGTTGTTTTTTGTTTTTGTTTTTTTAATTTTAACAGAAATCACACCAAATTGATCAAGTCAAATTATCTGAGTCTTCCCATTTAGACAGGCTTTACCTTTTTACTACCTGCTAAACCCCGGGTGGGAAGAACAGTAAACAATTTCTTCTTTAGTCTTAGTTCTTTCAGAGTTCTCTGAATCTTTTAAGAATGGTAAATTATCAGAATCTTTATAATACTGCAGTATATCATTTCTCCTACTCTGGGGTCCTACTTTTCTCTTTCATCAAACACACTCTCACACATTCCATCTGACATTTCTTAAGCCAAGAGGGAAATGCCTTTTGAGTGATCTGCCACTGATCACTAAAGGCACTCTTAAAATTGGCTAACTTGCATTGTAACGGTGTCCTGGGGACACTATTACGACCACCCATCCTAACAACATTACCACTGACCCATGGCGCCTGAAACTCAAAGGTCACTAATGGGAACTGCAGCAGTTTAACCACCCACACAGTTCTAACAATGTAAAGATTTTAATTGGTTTTAAATGTGGGATTTTAAATTTGGGGGTTTTGTAATTGAGCCAATTATTTAATAATTTTAATTATTTTTAAATTTTGTTTGTCTTTGTGCTTTTAATTAGGCTGTACATTGCCCTGAGTCCTTCGGGAGAAGGGCGGTATAGAAATAAAATTATTATTATTACTATTATTATTATTAATAATAATAATAATAATAATAATAATAATAATAATAATAATAATAACAGGGAGACTTGAACTCCCAACAGGAGACTTGAACTCCTCACTGAAGTCTTTAGGACAATACCTTGTCTCCTAGGGGGGTGATCGGGCCCCCTCTTCCACCGTTAAATCGGTGGGCCCCTTAACAGGGAGACTTGAACTCCCCACACAATCCTAACAGGAGACTTGAACTCCTTACTTATACTTGCCTGCAGGTGTCTTCCTCTTGGACTTCAAAGGAGTCCTAATGGCCGGCCAATGGATTTTCCTTGGGAAGGTGTCGGTCCCTGCTGGGGCAGCCGTCAGACAGATTCAGTGGTGTCTGTTCCTCAGTCCCTTCGTGCAAGTCGCCAGAAAATGTTGCGGAAAAATTGAGACTGAACAACATTCCTTGGTCAGCCAGAGTCAGTTTTTATTGCGCAAGGTTCAGAGGCAGATTGGTTCTTGCTACCTGAACAAAGGAAAGAGATCTAATACCCCTGTTTTATACTTTTCCAAGACAAAGGATTTTGCTAGCACAGCAGTTTTCCATATATGGTTAACATACATCCATTACATGATAATTGACATTTCCTAATTACTAAATTCCTGCCTTAATTTATAGTACATGAGATAATTTTAGCTAAACATCCTCCTTAGTTCTGTATCCGCTGATGTGTAGATTTATGGCTTCCTTTGATAATAAGTAACTTCTTGTTCCATATGGATGTCCTTACATCCTTGACAACTAGGCTCCTTCAGAAGATTTATATATTACCCAGGATGTAATTTAGCTGACTTAGTGTAATCTTCCAAACAAGTATTGTTCTTCCCAACCAGCACATTTCTTTCTTACAATAATGTGAATAAGGAGGCCCCTTCAGTGTTCATATAGCTGAACCTGCATCATTCACATTATGTATGTACCCAAACTTACAACCCAAATGTTGGAGATGTGATTGTGTTGATGCTACTTATTTTCATGTTTGGTGGACTTGTAAAAAAGTTAAAGCATTTTGGATAAAAATATGGTGGATTATTCAAAATATTTTTTTAAAAAGGATAAAGTTTACTCCACAGTTGTTTTTGTTAGGTATCATTACAGATTGTACGGCTATAGAGACTAATTTGATTCTGAACTTAATAACTGCAGCAAGACTTTTGGTGGCGCAGTACTGGAAGAAGGAAGATTTACCTACTATTCAAGAATGGACATTAAAAGTAGTAAATTTAGCAGAAATGGTGAAAATTTCAGCATATCTAAAGGACCATTCAAATGAGAAATATATGTTAGAATGGAAAAGATGGATTGATTATATTCAAGGCAAATATCAGACTAAAAAATTTCAAATAGCTTATGAATGATCAAGAGATTTTATAAAGTACTTAAATTTAGTTTAGTAAAAGTGGAGTTAAAAGTTCAAGAGGGGGATAGGAGACTATAGATAATTAGCTTATGTTAGCTTATGATTGTCAAATGTTATACCCTGTACTTTGCTCTGGGAAGTGGGGGGGGGGGGGGAGGGAGGGAAAGGGGAGGGGTGGAAGGGGAGCAGGGAGGGGGAAGGGGAAATGTTTGTAAAACTTTTTAAAACTTTTCAATTAAAAAAAAACAAAGGAACACGCTAAAGCCAGTTTAACCCAAGCATTAGTTAGGTTACAGCTCCCTCTGGTGGCTCACCTGCAAACTACAAACCAGCATTAAAGCTATGCAAGCAATGCACCCTAGTGGCCAAAAGGTGAACTGCGCCAACCACACCGCACACAAGCAACGCACCCTAGTGGCCAAAAGGTGAACTGCACCAATGCCTCCTAAAGTTTGCAACGCACCCTAGCGGCCAAAAGGTGAACTGCAACGAAGATTCCTAAAGTATCCAGGAAATCCCCTGAGTCTTCCCAGTCATGGCTGAGGCCTCTAATGTATCAGCAGAGCTGGTTCTCCCAACTAATCTCGACACGAATGAAGAATCTAACGTCGTGGAGTCTTATCCAATCATGGCAGAAGCATCTGATTTATCAGGAATGCCGATCCCCGTCACCTAACCTCAATTCAAACTCAGAATTTAACATCCAAATTTCAAAAGAGGCGGAGGCACCTCAGAGAACCTATGCATTGAGACAACATAGAAAGCTTACTGATGCCACACTTCTGGTTTGGCGTCATGATGAGACAGTCGGGGAAATAGCAGGCTCTGACGAGTCCCACGAAAACCCTAGCCGCCGAACCGCTGCCGATGGGTCTTCGGACCGGAACCGTCCTGCAGGGACGGGGAAGAAAGAGGGGCGCCTCGGACGACTGAGAGGAACAGGCAAGTTCCTCAGAGGTCAGAGGGAACCCTCTGTGAGTCAGCGGTGGGGGCGGCAGCCATGGCGGCTGCCACAAAGCTGGGACAACCAGGCTAAGAAAAGTGCTGGAGGAAAGCGGAGTAAAATGGAGCTCTTTGAAGCCGGTGAGTGACAACAACCCAGGCTTGCAACAACGTTTGGAGCAATATTAATATTTAGAAGACCCTTAGCCTAAAACAGCGGCTATGCAACCAAGGGGCTTTGGAAAAAATTTTAAACTGCAACTTTAAAGAGAAAAAGACCAGAGAAACAACTAATTTTGGAACAGAACTAAGGGAATTAATCATGGAGATATGGTAAAAAGATTAAATACTTTAAAACTTGAATTGGATTTTAAAAAGGAAAAAAAGAAGATTTGATACTTTTTAAATTAAAAGAAGAAGAAATAAATTGGATGGGACTTCCGGTCGGCACCGCAGGCTCCATGGACGGTCTTTTAAGACCGCCAGCCCTGTGTCTTCGTAAAAGCCGCTTTGACAGTGCAAACTGGCTGTCTGGCAGCTGAAAAACCTCCCCTTCAGGAAAAGAAGGAGAGGAGAGCCGGTGGGCGAGAGTAGAGCTCCCCAAAAGCCCTCTGGAACATTTCCAGAGGCTTGGAGGGTGAGAGCTCCCCAGCCCGCCTGCCAAGAAGCTCCAAAGCCAGGACGACTCTGCGAAAGCAGAGCGAGAAGCCGCGATCCGATCCTGCTTTTAAAAGTGAGTTTGACTGATTACAAGAGCAGGCAGAACGGAAAACAGGAGAACAAGCTTTAAAAGTACAGAGCTTAACTCCGAAGTTACTTTGTTTCAATCTGAATTTCATTGAGCTGGAGGCTGAAGATGGCGTCTTTGTTATGGTTTTGAAAGTGAAAGCCATGTTGCAGGAAATGAAACGAGACTAGGCCAAGCTCTCCAATGCAGGAAAAAGTTTATTGTGCACGGTTCAAACAGCCCAAAGGCAAACAAAAAGTCTGAACGCCGATGGCTTCTTCTGGCCATGCATTTATACAGTTTAAAGGCAAAAGTATTACAGAGAGTGATGCATTTCACACGTAGAAGCTGCCCTTTCATCTATCTCTGGGAAAGGAAATAACAATCTTCTTCTCACATACTCAGGTTCTCTGCTCCGGCGCTCAAGACATAACAAAAGGAGATAAGAGGCTAGGAGACGCCTCAAGGGCAATAAGGAAGCAGCACCCCTTATCCAGGGATATGCATGACATTTGGGATGCAATAAACATTAAACAACAGAATGTATCTGTTTAGGGTCAGTTTGCCCTTTTACAATTCTGTACCTACGTCAAATACTGTTTGTCATCTCAGCACCTTGGCACGGAAGAGGCACTTCTGTCGTGACCAAAGATTTGGATTTCTAATATTTGAGTTTTATCCCAATATCGAATCTTAGCCTGGCTCATACCCCCCTTTGTGACTCATCTGTTTATCCAGACGAGTCACACCATAGGTCCTCTCCCTGCTGGAGCCGTTTGTAATCCCACATAGCCATCACCTGAGCAGTTGTCTTATGTTCCACCAGCAAGGATAGACTTTTAGAAATAGTTTTAACAAACAGAGGTAAAATATATGGGAGAAAAATACACCCTGCAGCTACTAACCCCACCAGGCCAAAAATGGCCTGCAGGCCAGGTAACTTTGGCCACCATCCTGAAAACATGTCCTGTAAATTAAGACCTCTCCAAGTCTGGACTGGCACATGAGCTATTTCAACCATTTAGTCTGTTATTTCCTTAATAACCTTTCCCATTGCAAATGTGTCTACATGTCTTCTGTGTCTTAAGTTCCCCACCTCATCATATACCGGGACACCTAAAACTTGTTGAGTTTTAAGGGGAAGCAAAAAGAATCCTGGTCCAATTATTCCCAGGACACAAGCTCCACACCAAGATTTCGGTAGAACCCCATATGCCATTTTACCACATATCCAGTATAGTCCATCAGGAGCCAGCCATCCAAGGGTCTGATTATCTGGATCTTTTTTTAAAAAAAAGATAACCCGTTTACCTTAAACAGGGCCATTTCATCAGTTCCCTCTGTGGCATTACCTCCTGACCACCATACCTTACTTTCCCATTTTCCTGTACATATGAGGTTTCCTACCTGATGACAGCCTGCCACAATTTTTCTCTGGAAACAGACATTCCTTACCAGACTAGTAGTCAATGTCCAGTCTCCATCCTTACCCTTATTATATGACAGGTTACAATTTATATGGCAATTTAATTCCTGGGCTTCCCATAGCCATTTTTCTCCCATGTTAGTCCCTCCACAAACAAAACAAATTGATACATTCAGAGTGTGGGCTATGTCTTCTGGCAATTTGACAAAGGTATTTGTTACATGACTAGGAGTTACGGGTATATTTAGCTTTTCCCTTTTCAGATAATATTACAAGGGGACTCCTTCAGGATATATTACCAAATAATGTACTAGCACCTCCTCCTCTATAAGTTTCACATCACACTCTACCTTACAGCTTATGCATAAAACACAATCAATACAGTGAGTGCAACAACAACACTCACACCCACAATTACAAAACCAACACATTTAAAGAAAATTCTCTTTTCTGTTCTTTTGCATCAAAAGGTAGCTTCCAGGGTATCCTAAGCAGGGACTTCTTTCATCTGTAAGAGGTTCACACTCCACAGCCGGTTGGGAAATATTAGGGATCGGAACGACTGAGAAATCAAATGGGCCCTGGTTGTCCACAAAACCATTGCTTATATCTGTAAAACACAATAATCAATAAAGCTACTACCCCAATTACTCAAAGTGCCCACACCCAATTTTCCTCCCACATGAATCCGCAATGATCTTCAATCTTTCGTCAGGATCCAAGTTCCGGACTAATTCAAGAGAGCAGGTGCTCCATCCTCTTTTTTTTTTTTAGCTTACAGCGGGTTACATCGGCAGATATCAAGGTAACCTATATATAAAATACAAAAGCTTTCTTTAAGCACATTCAAATGTCAGTTTTGTTGGATGTTGTTTGTCCACGGACACTTTCCATCTGGTGTCAGCTGCTGCCTTGACTCGTGTCCGACGGATCCATGATTTTGATTCTGCAATCTGAATAGCAAGTGGAGAAGTCATAATACCAATAAAAGATCCCTTCCATTTTCCACTTGATCCCCAGGTTTAAATGAGTGACATTAGGTTACTAATCTAGGGGGTACTTGTTCCATCACATATCGTTGGAGTCTCTCAATTTGCTTATTAAGTTCTTATACCATCTCCATATTCCAAACCCCCACTTTATGACCTAAATCAGGCCACCTAACATACATATTTACCTTATTTTACCATATTTACATGGTTGGGTGGAAGAAACCTCCAATACCTGTAAACAATCATGCTCAGAAACAGACTCCGTATGCAACAAAGTTGCTGGATTTAATTGGTTAGACACCACCAGACGCACCTGTGGATTCTCACTCCTAATTGCCTGATATTTTGTCAGCCTTTGCCCACTAATCCACAAATGTCCCTTAGTATCCAACACAGACTGCTCCTCATGAGGGGAGTGCATGAGTATAGGACAAGAAAAAGTAAGTTTATTACAATTCTGAATCAATTCTGCACTTGCAGCCAGCACCTTCAGTGGGGCCAGCTTTTTAGCCCCCCCCCTTTCCACTCAAGAGGTTCCACATCGGCCCCTTTGGTGGCTGCATACAAAAGTGCTGCCATCAAAGCAAAGTTAGCGATCCAATTACAGCAAAAGCCAGCTAATCCTAAAAAGCTTCTCAGTTATCTTTTTGTTCGGGGTCCTGCCAGCATTAGGACCGCCCTTTTCCGCTCTGGTCCTAAAGCTCGACGACCCTTATATCGTATCCCAAATATCTAACTTTCCTTTTCACCAATTGAGCTTTCTTTCTTGATACTCAATAACCACACTCTAATAACAAATCTAGCATTATCGTGCATTTGTCTTAGTATTATCCCAACATAAATCCTCTGTCAATCCTGTTGATCCAAACATCATCAACATATTACAGTATTGTGTCTCCTGGTTGTTGAGGCACATAATACTGTAAGTCTCTAGCTACCGCTATTCCCAACAATGTGGGGGAGGTCTTAAATCCCTGAGGCAGCAAAGTCCCAGTATATTGCATTTTCATTCCTGTATAAGGATTCTCCCACTCAAAATGTAAACAGTGGCTGGCTTATGGGGTCAATGGGAATTGTAAAGAATGCATCCTTTAAATCAATAACAGAAAACCACTCAGCCCGGGGTGGAATTAAACTTAACAGGGTATATGGATTTGACATGGCCAGGTGTAAAGTTACCGTGCCCCAGGCGGTAAGACCCATCTGACTGTTTAATTGGGATAATTGGAGTATTCCAGGAGGACTAAATAGGCACCAAAAACCCCGCTTCCAAATCTCTGAATGCTTTCATAAATAGCACAAATAGCTTCCCAAGAAACGGGACGCTGCCTTCTACTCACAGATGCCACTCCAGGTTTTAGTTCCACCCCCACTGGAGGGTGGCGAGCTGCAAAACCCGGCAGGTTATCCTCAGCACACATCAAACAACCTCCAAATCTCCTCCGGAGAATGCCTTATGGTCATTCTCTAACTATCTTCATCAAAAGAAATTGTTGCCCCTAATTTACTCAGCAAATCCCTGCCTAGCAACAGAATAAAGCATTCAGGGATATACAAGAATTCGTGCTGGATTTCAGCTTCCTTAAAATCACACATCTCTGGTTTCAAGACCTGCCGCCCCATGGCTTGCCCTGATACCCCCTGGACCTGAATTTTATGGGATCCGGGGGGCTGCAATCTGCTTATTTACAACTAATCTTCCTGCTCCCATATTTACCAGAAACGTTCTATACTGACCCCCTATTTTCATTGTAACTAATGGCTCAGGTGGGGGTTCTTCCAAGCCTGGTCCCCCTCAATCTGACCAAGTCATGTCTGCCAATCCAATACTTTCCGCTTTCTGCTGCCCTGCGCCCTCTCCAAATCCTCTACCAAAACCCCAACCTGAACTTGTCTGTCCAACCTTCTACTCAAACCTCTCCTCTGTCCTCGCTCTCCCCTTCTCCCAGAGAGCTGCCCACGCATCCCTGACCCAAAATCCGCTCTTCTCATCCCTCTACTTCTCACCATCTGTCTTGGGCATTCCTTTTCCCAAGTAATTTTATTTCTATACCACCCTTCTCCCGAAGGACTAAGAGGCTTCACAGAAAGAGGAGGAGGGGTGGGGGGTGAGAGAAAGGAGAAAAAAGTTTTTTTTTTTAAAAAAAAAAGCATCTCTTTTCCTCTTTCTTCCCTCCAAAGGAAGGGGGGGAGAAAAAAAACCCTATGCATCCCACTTCGCAGTGCCCCTGCCAACAAACCAGCCTTTTTATTCATCCGTGCCTCCTGCTCTTTCTTCTCCACCTACAGCCCCCACAGCCTCCAAATCATCATCCTCATCCTCCTCCTCCTCCTCCTCCTCATCATCCCCCTCTCCCTCACTCTGACTGCTACCTCTAGGCGAATGACTCCCCTTGACTTTTGACTTCACGCCAGGATCACTCATACACCTCTGATTTCCTCCTCCGCTCCCTCCAGCAGCCCCCTTACTTTTCCTGCCTGCTCAGATACACATAACCCGACTGTTTCAGCCCTACATTGCAATAAATCCTCAGGTTTTTTTCAACAGGGCTGTCACCCATTGATCAATATATTGAAATTGATCAGGATATTTATCCTGATTCACTACAATCACTCCCCACAACTTATCCACTGTTTCTTCCCTTAACCATCCCTGAGGGGGGGGTCAGCCCATCTCCCATTGTGGCCACACATGTTTACATAAGAATTGTAATTGATCCTTTGATCCTTTCGAATAGGAAGGGTTGCTAAAATACTTGTCAAAACCTTTTATTGAAAAAGTTTTCAAATACAAGTTTTTCCCCCTTTCCCCCACTCTTCCCTAACCCCCCCTCACCACCCATCCCCCCCTGTGACTTCTTCACAATAAGCTAATTCATAACTAATTACATAATATTTTACCATTCCCTTACTCCCTCCTCAAAATACTGACCCTTAGCATAATATTCTTATAACTCCCATTTTCGCAATAATCTGCCCTTTTTCTCCTCCCCCAAATTTATAGTATATTATTACAACAACTTAACATTTAATCTTTTATATATATTAATATAACATTTCAAAGCAGCCTTCTCCCTACATCCAAATTTAACATTTATTCAGTTCTATCCAATTCCTCCACTCCCCTAAATATATGACTTAAAAATCCTTTTTCTTAAACTAATCAAGCAGTAAACTAACCTATTTCAACCCAATTTCCTGCAAAATTACCATGCAATACAATTCTAAATATAATCCACTGCCCACTCTACTAAAATATACATATATCTATATATGCATTCCATTTTATAAAAAGAAAAAAGACAATAACTTTAAATTTATAATCCATATAATATCTTCTTTGATGTCTTTCCACTGGATTGTTAAATCCATCGTCCATAATAGGGTAAGATAACATGCTGGTGCAACAGTTTGTTCAAGATCTTCAATCATCTTCTGCCCCCATCAGTAATAGATATCCTCATATATATATAAAAGTAAAAACAACCACCCGAGTGACATTATAATTATATTCCATATAGTTGTAATTGTGGTTTTCATCAGGATTATTAATTCCCATCATCCTAGTGGGTAACATCCAGATCTTCTGCATGCCCCAGCGTGACTCTCTTGCCTTGTAACTCGAAATAGTTATAATATATTTACCAGTAAAAGAAATCCAAAGTAGATAATTCAAATCCAAGAATGTAAGGCTCTTTTCACATCCCAAAATCACGGCATTGCAGAGATCTGCCACTATCCTCAAGATAGTATTAAACAGTAGTTCGCCTCCACTATCTTTTCACATATTCATTCATTTTTTAAAGTCCCTGGCTTCACTGTTGCTTGGTTTAGAAACTACTATTTCTATGAGATCTATTTCTTTTCTTTTTCTTTTGCGGGTTGAATTTCCATCCTGGTTTCCTTCCTACAAATTGTGTATCAGCTGATCGATTTTCATTCTGCTTTATAAGTTGATCTTGTTGGTTTTGTTTTGTTATCTCGTCTTTCTTTTCCATCACTTGTATATCAACTGGTTGATTTACGCACTTGTCTGTAACTTGATGATTCATCACATTGGAGTCGGATGACACTGCTCTCATATTTATAGACAGTCCAGCTGGGGTATCCAGGGAGTCCAAAGACAATTTATCTACCACAGCCTCTGTAATTTGATATTTTCCCTTTGTTTCCAACTCCTTTTGCTTGTCCTGTATTGTGCCTAAAGATGTTAAATTCATTTTTTAAATTTTTTGATAAAATTCTTCCGCTTTTTCAACAGTGTTCAGTTGGTATCTTACTCCTTGGTGTCTCAATATTAAACCAACTGGGACATCCCACCTAAATAGGATATTTCTTTTTTTTAACTCAGTCACTAGAAAACCAAATTTCTTCCTCTCCATTAACATCTTAGGCGGGAGCTCCTTAAAAATCCAAATCTTTCTTCCATGAAATTGCAAAGTAGAATTAAAAGAGTTCTGCACAATATTATTCCTAATTTCTTTATCTGTAAAATAAATCACCACATCTCTAGGCAATTGCCTTTGCTTTGCCAACCAGGAGTTTATTCTATAAATTCTGTCAATCCTGCAAAACACTTCATCAGGTTGAACCTTTAAAATCCCAGCCAGAATTTCAGAAGATATTTTCCTTAAATCATCTCTGTTATTTTCCTGCAGACCTCTCAGTCTAATTGCATATTCTGTAAAATTATATTGGCTCATTAAAACTTCTCTTTCAATCCTCTGTTGCACATTTTCTTCATTACCAGTCTTTTGGTCAACCTCCATTTTAGGTTTGTCTTCTGAGCTATTATCCTGAGTGTTTGCCAAATCCTTTTTAATTTTTTGGATCTTGTCATCCAAATTCTCCTCAGTTTCTTTCATTTTAGACTCTAATAGTTTAGTATTTGCATCCAACTGAATCAGAAAGTCTGATAAACCGTTAGCTGTTTTTAAAATCTTTCGATCCAAAAAGTCAAACTTTGATTTCACCAATTCACCAATTTCTTTAATTTCCTGCTTAAATTTTTCAAGTTGCTGGTTCACAATCTCATCCCTTCTTACAATCTCTTCAAGGAGAAATTCTATTATATTAAAGTCAGGTTTCTGAGACTGGAGAGTTAGAACTTGTTCATGTAATTTGTTAATAGGGGAATCCCCCCCCCACTGCCTGTTTGTGTAACTGTATAAGTCTCAGTGCCATTTTCCACACAGACAAGATTTACTGGAAAAGAGAAAAAAAAGCTTGTTTCCAACCAAGATCAATATCAGATCCTCAGGAAAAAAAAAGAAAAAAAAACAAGAGTGAGAGTGAGGTTTTGCCTTCAATTACAGCCAGAAGTATTCATTCCGCTACTTTGTAATAGAAAACGGAAGGACTTTCCCTTTCAGCCTCTCTTCAAGCCGCAGCAATCGCCATTTTAAAAATCTTTTTTCCTTTCACTTCTTAAACAACTTCAGTAACTTTTCTAAAATAAAAAGAATACTTGTGCTTCAGGATCAGAGGTCCAGCTCACGTCTTCTTTAATTAATTTAACAAATTTACAGGCTTGCTTTTGCCACCTAGCTCTGCGTATAGCAGAGATCTCCCAGAGCCCGGAGCATCGGCTGGGGATACGGGGAGTCTCTTCCGCTCCGTCCCAAAAGTAAATAAAAAACTTTTGGGATTAGGCAGAGGACTCTACCCACCCCAGCCGGCTCTATCTCCGTTTCCTCATGGAAACGGAGTTTTTTCGAGCCGCCATTCCGCTATAAAGGCGGCTCTTACAGGCAGTGGGTTCGACGATCCTGAAGGAACGTCCGGCGGGGACAAACAGCAAACCAGAAGTCCCTTGTCAAAACCTTTTAACATGCATGCCAACGGAGTATTTGGCATGCTCTGAACCCCATCCCTTCTATCACACTGCCGTCAACTCGTAGCCCCGGAAACTCACGGCCACTAACGAGAAATGTGACGGCTTAACCACCCACACAACCTGACATGGACTTCATTAGGGTAGTCCGAGGGAGTGATCAATTCCCTCCGTCTGCTTTCAAAAGAAGCAGGTACAATTCTTTTACAATATACTCACTTAAAACGCTCCCACTCCGTAGATTCCTGGCCAGGAATTTGTTCAGACCACCTTTCCTGCACCGCAGGGTTCTTGGACTCGATCAGAGCACCGTCGGGGCCATAGGGATATCGCTGCTGTCTCCCGGAGACGTATCTGGAGACGCCTGGAGAATGTTCAGGAGCGACCTCCCGATGGTCCCGAGGGGTCGAAACGGTCCTCAGTGAAATATCGCCTTGCACCTAGTCCCGGCCGGAGTCGCCAGCTGTTGCAGGAAATGAAACGAGACTAGGCCAAGCTCTCCAATGCAGGAAAAAGTTTATTGTGCACGGTTCAAACAGCCCAAAGGCAAACAAAAAGTCTGAACGCCGATGGCTTCTTCTGGCCATGCATTTATACAGTTTAAAGGCAAAAGTATTACAGAGAGTGATGCATTTCACACGTAGAAGCTGCCCTTTCATCTATCTCTGGGAAAGGAAATAACAATCTTCTTCTCACATACTCAGGTTCTCTGCTCCGGCGCTCAAGACATAACAAAAGGAGATAAGAGGCTAGGAGACGCCTCAAGGGCAATAAGGAAGCAGCACCCCTTATCCAGGGATATGCATGACATTTGGGATGCAATAAACATTAAACAACAGAATGTATCTGTTTAGGGTCAGTTTGCCCTTTTACAATTCTGTACCTACGTCAAATACTGTTTGTCATCTCAGCACCTTGGCACGGAAGAGGCACTTCTGTCGTGACCAAAGATTTGGATTTCTAATATTTGAGTTTTATCTCAATATCGGATCTTAGCCTGGCTCAGCCAGAAACGAAAGTGCTTGAGAACTTTGCGCTGGGAGAGTGGATTAGCTGCTTATTAACTGCTGGGAAGTGAGAGCTTGTGGAAAAAAAAATTATCTTGCCTGATAAATTAGAGACTATAAACTACAAACATTTTAAAGTTGTTTAAAGACTTTGTGGCTTTGTGGCTTTGGGGGGGAAAAAGATCTCTTTAAAAGAGGGGAAAAATGGCTTCTAGACAAGTGAAACCAGGAGTTGTTAAAGGAGGGGGAGGTTCTCCAGTTGTGTCAGTGGTGACACAGAAAGCACAACTTCTGGATGATTCACAGAGCCAGAATCAGAGTCAAGATGCAGCACTTAATGATTTTAAAGAATTTATGAAAGAAGCCATGAATAATCAAGCAACATCAATGAGAGAAGCTATGAACAATCAAGCAACAGCAATGAAAGAAGCTATGAATAATCAAGCCACAGCAATGAATAATTTAACACTACTTGTGGAAGGGAAATTAAAGAAAGTTGAGGAGGACATAAATTCAATTAAGGAAGTGGTTGTAGAGAAACACGATGAGATAAGAGAGGATATTGTTTATGCTGTATCAGGATTGTCAAACCTTGTTATCCAGCTTGATGGGAAAGTTGAAGAAATTAATCAAGCCAATTTAAATTTGGAAAGCAAAATGGGAGATATTATGACCAGAACAGAAAAAGTGGATGATGAATTGGTAATGTTACAATACAGGTCCATGGAGTTTGCTCTGAGATTGAGAGGCCTGAAAGAGAATAGTAAAGAAAACCTAAAAGATATTTGTGCTGATGCTATTGCAGAGATAATTAAAGAAAGACCAGAAGATGTGGCAAGCCAAATTGATAAAATTTACAGGGTTAATTCCTGGCTGGCAAACAAAGGCAGCTGCCAAGAGATGTGGTGATCTATTTTACAACTAGGAGGATCAGAAACGATATCTTACAAGCTTCCTACAAGAATAAAGTTCAGGTGGCTGGGCAAGAGGTGGTGGTTTTGAAAGAGATTCCTCCAAAGATGCTGAGAAGTAGAAAAGACTTTGGCTTTTTGGTAAATGAGCTGAGAAATCAACAAGTGGCATATAGATGGGACATTCCAATTGATCTAATAGTGACTTATAATGGAGAAAGATACCGGTTAAACACAGTCTGGAAGGCAAAAGACTTCTATGTAAATGTTTTAAAGGCTAGATACCCACCCTCACCAGGGGGGGAAGGAAGAAAATGGAGATGTTACAACAAGAAAAAGATGGAAAACAGATACAAACCTATGCTGAAGTTGCAGCTGGAGGAATTATCATGGAAGAAGATTTGGTTGGGGGCTTACCTCCAACTTTGGAACCACCTAAGAAGGGAGAGCCGAAAGTACAACAACTGACCCGATCAACTTATAAACTTCAAGAACAACAATCAAAAAGGCAACAATCTCAAGATTTATCTCAAGAAGTTCAAAAAACAGAAGCGGGGGCGGGGGGCTAGGCCGAAGAGTAAGGTGGAGGAGGAGCTTCAGCTGATGCTCATACGGCTTCGAAAGGCTAAAGATGGCAACTAAATTCCTATCTTGGAATGTCAATGGCCTAAATTCACCACAAAAAAGAAAGTATTTCACTACTTGAAACAATTTAACAATGACGTTATTTGCTTGCAAGAAACACATATTAGATTACCAGATCAAAAATATTTGATAAATTCAAGATTAGGTACACATTTTGTGGCATCAGCGCCAGAGAAGAAAAATGGGCTAGTCATATATGTAAGGAAAGGACTATCAGCTAATCTAATAGAGGCAGATGATCAAGGAAGATATATTGCAATTGAATTATCAACACAGACTGGAAAAATGCTTTTTATTGGAATATATGCCCCTAATCAGTAACAGGACAAGTTTTATAAATTTTTACATACTAAAATAATACAATGGGATTATAAATCTTTTATATTAATGGGTGACTGGAATGGAGTAATAGACACACAGAAAGATAAAAAAACTTTATCAAAGATCTCAACACGTGCAAAATTGCCTAAATCTTTTTTTGATATGATGGAAGATATAGAACTGAGAGATATTTGGAGAGAACGTAATGTGGAGGAAAGAGACTACTTTTTTTTCTGATAGACATCAATTCTTCTCCAGGATTGATTTTATACTAAGCACAAATGATTTTATTTCTAGGGTGAAGAAGACGAAGATATGTCCAAGAACTTTAACTGATCACAGTCCGGTTTGGGTGGAATTTGAACAGGAGAGGGGAGAAAGGAGGTCTTGGAGGTTAAATGAAAATTTATTTAGATATGAAGAAAATGTGAAAGAGCTCAAAAAACAAATGAAAGAATTTTTTGTAATCAATATGAATAAGGGTACTTCCATGGAAATGGTCTGGGATGCTAGTAAGGCTTATATGAGGGGTATGTTAATACACATGAATAATAAACATAGACTAAAACAACAAAAGAAGCGGAAAGAGATAGAGGAAGAAATAAAAAGAAAGAACAATCATTCATACTTAATCCAGGAGACAAGAAAGTAAAAGAAACAATAAATATACTACGAGGGCAATTTAGTACGTTAATGGCTGATCAGGTGGCAACTAGCTTACAATATGCTAAACATAATACATTTTGTAATGCCAATAAACCAGGTAGGTGGTTGGCCTACATGTTGAGGAAAAAACAGAAATCACGAGTCATTGGTAAGATAGAATTTAGAGGTAAGCAAGTTTACCAACAGAATATGATCAAAAAGGCTTTTTTAGAATTTTATACAAAGTTATATGCTAGTGACTCAATACAAGGTATAGACATAGATAGATATTTAAAGGAAGGGAATATTCCTGAATTAACGTTGGAACAGAGGGAAGGATTGAATCAACCAATAACTTCTGATGAGATTACTGATGCAATTAAGCAATTAAAAGTAGGGAAAGCTCCGGGAACAGATGGATTAACAGCTGTTTATTATAAGAATTAACAGCTTGAAATGGTAGAACCACTTAGAGTTCTATTTTGTAAAATTCAATTAGGGGGAGGAGTCCCACCCTCTTGGCGAACAGCTTTTGTTTCACTGATCCCGAAGGAAGATCAAAATTGTACTAAACCTGAAAATTTTAGGCCAATTTCATTTTTGAACACGGATTATAAAATTTTTGCTAAGTTATTAGCGAATAGACTAATGCCAGTTATGCAACAAACAATTCATAATGATCAATCAGGTTTTATAAAAAGGAGGCAAATGAAATATAATGTTAGACAAATTATAAACCTATTAGAATATTTGGAAAAAAATAACCAGGTCCCTGCAGCGTTCATATTTCTGGATGCAGAGAAAGCATTTGATCGATTGAACTGGCAATTCCTGTTTAAGATAATAGAAAAAATGCATTTTGGGGAGTATTTTATACACTCAATTAGAGCAATATATCAGGAACAAACAGCACAAATAATAGTTAATGGAGGTTTAACAGATGCGTTTAAAATTGAGAAAGGTACTAGGCAGGGTTGTCCCTTGTCGCCATTGTTGTTTATTTTAACTTTAGAAGTTTTGTTGAATAAGTTACGTGACTCTGATAAAATAAAAGGAATTGTAATTAGACAGCAGGATTATAGATTAAGAGCGTTTGCAGATGACCTGGTTCTTACTTTATCTCAACCTATAGAAGCAGCTCCCTATATGTTGGACATAGTAGCTCAATATGGCAAAGTATCTGGATTTAAAGTAAATCTTCATAAGACAAAGATGATAACTAAAAATATGTCCATAACTCAAAGAGAAGACTTAGGGAGAATAACGGGATTTGAAGTAGTTAAAAAGGTTAAGTATCTAGGAGTATATATTGCAGCCTCAATCACGAAATTGTTTTAAAATAATTATGAAATTCTTTGGCAAAAAGTACAGAAAGAAATGGAAAATTGGAAAAAGTTACAACTATCATTACTGGGAAGGATAGCAGCAATAAAAATGAATGTACTACCTAGGTTTTTATTTTTGTTTCAAATGATACCAGTGCTTAAGAAAGATGGAAATTTGATGGAATGGCAGAAAGGGGTTAATACTTTCATCTGGGCTGGGAAGAAACCAAGAGTGAAACTGAAAATTATACAGGATATACGTGAGAGAGGAGGTCTTAAAATGCCTAATTTAAGATTGTACTATGAAGCAGCTGCTTTATCACAAATTAGTGATTGGTTTAACTTAACTGAAGAAAGAATGTTAAACATAGAAGGTTATGATTTGTTATATGGATGGCATGCTTATTTGTTATATGAGAAAAAAGTGGATAAAGTGTTTAAGGGTCATATACTCAGAAATGCGTTGTTGAGGGTTTGGAAAAAGTACCAATATAAGCTAAACTATAAGATTCCTATATGGGCAAATCCCAGACATGCAATAGAAAATATAAGTATAGAGCAAAAAACAGAGGTGATTACTTATAAAGAGCTTCTTTTTTTGGAAAGGGGTAAGGTGCAACTGAAATCTGTAGATGAATTAAAAGAAGAAGGGATAATTTATACTTGGTTTCAGTATGGTCAGCTTCAAGCTAGATGGAGGGAAGATCAAAAATTTGGTGTTATGCAAAATGAGGAAAATTTGGTGAAACAAATTAGAGATCAAAGCCAGATGCATATTAAAAGGTTGTATAATGCATTATTGGAAATAGATTCAGAAACGGAATTGGTTAAGGATTGTATGATAAAATGGGCACAAAACTTTCAGGAACCAGTGATGATGGAAACGTGGGAAAAGATTTGGGTCAGAAATGTTAAATTTACGCAAGCACAAAATTTGAGAGAGAATTTTTATAAAATGTTTTATAGATGGCACTTAGATCCTAAAAAATTATAATGTATGTACTCTAATTTGCAAGCTAAATGTTGGAGATGTGAATGTAATGATGCAACCTATTATCATATATGGTGGACCTGTAAGAAAATCAAGGCGTTTTGGATAAAAATTTGGTGGGTGATGCAGAACATTCTGAAAAGACGGTTGAAATTTACTCCTCAATTGTTCCTATTGGGTATAACTATGGACTGTACAGTATCAGAGACTAAATTGATTTTGAATCTAATATCAGCAGCTAGGCTGATGGTAGCGCAATATTGGAAGAAGGACTCTTTGCCTACTATTGAAGAGTGGATATTGAAAGTAACGAACCTAGCAGAAATGGCGAAAATCTCAGCGTATTTGAAGGACCATATACAAGAAAGATATGTATCGGAATGGAGAAGATGGATTGACTATATTCAAAATAAGTATCAGACAAGAAAATATCAAATAGCTTATGAATGAACGTTAAGTATTATGTTATCTATAGTGGAGTTAAGGTTTCAGGGGGGGAGTTAGTAGTCTGAGGATAAGTAGGTTAATCTAGTTTATGATTGTTAAATGAAACACCTTGTATTTTGCTCTGGGAAGTCTGGGGGGGAGGGTGGGATGAGGGGAGGGAAAGGGTGGGGGAATATGGGGGGGAAGAAAATTTTTGCTTTTTGTAAAACTTTTCAATAAAAAATAAAAATAAAAATAAAAAAAAGAAATAAATTGGATGGTTATATAATAGCAAAATGGAGTCTTGCATGACTAATGGAAAACGTGGATTATAGAGAGACACCATCTGGCCTAAAGAGGAACTTTGTAACTTCTCTTTGTTATGGGGAACTCTGAGCTTTACAGATAAAAGTTACTGGATTTTGTGGAGGAGGATTTTTTTTTTCCTGTCTGCAGGCAGCTTGATTGTGGTGAAAAGAAAAGGAATTTACAACGGAACTCCTATAGCTGAAATAATAATAATTCAAATACTGGCGCAGGAACAGAAAAAGGATTAAGCACAGGCTCAAAAGAAAGAGATTTGATATATTATATCTGGAATAAAAATAAGAAAGAGAATTAATCTGATTTATGGAGAACAAAATTAAAAACTTGGAAAATGGAAGGAAATATATGTCTGCAGGCGAGGAAATGAAGATAATGTGATCAAAAATAAAATAAAGAAAAGGTGGATTGTAATAATAAAAGGGAGGTTTCTATAGAAATTAAGAATATTAAAAGGAATTAATAAATATATGTAAAGGTATGCTTGAAGCAAGAATTATGTTTTAATGTTAAAATGTTAGGAAAAAGAATAAAGATAAATATGATTAAATGAAATAGTTAAAAGGAATTTATAAATACATCTAAAGATATGTTTTAAGCAAGAACCATGTCGCAATGTTAAAATGTCATGAATGTCATGAAAAAGGACAAAGATAAATATGATTAAGTGAAAATAAGCAATGCATAGATGGATGGAAACAACAAAGAAAGGATTAAGTAGGGATCAATAGTTAAACCAACTATGAATATGCTGTGTTTAACAGCCAAAAAGTAAAAATAGATATGCTGTGTAACAGGGCAGAAAACAAAACTGAATATGCTGTGTTGAACAGCCAAACAAAAATGGGCATGCTGTGTAACAGCCAAAAAATAAAAATGGGTATGCTGTGTTCAACAGCCAAAAACAAAATGGTTATGCTGTGTTTAACAGCCAAGAAATAAAAATGATTGGTTTAACAACAAAGATAAAGATAACAATGCTGGGTTTTTTTTAGCAAAATATAAAATGAGGTGGGATAATTAAAGTGAGGAGGTGTATGTTGAGAGTGACAGTTAAAATAAAATGAATAAGTTAGGTTTAATAATAGTAATAAAGAGTATAAATTTTGAGTTTAATAGTAAAAATAAAATGAGTATTTTGAAATTAAATACTTTAAGAATGTTTATCATAATTGTATGACTTATATAGTTAAAATATATCCATCTAAGCAAATGAAAGAAAAAAATGGAATGATAATTGGCTAGGACAGTGGTTCTCAACCTTCCTAATGCCGCGATCCTTTAATACAGTTCCTCATGTTGTGGTGACCCCCAACCAAGGGTGGGTTCTAAATTTTTTTTACTACCGGTTCTGTGGGCGTGGCTTATTTTGTGGGTGTGGCTTGGAGGTCATGTGACTGGGTGGGCGTGGCTAGCTGATCATGTGACCGGGTGGCCATGGCTATGTGTATAGGGACTACTCAGAGGACTGAAAAAAGTCATTTCTGACAGGTCCTCACACTTTTGACTGGTCCTCACACTTATGACCATCCTCACATTTATGCCTGTGCAGCATTCTTTTTTTTTTTATTGCAAAAGTTTTACAATTACATTTTCACCCCATTTTTCCCCCCAACCCACCCCATATTCCGCCTGTGCAGCATTCTTAACAACCATGTCACTCATTTCACAACTGCTTCTCTTCAACATGGTATAAGATAGGGCAAAAAACGTAAAATGTGAGGACAGTCGTAAATTCGAGGACTGGTCAAAAGTGCGAGGACCAGTCAAAAATAACTTTTTCAGCCCTCTGAGTAGTCCATATGCATAAAAGGATACAGCAATAGAGAGGGATGAAGGAAGGGAAGGGAAATTAGAGTAGGAGTGAAGGTAAGAGTGGGAGGAAGAGAGGAGGAGAAAGAGAAAGAAAGAGGAAGTAGGGAGAAGAAGAAGAGGGAGGGAAGAGAAAGTAAGAAAGAAAAGACAGAGGTGGTAGGTTTGAGGAGAAAGATTGCTGTACAATAAAAAAGATGAAAGGGAAGAAAGCCAACCCCAAACAAATATTAAGATATTAAGATAAAGAATGAATTGTTAAACTTTAAAGAATAAAAGAGAACAAATAGCAATAAATAGCAATAATTAGAAACACGCATACAAACATACAACGTATTTTCTCTGAACAGAGTATTTGGCCGGTTCACAAATTTAAACAGTTGTAGGAGGTTAGCACCCACCCCTTTCCTAGAAGAATGAAATATTTTGGGAAATATTAAAAAGGCAGAATATTATATTTCCCTACCTGTATGAGAAATGGAGAAGCATATTTTACAGACAAAGCAGCTCCCACCTTCCTGCCCCCCACCCTTTGTTAATGGGCCAGAGGCAGAAAGTCAATCCTTTGTCAAAGGACATTTGCAACACAATAGCAACAGAAACTAACACAATGGGCCCCATCAAGCCATGTGATCCTGTCCACCATTAAACCATCTTTCCAAGCAGTCTCCATGTTTCCAGTGTCTTTTTCCCCACTTGGAGCAGAACCCAGAAGGATATTTCTTCCAACACAGTATTTAGTCATTTCAATTAAATTTACAATTTCTATATTTCCTTTTTACCGTATTTATTCCTCATCTATTTTTTAAAAAAAACAATATTACCCTTCATCCTCATCTCTAATCTTAATCAAATTCAATTTTTCCCTTCTATTCTATATTATACCCCTTTGCATTGTCATCTATTTTTATATCCATCCTCACATTGGTTAATTATGTAATATTACAGTTGTTTAATATAAATTCAACATTTTAATATAAATCAATTAGTTATATAACTATCTTTTTTGTATATTAATCAATATGAACATGAATATTCCAATTATTTCCATGCAATCCAATTTCTTACAAATCAATTAATTTTATTTACCAATAATAATAAACCAAATAATTTCCCCCATATATTCCTCCAAACCACAACTTAACCAATTAATAGTATCTCAATTATTACAATTCCCTAGTTAAATAGAGCTTTTTTTCTTTTGTGTTTTAAAATCTTGAACTCTCCTCTTTTGCCCTAAATTTCCCATGTTTGCACCTACCTTTTTTGGTGAGGAAAAAGAAAAAGAAATCTCTCTGCCTCATTTTGTCACATTGCAGCCTGCTTACTTTCAATTTCACTTTTTCAGCATAACTAGAGGGAAAAAAATCTGCTCCAGGAATTTACCTCTTTGCAGCTAGCTCTTTGAAGCCCCGCGGCAAGAATTTAAAGTTTTTTTTCCCTCTAGCCACCAGCTGGGACTCCGGAGCCAGCAATAGATTGGGAGTGGGCGGGGTAAGCGAACGGCGACCGGGCGATCCAACAGAGGCAGAGGGTGAAGGTGAGTGAAGGTGTGGGGGGTGGGGCGAGAGAGGGCTTTGGCGACCCCTGTGAAATGGCCATTCGACCCCCAAAGGGGTCGCGACCCCCAGGTTGAGAACTGCTGGGTTAGGATTTAAGATTTAAGTAACGGGTTTTGGGGGATAATAGCATAGTTAAATAGACAGATCTGAGGGAAATATTTGTGTAAAATATTAAGTTGTGTTAATTGAAAATTAAGATTTGTTAGTGATTGGTATTAATTTGTGACTGGAGCAAAAGCTTCATTTTGAAAAGATGTGTTTTATGTTTCTGTTTTAAAAATAATAAAAAACTTTTATATAAAAAAAGAAAGCTTACCGATGCCATGTGGTCGAGCCTGGTGGATGAATGGGATAAGCAATATCGCCACCATAAGAGATCCTGGGATAAATTGATACGTCTTCGCGATACACCCAGAGAAGGGCTCTCCCCCAGGCGCATCCGCTCAATGGGTAAAGAAATGAATGAGCTGTACCTACAATGGAAAGATTGTGAACGCCAACTCATCCGCATCCAGTCGAAGTTAGAAGACCCAGAGCTCCAAAAGGACATACAAGGCATCCAAACGTTAAAAAAACAGCGCGATAACTTCTTTCCAAGCAGGAATGATCTTCAGCCTCAAGCCGATCTTCAGGCGGAGATCACAATGAGCGAGAAGGCCAAATCCGAGGTATCCCATCATTCGCATGCACCATCCCATCAACCACATGGGGCTGCCGCTCATTCTTCTAAGAAAGCCTCCTCACCCCAACGCTCACACGCGTCTACTGCTCATTCTTCCAAGAAAGCTGCAAACGAGAAGGCCGAGTCCAAAGCAACTCATTGTTCGCATACGCCATCCCATCAGTCACATGTGGGCCCCCTTTACAAGTCATTCCATTCTCAGACGGGTAGCAGCGTTTCACAGCAAGCTTCCGTCTCAGACTCCTACCATTCTTCCAAAGCATCTTCTTGTCATAGTCAGAGGTCCCGGGCCTCAAGAGCAGAGAGTCTAGCCACCAAAGCTGCAGAAGCACGAGTCGAAGCTGTGGCGGCCGAGGCAACCTTAAGTGTAGCAAAGGAAGAGCAATTGCAGAAGGAAGAAATGGCCAGAGAAAAGGAAGAAATGGACAAAGCTCTGGCCAGACAAAAGGAAGAAATGGCCAGAGCCCAAGCTAGACTTGAGTATTTGAAGCACGAACGGGAGGCAAAGGGAAAAGCAGCATGGGCTGAAGCTTTACAGGCGGAGGCTAACCATGCTTCACTCAGCTTCAATCCCGGACAGTTGGAGAAGGAGAACTTGTATGAGCATGTCGGGGCTTATGTGGATGGCCAGAACTCCCTACAGCAGGGACAAGGAGGAGAACCTCAACCACCGGGTCTACAAACTACTCACACAGCTGATATCGTACGATCCAGACCACGAGACTCCTCCATTGGAAGTGGACAACCTACCCCGACAAACCAAGTCATACAGGGTAACCAGAGTACTCCATCAGCAGCAGTGAAGGATCCTCAGCAGGACAGTACACAGGTAGCCACAATTCACAGCCTCAGTGCTGAGGGTAAGGTGTTCCTGCCAAACCTTCAAGGCATTTCGAGCACAGATGCCCGGCCCAATGGACGTAGTCAGCCTGCCTGCCAGCAAGGAGAGTGACCATTGCCTGTGTCATGGCAAGAGGAAATTGTCAGGAAACACTCTGTAGGCAACTACCAGCTGTTTTGGCACATGACCCTGCTCTTGCCGACTCCATGGGGGCGCACCTTACCCCCACCCCCACCATACAACTCTCCTGAAGTCCAAAAGGATCCTACAACATCCTGGAGAAGGATGGACTTGGCGTCTAGGGGGGTGCACAAGTTCTCCAACAAATCAGGCACAGAATATTTGCTATGGAAGCATATCTTTTCAAACACCATTAATGACGAACGATTGCGGCCAGCCAAAGAACTTGGCCATATGATAGCATGGCTAGATCCATGATCTGCATGAGTAGTAAAGGCGATCTATGCATCCCAACTAGGTGAGCCAGTTGAAGCCCTCAAGTTATCATGGGAAGTGCTCGATCAGCGGTATGGCACATCTACGCTGACGGAGTCCTCGTTCCTAGAGCGTGTCAACCACTTCCCTGCCATCAGCCTCAGTGACCCTGATGAGCTATGGAGCTTCTCTGCCCTCCTTACACAGCTGTGGTCAGCACAAAAGGATCCCACCTTGCCGGGATTTATTTGTCTCAACCTGTTTAAGACGCAAAGTTCTATTGTTAAAAAACTACCACAGCAGCTGATTGAAGAATGGATCAAGTTATCTGATAATTACAGGGTGAAGAACCTAGGCAGAGACCCACCCTTCGCTGCCCTTCAAGAATTTGTTGTCCACCTAGTGACGATATACAATGACTCTCGAAATCTCAACCTTAGAGGAAAAGGGTCCCCTGCCGCCAAAAGAACCAGCCATAACCCCGGTTCGACCAAGAGCCCAGAGCAGACTGCAAAAGGAAAAACCTCCGTGTCTGTGCATAAAACACAGGTCGCCACCTTGCCCACAAGGAACTCAGATGAGGAACCTTCGAAGAGAGTTCAACACAAACCTCTGACAACAAATGGAAATCTATTATGTCCACTCCACAAGACCTCGCACACTCTGAACAGGTGCAGAGGATTCCGCCAGAAGCCCCTAGACGAAAGAAAGGATTTGATCAGGGAGTACAGAGTTTGCTTCAAGTGCTGTGAATCTAAGGAGCACATGGCCAAAGATTGCACAGCAAAGGTGTGTTGTTACCTGTGCCAAAGCAACCAGCACCCAACCGCCCTGCATCCAGACTATGAGTCGATGCCACGGCTGACCCCTACTCCACGGTCAACTCCTATACCATGGCCAACTCCTACCCCTCCTCCAACTAAGGAGTCTCAGCACGGCTACAAAGCACACCCAGATACGGCAACGAGTGTCAACTGAACATCAGTATGCTGTGACTCACCATCCCCTCGCTCATGCCACCAGATCTGCCTAGCTAAAGCCTACCCAGCTGGGTGCCCAGAAGAAGCCATGAAGATGTATGCAATAATGGACTCACAGAGCAACCAATTATTGGCCAAGTGTCAGCGTTCCAGAAAACCCCCCAACTCCAAGTAAAACTCTGAAGCAAGCATTTTTCAAAGTTCTATTTACTAGAATAGGTAAACTGGCACATCTGGGAAAACCCAAATCTGAGAGGTCCGGGTTTTTCCTCAGTAAATCAAAAAACCCCAAACCATCCCCTCACTCCTCAGTCGGTCACATGCTCCAATCTCCATCCGTCCCATCTTGAGACAGCACTCCAACCACTCCTTCGCCAATTGCAGGATCGGCCTGACCTTGACCGACAGGAAGAATGCTATTATGTCTAAAGACAACCCCTTTACTAACCCCCACTCCTACTTTCCCACACATGAGAAGGTGGCAGCATGGAAGCTTCTGGCCTAATATGGCTTCCAAAGCTGACAGGCATCCCCGTCCCCCCGCAGAAAAAACACACCCTGAAAAATAAAACAGACAAAACACAAAAGATGGGGTTAACACCTTGTACATAACCTCTTAACCCCCTCTCCCCGCTCCAGGAGGACCCTTTGGTTTCTCAGGGAATTTATCATGAAATTGCTTTACTAGAGTATCAGCATTCACATCCCAACTTTTCACCCAAGTAGCTTCAGACAACGGGTACCCTTTCCAGTGTACCAAATACTGTAACCGAACCCTGTATAGTCTAGAGTCAAGGATCTTCTTCACTTCATAATGTGTCTCCCCTTGTACTACCAAAGGAAGGGGGGAGCAGCTGGTAAGGGCCTTAAGTTAGATCCTCTTGCTGGTTTCAATAAGCTACTGTGAAAAACTGGGTGCACTTTCCCTAATACGCGAGGGAGGCTAAGTTGGACAGTCATTGGGTTAATCACTTTCACTATAGGGAAGGGACCTATGAATTTGGGTCCAAACTTCTTGTTAGATAACCTCAATCTCAGGTATTTGGTTGACAAATACACCTTATCTCCTATTCGGAAAGGTGGTTGGAGACACCGGCGTTTGTCGGCCTGGGCCTTATATTTTTCTGTTGATTCAGTTAAAGCTTTCTTAGTATTCTCCCAACCCTTTTTTAATGAGGTCATCCATTCTGTTAGGGACATGGAAGTGGGTGACTCTCTAGGCAACTCAGGCATCGGCACAAAATCCATGCCCATAGTTATTTGAAAAGGAGTCAACCCAGTACTACCGTGTACTGCATTATTATAAGCCACTTCTGTGAATGGTAATAACTCTGTCCAGTTTTCTTCTTGATAATTCACATAACATCTAATGTATTGTTCCACCATTGAGTTCAATTTTTCAGCGGATCTGTTAGTCGATGGGTGGAAAGCTGAGCTAAGCCCCTGGGATGACCCAATGGACCGCAGGAACTCCTTCCACAATTTAGCAGTAAACTGAACCCCGCAATCTGATATTCTCCTTGGAACCCCATGTAGTCTGTAGATATGCTGCCAACTTGTCTTCAGGGAGGTCGGGATCACGGCGCGTTTGCGCTCTAGTGCGTGCTTGGGCTGCTGGTTGGGTCTCAGAGATCATGGCGTGAACTACCTCTTCCCGTCGGTTATCAAACTGGGGCTTCCTTGATAGAGCATCAGCTAATCAGGTTCCCCCCCCCCCCCCCCGGAATGTATTTCAGGTTGAAGTTAAATCGTTTGAAATATTGAGTCCAGTGAACCTGATTGGAGGAAAGGTTCCGAGGGGTCTTCAGCGCCTTGAGGTTTTTGTGGTCAGTCCACACTTCGAAAGGCTCCTGAACCCCCTCTAGGAAGTGTCTCCAGGATAGGAGAGCCCATCGCATCACAAAAGCCTCCTTCTCCCATACCGCCCATCTGCGCTCCGTGTCCATTAATTTTTTCAATACGTAAGCACACGGCATTAGTTCATTTTGGGCGTTCCTTTGCAGTAGAATAGCCGCCACTGCCACATCACTAGTGTCAGCCTGGACTACAAATGGTTTATTTGGGTCAGGGTGCTGGAAGATTGGCTCCACTGTGAACAGTCCATTGTTCAAGCTAGGGGTTGGCTAGGTTTTGGCTTGGTGGGAGACGGACCGGTTTTTAGTAATTCCGTCAAGGGGAGAGCAACCTCAGCGAAGGAAGGGATGAATTGTCTGTAAAAATTTGCAAACCCCAGGAAGCTTTGAAGTTGCTTACGTGTTCATGGGGGTTGCTAGTCTAGCACCGCCTTCACCTTCCCTGGGTCCATTTTTATTCCTTGATTCGACACCCTGTACCCTGCGTAGTCCAAGGACTCCTTATGGAACTCACATTTTGACAGCTTTACATAAAGCTTGGCTGCTAGGAGTTTTTTCAGCACTTCCCTGACTAATTTGACATGTTCTTCCATATTTTTGCTGAATATAAGAATGTCAGCCAGGTAAAAAAGGACCCCCTGTTCTGCCCCAGCTACGGACCTCAAAGAACACAGCACACACAAAGTCTGTACAAACCTTAGTTTACTAAAATAAAATCAGTTTTTTTTTCAAACAAAGGCTGTTAATTAACTTTCTTAACAGCCTGCAAGAATCCAAAGAATAAATAATCTTAATCTTACTATGGTTGGCAGAAAGCCCAGAAGCAATTTGCAGAGAACTAAGATCAAGGCACCAAAGAGAGTGAATGGTTGTTCCCTGCAAATTGGTTCAGTCGGTGTTCTTCCTTAAATAGGCTAAGGGAGTGGCCAATTAGCCCCAAGCCTTACTCTCGAGGAGACCTCCTCCTGAGGAGCCACTCCTGCCTTTTGGCAGCTCTGCGCGCCCGTGCATTGAGAAGAGGCTCCTCCTCTTCGTCCTCTTCACTTAAGAGAGCTTCTGGAGGTTCTGAAGACCCTGGCTGAATCCCTGCCTCTGGCACCACATCTTCTCCAGCCTCATTGTCCAACTCGAGTGCCAGCTGCACAGGCTGCTGGCGCAGTACCACACCAGCCTCCTCGCTGTCCAAATCAGCCACCAGCTGCACAGGCTGTGTACGGGCCACAACACTCCCTTATACAGGTGTTCATGCAGAACTTCATTGATCAGTTGCATGAAGACTGCGGGGGCCCCTTGGAGACCAAAAGGCATGATCCGGAATTGGAAACTGCCCAGGGGGCAGTTAAAAGCAGTCTTCCATTCGTCTCCCTCCTTTATGCGAACCCGGTAGTAGGCTTCCCTTAGATCTAACTTGGTGAAAATCTTGCCTTTTGACAAGTGGTTCAGCAAGTCTTTCATTAGTGGTAGAGGGTAGGTATTTTGTATGCAAATGCAGTTCATGCCCCTAAAGCCCCAACACACAATCTCAGCCCCCCATCTTTCTTTTAAACAATACCGGGGCGGCCACCCTGGATTTTGCAGGCTCGATGAACCCTCTGGCTAGGTTGGTGTCAATGTACTTCCTCAGCTTGGTCATTTCAGCAGGCGTCATGGAGTACATCCTGGGTTTTGGCAACTTGGCTCCCGGTTCTAATTCGATGGCACAATCCGTGGCCCGATGAGGGTGGAGGATGTTACATTCCTCCTCGCTAAACACTTCGGCTAAGTCTGTATATACCTTAGGAATCTGGGGTTCGCCTGGAGGCCTGTCTGAACCAGTGGCTGCTGTTTCTGGCAGCTGGCCCTTATGGGTAGGCCATTCCTTGGGAGGAGGGACCAGGGGCCAAGACCAGGGCCGGATTTTCCTATAGGCTAACTAGGCTTCAGCCTAGGGCCTCAAGATCAAGAGGGGCCTACACAGTGGTGGGATTCTGCCGGTTCTTAAATTGCTGGCTCGCCCCGCCCCTTGCCAATAAATAGTGGGGGCGGGGCGGGGCGAGCCAGTAATTTAACAAACGGTTCGGTGTTTTTTTAATTTATTGGCCTCGCAGCAGTGGTGGGTTGCTGCTGGCTGGCCACGCCCCCGAACCAGTCCCACTCGCTCGCCCCAGCTGCCCGACGCTGGCTCGCCCTGCCCCCTCCACCCAGTCACTCCTCAGTGATCCTGTGTGGGTCCTCGCTTGCAGCTTGCCTGCCTGAAGTACTGCGCCTGACAGGTAAGCCTGCGAGTCGCGGCCTACCTAGCTGCCCCTGGCCCCCCTCCGTCCCCACCATCCCAACCTGCCTCCCCTACTCCCTTCCCCGCAGCCCTGCCATGGTTCCCTGCCTTCCACGTGGCCTTCCCAGTGTCCCCGAGACCAGCTTGCGAAGGCAGGGAAGCGGGCTTGGCTCCCGGGACCGCCAGGAAGGCAGGCAAGCATGGCAGGGCCACCCGGCTGTGGGGAAGAGAACTAGCAGCTTCCTTCCTTCCCCGAAGCTCTGCCATGCTTGCCTGCCTTCCAGGCTGCCTTCCAGGCGTCCCCAGCTTGCCATCCACCCCCACCCCGCTTCCCTTTTAGCTTTCTTTAACACGCCCCACTTCTCTCCCCAAACCTTGGGAGGCGGCGTCCTCCACGCCGCAAAGCCCTCCAAGCAGCTGCAGGAGAGGAAAAGAAAAAAAACCCCTTGGCTTCTGAAGCCTTCGAAGGTGTGTGTGTGTGTTTGACTGCACTGAAGTGAGCCACGTGAAGGGAGCCCGCTGGGTAACAACGCTGCTGCCTCCACCTCTGCCTCTCTCTGCCAACAGAAGTCAGAGAGGAAAAAGGAGCGTTTCTCCGCATTTCATCCCAAGTCAGCCGCCCTCACTGGAAACACGGAGAAGCGCTCAGCAAAGCAACTGCTTTTTCCCCTCCGACTTCTATGGAGGCAGAGAGAAGGAAGAGGCAGAGGTGGCAGGATCGCGTGGCTCACTTCAGCTCTGCCAAACACCCCCCCCCCCCCCCTTCAAAGCCTTTTCTTTTCATTCCCTCCCCCCCCCCTGCAGCCACCTCGAGGGCTTTGGGGAGGGAAGCGGGACACGTTAAAGGCTGGCTGAGGAACTCTGGGAGTTGAAGTCCACAAGACTAAAAGCTGCAAAGGTTGGTGACCCCTGCCCTAGACCACAGACTTGTATCAAGTAATATTCAAAGAAAATATTCAAGTGGCCTTCCCCAATGTGGAATCAATCTTACGGCTGTTTCTCAGTTTAATAGTCACTAATTGTACTGGAGAAAGGTCATTTTCAAGACTTAAAAATATCAAAAATCAATTAAGAAGCACAATGACCCAGAAGAGGTTGTCTTCATTGAGTATTTTGTGCATCGAAAATGAGACCCTCAGAAAAATAGATTTTGATGAACTTATAGAAGAATTCTGTGTGAAAAAGTTTAGAGAGAAATTCTTCTAATCTACTATTTCGTTTTAAATGTATACTTGGATTGAATCAGTTCTTAAATAAAATAACTATTAACATAAAATTTAATATGATATACAATTTGATATTTTCTTTTTTGTGATCTGGATTTTGTTTGAATAAAGTTCCATTTTTGGTTTAGTTTAAGACTTAAAATTCATAATAATTCATACTTAAACTTTAAATGCGAATTATTATGAAATAAATTTATCTGAATTGAATTTGGTTTAATCTTCAATGTATTGAATATATTTAATTTAATTTGATAGAAAATATGATAATTTTTATTGCGTATTTTATTTTTGTAATCAAAGATTTTCATTATTTGAATTTTGTTTCTTTGTAAATGTTGTGTGTTATGTTTGATTAGTTATTGTTACAAGTACTATATATGGTGCTGAGAATAAATGTCCAAATAAGTGTTCTCGACTTTTTTTTATTTATTATCCGTGCCACATTTTTTATAAAGGTTAGTACCAATCACAACATGTTTCATTTAACATATTGATATATATCACAGTAATGATGTATTTTATTATTTCTCATGTAATTTACAAACTTAAAAATGGGAGGTGAAAGGGCCTCATAAGTGGAATAGCCTAGGGCCTCTTTTCATCTAAATCCGGCCCTGCCAACACCCATTATGATTTTCCGGTATCCATCTTCCCATTTAATGGTGGGGGCCCATTTGTCCAGCCAAGCCAGGCCCAGTATGACAGATACTGACATCTTTGGAGTTACTATAAATCATATAAGTTCATGATGTCTTCCAATTTCTAATCTAACCAGTTCTGTAATTTGGGTGGCTGGGACTCCTCCAATTAATGTCCCATCCACCTAGTGAAATTTAATTGGGTGCTTTAAGGCTGTTGTTTTGATCCCCCTTTGTTCAACAATTGGAAGTCCAATTAAACATCTGGTACAGCCTGTATCTATTATTGCTGGCAGTTCCCCTTGCTCCCCCGTCTCTGGTACCACCAGTCTCACTTAATTGAAAAGGGGGGGGGATGGGTGAACTCACCATTGGGTCATCTTCTCTGCTAGCCTCGTCAGGAGGGGCTTCTTTGGCCAGAGGTTCCTCGCTCTCTTCAGTGGGGAGGGGAACCTCTATGGCTTGTCTGGCAAATCGACTGGTGTCTGGGGCCTTCCTTGGAGCCCTTCTGCTTCAGGCGGCCATGGCCGGATGTTGTTGTGGAACTGGGGCCAGGCACTCAGAAGCTCGATGCCCTGTTTGTCCACACCGATAGCATTTAGTCACCCCTGCTGGTTGAGGGGGAGAGACTTCAGGCTTTGAAAGGGGCCGTCTAGCTAAAGTTCTCCAAGGAGGCTTCTCTGCTGGGGTTTTGCAGTGGGGGTGAATTGCTCTGTCCAGAGCTATGGACATGGTGTACCAGTGGTGCAGTCGCTCAGGCACCCTCTGGACCCCACAGGCTGTTCTGACTTCTTGATCAATGACCTCTTTAAAATAGTGTAGGAGTATGTGGTCCGGCCAATGCCCCAGGTTCCCTGCGACCCGTCTAAAGTCCCATACAAAGTGTTTTATGGGTCAATTACCTTGCTTCATCACCTTTATTGTGGCTTCATTTTAATTGATTCGGTCTGGGTCTTCAAATCTGGCCTGGAGCAGTGCAACAAACCCATCAGCATCATTTAGTTCCACAGCGCCCTCATTGTGCAGCTGGACTATCCATTCAGAAGCCTCACCTTCATTCATCCTGTCAGAAATCGCCAATACCAAGTTCCGATCTGATTTGTATTGGTCTCCATACTGATCTATATGAGCCCAGACCCTGGCAGGCATACCATCAAATGTTGCTCTGAAGCAGGGTGGCATTGGCCTCGCAGGTGGATTGGGCCCGGTAACGGGTGGCTGAGCTGGAACCTGTGGCAGAGCTGCTGCTGGTTGCTGGATGGCAGCATGCTGAGAGAGAGGGGCCGGCAGCTGAGCTGCTTGTTGGCCTGAAGAGAGGGGGGGAACTCCAGCCGGCTGCTGGATTAGTCCCCCCTGCGGTGCTGGGATTGTTGGGCCATATTGGGGCCATGGGGATCCCTGGAAAATTGGAGCAGATGACGCTGGATACCACTGGCACTGGTCCCACCCCTGGCCAGGATAGAATCCCCAGCCTGGGGGGATACATTCAGCAGGAGGTAGCACAAAGGCAGGCTGGCAAGTGGGGCCAGCAGGGGGGGTTGCATTTCCCATGTCGGCTGCATCTGATGTCTCCCAGCTGTGGGATGGCCATGCTGTGCTGAGCCACTCCTCGTTTTATCCCTGGCCGGGTAGAGAGGTGCCTACGCCCCCCTGATTCCTCTGCCAGGTCCTGGATCGGGGAAGGTGAACGTAGGTTGTGCTAAGGTCCATCTCACTTGAGGAGGTTGGGAGGGGGGTGCATAACTTCCCACTTCCATCTGTTCAAAATGCTCAGAGAGCCTGGTTAATGATTGGCTTCACAATGGGGGCAACAGGTTCCAGTCCTGGGAATCTTCGGATCCCAAAGCTGTCCCCCTCCTCCACTCTGGCTCATGGGGCGACTTCATTGGGCTGTGAGCGTCATGATATCCAGGCGGTCTCTCCTCTGGTCCCCTTTCTGGAGTTGGATCAGACTGGCAACTTTTCCATGAATCGGACTCCTTGGGCCGAGCACCTAGCCTTCTGGCCTCCTCTGCAGCCTCAATGGCTTGCACCATTTCTTCAGAAGGAGAAAATAGGGTGTCAATAAATCCTTGAGTATCCGTCCCCACAGCCTCCTCTGCGATTTCTTCCTTCTCCTCCATTTTCACTGACTCCGCACCACCCGAGGTTTAAGTAGATGCTGGGGCTCAGCACCCCTGACAGCCCCCTTTCGGGGTGCCGTTATGCTTTGAGGGAGATTCGGGTTAATGTCAGCATTCCAGAAAAAAACCCAATTTCAAGTAAAACTCTGAAGCAAGCATTTTTCAAAGTTCTATTTACTAGAATAGGTAAACTGGCACATCTGGGAAAACCCAAATCTGAGAGGTCCGGGTTTTTCCTCAGTAAATCAAACCCCCCCAAACCATCCCCTCACTCCTCAGTCGATCACATGCTCCAATCACCATCCTATTGCTCTTCTGCGCATGCTCCAAGATGGCGGCGACCAAATGAGCTCCGTTTCGGGGATGGGAGAGCTGCTGGTCGCCAGGGTCTTCAGGAGCCTTTCTGCTCATCTTCGGCTCCAGTCCCAGTGAGGGGAGCATCCGCCCTGCCTGGTGAGGGTTTTTTCGCCCTCCGGAACGTCAGGGCAGGGCTGGACGGCACCGCGTGAGATGGGGTGATGGGCCTGGCTGCGGCAGCTGTTTCCGGGGTCGGAAGGAAGCGGAGGCCAAGGCACTCGGCGGCGGGCGGCGTTTGTGCGGCGGCGGCTTGGAAGTGGCCCCTCCTCGCTCCCTATAGCCCTCTGGATCCCTGGGGCGCTCTTGTCCGGCGTTTTTGGGGGCTCCGGTGTGCCTTGGGAACTTGGGGTGCCTGGTTGCGGGCTGGCGACGACGGCGGCGGCGGCGGCAGAGGCAATGGCTGACATGGACCGGCCGACCAGGGAGACAGCCAGGCAGCAGGTTGATGGGGGAGAAACAGACAGCCTCACCCCCAGGACTACCATCTGGCTCACAGTAGATTTTTACTGTGATGGGGTGTTTTAGAACAAAGCTGTGACTGGGGGTCGGAAATTGGGGTTGGAGAGGCGGGAGGCTGACCATGGTTTGGTTTGTTGGTCGCCTCGGATGGCCTCCCCTCCCCCCGCTCTCCCCCAGGTATGGGCAGGTGTTAGCCTTAACGGCCAACCACCCCTGGATTGGGCTTCCTGTCTCACTACTCCTACTCTCACCTCAAGGAAGATCTTGTGCCCGTGGGTCTATTATTATCTTTATTAACATCGTTATTATTACCATCGTTATTAACATGTACACTTTGGACACTTTGGACCCCTTATTATGCTCCACTCATGCCCCCGCTGGTTGGAGAGACTGAGCACCACCTGAGAGAGCTGAGGGATTTTCCGCATCCCAATGGAGAGGATAGAACATTGCTCCTGTTAACTTTCTAACGGGACCGGCCGTCGTGAGAGGATGGTTGGCCATCAGCCTCCATTGGAGAAAAAGAACATTGGACCTTCTCCCTGTCGTGAGAGGACAGTGGAGTCCAGCCCTATAAATGGATATTTTGTGACCTTTATGCTCAGTTATCCCTTGGACCATGAGAGATTCCTGGACTGGCTTTCTTTTCCCATCTTTGGTTCGATTGATGCTCCAAAAAATTGACCTTCTTGTGCTGCGAGACTCCCCCCTCTCGCAGGCCTGGCCCTCCACGTTATCGAGGGCCTATCTTGATGACGGGCTTTGGGACCCCGAGAGATGGCATGCAGCAAAGAGGGGGCTGAGGGGTTTTTTAGCAAAATTTTTAAGGAAAATTTTAAAGGGACCCGGGAGGACGGGTGGGGGTTGTAAAAGTGGACCTGGGGGGGTCCAGATAGCGACTGTGCGGGATGATGGGTTGATTAGCTGCAGCAGAGGGGTCGCGAAAGGAAATTTAACCGGGGGGCAGGGGGACGATAGAAAGGGCTGTGTAATTGAAATCTTGAGTGGGAGGGGCAGGTATGACGGGTGCAGGGGGTCATATCAAGTGTCGGGGGTGCGCACGCGCTGTCTCCGAGCGATTGCGCACTCCGGCCCCCAATGCGTAACTCGTGTCCTGGGTTGTGTAGAGCCTCAGGCCCAGGGTCCGCGGCTGATGTTATGCAATGCCAGGTCGGTGGTTAACAAGGCCCCCCTCATCTGTGATCTTATTTTGGAGGGGGGTGCAGACCTGGCATGTATTACCGAGACCTGGTTGGGCCAAGAGGGGGGGGTCCCCCTCGTAGAGATGTGCCCGCCAGGTTTCCGTGCATTTCATCAGCCAAGGGCCCAGGGGAGGGGTGGGGGAGTGGCGGTGATCATTAGGGAGAGTCTTTGTCCGAGGGAGACCACTGTTCCTCAGATAGCCGGATGTGAGTCCCTTTGTGTGAAGTGGGGCCGTGGGGTGCAGATGGGTTTGCTGACTACGTACCTGGCTCCCTGCCACGTGGCAGCGACCCTGCCCGAGCTACTCGACGTCATTGCCGGGGTGGCGGTTGATACCCCCAGACTTATTGTCATGGGGGATTTCAACCTTCCATCTGCAGGTGAGGCGTCAGAGGTGGCTCGGGAGTTCATGGCTTCCATGACGGCCTTGGACCTGACCCAGTTAGTTCAAGGCCCCACTCACATAGGGGGACACACTCTAGACCTGATTTTTATCTCTGGTCAGTGGTTGAATGATCTTGGTAGAGGGGACCTAGATATTAAACCCTTGTCATGGACAGATCATTCACTCCTTCAACTAGACTTTCCTACCGCCTGCCCCCACCGCAGGGAGACGGAACCGACTAGATGGTTCCGTCCCAGGCGCCTGATGGATCCTGAAAGGTTCCTGACGGAGCTTGGGCCGTTTCCTGAGACTCTAACACACGACTCGACTGAAGAGCTGGTGGCCGCCTGGGAAAGGGCGGCCGCTGGAGCTTTGGACCGTGTCGTGCCTTTGCGGCCTCTGACCCGATGCCGATCTCAATTAGCTCCTTGGTTCTCTGAGGAGCTGAGAGAGATGAAGCGTCGGAAAAGACGCCTAGAGAGCATTTGGAGGACTAGCCAATCCGACTCCGACCGGACACAGGTGAGGTCTTATATCAAGACCTACCTAGTGGCGATAAAAGCGGCAAAATCTAACCATTTCTCCGCTCTTATCGCATCTGCAGAGAACCGCCCAGCCGCCCTGTTTAGGGTGACCCACTCCCTTCTTCGGTGGGGAGTGCGGGAAGATCCCTTGCAGGGTCGTGCTGAGGACTTTGTGCAATTCCTGCACGATAAAGTCGCTCGGATTCGGGATGGCTTGGACTCCGATTGGATGAGTCCACGGGAGGAGACCGGGGCAGGTCTTGAGAATGTTATCTGGGAGGAGTTTGATCCTGTGGCTCCCGAGGATGTGGACAGGGTTCTGGGTAAGATTAGTGCCGCCACGTGTTTATTGGACCCGTGTCCCTCCTGGTTGGTACTGGCCTCCCGGGAGGTTACACGAGGCTGGCTCCAGGGAATTATAGGTGCTTCTTTGAGTGAGGGTGCCTTTCCTGCCGCCTTGAAAGAGGCGGTAGTGAGGCCCCTCCTCAAGAAGCCTTCCCTGGACCCGGCTGCATTAGCCAACTATCGTCCAGTCTCCAACCTTCGTTTTGTGGCGAAGGTTGTTGAGAGCGTGGTGGCACGACAACTTCCCCGGCACCTGGATGAAGCTATCTATCTAGACCCGTACCAGTCGGGCTTCAGGCAGGGGTACAGCACAGAAGCGGCATTGGTCGCGTTGGTGGATGATCTCTGGAGGGCTCGGGACAGGGGTTGTTCCTCTGTCCTAGTCCTATTAGACCTCTCAGCGGCTTTTGATACCATCGACCATGGTATCATGCTGCAGCGGTTGAGGGGGTTAGGAATAGGGGGCACCGTTCTGCGGTGGTTCTCTTCCTTCCTCTCCGACCGCTCGCAGTTCGTGTTGGCAGGGGGGCAGAGGTCGACCTCGAGGCATCTCGCATGGGGAGTGCCGCAAGGGTCGGTCCTCTCGCCTCTCCTGTTCAACATTTATGTGAAGCCGCTGGGTGAGATCATCCGTGGTTTTGGGGTGAAGTGCCATCTGTACGCTGATGATACTCAGCTGTACATCTCCACCCCAGACCACCCCAACGATGCCCTTGATGTGATGTCCCGCTGCCTGGAGGCCGTGCGGGCCTGGATGGGGAGGAACAGGCTCAGACTCAACCCCTCCAAGACCGAGTGGCTGTGGCTTCCGGCGCCCCAATATAGTCAGCAGGTGCCATCGCTGACTATTGGGGGTGAATCCTTGCCCCCCACAGAGAGGGCTCGCAATCTGGGTGTCCTCCTGGACACACGGCTGTCTTTAGAAGAGCACATGACGGCCGTGGCCAGGGGGGCCTTTTATCAGGTTCGCCTGATTCGCCAGTTGCAGCCCTTTCTGGATCGGGACGCCTTGCGCACGGTCACTCACGCCCTTGTCACCTCCCGGTTGGACTATTGCAATGCTCTCTACATGGGGCTCCCCTTGAAGAGCACTCGGAGGCTCCAACTGGTCCAGAATGCGGCCGCGCGGGTGGTTATGGGCGCGTCCCGCTGTGCCCATGTGACACCCCTCCTGCGCGAGCTGCACTGGCTCCCAGTGGTCTTCCGGGTGCGATTCAAGGTGTTGGTTACCACCTTTAAAGCGCTCCATGGCATAGGACCCGGGTACCTCCGAGACCGTCTTCTGCCACCAATAGCCTCCCACCGACCAGTCCGTTCCCACAGAGAGGGTCTCCTCAGGGTGCCATCAGCCAAGTTATGTCGGCTGTCGACACCCAGGGGGAGGGCCTTCTCTGTGGGAGCCCCAGCCCTATGGAATGAACTGCCCCCGGAAATTCGTAAGATCTCCGACCTCCGGGCGTTTCGCTGCGCATTGAAGACCCTGTTGTTCCACCAAGCCGGACTATCAACACAATAGTTTTAAATTGGGTATTTAAATTTATTGGGGTTTTAAATTTGAGCCACCTATTTAATTATTTTAAATTTTATACTGTTGTTTTGTCTGTGTTTTTAAATAGGCTGTACACCGCCCTGAGTCCTTCGGGAGAAGGGCGGTATAGAAATAAAATTATTATTATTATTTATTATTATCCGTCCCATCTCGAGACAGCACTCCGACCACTCCTTCTCCAATTGCAGGATTGGTCTGACCTTGACCGACAGGAAGAATGCTATTATGTCTAAAGACAACCCCTCTACTAACCCCCCCCCCCTCCTACTTTCCCACACATGAGAAGGTGGCAGCATGGAAGCTTCTGGCCTAATATGGCTTCCAAAGCTGACGCCAGGTCAGCTTTCTTTGACCGCTTTGACGTCCAAACCGAGGAAACGCACTTCATGATATCAACATGCACTGGGTTACAGTGCACCCCGAAGCCAAAATCCTGCTGTTGTTGGAAGTGGATGCCCCCGAAGCTTTCCCTCATCATGCAGTGGTCAAAGGCCCAGCAGGCTCTCCATTTGCCCTCAAGACAGAACTTGGATGGGCCATCTTAGGAATGGTTTGTGTTGACCAGCTGCAGGCCCCAAACCAGGTGAATATACTTGCAACCTCCATTCTCAGTAATGGGAGACCGTCCCACTTGAAGCCATGCCACGAACATTTCACAACTTCGACAAACAACCTTGTCTTAGGAGCAACAGTGTTCCAGACCAGCAAAGAGCCTAACCTCAAAGAAGGAGACCTTGTCTTGTTAAAAGACAAGGACGCATCTCGGAACTCATGACCCATGGGACTTATGCACCAAGTCTTAGCCAGCTCTGATGGACTAGTTTACCAAGTCGAAGTTCAGATTGCGAAGCCGCAAGAGTCAGGCCATGACCCGCTGACTGCCACCAAGAAGCTCTACACCAGGCCAATCACTGACCTGGTACTGCTGCGAAAGAAGACCGAACTTAAAGAACTTAAAGATTGAACCTCAAGCTTTGCATGCTTTGTGTCTACCTCATTGTTTGCATTGTTTGATTCTATACCTTTGCTTACTTTAGTCAATTAGATAGTTAAGTTTGTCTTGTTTTATGCTAAGCCATGGCCATTACAAATTGCCATGAAGGAGAGAAACATGCTTTCTGAACAGGGGGACAGATCTACCATCCTTTTACACTAGGAAATGGGACAGATTATGAATATTCGGATGAATCTCATCTTGATTGTAAGTCTTTGATTTGAGAATGACCGATAATAAACTTGATCTGTATGAAAACCTGTTTGCTAGAGTTAAGTTCAGGCTAATCACAATGTCCAGAGCAGAACAGATAGCATGGGCAAAAAAAAAAAAAAAATTGGTTACACAATAGAATTAGATAAATGGCAGAAGTTGTGGGACAGGAACTATAAACTAACAATGTCAACTGCATATAAAGAAAATCTGTATAAGATGTTTTATAGGTGGCATCTTGCACCGGCAAGGTTGGCAAAGATGTTTAAAGATAAGTCAGCTAAATGTTAGAAATGCCACCAGATACCTGGGTCATATTATCATATGTGGTGGACATGTGTAGAAGCAAAAAATATTGGATAAAAATACAAAGGTGGCTGGAAAAGATGATAAAGCAGCACATTGACTTAAAACCAGAAATATTTCTGTTGGGGATTTTACCTGAAACTTATAGTAAAGGGAATGCATATTTAATTATATACCTATTAACTGCAGCTAGAATTGTATTTGCACAAAACTGGAAAAGCGGAGAGATCCCTACTGATGAGAATGTGATTAGGAAAATATTACAATGTGCAGAAATGAATAGATTAATGCTTGCTATAAAGGAGAAAGAAGAAACTGAATATTATATGACGTGGGAGTTATTTTATGAATGGTTGGAAAATAAAAATAGAAGTTAGAAATAAATGGAGATTAGTGAAATATAGAAAACATGTTAAGATAGAGATGCAAATAATATGATTTTTATTAATATGATTTAAGATTATTATATTTAATATAATCTTATTAGAAGATATGTTAAGAGGGAGAGATGAATAGATGTATTATGCTCATTATTATTTTTGTAAGACTAGAGAATCAATATCAATGTAATGAATACTGTTGTAAATTTTGATTGTTATTGCACAGAGATATTTGTACCCAGATGACACACTGTTTAATGGAAGATGGAATGTTTCAGTTAAAAAAAATAAAAAATAAAAAAAGTATGTCAAAGGAACATTGAGGGGTAGCTTAGGACTCACCATGCATATGATATGGGTGCTATTGTTAAAATGAATGCCACTTATTTGGAAAACTCTTGATTTGAATTTGGTGTGGAATCAGTATTTAATATTTAATCGGTCAAGCATAGGTCACAATACTAGATGTAGGGTTGATTCATGTTGATCATTTCACCACATATTCAAGCTCCATTTTCCCCCAGTGTGATCTGAAAGCCACAGAAGATGACCACATCTTGAAAATCTTGGCAATGGGGTGAGGTGGGGGGGGGGGGGAGGAAGGAAGGAAGGAAGGAAGGAAGGAGCTGTAGACTATTGAATGAGGAACTTGCAGCCCTGCAGTAATTACTGAACTACAATGTCCAGCAACCCCAGCAGCATGATCAGTGGTGAGAAATTCTGGAGGTTCTAATCAGTAATATCTGGGAGATTAGAAGTATAATCCTGGATAATTTTGTGCTCAAGGGTGGAATGTTTTGTCCTCTGATTCTCTAGTGCGTAGGTTTTGAACTATTGGATTCAAAGTACAAGAAAGATATTTTTAACTAAACGTTAGAAAGAACCTCTTCACTGGGTAACCTCTTATGACTGTGGAACAGACTGCCTCTGAAGTAGTCAACCTTTCATTGGAATTTTAAACAAATACTTAACGGCCATTTATTAGGGCATTTCCTAAATCAGAGGATTAGACTATATTACCTTTGAAGTTTCTTCCACATTTTTGATTCTGTGTATGTACTCTATAGAGCCGTGATGGCGAACATGTGGCACGCGTGCCACAGGTGGCACGCGGAGCCATATCGGTGGGCACGCGAGTGTTGCCCTAGCTCAGTTCCGGCACGCATGCGCACGCCGGCCAGCTGATTTTCAGGCCTTCTGGGCCCACCGAAAGTTGGGAAACAGGCTGTTTCCGGCCTCTGGAGGGCCTCCGGAAGGCTTGTTTTTTGGTCTCCCCAGGCTCTAGTGGCTTTCTAGAAGTCTGGGGAGGATGAAAACAGCCTTCCCACTCCCAGAGGCTCTCCGGTGGCCAGAAACATCCCGTTTCCCGACTTCCGGTCCCACCGGAAGTCAGCAAACAGGCCATTTCCGGCCTCCAGAAGGGTGGGGAAGGCCGTTTTCGCCCTCCCCACACTTCTAGAAAGCCTCTGGAGCCTGGGGAGACCGAAAAATGGGCCTACTGGGCCCACTGTGCCATCGCTTGCCAAAAGTGTGGGGAGTGGGGGGGGTCGCATGCGGGGGGCATTGAATTATGGGTGTGGGCACCCATGCATGCAACCTCCCCCCGCTTTTGGCACGCGACGGCAAAAAGGTTAGCCATCACTGCTATAGAGTATCCTTCTCAACATTTCCAGATTTATTGTAATCAGTTTCCAGGATTTCCAGGCATCAAAGCAATTGGCTGTACTGGCTGGAGATTCTAGAATGCAGCAGGTTGGGGATGGCTGCAGTGACTCTGTTCCTAGGTCACATTAACCCATGATCAACTGGACATGGTTTTCTTAATCTAATTGCCTAGATTTGCATAGCACACTCAACAATAAATTACCCAATCCTTTATAGCCTAGTGTGAACCTAACCATTCATTTATGGGATTTATATTGCCATTCAACAAATCAGGGTGTCAGCTTTGGAAGCCATATTAGGCCGGAAGCTCCAATGCTGCCACCTTCTCATGTGTGGGAAAGTAGGAGAGCGGGTTAGTAGACATAATAGCATTCTTCCTGTCGGTCAAGGTCAGGGCGATCCCGCATCTGGAGAAGGAGTGGTCAGGGGGCTGGATCGGGATGGAACGGACATTGATTGGAGCATGTGACCGACTGGGTGGAAAAGAGGATGGTTTTGGGAGCTTTGACTTACTGAAGGAAAACCCGGGCTTTTCAGATTTGGGTTTTCCCAGATGTGCCAGTTTGCCTATTTTAGTAAAGAGGACTTTGGAAAATGCTTGCTTCCGCGTCTTTACTTGGAGTGGGGGGTTTTCTGGAATGCTGAAATTGGGTGGCTTCCAGTCCCCAACAAAAAAAAACCAATTTAAACAAATATATTGTTAATGCTGGATGGATCTAACCCAATAACTCACAGGAGACAATGGTATCTCTTCATTGATGCTTTATTCTAGGCCTGGAGTCCTCCTAGGCCCAATTCAGGGTAAAGGTCACTGACCTCTGTCTTGTCTTTGCAGGCACACATCTGGAACTGCTGGATGCCCACGTGTAGGACCCTTTTATACACCAGGGGAGGAGTCTGAGGTAAGGGGGTATGATGGGATATGGGGAGGTGCCAGCCCCTGCCTGGGAGAATTAGACATTTACCTTGACAAATCCCCCTCTAAATGTCTACTTAACGGCGGACATATGATATCTGTGAACATACATGTTAGGTACATAAAATACATGATCTACATATATACACATATTTTTGATGTGAGATATGCGTGTTGCTTTTGAGGTAGTGGCTTTGTAAGTATGTCTGCTGTTTGTTGTTCAGTGTCACAGTATATGGCTTTAATGAACCCCATTTCTGAGAATTGCCTAACGTGTTTATATTTTATGTCTATGTGCCTTGATCTCTGTCCCACGGCATCTGCTTTTGATATTTCTATAGCTGCCTTGTTGTCTTCATGTATGACTATGGGGTATGTTGGTTCGGCCCAGATGTCAGTAAGTAAATCATCAAACCACACTAGGTTTTTTGCGGCTTTTGATAAGCAGACGAATTCAGCTTCGGTGGTAGAAGTGGCCACCAGCTTCTGTTTTCCCGTATACCAATGTATAGGGCAATTGTTTAAGAAGACTACATACCCGGAAGTGTTTTTTCTGCTTTTGGCGTCCCCGGCCCAGTCAGCGTCTGCATAGCAGGTTAACTTGGGTTTCTCAGACAGGTCTGGTTTGAGGCACAGCTGGGCGTTGGCACTGTGTTTCAGGTACCTGAGCAGTCTTTTTATGGCATCCCAGTGCAGGACAGTGGGCTTGCTCACGTGTCTGGACAGTAGATTGATGGCCAGAGCGATGTCAGGCCTCGTCCAGTTGGCGATGTAGAGTAGCGAGCCTATTGTTGACCTGTACAGCTTGTTGTCAACGAAGGGTTCAGCTTCATTGTACATGCTCCTTATGAAGTCCAGTTGCATGGGTGTCTTGCAGGGTTTTGCCCCTGACATGTTGCATTTGGATAACAGTTCCATGATTTTCTCTCTTTGTGAGATCCGGAAGCCCTTGTCAGTTTTAATCACTTGCACCCCTAGGTACTTGTCTATCTTCCCTAGTGACTTCAGAGAGAAATGATTTCCTAACTCGGTGGCAAATTTATCGCATTTGGCCCTTTGCTTCCCTATGTACAATATATCATCCACATACACAAGAACACCTTCGAATGCTCCTCCCTCTCTCTTTGTGAAAAAACATTTGTCTGCAGAGGTGGCTTTGAAGCCCATGGTGTTGAGAGCTTTGGCTAGACAGTCGTACCACCTCTTGCCAGACTGTTTGAGTCCATATAAACTTTTGTTCAGAAGCCATGTGTTGTCCTTTCCATCATTGTATCCTGGTGGGGCCTTAACATAGATCTCCTTATCCAATTCTGCATGTAGATATGCGGTTTGCACGTCGAATTGGAATACTTCCAGCCCTAGGATGGTGGCAATTACTAGGGCGCTCTTGACACTCTCAGCCCTGATTGTGGGGGAGTAGGTGTCCGTGTAGTCTTCCGGGTACCTTTGGGCGAAGCCTTGTGCGACCAACCTCGCTTTGTAGAGCGTTTTGTTGTCTTCGAGTGTTTTGACTTTGAACACCCACTTGGTCCCAATTGGCTTTTTGTTCTCAGGTGCTTGAGCTGGCGAGTATGCCTGTAGTTCTCGGAGGCTCTCCATCTCCTTTTCCATGGCTTGCTTCCACCTTTCCCTCTCTTCCTGGGGGAGGCCGAGTATCTCTTCGTAGGAACTGGGTGTGAAATGCTCTGTGTGTATGGACATGACGTAGTCCTCTAGTCTCTTTGGTAACTTGTTCCTACTGAATCTAGTTGGTCTGTCTGGAGGCGTATCTACTTCATGCAGGCATTCGGCTTCTTTTTTGGTGAGGCTATCTAGGTTCAGTGTGGGGTGTCCTTCTTTCCATTCCTTGGCTTTCAGTTCTTGGTGTTTGGGTCTGTCTGTTTCAGTTTCCTCTGGCCCCCTGGTGGTCAGTTCTTTGTCGCTTTGGTTATGTGGTTGCATGTCTCTGCCAAGGAAAATGTCATTGCAGTGGAGCTTTGACCAATTCGAGTGCTCATGGAATTCCGCAGACCTGGACACAATGAATTTGTTATTGCAGTCCACAAATCTGAATCCCTTTGTTCCAGGCTCATAGCCCACGAACCTTAGTCTTTTTGACACCTTTTCTCCCTTCTTCCTTAGCTGTCGGGGAATGTGGACGTCAGCTGGGGCACCAAATACATGTAGGTGGGCTAGGTTGGGTTTTCTATTGTACATTAGTTCGTATGGGGTTTTATTGATTGAGCTTGACCACAACCTGTTTAGTGTGTAATTTGAATAGTGTAGTGCCTCTGACCAGAATGATTGGCTCATTCCAGCATCCTCCAAAACACACCTCATCATTGTTTGGAGCAATCCGTTTTTTCGTTCTGAGACCCCATTCTGGAATGGGGAAAAAGGGGTGGAGCTAAAATGCAATATGCCCCTCTCCCTTAACCATTTTGCAAAGTCCTTGGCCATGAATTCTGTGCCCCAGTCAGTCATTATCTGTTTGATTTTCACCCCATGTTGTAGTTCCACCCTTTTATAAAAGTCTTTGAACCTTTGGAATGTCTCATTTTTATGCTTGAGAGAGTACACATAGCCATACCTGCTGTAGTCATCTACTATGGTTAAGAAAAACCTTTTCCTGTGTCCAATGGAAGGTCTCAGTGGTCCCACTAAATCCATGTGTACTATCTGAAATGGGTGGTCAGTTGTGCGCTCTGACCTTTTGGGCCTCGCTTTGACCTTAATTTTTGAAGATTTACATACTGAACACTCCAAATAATTTTTGCAGTCCTTTACTTTCAAACCCTCTGTACATCCTAGCATTTTTTCTACAACCGGGAAACTGATATGTCCTAGCCTTCTGTGAAGGAGGTGGGCACAATTGTCGTGGATGGGTTTTCCCACGGATACCTTGTTTTTGCCTGGTGACACAGTGTTTGTTTCCTCCTGGGGTCCCCCTCTAGTTTCAGTGTCTTCCCCCTGGTCATGGGTGATGCCTGTGTTTATACTTCCCTCGCTGTTCTCACTGGGTGTAAAGTACGGTAATCCATCATGTGTGGTTACCTTGCCAACCCTTTTCCCTTGGTTGAGTATCTGTACCCTGCCTTCCTTGAATGTTACCTCTGTGTCTGTGTCTGTTGTGAGCTTTGTGATGGCTAAGACATTGTGGGGTATTTCTGGCACGTACAGTACCCCCTCTATATTCCCAACCCCTGGTATATGTACATTCCCTCTCCCTATGACCTTGGCTGTGCTCTGGTTAGCCATTCTGATCTTGAAGTCTGTCTCTACGAGGGAGGTGAATAGATTGGGGTTGTGTGTTGTATGATTAGTGGCTCCTGAATCCAGAAGCCACATGTTCTCATCTGTCCCCTGCTCGGGGTCTGCTTTACCATGCCTGAAGCCGTACATGGTCCCTGGGTTGCTATCTCTGGAAGCATCCCTGCGTTCACTGCTTTTTCTAGGGTTGGGTGACCACCCACGTCCCCATTCCCTGAAATGTCTGCGGTCTGGTGACCGTCTCTCTCTATATCCCCTGTCCCTATCACCTCTGGGGCAATCCCTCCTTAAATGATTCCTGGACCCACAGGAAAAACACTCTGGGGCAACCTTTCCCCTGTCCTGGAACTCAACCCTTTTGGTGGGTCTGGGGTCCCTTCTTGACATGTGGCGGTCCCTCCTTAAATTATCCTCTGCAATAAGGCAGTTAGTGAGTGTGTCTAATGTTAAGTGTTCTAGACTGAGGCTGTCCAATTGCATCACAAAGTTGTCCCAGCTACTGTCTAAAGAGTTTATGACTATACTCATCATACTCTCCTCAGTGATTGCTTCACCCCTATGCATTAATTCAGTCCTGGTTGCATTAAGTTTTAACAGGTGTTCACTCATGGGGACCCCTGGTCTAAGTCTGGCAGAATGGAATTCTCTGGAAATCCTAGTTGTGGTTGCTCTACTTCTGCTGTAAAAAAGGTTATAAAGTTTTTGTGTCACTTCATGCACTGTCATGTGATTCCCTATGCTTGGGTACAAAGTTGGAGAAATACTGGTTAACAAAATACAAAAAGCCCTGTGGTGGTTACAGTCAATTTCACAAGTCCAGGGTTTCTGGGGTGGATCTGATATTAAGAAAAGTAAGTTTTCTTTCATAAAAACTATCTGCAGCTGTTGACTCCACTCTAGAAGATTTTTTCCATCTATTTGCAGTTTGGGAAAGTTGACAGGTAAAGCCCCAGAATTGTTAGAATGGTTACTTACAGAGGGTAGCTGTCCATGGTTTTGTGAGTGAGGGAACTCACAATATGGCATGGGAATGGCTATTCTGTACTGACTTGTCTCTATGTTCTGACTTATCTCTATGTTCCTCCCTTCTCTTCCTGCAGGTGGCGTCTGGGCATGTGCGAGGCCCATTTCACGCTGGAGGCCATCCGGAGGGGAGCTCATGGCTGCAGTTCTCAGGCCTAGGCCTAGGCCTGCTGGTGGAGTGCTTGACTCACCCCTGGTGGGTCTGGATGCATCGTGGGACCCTGGAAGTCGCTGCTGGGCTGTGTAGTCCCTGGCGAAGAATGGCTGGAGGCTCGGGATCGAAACGGTCGTAAGTCGAGGACTTTCGAGGATCGGTGGCGCAGTGGCGGTGGTGATGGCTGGTCCTGATCCGGATGTGCTGGCCCCTGGTCGGTTGGAGAAGCCTGGCAGAGGTCGCATAGCAGGTAGGTAGCTGGCGCATCTTTCTTCTCTTGGATCCCTCATAGTTAGTGAGGCAGGTGGTGAGTTCGAGTCCTGCCTTTGTTCTGCTCCATAGGCGGTCGGGGTTTCTTGTTTGTCGTGGAAGCACGTTGCCCCCTTTGGTAGTGATAGGGTTGGTGTCTCGTAGCCGGTGGTCACTCTGGTGCCTTCTTGGCCCTCGAGGTTTTCCTTGCGGCTTGCGGTTGGTGCGGGAGGCTTGAATGTGGAGCCAAAGGCTGCTGCTAGAGTCTCTATTGCTTTCTCTACCTCGAGCACGCTAGGCAAGTTCTGGTTTACTTGGATTTGTCTATTGCAGTTGTTTTCTGGATGCCCCCCATTTGTTTTGGGGCCTTGGCTGTTTCCTGCCATTGGATTCAAATCCTGGCCTCCCATTGGTTGCTGGCCATTCCAAGATGGCCGCCGGGAAATTGGCGTGAAACTGAGCCCCTCTATGTCCGGGGCCTCTGCGAGGGAATCCCCTTCCCTTTCCCTTACCGGGCTGGTGTCTTCTTGGGTGCTCATCACTGCTCCATGGGTTTCTAGGAGGCCTTGGAGTTTCGTGATGAGCTCTCCATTGCTGATGGGCGCTTCCATCATTTTCAGCAGGGCCATTCTCAGTTCGTTTTCCTCTCGTGGCCCTTCTCTTTCGTGGTCATCTGCTTCCTCCCGTCGTCTCTCTTTGCAGAGGAGTGGGCCCGGCTTGATGTCCTGTCCACTTTCAGCTAGGGTGGCTCTTGGCATGGCACCTTTGGGTGTCAGTTGAGCAGCCATCCTCTTGGTGAATGCCCTGGTGTTTACTCTGCTCTTCTTATCAGAGTGAACGGCTTGTTCGGTCATTCTTTAGAGTTATGGGCAACCATCCTCTGCTGCCAATTTGTTAATGCTGGATGGATCTAACCCAATAACTCACAGGAGACAATGGTATCTCTTCATTGATTCTTTATTCTAGGCCTGGAGTCCTCCTAGGCCCAATTCAGGGTAAAGGTCACTGACCTCTGTCTTGTCTTTGCAGGCACACATCTGGAACTGCTGGATGCCCACGTGTAGGACCCTTTTATACACCAGGGGAGGAGTCTGAGGTAAGGGGGTATGATGGGATATGGGGAGGTGCCAGCCCCTGCCTGGGAGAATTAGACATTTACCCTGACATATATTAACATTTATTTATTTATTTATTGGTTCGATTTATATGCCGCCCTTCTCCGGAGACTCAGGGCGGCTTACAATGCGTTAAGCAATAGCCTTCATATTTTTGTATATACCTGCTTAGTAGGGCTTTCGCCCCCACCCCCGCCCAAGCGGTGTTCTTTTATATACAAAGTCAGTTTATTGCCCCCACAATCCGGGTCCTCATTTTACCTACCTCGGAAGGATGGAAGGCTGAGTCAACCTTGAGCCTGGTGAGATTTGAACTCACAGTAATTGCAGGCAGATGGCAGCTAAATGCTACTTAACAGCACTTTAGTCCACTGCACCACCAAGGCTCAGTCATGTTAAATGTTTAGAGGAAAATCCAATTAATAATGCTGAGATAATTTTTTCTTCCATTGCTGCTAACAAGAGAAATTAACCTTCCTGTGTGTTGCAGTTTCAGAAACAATTGGGAGGGGGTGTTCTACTTATAAAATACTTAAATATGGACCACAGAAGTAGCTGTATGCTCTCATGGAATAAACCATGATTATTATTCTCTACTACATTCTTGCCTGAAGTCTAAACTATTTTTTTCAATGAGCTTTTGAAATTAAATGGCCAACTGCATAAGGTTAGGGTCAGTGGTGGGATTCAGCCAGTTCAGGTAAACTGGTAGTTAAATTGCTGGCTGGCCCCACCCCTCTCTGCCCCTTCCAGGAGTCCCCATGTGCCCCAGTTTATTTATTTATTTATTTATTATCAAATTTATATACCGCCCTTCTCCCGAAGGACTTAGGGCGGTGTACAGCCAAAGTAAAAAAACATAGATACAAACATTAAAATACAGTTAAAATGATATATATGTGTTTGGCCCCATAATTAAAAGAACGATAACAAACCTATTAAAAACATTTTAAAAAATGTTAAGCCAGCCCGGCTTGCTGAAAAAGAAAGGTCTTCAGGGCACGGCGGAAGGCACTAAGGTCATGAATTCTTCGTATCTCTGGGGGCAGTTGATTCCAGAGGGCAGGTGCCCCCACAGAGAAGGCCCTCCCCCTGGGGGCCACCAGTCTACATTGCTTGGCTGATGGCACCCTGAGGAGGCCCTCTCTGTGGGAGCGCACAGGTCAGTGGGAGGCCATTGGTAGCAGCAGGCGGTCTCGAAGATATCCAGGTCCTATGCCATGGAGCACTTTAAAGGTGATAACCAACACCTTGAAGCGCACCCGGAAGACCACTGGGAGCCAGTGCAGCTCACGCAGGAGAGGTGTTATGTGGGAGCGCCATGCAGCTCCCGTAACTACCCGCGCGGCCGCATTCTGGACCAGTTGGAGTCTCCAGGTGCTCTTCAAGGGGAGCCCCATGTAGAGAGCATTACTGTAGTCCAGGTGAGAGGTGACGAGGGCATGAGTGACTGTGCACAAGGAATCCCGATCTAGGAAGGGCCGCAACTGGTGGATCAGGCGAACCTGATAAAAGGTCCCCCTGGCTACAGCCGTCAGATGTTCCTCCAAGGACAGCTGCGTATCCAGGAGGACGCCGAAATTGCGAGCCCTCTCAGTGGGGGCCAAGGACTCGCCCTCAATAGTCAGTGATGGAGTCAACTGACTATATCGGGATGCCGGAAACCACAGCCACTCAGTCTTGGATGGGTTGAGCCTGAGCATGTTCCTCCCCATCCAGATCCGCAAGGCCTCCAGGCACCGGGACATCACTTCAAGGGCATCATTGGGGTGGCCCGGGGTGGAGATGTACAGCTGGGTGTCGTCAGCGTACTGGTGGTACTTCACCCCGAAGCCATGGATGATCTCATCCAGCAGCTTCACATAGATGTTGAACAAAAGTTTGGCTCCCAGGAGGCTGCAGGGAGGCCTTCTAGGCCCAAAACGGGGCACGGGGAAGCGGCGTGTCCCCCTCATGGCCTGTTTTTGCTCCCAGAGGGGTGCAGGAGGCCGAGTGCTGCCTGTCACACCCCCTGGCCACGCCCACCATGGCCACGCCCACCCAGCTGGTCATTAGGGCAGAGAACCATTTGTTAAATTATTTGAATCCCACCACTGGTTAGGGTACATCTATAGAACCTTCTGCTAGGTGCGATTGATACCAGCCATATATATGTCTAAGATAAAATTTCAGTTCTTTCATGATTCTGAAATCTAATTTATTTTAACAAAGTGTATAGAGTTCTCTGTTGGTCTACGCAAAACATGTTTTGAAACAGCTGAGCTATAAAATTTCATAAAAATTACTGTTTCAAGCACAAAATGAGCTATTTTGACATTTTGGAAGCTTTCTGAGCTTTACACAGTGGTTCAAGCTGGGAAGAACTTACTTCTAGGCTTGAATCATTTCCGAAATGCTTCAGCTGCCCATTTCATGCTCAGAACATTTCATGAAATTTCACTGTTTAAAAAAAATTATTTTTCTTCAAGATACTTAGTGAACAGTACATTGTCTGGGTCAATTTACTTTATACAAAATATTGATAACAATGATGATATTAAATATACATAATAATATGCTTTCAGCTTCTCAGATTTACATATACATTGTAATTATAATGTATTCTGTTTTGTGGCAGTATATAAAATAGTGTTTTTCCCAAACGACTAGGAACACTCTATACAGCATTATCAGAACAAAAAAAGAAAGGCATAGCAATGTATATCCAAAATCATATACAAGCAAAGCAAATATTTGCTGATGAGGAGGGCAGGACGTTGATGGTCAAAATCGAAACAGGAACGAAAAAAATATTATTAGTGTCACTTTATGCACCGAATGGAACGCAAAGTGATTATTTCAAAAAGATACATAATAGAATTAAAGAAATGGACTATCTAAACATATGTCTCATTGGAGACTACAATGCAATTGTAGACACAGAGAAAGACTATCGGAGCAGCAAACAAAATAAATCTAGGAAAAAAATACTCCCGGAGACATTTTACGATATGGCACAAGAATTTCAACTAAAGGATGCCTAGAGGGAAATCAATTATAATAAAGAACAATTCACATTTTACTCAAACCCGCACCAATCGTGGTCCAGAATTGACATGGCTTGGATGACAGCAGAGCTCAGATCAGATATCAAACAAATAGAAATTGCAACTAACACATGGGCAGACTACAGTCCGATTGAAATAACATGGAAGGGCCACCAAACGCAGAGAAGATGGATGATGGATAGAGATATTATGAATGACAAACAATATGTGGAAATGATCCAAAAAGAACTGAAAATATTTTTCCAAATAAATGTTAAAGAACACACTAGTTTGCAAAATCTATGGGACACAACTAAGGCATACATTAGAGGCTTAACAATTGCCTATACTGCACAAAAAAGCAAAGACAAACAACAAACAAAACAAAATTTACTGACAACACTACAACAATATGAATTAGAACTACAGAAACACCCGCACAACCAAGAAATTAAAGAGAAAATAAACCTTACAAGACATAAACTGAATTTGACTACAACTGCAGAGATAGCAAGGAAAATAAAAATGACCAAACAAAATCAATTTGAGCATGCAAACAAAACTGGATGGTGGTTAGCCTATAAATTGAAAACAGAAAAAGAAAAGAAGATAATAATGCAATTAAAAGACAAGGACGGATGTTTATACCAGAATAATGAGGATAAAAAACGAATTGCAAAGGAATTTTTCCAAAACCTATATGCAAAAGAAGAAATTCAAGAAGAGGATACTAGAGAATATCTAAATAAACTAAAGATACAGGAACTAAAAGAAGATCACATTGAATTATTGAATAGACCGATCTCTATGTTAGAATTAATAGAAACAAGGAAGAAACAAAAAAACAACAAGACACCGGGAACAGACGGCATACCAGCGGAGTTCTACAAGACATTCCAACAATCACTAGATGGTATCCTAATACAAGTATTTAACGACGCACTTCTGGAAGCTGAAACCCCACAATCATGGAACGAGACAATAATCACATTAATATCAAAACAAGATTCGGATCCCGCTGAAATCAAAAATTACAGACCAATCTCCCTCCTCAATGTAGTTTACAAACTATTTACATCTATTATAACACAGAGACTGAAAAACTTTATTAAGCACTATATACATCCCGATCAAAATGGCTTCATCCCCGGACGACAAATCCAAAACAATACAAGAACAATTATTGACACTCTTGAATTCTATGAACAAACACCGGACAAACAATTAGCTTTAATCTTCCTGGACGCACAAAAAGCATTTGATAACCTTAATTGGACATTCCTGATAGCACAATTGGAAAAGATGAAATTCAGAGAAAGATTTGTAAAGATGATCAAAAGGATATACAGTACCCAAACTGCAAAAATATTAATTAATGGAGAGACAACAGGACAATTTGATATAAAGAGAGGGGGTGAGACAAGGATGCCCTCTATCCCCCATATTGTTTATATTAACATTGGAAGTACTACTAGAAGAAATTAGAGAAGATACAGAAATAACGGGATTAAAAATTAAAAATCAGGAATATAAACTGCAAGCCTTCGCGGATGACATAGTACTCATCCTAGAAAAACCATTACAATCAGGACTAAAATTACTGACCAAAATACAGCAATATGGAGAAGTAGAGGGCCTGAAAATCAATAAACAAAGAACCAAAATCTTAACAAAGAATCTCACCAAACACCAAAAAAAAGATCTGGAAAATATGCTAGAGATACAAAAAGCAAAAAAAGTTAAATACCTAGGGGTGTGGCTCACCAACAGAATATCAACGCTGAAGGAAGATAATTATACTAAACTGGCTAAACAAGTAGAAAAAGACTTGGAAATTTGGACAAAACTCCAGTTATCTTTCCTAGGCAAAATCGCCACTATCAAAATGAATATTTTACCAAGAGTGCTGTACCTATTTAGGGTGATACCAGTAAAGCCGAGCAGAACATACTTCAAAGATTTGGACAGGATGATACTAAAATATATCTGGCAGAAAAAAAAGGCAAGAATCAAATTAAAGCACTTACAGGATAAATGAGACAGAGGAGGAATGGGACTCCCTGATTGGCAGATTTATTACAAAGCGTCAGCATTAACATGGATAAAGGATTGGATTGAACTGAAAAACAGACGAACATTAACATTGGAAGATTTCGACTTGACAAAAGGATGGCATGCATACCTATGGGAAGACAAACTCACAAAACAAGAACAATTCCGTAGACATATTGTGAGAGACACCCTGCTCAAAACCTGGAATGAAATTAGAAAGAACCACTATGATAAGATCCCATGGTGGATCTCTACAATGGAAGCACAAATCTATCCAAATACAATGGACACAAATAAAATGAAAACATACCAGGATCTCCTAAATGAAGAAGGAAAATTAAAAACAATAGAAGAATTAAAAACTCAAGGTGTCGAAATGGACTGGTGGCCATACTTACAATTAAAATCCAGATACAAAACAGATATGGAGAAATTCGGAATCCAAAAAGAACTAAATCAGTTAGACAAAATTTTATTGGGCCCCAATGAGAAATCAATAACAAAAATTTATAACTTCCGACTTCCGGTTTCCTTGTCTTCGGCGACGACGGTGCCTTTTGAAGCACCGCCAGCCCAGCCGCTTGTAGAGCCGCTTCCCGATCGAGAACAAGTTGCAACAAATTTACAATACGCGAAGCACAATACATTCTGCAATGCCAATAAACCGGGCAGGTGGTTGGCCTACACATTGAGGAAGAAACAGAGTATACGGACTATTGATAGTATTGATATTGGAGGGAAAGAAATTTTTCAACAGAAATTAATTAAAGAAGCTTTTCTTGATTACTACACTAAATTATATGCCAAAGAGGAGGTGCAGATGGACTTATAGAAAAATATTTAGATAATAAAAGAGTTACAAAAATTACTGAGCAACAAAAGGAAAGAATGAATTATCCTATAACAGAGGAGGAGATAATAGCAGCAATAAAACAATTAAAAACAGCCAAAGCTCCTGGAACGGATGGTCTGACTGCAGTGTACTATAAAACTTTGCAGGCAGAAATGGTGGAACAACTCAGAGACTTATTTTGTAACATACAACAAGGGGGAAAAGTACCCCCATCATGGACTACAGCTTATATTTCTTTGATACCAAAAGAGCAAGCAGGTCCCAAAAAAACGGAGAATTACAGACCAATATCTCTTTTGAATACGGATTATAAAATTTATGCAAAAGTATTAGCCAACAGATTGATGCCAGTAATTCAAAAGGTGATTCATGATGATCAAGCGGGATTTATTGAGGGTAGGCACATGAAGGACAATGTAAGGCAAGTAATAGATTTATTGGAATATCTTGAGAAGAATAAACAGATCCCTGCAGTGCTGGTTTTCTTGGATGCAGAGAAGGCCTTTGATAAAGTGGACTGGAATTTTCTACTAAAGACTTTAAAAAAGATGGACTTTGGGGACCAATTTATACAGGCGGTTTCAGCAATTTATCAAGAGCAAAAGGCACAGATTATTATTAATGGAAGTTTGACAACAGAGTTTAAAATCGAAAAAGGAACAAGACAGGGATGTCCGTTGTCCCCACTGTTGTTTATTTTAACACTAGAAGTCTTGTTAAACACAATACGGGACTAATATCTTGAAAGGTATAATGATAAGGCAAGAGGATTACAGAATAAAGGCATTTGCAGATGATCTGGTCGTTACCCTAACACAGCCAATGGAATCAATAATCCAGATGAAGGACATTATACAAGACTATGGTAAAGTTTCAGGTTTTAGACTGAACCAGAAAAAAACTAAGATGATAGTCAAAAATGTGACACAAGATCGTAAACACGAGCTTGAAAGGAGGGCAGGTTTTGAGATTGTACCAAAGGTAAAATATCTAGGAGTTCAGGTTGCAGAATCAAATATGAAATTGTTTCAAAATAATTATGAGGTGTTGTGGCGAGAGGTGCAAAAAGACATGGAGACTTGGAAAAAACTGCAGCTGTCTTTACTTGGAAGAATAGCAGCAGTTAAGATGAACATTTTGCCAAGATTTCTTTTTTTGTTTCAAATGATTCCGGTGCTTAAAAGTGATAAACAACTAAAAGTGTGGCAAACTGGAGTGAATAAGTTTGTCTGGAACGAGAAAAAACCAAGAGTAAAATTGAAAATTATGCAAGATGTTCCAGAAAGGGGAGGTCTTAAACTTCCAAACCTACAGTTATATTATGATGCAGCAGCTTTGACTTTAACAAGTGATTGGTTTGGAGGAAAAAAGACTGGACTACTGAATTCAGAAAGTTTTGATTTGGAACTTGGATGGCATGCTTACTTATTTTATGACAACAAAGTGGATAAAACATTCTTTGTTGAGAGTTTGGAAGAAGCACCGACTCAAATGGGATTATAAAATACCGCTATGGCTGGATCTTGGTCATACTTTGTGGAATACAAATATAATGTCACTCGGGGGGTTTTTATATAAAGAGGTTCTTTTTAGAGATGCGGGCAGATGGCAGCTGAAGACATTACAGACATTGTTGGCTGAAGGGATTAATCTAACTTGGTTACAATATAATCAATTGCAATTGAGATGGAAAGAGGACCAAAAAACTGGTATTATGATGTATGAGGAAGAATTGGTCAGACACATAAAAGAGAAAGGTCCAATGCACATTAAAAGACTTTATAATGTCTTGTTAGAAAGGGATTCAGAAACTGAACTAGTTAAAGATTGTATGATTAAGTGGGCACAAAATTTTGAGGAACCAGTGATGTTGGAAACATGGGAAAAAATCTGGGTTCAGAATGTTAAATTTACACAGTCGCAGAACCTGAGGGAAAATTTTTATAAAATGTTTTATAGATGGCATTTAGACCCAAAAAAATTGTCGTGTATGTACCCTAATGTGCAGCCTAAATGTTGGAGATGTGATTGTCTAGATGCTACATGTTATCATGTTTGGTGGACCTGTAAGAAAGTTAAGGCTTTTGGGATAAAAATTTGGTGGGTCATGCAGAATGTTTTGAAGAAAAAAATTCAATTTTCTCCACAATTGTTTTTATTGGGTATAGTTAAGGGTTTTACATTGGGTGAAACAAAATTGATATTGTATATGATAACAGCAGCAAGATTGTTGATAGGTAAATACTGGAAAAATGAAGCGCTGCCCACGATTGAGGAATGGACTTTGAAGATGGCCAGTTTTGCAGAGATGGCGAAGATTTCAGCATATCTAAAAGATTGTTCACAAGAGACTTATGAATGGGAATGGAAGAAGTGGATAGATTATGTTCAGAACAAATATCAAACTAGGAAGTATCAAATAGCTTTTATTTGAAAATGTTATATTAAGATAGAAATATTTTAAGGTAATGAGGATGAAAATTTATTTGAAAACGTTATATTAAGATAGAAATATTTTAAGGTAATGAGGATGAAAATTTATTTGAAAATGTTATATTAAGATAGAAATAGGTTAATGTAATGAAGATGAAAATTTATAAGGGGGAGGGAGGGGTTCAAGTTTTATATACAAAGGGTTTTTCCTTTTACTTGATATGAGTATACTGTGTGGAAGTCTGGGGGGGAGGGGAGGGTTAGGGTGGGTTAGGGAGTTTGGGAAGTTTGGGGTGGGTTGAGGGGGAAAAAAAGGGGTGAAAATGTTATTGTAAAACTTTTGCAATAAAAAAAAATATAACTTCCTATTGGCATATAAATTAGAAGAGGAGATAGTTAAAGAAAATATGATCACGTGGGCGACGAATTTCGGATACCCTATAGAATTAAATAAATGGGAAAAATTATGGAAAATCAACAGCAAACTAACACTATCAGTACCGTACAAAGAAAATGCCTACAAGATGTTCTATAGATGGCACCTCCCACCGGCACGGATCTCCAAAATGTTTCCCAAAACATCTTCACTCTGCTGGAAATGCAAAGCACAAAAAGGGACATACTACCATATGTGGTGGTCGTGTCCCAAAGCCAAACTATTCTGGAACAACATTAAAACCCAATTGGAAGAAATAACAGCTCAAAAAGTACCATTAAAACTGGAAACATATCTATTAGGCATATTTACATGTAATTATGAAAAAGAAATAATATATTTGATCACACATATTCTGACTGCGTCAAGGATCACTTATGCACAAAATTGGAAACTCGAAGAAGTCCCAACACAAGACAGAATAATACCCAAAGTCATGGAATGTGCTGAGATGGACAGACTCACCAAGGAAATCCAAGGAAAGGAAGAATCTGACTACTATCTGGTTTGGCAAAGGTGGTATCAATGGTTGGAGATAAAGAAACCAAACCAAAAGTGGATCCTAAAAGAGTAAAACAAAATTCTGTACCAAATAAGATTTAACAACGAATAACTAAATATCAATAAAATAATATCATTATATAAGGCGAGAGGAAGGAATATATATTGAGGAATATAGGTTATTGATGTCGTAAGAAATTTGACATTACGTTTAGATGTCATTAATGTCATTAATGTTGTGTATTGTTTTATTTGTACTTGTATGTGTATGTGTATTTTGTGTGTTTTTATGTTTAATAAATGTTTTTTAAAAAATTAAAATAAAATAAAATAATGTTTTTCCAATTTCTACTTTCTATGTCTTATTAACTAGCCTCCAATACAACTATTCCCATATTAAGAGGTATTATGTATCTATCCATCATCCCTTATTTTTTTACTTTTTAAGCCTCCATCATAGTAATCTTGACTTCTAACATTTACTTATACCTATTAACTATAATAGCTTCTGGCATATAACAGTATGCATAATAACATTTCCCCAATTTTTAATTTCTAGCTCTATTTTTTTGTCTTTAATAAAACAAATCCCATATTAAGATGTATTCTATATCTATCCATCATCTCTTGCCCTTTTTAGTATTTCAACTCTTATTGACTTTTTAATCAGTCTCCCTTGCTCCTCCCTTGGGATCTTGTATACCTCTACATCACTCATGTTTAATCTAAATATCTTCTCTGCCTCCACATCAGCTTCTTGCTGTCTGCTCTCCAAGATACCCATCAGAACCTCTTTGGTCTCTGCTAAGGGATCTTTCTTTTTGCTCTCTTCTACATTTTGGCCTCTTGAAAAATCATTTATCTGTTCTATTTTTACTGTCCCTTCTATATCTTTATCGACTTGTGTCATTTGTTGGTTTCTCTCCTCTCTTCTTTCTTCTGCTCCTTCTGAATTCTCCTCTATTGTTTGAATTTTTTGTTCATCATCCATTATCATTTGTTGGCGATTTCCCGATCTCTGATCTGTATCATGCATCAGTTCCATCATCTCCCTGTGACTCCTTATCATAGTTTCCTTGATGTCTTGAAACATTAATAGTATTTCCATTTGGGGTATATTTATTTCTTCTTGTTGTAACATTTTACTTTATTTAGTTGGCTAAAAGTTATTCAGTAATCCATCCAGGTCCCAGTGTCCCAAGTTTTCAAGAACATCAAAAGGTCAATATTAAAAGAATTTGCTCAGTCCCTGAACTGTTCCTCAAAATCCATAATGTTTGTAATCCTCAGAGTCTGCTGTTTTACTCCCTCTGAGTTATTTAAGTTTACAAGTCTTGTTTAATTTTTTTCCTCCTTTCACCTCGTGGAATATTCTATCAAATGGTATTTGTAATTCAGAATGGCCTGCCAAATTTCCCCATGACTCATTAACTCACAGAATCAGGTGTTTAGCTGATTCCTATCAAGGGAAATTCCTATCCTTTATAAACCACATTGCTTTCAAATTTTTTTATTATATGTTTTTTATTTTATTTTTATATATAGATCAACAACAACATCAATACATGAACAGTGTGGCATCTGGGTATCATTCATTTTGATACAAATAACAATACTAATATCAATAATATTTGTTAATTAATTAAGCTTATATACTCCTAGTATTAATACTCCTATTTATATTAAGATAGAAACCTTCATTATTTAATTATTCAATATTTCAATGTATCATTCTAATGCCAATTACAACATTGTTTAAGCATGCATAATAATAACGTTCAACCTCTAATCTTTCCATTTAATTCTTTAATTTATTTTATTTAATCAGGCCATCCTTACTAATCCTAGTATAGTACACATATTGTATTAAAATCTAATCCCCTTACTCCATCCTGACAACAGTCACCATATTATTTAAATTTACATATTAAATCCATCTTTCAACCTCTAATCTTCTATCTATTTATTACTTTTATAATATGTGTATCTTTATTTCTACTTCTATTCTAACTTTTAATCAGGCCCCCATTATATTAAAGAAAGAAGGGGAAAAAAACAAGAAAAAACATTTCCTTTCTATCCATCATCTCTTGCCCGTTTTAATATTTCAATTCTTGTTTTTTTGTTTTTTGTTTTTTGGCATGCCTCCCATACTCCTCTCTTGGATCTTTGTCTCTATCTACCTCTGCATTTTTACTGTTTAGTCTAAGTATTCCTCCCATCTCTATCCTCTTATGCTGCCGAGACTCCAGGGTATCTGCCCAAACCCCTATCTCTTTTTCAATGGTATCTTCCCATTCCATTTTTAAATCTCTTAAAATACTTTTTCCCTGATTTGTTTCATTAATAATTATAGTCTTTATTATCTTCTCAACAATATTACTTTTGAACTTCCACTCATTTCCCCCATATGGAGCATCTCATCTTATTTTAATAAGGTCCACTTTTGCTCAATAGTTCAACAACCATATCTTCAGGGCTAATGTTGCTCCTCAAACTTTAGTCACAGTTCTTTTATATCCCAGGGTTATTCAATCAGACATTCAGGTAGTCCAGGAAACTCTCCAAATATTTCCTTATGTCCCCTCTATAAGTTTAATCATATATCTTAACATTTAAAAATTGCTTTACTTAGGTATCTTCCTTGTTCTCACTGTTGGACCTCCCATAGTCATAAGGTAGATAAGTATAGAACAGTAAATATCACCACAGTTCTTCAAATAAATGTTTATTTTTCTAATCAAAAATTTTCCCAGGGTTGTAGTATATGGTATATTTTCCTTCATCAGTAGATGGCGCTCGCAGCTTAGGTTTCAGTGTTGTCTCAGTTCTAACAGCTATTAAATCCAATTTAAATTTGATTTATAAAAGCAAAGTCTATTATTAAAGTAGATAGATCCAGCATTGTGAAATGCCTTTCCAAAATAACACCTACCCAATTTTGCCATCCAATTTTCTGTACTTTGAAACTTTTTACTTTTCCTCTCTTAGTTCTTTTCTTTCAGGTCTGTAGTTTTTATCTATGTAATTATTCGGCGCTTTAATAAATAGTTAAGAGTCTCTTTTGGATTTTCCCCCTATTTTCTTTTTAAGGTTAGGTTTGAGTAAAAAAGGAATCTTCTCACCCTGTTCCATTCACTGTTCATTTACATCGCTCCTGCACTTTCTTTGTTACCTCGGCTGTCCCAGCTTCACGGCAGCCAATTTTGGCTGTCTCTTCTCCTCATCGTGAAGGAGAGGGGGAAAAAAAACCCTGGGCCAAGCAGGAGAGATTGTGACTCTGCGCGACCTGCAGGGCACCCCTCTTTTCTTCACCACCCCTCCAGGGTGGCTTTAGCTCCTTTCGGAGCCCTCTAACATGGAGAACTCGAAATAGGAGTGCAAAGACCCACTCCTCACGTTTGATATTGCCGCAACATCAGCCGGAAGTCCATTGCTTTCAAAATTTCAAAAGGCAAATCAGTTATTCCTAAGACACCAATACGTAACAAGTAGAGACAACAGGAAAACAAAGAGAAAGCCTTTGAGATGTTGTTTGCCTTTTACTTCTCTTCTTATCTCCTCCTATGACTCTTCTTTTTTTTTCCCCAACTCTTTTTCAAGGTCTTTTCCAGCCCTATATCAATATAATATCTTCTTTGGCCAGTAGATGGCGATACCGCTCTATACCAAAACAAGGCTACCAGCTGATTGTCAAAGTTCAATACAAAGGGAAAAAAATCATTTTTCTTTATATAAATTCTCCCAACAGTCAGACAATATTTCCAGCAGATTTAAGTCACTTTTCACAACATAACAAATTCCAGTTCAGTCTTTAAAAACTTCATATTCTTCCATTAAGATTTCATTTCTCTTTTCGGCAGTGGTGGTATTCAAAATTTTTTCCTGCCAGTTCTGTGGGCATGGCTTGGTGGGTGTGGCTTGGTGGGTGGGTCAAGTGACTGAGTGGGCATGGCCCACTTGACATCACTCACAGCAAGGTTTTTTCTAATAAAAAATTGAAAACGTCTAACCCAGTTCCAATCCACTTCACAAACTGCTCCAGCTCATTTCTATCTGTGGTTGCCCCATCTTCGGTTGGCCATAATGGCCGTTTTTCTTGTTAGTTGGTCAGGAGGGTGCGTCGGATCAAGTGGAAGAGCCACTGCTCTTCCATGATCAGCAAGGGATCCCTCCTTTCTTTGCCACTCCTCCAGGGGTGGTATCGGCCAGGATTTTGCAGAGCCCCACTATCCCGACCGTGTCGCCGCAACGCCAAACCAGAAGTCTGAAATTTCACTCTTAAAATCTTTCAGAATGACATTTTTTGTACTCTCCTAGTTCTATATGTACTGGGATGAATTGTAATTCCATGGAAAAGTGAAAAAGCAACTTTCAGTGAGCAGTAGTTTATATATATATATATATTTTATTGATTTTATATACATACATAAAATATAGTAAAAATTCTATTTAACACTGGATATGCAGCGTTTATACATGAATACATGATATGTACCTGGTGTCACTTATGCTGTTTATTGCTATTTAGTTACCACACCTTTTACTCCTCCTTTGATTTTATCATTCATCCATTCATACCACCTTCCCCACACAGTATAATAATCTGAGTTCTCATCATTATTTATTTCATGGGTTAGTTTACTCATCTCTGCGCACTCCAGTATTTTCCTAATTATAAGTTCTTCTGGTGGCAGAGCTTTCTCTTTCCAGTATTGTGTGTATGCCAGTCTAGCAGCTGTGGTTATATGTATTAATAGGTGAATCTTTTTCTTTCCATACCCCTTCTTTACTATTCCCAGGAGAAATATTTCCGGTGTCAATTCAATATCTTCTCCAATTATTTCTTGTAACCATCTCCGAATCTTACTCCAATATCTTTTCGCTTCGGGGCATGTCCACCACATGTGAAAGAAGGTGCCCTGACCATAGCCACATTTCCAGCAGTTTGGGTGCATGTTGGGGAACATCTTTGCTAATCTGGTAGGTGCTAGATACCACCTGTGGAGCATTTTGTATTGATTTTCCTTATACGTCGCAGCTCTGGTCAATTTGTGGTTTTTATTCCATGCCTCTTCCCATTCATTAAAGTTTAAGCTATGTCCAATATTTCTCTCCCATACTCTCAATTGATTTTTAGCTGTATCCTCAGCTCTGTCCTCATCTAGTAAGTAATTATATAATTTAGCCAAAACTTTTTTTTCCGTTCCCATCAGAATGTTATCTAGTCCGTTATATCCTAGTTCTAGACCATATTCATCCTTATCTTTCTGGTATCTTGATTTTATTTGTAGATACGTCCACCAGTCTAGGTTTATACCTTGATCTCTCAGGGCGTCATTTGATTTGAGGTTTCCTCCTCCATCTAAAATGTCTTTGTATCTACACATTTTCTCCATTCCCCACCTATTAGGGTAAATCAGAGCCTCCATCGTGGAGAGCCATTTTGGGACTTTGGTATAGTATCTCTGCCTGATTCCAATCCATGTTTGTATTAGAGAGTCCCTGATTTTATGTCTATGGAAATAGGTTTTCTTTTTCTTCTCTGTGTCCCATAGGTATGCGTGCCAACCCTCTCTGTAAGTCGTGGCCTTCTAAGGTTAGAATTCTTTTATTTTCCAGAGTGGCCCACTCCCTTATCCATACTAGCTTGGCTGCCCTATAATATGTTTCCCAATCAGGGAGTCCAAATCCTCCCATATTCCTTTTTCCCTGTAAAATTTTAAGTGAGATCCTCGGCTTTTCCCCCTCCCATACGAATTACCTACTGTTTTTGTTTAATTCTGAGAAATTTTTTTTATCTAGATTCACTGGTATATTTTGATATAAGAATAAGACTCTGGGGAGGATGTTCATCTTGATCACGGCTATCCTGCCTATAAGTGACAATTTAATTTTCTTCCATCTATCCAGATCTTGTTTCATTTTTTTTAATTAAAGGGGTAAAATTATCTTCCTTTAGGGAAGAGCACCTTATGGTTATCCAGATTCCTAGATATTTTATTTTTTTGACAACCTGTAATCCCAACGTTTCTTCTATCTCTTTCTTCTGCACCTCTGTTACATTCTTAGTTAATATTTTGGTTTTGGTTTTATTCAATTTGAAGCCTGCCACCTCTCGTATTTGCCCAATTCCTCTAATACTTTTTGTCCGGATTCTAATGGGTCTTCTAATATTAGGGCCATGTCATCCGCAAATGCTTGCATTTTATAAGCCTCTTTCCTAATCTTTAGCCCTTTAATTTCCCCATTATTTCTGATTTTTCATAGCAGGACTTCTAGGGCCAAAATAAATAATAGCGGTGATAGGGGGCATCCTTGTCTTACCCCCTTCCTGATCTGGAATGTTCTTGTCCTATCTCCATTTACTAGGATACTCGCCATTTGATTATCATAAATAGTTTTTATCATCTTTTCAAAATTTGTTCCAAATCCCATTATTTTAATTTGTTTAGTCATGAAATTCCAATTTAAGTTATCGAATGCCTTTTGGGCATCCAAAAAGACTAAGGCCATCTGCTTTTCCGGATGTTCTTCATAATATTCTAGGATATCCAACACAATTCTCAGATTGTCCCTAATTTGCCTCCCCGGTAGGAATCCGTTTTGATCTTTGTGTATCCAAGTGTTTAATATTTTTTTGGTTCTTTCCGCCATTATGCTCATAAATAATTTGTAATCGGTGTTAAGAGAAATTGGCCTGTAGTTCTGAATTTGTTTTAGGTCAGCACCTTCTTTCGGCAGAAGTGTGACATGCGCTTCCCTCCACGAATCTGGGATTTTTGAACCCATCAAAGCCTCATTGAAAATTTCCACTAATTTTGGTTGTAATGTTTCTTCTAATTTTTTATATATTTCTCCTGGGAATCCATCCGGGCCTGGCGATTTGTTATTTTTGAGTTTAGAAAGGGCTGTTTTAAGTTCTTCAATTGTTATCTTTCCATTGAGCATTCCCCTCGGGCGCGACACCTCAGTTATTTGTGGAAGCTCAGCATTTACCAGGTATTGCGCTACTTTTTCTTCTGAGACCTCCTCTTCTTTGTATAGGGCTTCATAATATTCCCTCGCTCTTTCTAATTTATCTTCTTCTTTATTTAAGAGGTTACCCTCAGCGTCTTCTAATATTTGAATTGTCCCTTTTTCATTTTCCTTTTTTAATTTATAGGCCAGCCACCTGCCCGACTTGTTGGCGTTCTCAAAATAGTATTGTTTTGTTCTTTTTATTTTATTGTGCTAGATCCTCTTGATCTAAGATATTCAATTTATGTCTCCACATCAGCCAATTTTCTTTTGCTACTTTATCTCCAGGGTTTTCTTGGAGTTTTCTTTCCACTTCTCCTAGGTGGTTTAAAAGATTTTCCAGGGATTTTCTTTTTTCTTTGTTTTTATACGCACTATATGATATCACAACCCCTCTTAGATAGGCCTTCATTGCATCCCATACTATTTCACGGGATGTTCCTTGGTTTTTGTTTTCTTTAAAAAAAGACTTTACTACTTCTTTCAGTTTTTCTACACGCTCTTTATCACTCAATAGTTTCACGTTGAACCTCCATCTCTGTTGTTTCTTTCTCTTTGTACTCTTCCACTTTATTTCTAGGGGGTTATGATCTGCCCAAGTATTTGGGCTGATTTCTGCCATTCCTATTTCTAATCCAAGCTTCCTGGTGACCCATGCCATGTCTATTCTAGACCATGACTTTTGCGGGTTGGAATAAAATGTGTACTGTCTATCACTTGGATGTAGGGTTAGCCATATATCAATTAGATTCAGTTCCTCAGCTAAGTCAAAAAAAGCTTTTGGTAGAGTTGCCCTTTTGTTTTTATTGGTTTTATTACTTTTATGGTCTTTATCTGAGTCCACAATTCCATTAAAGTCACCTATTATACAAATTTCGTTATATTCCATTTTTCCTAATTGCTCGTGAAGTTTTTTAAAGTATTCTCCCTGTTTTTTATTTGGAACATAAATACCCACTAGTAACATTTTGGAATTACCTCTCGTAACTTCAATCATAAGAGTTCTTCCCTTTGTATCGTTATATTTTAGTTCTGTTTCAACTCCTTTTTTAACATAAATTACTACCCCCCTCTTTTTTTCTGCTAATGAAGTGAATAATTTACCATATTTTTTGTACTCTAGACATTTACCCTCATCCTTTTTTATGTGGACCTCCTGTAAGCAAATTATATCTACATTTTGTTTTGCTAGTTTTCTAAGTGTTAATTTCCTCTTTTTACGATCATTTAATCCATTAACGTTTACTGAAATTAGTTTCAGATCGTTCATTCCTATTTTCCTTGTCCGGTTCTTAGTTTCTGTTTGTTCTTATGGCTCTTACTGGTCTTGTTTTTTCCCCTTGTCTTCTTCTTCTTCTATCTTCTTCTCCTCCGCGGTTCCTTCCTTGGTATTCCGTTGGTGTGAGGTTTCCTCTTCTAGATTTGTTGCCTCTATTTCCTCTTTGCTGCTTTGTTCTTCTTCCGCACCTCTTAGCTGGTCGAGAAAATCTTGCACTGTACTCAAGCTGTCTATTTTTATTTTCCTCCCCTGCCAGGTGATTAGCATCCCTTCTGGCAGGAGCCATCTAAATAATATATTCCTTTTGTTCAGTTGCACAGCTAGAAATCTATAATCCTTTCTCACCTCCCTCACTCTTCTTGGCACCTGTTTTAAAATTATCACTTCTTTTCCTCTGTATGTTATTTGTCCTTCTCTCGCCATATTGTACAGGATGTCTTTCACTTTTTTTCTCGCGAACCTAATGTGGACTTCCCTAGGGAGCCTATTCCTCCTTGCATAATTTGTTTGTACTCTGTAGACGTCCAATTCTCTGATGATCTCTTGCTTGTCTTGTTGGAGTACTTCCGCAATCAGTTCTGCCATCTTCTCTCCCAGGTCCTCCTCTTTGTCTTCTACAACATTTTGGAAACGTAGATAAAACGACGCCCTATCCATCTCCAATTGAATCAATGAATCCTCTAGTTCCCTGTTTTGCATCGTCAACGTCTGGTCCACCGTATCTAGTTTCTTCTTGTTTTGTTCTATTCTTAGTTCCGCCTTCTGGATCCTTTGTTCGTTGTTAAATATTGAGACTTGAATCTCGTTCATCTTCTGGTCCAGTGCATGAATATCTGTTTTTAATTCGGTATGATTGTTTGACATTTTTTCCTGCATAGCCATCATAGTTTCTTGAATTAGCGTCAATGTTGATTGCACGGTTTGCAATGTTGGTGTTGCTATGGATTTTTCCATTTTGGATAGCCCTTCCGTTGATTTCTGAGTAGCTGGGGAGGTCATAGTTATGGTGGGATTTGAGGGGGTCTTTTTTCCTGTTTTCAGAATCGTTGATGACATGCTTGTCATTTCTTTCAGGATTATTTTTTGCTCTCTAATTATTCTCTCGAAGTTTCTCCAGATTATCATACACTGGCTGCCGCCTCTTTTTGTCTAATATTATCTGTTGTTTTATATTGCTAATGCCTTTTCTGATTCTTCAGATATAGGTAAAGTCTATTTATCAATCAATATCGATTTATCAGTCTATGTCACTTCCAATCAATATCTTAGACAAGTATCACTTAGTTTGTAGTATTAGTAATAGAAATTAATTTATGGTTTGTAATTCGTTTGTACTTAATGTAGCAGTTAATAATTAGTTAATAGAAATTGGTTATACTTGCAAATAATTAATTCAAGTCCTCCTAACACACAATGATTATCTAACTTTTCTTAATAACTTAAATCACATTACTTCCTGAATAAAATACAATTATAATCTATAACTCAATTTTCTGTGTCCAACTTAATTCTTAAAGTTGATTTCAGATTCAAAATCTTTTATAGCTATTGTTAAGTTGGGTGAATGAGGACGCAGCAAGCCAGAGTAGTGAGTGACAACAGCTCTTTATTGTATAGTGAGAATCCAGCAACTAACCCAGGGAGCCAGCTCCCTTTATATACCTTGCAGCTGTAGTGGTCAGCCAATCAGCTGAAGGTCAGTTAATTCGAACTTCCCGCCAAACAAACCTATTTACATAACAGCTATATATAAATAAGTTAATATAAATAGGTACTGTAAAAGCGAGTAAATATAGTTAAATAGTTAAATATTTAAATATAAATCTAATAGGCTATATAGGGATATATACTATATATGAGAAAAGATCAAAACTTAATTAATATAAAAGTTAACAGTTCTTATTAATATTAATATTAATATTAATATATAGAAGGTCAGAATATTGAGGAAAGGATTTTTTTAAAAAAATAAAAAAAATATCAAAGTTACAGTAGGAGTCTGAAGATCTTCCCCTTGGTTTCCTTTTTTTTTCCCCTTTAGAAAATGTAATGTTCTTTATTACTCAGCCTCCAATCTTCTCCAAGCCTTTCTTTTTCCCAGATTCATTAATCACAGTCAGTGCTCTATGGTAGTTCTCGCTGCTAGATTGTCTCTGTACCAGTCCTTTCAATTGTTGCTCTGTCAGATCTCTATAATGGCTGCACTTCCTGTTCTCTGGTACAGTCAGGTAGAGTCAAATCTCCAACTTGCTTCACCCTCTGCTAGTTTTACTGCTATAGGCAATGAAAAAAAGAGTTCTTTTGGATTCTTTTATTCTTCTTACTTGCTGTGCCCGCCAAACCTCTTTTTACGCAGGTAGTCTCACGTCATCGATCTTTCATTCTCCGCGCCAGCTTGTCGGGCTCTGTGGTCTTTCTATCTGCTCTCTGCTCTCAATCGCCGCTCTTTTCCACTCTGAGCCCTTCACGCCCGACTCCGCCGACCCCTTCTTTTGATGTCCAATTTCGCATAGGCAGGGAAAGCGCATTTCAATCTTGACACTGCAACCTCCGATCTTCCTTGCTTCCCGTCTTGTTGCTGGCTACCACAGCTTCAGGTCTGCCATTGAATGGCTAACTCACACGCGTTGGTTCGACAGAGCCGCCCAGTCTTGCGAGAAGCATTTGCGCTTCGCTTTCTCACTCACCCGGCTCTCTCTATTGTCCGCGGGGCTCTCCAGGTCCCGTGCCCCTGAAAGGGTCCCCAAAACACGGTGACAGACGGTGTTGAGGAGTAGTGGTCACTCACTCGGCACCATGTCGCTGCAGATCGCCAACCAGAAATCTTCAGTGAGCACTAGTATGCAGTGGTGGTATTCAAAAAATTTTACTACTGGTTCTGTGGACGTGGCTTGGTGGTCATGTGACTGGGTGGGCATGGCTTGGTGGTCATGTGACTGGGTGGCATGGCTTGGTGGTCATGTGACTGGGTGGCGTGGGTAGTCTCAGCATTCCAGAAAAACCCCAACTCCAAGTAAAGATGCGGAAGCAAGAATTTTCCCAAGTTCTCTTTACTAGAATAGGCAAACTGGCACATTTGGGAAAACCCGAATCTGAAAAGCCCGGGTTTTCCCTCAGTAAGTCAAAACTCCCAAAACCATCCCCTTTCTCCCCAGTCAATCACATGCTCCAATCAACGTCCATTCCATCTTGACCCAGCCCCCTGACCACTCCTTCTCCAGATGCGGGATCGCCCTGACCTTGACCGACAGGAAGAATGCTATTATGTCTACTAACCCGCTCTCCTACTTTCCCACACATGAGAAGGTGGAAGCATTGAAGCTTCCGGCCTAATATGGCTTCCAAAGCTGAGAGCTAGGTGGTCATGTGACTGGGTGGGTGTGGCTAGGTGGTCACAATCCTAGTTCCCTCTATGAGGATTCCTGCATCCGGACCTCTTGCAATCCCCCAAAGGGTCAAAGGAAACCAGATTCCATACAGCTCTTAAACTGAACCCTTGAACCCTTAAGGCAAACCAAATACAAGTGGTTTTTGCTTAATGGCCGGTTGCTTAGCAAGTGTTCTAATTTATGACTGAGCTCCCCAGAGCTACTTGACCTGTTTTTGGAGTTTTGACAGCCATGCACACACACACACACACACACACACACACATTTATGACCAGTTACAACATCCCACACAGTCATGTGACTGAGGTTTTCTATGGTTTTTTGCCAGTTTCCAACAATTCCTTCTGGTTTCCGTTTAAAAAATGCCCATTGGGGAAAAAGGACTTGTTTAACAACCACAGTGTTCTCTTAATGACCACAAGGTTCACTTAACGACCATGGTGTTTGCCTAACTCAGGGGTCTGCAACCTTAAACACTCAAAGAGCCATTTTTCTATTTTCTTTTAAACAGGTATCTCTCTCTCTCTCTGTCTCTCTCTTTTCACCCTCTCTCCCTCTCGCTCTCATCTCTCTCTTTCTCTTTCTCCCTCTCCCTCTCATCTCTTTTTCCCTCTCTCTCTGTCATCTCTCTTTTTCTCTCATTTCTCTCTCATCTCTTTCTCTTTCTTTCTCCTTATTTCTCTCTCATCTCTCTCATCTTCTTTCTCCCTCTCTCTGTTTCTCATCTCCTCTCACTCATCTCTCTCTCATCTCTTTCTGTGTGTGTGTGTGTGTTGTCTCTCTCTTTCCCCCTCTCTGTGTCGCTTGTCTCTTTCTCTCTCTCTCTTTCCTTCCCCTCTCTCTTGTCTCTCTTTCCCTTCCCCCCTTCTCTCTCTCTTTCCCTCCCTCCCTCCCTCCCTCCCTCCCTCCCTCTCTCTCTGTAAATGGGGGGGGAAGGAACCTCTGAACTGGTGCTGGGTGGTGGGAATCTGACGTCTGGAGGCCGACGAGCCCAGTACTGAAGACCAGATGGGGGCAATCCTGCAGTCTCCCCAAAAATAACAGATGTCTGGTCGCTTGTGAGTGCTTCTGGTGAGGAGGAAGAGAAGCACGGTGGGAGGAGGCTTGGTGGGTGTCAGACAGGCGGTGAGCGCTTTGTGACTCCTAAGGGGGGGTCGAGCCTCCCCGCTCACAACATCTTCATCTGAGGGGATCCCTGGCAGCCACTTCCTGCGTCATGAGGTCTGTGCTCTTCCAGCTGCTGCTCGGCCTCCTTGATGCATGAAGGCAGGAGGTGGCGTTTTTTTTCCGCTGCCTGCAAGGTGCGGGCGGTGAGCAGCAGAGCGAGTAATCCAGCGATCTGCCGGCTGCCTCTAATCTGCAGTTTACTCGTGAGCACCATTACGATACGCGGAGGCAGGAGGCGGCGGTTTCTTTCGCTGCCTGCGAGGTGCGGGTGGCGAGCAGCAGAACGAGTAAGCCAGTGATCTGCCGGCTGCCTCTAATCTGCAATTTACTCATGAGCACGTTTACTCGTAAACCGGTTTGGGGGCATGGCCAGCCAGATGTCGCTACCAGTTTGGCGAACCATGCCAAATTTCCGCTAACGATTCGCCCGAACCAGTGTGAACCGGCTGAATACCACCTCTGCTAGTATGTTAGGCTAAAAACCCGTGGTGGCACAGTGGTTAGAATGCAGTACTGCAGGCTAACTCACTGCTCACTCCAGTACTGTAGTTCGATTTTGAGCAGCTGAAGGATGACTCAGCCTTCCATCCTTCTGAGGTTGATAAAATGAGGACCCAGATTGTTGGGGGCAATATACTGACTCTGTAAAGTGCTTAGAGAGGGCTGTAAAGCATTGTGAAGTGGTATATAAGTCTAAGTGTTATTGCTAAATAAGGCAGCTTTTTTAAGGCTGGTGAAATATTGAAGTAATGGTTCTTTTGATCTGTTTTTCTTACCTCTCCCTTTCTCCCTGGCTACTATTCCTGTGAAATGTACAGGTATTTGCAGATACACATCAACTAAGATCTCTGCAGGTCTGTCAGACACCCCTCAGCATCAGCACTGTATCCCATCAAGCACTTAGCCATACCCAGTCTTCACCTCCTAGCACTAGTCTGAAGAGCAGTACAACTGAGCCTTTGGTCCATTATCTTTTCACTACAGGTAGGTGAAGGACTTCTTTCCTGGAGCTTGGAGGACAGGGAAATCTTTGTCCAGCTGGGTATGTAGATGCTGCTCAGAAGCAACATCTCCAACTCTGAAAATTTCTTTCTCAAATATGCAAGGGAAATATATTCTGCACATGTCTTTCTTTATTATGACCTCCACTCCCTAGTGTTCAGGAGCTAAATATTGTTTCTGCTTTTTTTCTTACTTTGGGGGCACAACAAGAATTATATCTTGAATCTCAATCAGCTTGGAGCATTGAGAGAGGAATGCCAGTTTGGAAGATTTAATGGGATTTTTTAAATTATTGATTTAGTTTCATCCTTTCTACTTGATGAGGATTAAAGGCTTCTGACAATCACAAAATTTTAAAATTTTAATAAAATTAATATAAAAATTAATCAGTATCAAAAGCCTATAGAAAGAAATACCTCTCTACAAATTTTCTTAATGTTGCCAGAATATGGGCCAAATGTGTAACTCATGGGGGGTACATTCCAAGGTTAGGAACTGTTGAGGGTAAACTGCCCTCTGCAGAGTAGAGCGACGGACCAGACAGCGTTGCAACACAGAAACTCTCAGACTCTGAACGTTGTTAGAAAAATAAAGTCTTTACTTGTTGTAAAACAAACAAACCTAGCTTCTCATAAACAAAGATAACTCTTTCAATACAAACAAAGTTTGCTTACAGTTCTAGTTCCGTAACACCCTCACAGTATCTCTAGCAGTAATATAACGAGCAGGAGTGAGAAGGAGTGAATGAACTTCCTGCCTTCCTTTTATTTCTGTTTTAACCACTTAATCAATTAGTCATCTTGTAGCAGTTAAAGTTACAGTACATATTATCTACCCAACCGTAGGATAAGGATCCAACATTCTCCCCTTTGGGTAGACTAATATATTTACAATCTTAAACCATACTGTTCACATGTATCTATATGTTTCCTACTTCCCTGTGCTTTTGTGAAATGATCGGCTACATTGTTCTCTGATGCACAATATACAAGTTCTATCATCTTGTTCTTTATACATTCTCTTACATTGAGATATCGAAGATCTGTATGTTTTGTTCTAGTCTTTACAGCTATATTTGTCGCCATTTTTATCGCTGCCTGATTATCTTCGTATACTATTATAGGATCTTGTATATCTATTCCTAAACCTAGCATCAGCTGCTTAATACTAATCAAATCCGTACATAACAAAGATAAACAAGAAAATTCTGCTTCCATTGTAGACATACTTAAATGTTTCTGTCTTATTGAATGCCACCATATCAAAGATTTTCCCAGAAATATAGCAATTCCTGAGGTTGATTTTCTTGTATTCACATCTGTTGCGAAACTAGCATCTGCATAAACGGTTACATGCAATTCTTCTGATGGTTGTAGATACAATGCATGATGCATGGTATATTTCAGATATCTAAGAATACGTTTTGCTCCTTGCCAGTGTCTTTCTGTAGGTTCCGTGTTGAATCTAGATAATTGGTTCACACTATAAGAAATATCGGGTCTAGACCAATTGCTAATGTATGATAAACTGCCAATCAATGGTTGGTATATCCCTTTATCAAACAATGGACTTTGCACATCAGTGTTGCAATAATCCTGAACCATAGGTGTCTTTGATGGTTTACACAATTCCATTCTGAACTGTTGTAATAGATTATTAATATTATCAGTTTGGGATAATTTAAATCCTCCCCTAGTTTTTTCGATCCTTACACCTAGGTATTGTTGTATCTCCCCTAGATTTTTAATCCTGACATGAGCTTTTAATTCATCAACAATCCTGTTGGCCTCTTGCTCATTCTTTGTAATCAGAGCTATATCGTCCGTAAAAAGAAGTAATAATGATACTATACCATCCCTTTCCATCTTGAATAAACATGGATCTGCTAATCCTGCTTTAAATCCAATATTCTTCAGTGTTTTTACAATGCACTGGTTCCATTCATAACCTGACTGTTTTAACCCATACAGACTTTTCTTTAATAACCAACAGTCAGCCTTCCCATTTTCCTCAAATCCTGAGGGTTTCTTTAAATAAATTTCATGCTGTAATGGTGCATGCAGATATGCGGTCTCTACATCTAAATGAGTAACTATATATTTTTTCTAGCTGCCCATACCAACGCTGCTCTTAATGTAATGGCTTTTAAGCTTGGAGCAAATACTTCATCGTAATCATTAGGAGACTGATTAAATCCTTGAGCTACTAGCCTAGCTTTATATATTGGTATCCCATCTATTCCAGTTTTTAATTTATATATCCACTTACTACCTAGTATAGTTTTCCCTTTTGGAATTGTTACAGACTCATACACTTGCAAATTCTGCAAAGATTGTAGCTCTTTAGTCATTGCACCTCTCCACACTTTCTGGTCTTCAGGTGGAAACGTGGTCAACTCATTAAATGTAGTAGGGACTTTATTTACTTGATAGACTGTAGTTGCCTGATACCTATCAGGTGGTCTTGTTACTCTACTCGACCTTCTTGGGAGTTCAGGACTTACAGATTGCCTCTCCACCTTAACCTCATCCTGTACTATGTCTTTCTCTACCTCTTCGCTCTGGCTCTCTGGCATTTCATTGGTAGCTTCAGTCTGCGTTTCAATGATAACCTCATTTTCAGTACCTAGTTTATTCCACCCTACATGCTCCATAAACCTGGCATTTGCACTGTTAACTACCGTTGCTGTTCCTTTTACCCAAAATCTGTAGGACCTGTGGTTTGAATTATAACCAACAAATATTAATTGTTGTGCCCTACTCTGGCCCTTACGCCTTAACTGCGCTGGAGTATGTACCCATGCAGGTGATCCAAATGTGTGTATGTAGCTCAAATCTGGCTTCCTTCCATGCCATACGGTATATGGAATTTTGTTAGTGGTTGTATTTATGGTGCTGTTTAAGAGCGTATTTTTACACATAATGGCTTCTCCCCATAAATTAGCCAGTAAACCTGCATCAGCTAACATGGATCTCATCATTGCTTGTAGAGTTTGTCCTCTCCTTTCAACATATGAGTTATGTTGTGGCCAATACGGAGCTGAACATTTGTGCTTTATACCAGCATTAGCTAACATTGATTTAAACCTTGTGTTGACAAACTCAGTACCATTGTCAGTTACAATGGTAACTATTTTTTGATTTGTTTTTCTCTCCACAAACTTAATCCATTGAACAAAATTCTGAAAAGTATCTACCTTAGACTTCAATAGGTAGCAAAAACCATACCTTGAATAATGGTCAACTATACTGAGAACATAGCAAGCACCCCCTAAACTAGCCTTCATTGGCCCTATTAAATCAGCAAATACCACTTCCAGTGGTCTCTTTGTTTTAAACCCGTCAAACCTATTAGCAGGGATTGTTCTACTTTTCTGCTGATTACAAATATTGCAATTTAAATACTGGTTACATGGTTTCAGCTTCAATCCATCAACTAATTTTACAGTTTTCTGTAACATCTTAAAACTGATATGCCCCATACGTCTGTGAAGCAAGTGAACACATTCATCATGTGGTTTGACATTTGAGTATACAACATTTGTAACATGGTTACTAGATAATACATATAAACCATCTTTCAGTTTTCCAATAATCTTGGTTTCACCTTTTTCAATTAAACAATCATTGGTTCTAAACGTTACTGTATATCCTAGCTTAACCAATACTCTAACCGAAATCAAATTGAAATTTAGATCTGGAACATATAACATATGCATTTTTTCTTTTACATATGGACATATTGCCATTCCCTCACCACATGCCTTTAGCTTCCACCCATTTGCTAAAGAAACATTATTACTAGGCAACATTTTCACAAAATAGTTTTGTGTTCTGACAATGCATAGCGACGCCCCGCTATCAATAACCCATGAATCGTGGTTAACTGGATTCTTATCAGACATTACATTGTTTTTTATCATTAACCATGGTTTTTGGTTTCAGCCTTCTGCAAAACTTGGCTATATGACCCTTCTTGCCACAATTAAAACAATTTTTTACAGCATATACATGGTTATTTGCCTTTACATTAATCAACTCAGGTTCTTCCCTTAGTTGTTTTCTTTCTTCTCTCCTTCTGGCCTCTTCTAGTAGTCGCGAGGTTACATTGGCCAAAGTTAGTTCCTGCTGTGTGAGAACTTCAAATGATGTTACTACGTCGTCGTAGCTCTCATCTAGCGATGATAACAGTATATAAACCTGTTGCTGCTTGGAAAAAACCACCTCCTTCTGTTGTAGCTCTAGAAAAATGCTTTTTATGCAATTCAGGTGTGTTAACATGTCAGCACCCTTAAGGAGTCTTGTGCGAAACAACTTTCGTGTAATGTTAATTTGCGCCCCCACAGTGTCACGAACATAAAGACGTTTCAAATTTCCCCAGCATTTTGCAACAGACTGTTCACCCTTGATATGAACAAGCTGGGTATCATCTAGAGACAAACCAATAATACACAATGCACTCTCATTCTTCCTCTGGAACTCGGCTATCTTCCTGGCATCCTCTGCATTGTCAGCATTCCAGGAGGTCACATCTGGTGGATTCTGCACTACATCCCATAGCCCTTCTTTGCGCAACAGGAGACTGCACTTGGTGGACCAGGATTTGTAGTTGGTGCCATCCAGCCGGGTAACCAGCGATAAGTTGGGAGCTTGACCTTGTGCCATCCTCACCAGGATATTAAACACGTATCAGAACGTCTGGAGCAATAATGTGTGCTGCAACTCTCTTATTGCTGTAACTGGTACACACACTCTGGCACTGGGCCCACTCCCTTCTTCGGGGGGGAGTGCGGGAAGATCCCTTGCAGGGTCGTGCTGAGGATTTTGTGCAATTCCTGCACGATAAAGTCGCTCAGATTCGGGATGGCTTGGACTCCGATTGGATGAGTCCACGGGAGGAGACGAGGGCAGGTCTTGAGAATGTTATCTGGGAGGAGTTTGATCCTGTGGCTCCCGAGGATGTGGACAGGGTTCTGGGTAAGATTAGTGCCGTCACGTGTTTATTGGACCCGTGTCCCTCCTGGTTGGTACTGGCCTCCTGGGAGGTTACACGAGGCTGGCTCCAGGGGATTATAACTGCTTCTTTGAGCGAGGGTGCCTTTCCTGCCGCCTTGAAAGAGGCGGTAGTGAGGCCCCTCCTCAAGAAGCCTTCCCTGGACCCGGCTGAATTAGCCAACTATCGTCCGGTCTCCAACCTTCGTTTTGTGGTGAAGGTTGTTGAGAGCGTGGTGGCACGACAGCTTCCCCGACACCTGGATGAAGCTATCTATCTGGACCCGTGCCAGTCGGGCTTCAGGCAGGGGCACAGCACAGAAACGGCATTGGTCGCGTTGGTGGATGATCTCTGGAGGGCTCGGGACAGGGGTTGTTCCTCTGTCCTAGTCCTATTAGATCTCTCAGCGGCTTTTGATACCATCGACCATGGTATCATGCTGCGGCGGTTGAGGGGGTTAGGAATAGGGGGCACCGTTCTGCTCTGGTTCTCCTCCTTCCTCTCCGACCGCTCGCAGTCTGTGTTGGCAGGGGGACAGAGGTCGACCTCGAGGCATCTCGCATGGGGAGTGCCGCAAGGGTCGGTCCTCTCGCCCCTCCTGTTCAACATTTGTGAAGCCGCTGGGTGAGATCATCCGTGGTTTTGGGGTGAAGTGTCACCTGTACGCTGACGACACTCAGCTGTACATCTCCACCCCAGACCACCCCAACGATGCCCTTGATGTGATGTCTCGCTGCCTGGAGGCCGTGCGGGTCTGGATGGGGAGGAACAGGCTCAGACTCAACCCGTCCAAGACCGAGTGGTTGTGGCTCCCGGCGTCCCGATATAGTCAGCAGGTGCCATCGCTGACTATTGGGGGTGAATCTTTGCCCCCCACAAAGAGGGCTCGCAATCTGGGTGTCCTCCTGGACGCACGGCTGTCTTTAGAAGAACATATGACGGCCGTGGCCAGGGGGGCCTTTTATCAGGTCCGCCTGATTCGCCAGTTGCAGCCCTTTCTGGATCGGGACGCCCTGCGCACAGTCACTCACACCCTTGTCACCTCCCGGTTGGACTATTGCAATGCTCTCTACATGGGGCTCCCCTTGAAGAGCACTCGGAGGCTCCAACTGGTCCAGAAGGCGGCCGCGCGGGTGGTTATGGGTGCAACCCGTTGCGCCCACGTGACACCCCTCCTGCGCGAGCTGCACTGGCTCCCAGTGGTCTTCCAGGTGCGATTCAAGGTGTTGGTCACCACTTTTAAAGCGCTCCATGGCATAGGACCCGGGTACCTTCGAGACCGTCTTCTGCCACCAATAGCCTCCCACAGGCCAGTCCGCTCCCACAGAGAGGGTCTCCTCAGGGTGCCATCGGCCAAGTCATGTCGGCTGGCGACACCCAGGGGGAGGGCCTTCTCTGTGGGAGCCCCAGCCCTGTGGAATGAACTGCCCCCGGAAATTCGTAAGATTTCTGACCTCCGGGTATTTCGCTGCGCACTCAAGACCCTATTGTTCCACCAGGCTGGGTTAGCAACATAATTTTTAATTGGATGTTTTAAATTTTTGGGGTTTTAAATTAAGCTAAATTATTTAATATTTTTTAATTATTTTAATTCGATGTCTATTCTGTTTTTAAATAGGCTGTACACCGCCCTGAGTCCTTCGGGAGAAGGGCGGTATAGAAATAAAATAATAATAATAATAATAATAATAATAATAATAATAATAATAATAATAATAATTATTATTATTATTATTATTATTATTATTATTATTATTATTATTATTACCAGTGTTGAGGGTAAACTGCCCTCTGCAGAGTAGAGCGACGGACCAGACAGCGTTGCAACACAGAAACTCTTAGACTCTGAACGTTGTTAGAAAAATAAATAGTCTTTACTTGTTGTAAAACAAACAAACCTGGCTTCTCATAAACAAAGATAACTCTTTCAATACAAACAAAGTTTGCTTACAGTTCTAGTTCCGTAACACCCTCACAGTATCTCTAGCAGTAATATAATGAGCAGGAGTGAGAAGGAGTGAATGAACTTCCTGCCTTCCTTTTATTTCTGTTTTAACCACTTAATCAATTAGTCATCTTGTAGCAGTTAAAGTTACAGTACATATTATCTACCCAACCGTAGGATAAGGATCCAACAGGAACAATGCAAGAAAATGTTCTCTTCCATGCCAAATGTCAACTTGCAAACTTTACACCAAGCTTCTGATAAGGGAAATTTCTACAGAACTTAAAGCCAGTGAACGGCTGGCAACCACTGCAGGTCATGTGATTCCTTCACTTTACCCTGGTTAGCAGGTTAGCTGATGCAAATATTTTTTAGATACTTGATTCTAGATACTTTTTATGAATGCATCATTTACTTTAGGAACCTTTATGGCTTGTTGGGAGAGGCAGTTTGGTGCAGTGGTTAAGGTATCAGTCTAGAAACTGGGAGACCATGACTTCTAGTCCTGCCTTAGGCACAAAGCCATCTGGGTTATCTTCGGCCATCCACTCTCAACCCTAAGAAGGCGGCAATGGCAAACCACTTCTGAAATCTTGCCAAGAAAATTACAGGGGCTAATCCATCTATTTCCAAGAAGTCAACACTGACTTGAAAGCATAGGGGAAAAAAGTGATTTGTTGGGGGCTATATGCCCTTTGAATAGGGGGGGTTAGTGAAAAAAGATGATATAATTTAAATTTGCATTATATATCTTTCCTTATATGTTGTATACTATAGGTCACCCAACCAAACAGAGGAAATATATTAACTTTGTGCTAGTCAGTTAACTAAGGTATGTAGGAAGCACATCACAATAGTAATGGGGGACTATCCTGACATCAACTGGGAGACAAACTCTGTACCAAGTGGAAGATCAAACAGGTTCCTGACAAACCTAGCAGATAACTTTGTCTCCCAAAAAATAGAGAAGGGAACTAGGGGATCAGCCATATTGGACTTAATTCTCACTAACAGAGATGAAATGATAGAAGGTGTTGAAGGTACAGGAACCTTGGGGAGGGGGAGTGATCATGCAACATTGGAATTCAGCATTATGCAAGCAGAAGCAACAGAACAAAGTCAAACTAGAGTCTTGGACTTTAAGAGAGCTAATTTCAATAAACTTAGAGAGAACTTGGGAAGGATTCCATGGATGAGAATCCTCAAGGGGAAAAAAACTCATGAAGCTTGGGAAATTTTGAAAAGTGAGATTATAAAAGCCCAGTCTAGCACAATGCCAATGAAGAAGAAAAATAACAGCCCTCAAAAGAAACCAACACGGCTGCATAAAGAACTCTCTGATGAATTGAAAGACAAAAAGGACAGGTATAAAAAGTGGAAAGAGGAGCACATAACTAGGGCAGAATATCAGCAAATAGCCTGAGCCTGCAAAGATAAAGTGAGGAAATCTAAGGCTCAAAATGAACAAATGCTTGCGACAAAAGTCAAATATAACAACAACAACAAAGCTTCCTTCAACATGTTAAAAACAAGAAAAAAGTCAAGGAAACCATTGATCTATTGGTGGGAGAAAGTGGCAAGAAGGTGACAAGCAACAGGGAGAAAGCAGAACTACTTAACTCATTTTTTGCATTTGTCTTTACACAAAGGGAAAAAAACAGTCCAACCTATCAAAAACAGCCCCATAAAAAACAGATTAGGAACACAAGTTAAAATAGGGAAGAAAATGGTAAGTGAACACCTGTCCACCCTAGACGAGTTCAAATCACCAGAACCAGATGGATTACACTCCAAGGTCTGACGGAACTGTCAGACGTGATCTCAGAACCACTGAACTATATCTTTCAAAGATCCTGGAGCACTGTGGAACTGCCAGAGGACTGTAAAAGTGTTGATGTACTTCTCGTCTTCAAAAAAGGAGAAAAAAATAGATCCAGGAAATTACAGACCAATCAGCCTGACCTCAATACCTGGGGAGATTCTGGAAAAGATAATCAAGCAACGAATCTGTGAACACCTAGAGCAGGGGTCTGCAACCTTAAACGCTCAAAGAGCCACTTGGGCCCGTTTCCCACAGAAAACAAAACACCAGGAGCCACAAAACCTGGGTGGGCGTGGCCAACTCAACATCACTCACTCCCACCCAGTCACATGACACCCCCAGCCACGCCTACCCAGGTTTTGTGGCTCCAGGTATTTTCTTTTAAACAGGTCTCGCTCTCTCCCCCTCTTTCTCTCATCTTTCTCCTTCTCCCTCTTTCTCATCTCAAAGATCTTTCTCTCTCCCTCCCTCCCTCTTTCTTTCTCCCCCCTCTCTCTCATCTTTCTCCCTCTTTCTCCCTCCCTCCCTCATCTTTCTCCCTCTCTTTCTCCCTCCCTCTCTTTTTCTCTCTCTCATCCCTCTGTCTCTCATCTCTCTACCTCTCTCTTTCTCCCTCCCTCTCTCTCTTTCTCTCGTGTGTGTGTGTGTGTGCACGCACGGGCGGGCACGCGGGTTCCCTCTTGAACCATTTCCAAAACCAGGCGAGGGTTGGGTTTGTTTGGTTTTTTTTGGATGTTGTTCTTTCTTCTTCTTTGGGTGCTTTTTACCATATGATTTAATTTTAAATCAAGAGTCATTTCAGGTTCCCAGATAAATGAAGTTCTTTCGTCCCCCTGCTGTGGCTCCCTGTCAGCTGGCTGCCACCCCACCCTCCCCTCCTCCTCACTCCTCGCCTGCCCTGAAAAGAGAAGGGTGGCGGAGGCGGATGGAGACTCGTTCCGTATTTCAGAGTGGAAGTGAAGCGCCCCTCTACTTGCCTCTTTTTCCGGCCCTTGTTGGGAGACGCATGACTTTCTCTGACCCGAGACACTGGCTGGACCATCCCAGCCAATGCTCCGTGTCGTAATGGGCTCCAGGAGGAGGAGGAGGAGGAGGGGATGCCATCTCCCCCATTGTGCAGCGTGCTAAGTTTAAATGCAAGAGCAGCAAGCAGCCATGGAGGCAGCGAGAGGAATATGGGGAGACGTGTGACTTTTCCGCCCTGAGACACCGGCTGGGGCGCGTCTCCCCATTTTCCTCTCAACGCCTCAGTGGCGGCTTGCTGCTCTTGCACTTAAACTTAGTGCGCTGCACAATGGGGGAGATGGCGTCCCCTCCTCCTCCTCCTGCTCCTCTTCCTGGAGCCCATTACGATGCGGAGCATTGGCTGCAGCCAGGCAGCCCAGCCAGTGTCTCGCCACAGAGCAAAGTCACACATCTCCTCCAGTGGCCGAGGTGCACACAGCACCAATAAGGGTCGGAAAAAGAGGCAAGTAGAGGGGTGCTTCACTCCTGCTCTGGAATACGGAGCGAGTCTCCATCCACCACAGTCACCTTTCTCTTCTCAGGGCAGGCAAGGAGTGAGGGGGAGGGGAGAGGCCACCCAGTGGTGGGATCATCCGACAGGGAGCCGCAGAAGAGGGCCCAAAGAGCCGCATGGGGCTCTAGAGCTGCACGTTGCCAACCCCCGACCTAGAGGCAAATAAAGTCATAACCAAAACCCAACATGGGTTTATAAAAACAGATGACAAGACAAATCTTATTGCATTCTTTGACAAAGTGACAAAATTAGTGGACCAGAGGAATGCTGTGCATATAATTTATTTGGACTTCAGTAAGGCATTTGATAAAGTAGACCATAATCTATTACTTGATAAGATAGAAAAATGTGGGTTAGACAGCATCACCACCAGATGGATTCGTAACTGGCTGACCAAACGCACTCAGCATGTAGTCCTCAATGGAACTTGGAGAGAAGTATGCAGTGGGGTACCCCAAGGCTCTGTTTTAGGCCCAGTACTCTTCAACATCTTCATCAATGATTTGGACAAGGGGATAGATGGGAACTCATCAAATTTGCAGATGACACCAAGCTAGCAGGAATAACCAACACTCCAGAAGATACAGAAGGATCTTGACAGACTTGAACATTGGGCGCTATCTAACAAAATGAAATTCAATGGTGAAAAAAGTAAGGTTCTACATTTAGGCAAGAAAAACAAAATGCACAGGTACAGTATATGTGGTACCTCGCTCAATAGTAGTAACTGTGAGAGGGATCTTGGGAGTCTTAGTGGACAATCATTTAAATATCAGCCAGCGGTGTGCTGCAGCTGCCAAAAAAGCCAACACAGTTCTAGGCTGCATAAACAGAGGGATAGAATCAAGATCACGTGAAGTGTTAATACCACTTTATAATGCCTTGGTAAGGCCACACTTGGAATACTGCATCCAGTTTTGGTCACCACTGATACAAAGTAATCTTAGGAGTTTGCCTTATAATAAATTCTTGCTTTATAACTGACCACACCCAAGATGGTAGTAATTTTGTGATACAGTGGTGTCTTTAGCATGCCATCAGAATCCCAAATGTGCCACCTGTCCTTAAATTTCTTGGCAGGATTTCAATTGCTTTTTAATTTTTCCTCCTTCCCTCCACTGTGTTTTTTCCCACTTTCTCACAGGCACTGTTTATGACACGTTCATGCTGAAGCACCAATGTACATGTGGAAACACTAATATTCACCCAGAACATGCTGGGAGGATCCAGAGTATTTGGTCCAGACTACAGGAGACAGGATTGCTAAGCAAGTGTGAGGTAAGAAATCTCAGAGTGAAACTTTTTTGCCAGCAGCTGGTAAGGCAGCTTCCAAAGTCAGGCTGAAAAAATAGCTGCATTCGTGGAAATGATTTTACAGTGGAGGAAGGGTGCAGCCGTAGATGTCTAAGCTTTGTGACACCATAAAAAATAAATACAAAATAGGTCACTCCACATTATCAGGCATGTGGTAGGTTTTATTCTGTTTCTTAAGTCCTAATAAATTTGCTAATCTTTAAATTCCTGCAAGAATATCTAATTTTGCTGCACCTAATACCCTTACCTATTTTGAAAATGATCCATGGCGAAGAGGATTTTAAGGAACAGAAAGTTATGTAAAGCATACCTTTCACAGTCTGTATCTCCAGCACAAAAGAGAATAACAGCAATGGAACTATGAAAACAAAAGCCATTCGAAGTACTGTACATGTTGCTGTACTACAAGTCCCAGCAGCCCTAACCAGTTTGCACAGTGGTGAGAGGTGCTTGGATTTGTGATTCAACAAATACATGGAAGACCTTGGATTTTCTTCCAATTACCTGTAATACTTTGGGATTTCATAGAGCTAGGATTTCCCCACCAAGGTCACTCCATTCAAGGGGATGTCAATGTCACAAGTAAATGCCTTATTCTCAAATGGGGAAAATGTACATACACAGGGTATCAGGGGTTAATTTATTCTTCCTTCCTTAATATATTCATATATAACCACTCCCATCCTTTACTCCGCCTTATTGATATAAAAGGGGATGTATGCACCTCCCTCTTGTTTCTATCTGTGATCATTCAGAGAATATAGAATGCCTATTGTAAATAAATAGTACTTTGTTTGAATACTTTGTTCCTGAATTGTTTATTGAGTCTGATACTCAAAATATTGCAACAAACTGGTAGCAGAGGATGGTTGAACTGACTCAATAAAAATAGACATGCCTAAGAAAGGAAACTTCAAAAACAGAAGAGAAAGACCCAACACCAGGGCACACGATAAAGAGATGGAAACGGATCAAGAAATGATCGATGAAACGGCTTCCGGTTTCCTTGTCTTCAGCGACGACGGTGCCTTTTTAAGCACCGCCAGCCCAGCCGCTCGTAGAGCCGCTTCTCGATCGTGAAGCGGCTTGAAAGCTTCAAAATCCTCAGGATTCTTGAAGAAGAGGCAGCAGGGTACAGGTTGAGCCCCTGCAACCCCCCCAGGGAATTGTTTCTGGGGAGGAAACAGGAGTGGCTCCCTCCCAACCTGCTGAGACTCCGGGCGGCGTGGGACGTCTCTGCCTTTGCAGAACAAGCCGGCTGCAGGAAATGTCAAAAGAGAAAGGAAACAACCCAAATAAGCAGCCGAAATCTACTTGAACCCTGAAACTCTGAACTGCAAGTATTAGCACTTTGCTGATCTTTTATATTGAAGGGAAAACTTCTGAATGAGTGAAAGTGACTGGAAAAAATATGGCGCTCAGCATTAGAGTAAATGAATCAGCGAGTGTGGATTGGTGAAGTCATCTTGCTTTGTTACAAAGGTAATAAGTTGTTATAAAGTTGCTCCGGCTATAATAATAGGAACAAGAGGAAAATCTCTCCCTTTTACTTGACTTTGCTTCACCACAGTTCTGCCTTGATTAAATCTGGGGGACTTTTTTAGAAGGCTTTGTGGAGGTGGCAGAAGAAGCGGATCCTCCCTCTTTAGAAAAGCTAGCCTACGTGGCAGGATGGCTTCAAAGAAGCAGGAAGGCAAAACAGGGGGGGGATCCCCCACACGCAAACAGGACACGCAGTTACAAGCTCAGAAAAAAGATTTTGATATGGGAGATTTAAAAGAATTTATTTCAAAAATCCTGGATGACAAATTTCAAAAAGCTCAACAGGAAATAGATGATAAAATAAATAAAATAGATAATAAAATCCAAAAGTCTCAACAGGAAATTATGCAGGAAATGCAGCAGAACCAAAAGAAGGTGACCAAAAAAATAACAGATGTGGCGTCTGGCCTGGCAGGATTTATTATGAAAGTTGAGTCAAAAGTGGATGAATTTAAATCAGAAGTTAATGCTAAGATGAAAAATAATGATCACAAATTTTTGGATGTTGATGATAAGATGCAGAGAGTTGAGAATGAGATTGTCATGATGCAATTCCGGGCAATGGAATTCGCTATACGGCTTCGAGGAATTAGAGAAGAGGAGAGACAAGATTTGAGACAGGTCTGTGCTGAAGCCCTAGCTGTGATCTTAAAAATTAATCCTGATATGGTTTTCTGTAAAATAGACAAAATTTACAGAGTCAATTCTTGGGTGGCCAGACAAAGACAATTGCCTAGAGATGTGGTCATATATTTTACAGACAGAGCAATAAGAAATGATATCCTGCAAAAATCTTTTTTTACTTCTGTGCAAGTGGGCGGATCGAAGATTACAGTTTACAAGGAACTTCCACCTAAGATGTTGAAATCCAGAAAAGACTTTGGCTTTCTTGTTAAAGAATTGCAGAATAATCAGATTCCATTTCGTTGGGACGCTCCAACTGGCATAATTTTGAGATATAAGGGAGAGAAACACCGTTTGAATACTGTGGAGAAGGCGGAGCAATTTTATACTGATATCTTTAAAGAAAGAACACCATCCCCACGTACATCTACAGTTTTGGAGATTAAGGAGAGTGATAAGAAGCAACTTCAAGAACCGCAACAACAATCTAAGCAGGAATCAGAGGAGTTGAAGGGCACGGAAGGAGGTCTCCTGGATGAGCCTTTGCTGGAACCTTCTCCAATTTTGGAGCCGGTCTGGATGGCTGAAGTCAAGGACCAGCGTATAACCCGAGCAAAATCCAAGCAACTTAAAGAAAAGTTACAGCAGGAAAAACAAGATGAAAAGGAGGCAAAGGCGACACAAGAGGGGGCCGTGGGGAATGCAGGACAGAAGATTTCGGATGAAATCCGATTATTCTGTTCTTGGCTCCAGAAAGAGAATAATGATGATTAAATGTTTATCTTGGAATGTGAATGGGCTGAATGCAACACAGAAAAGGAAGAAAGTATTTGCATATTTAAAACAACATAATAATGATATAATTTGTCTACAAGAAACGCATATTACAGTTCAAGATCAAAACTATTTGAAAAATTCCAAATTAGGAACACATTTTATATCTTCAACTAACCAAAAAAAGAATGGTGTGGTTATTTATGTAAATCAAAAATTAACAGCCAAACTTATAGAAGCTGATCAAGATGGCAGGTTTGTAGCAATTGAATTACTTTCTGCTAATAGTCCAATTCTCTTGATAGGAATTTATGCTCCCAATCAACAACAGGACTATTTTTATAAAATGCTAAATACTAAAATGGGACTATAGATCTATTTAATTTTTGTTTTAATGTATTTTAATATTTGTATTGTGTGTTTTTAATTCTGGCTGTTCACCGCCCCGAGTCCTTCGGGAGAGGGGGCGGTATAAAAATTTAATAAATAATAATAATAATAATATTTTAATTATGGGAGATTGGAATGCAGTAATTGATTCTAAATTAGATAAAAAGACTTTGGCGAAGTCAAGGATTAGATTACCACAGACCTTTTTTGATATGAAAGAAGACTTGGAATTAAAGGATATTTGGAGAATACATAACCCAAAAGAACTGGATTATACTTTCTTTTCTGATAGACATAGATCCTTCTCTAGGATTGATTTCATTTTGTTGTCAGATGACTTACTTGTTAGGACAAAAAGAACAAAGATTTTGCCAAGAACTTTGACTGATCATAGCCCAGTGTGGATAGAAATTGAGACATGTAAGACTGAGAGACGCTCTTGGAGATTAAATGAAAACTTGTTCAGATATGAAAAAAATATAATAGAACTTAAAAAGTATTTGAAAGAGTTTTTTGAAATGAATCTGAATAAAGGCACCCCAATGGAAATTGTGTGGGACGCAAGCAAAGCTTACATGAGAGGGGTGCTTATTCATATGAACTCTAAACACAGATTGACCCGACAAAAGAAAAGACTTGAATTGGAAGCAGAAATAAAGAATAAAGAACAGTTACTCATTAAAAATCCAACAGATGAAAGAATACGTGGTGTTATAAAACTTTTGAAAGATCAATTCCAAATGCTTATAGCGGAACAAGTTGCAACAAATTTACAATACGCGAAGCATAATACATTCTGCAATGCCAATAAACCGGGCAGGTGGTTGGCCTACACATTGAGGAAGAAACAGAGTATACGGACTATTGATAGTATTGATATCGGAGGGAAAGAAGTTTTTCAACAGAAATTAATAAAAGAAGCCTTTCTTGAATATTACACTAAACTATATGCCAGAGAGGAGGTGCAGAATGGACTTATAGAAAAATACTTAGACAACAAAAGAGTTACAAAAATTACTGAGCAACAAAAGGAAAGAATGAACTATCCTATAACAGAGGAGGAGATAATAGCAGCAATAAAACAATTAAAAACAGCCAAAGCTCCTGGAACGGATGGTCTGACTGCAGTGTACTATAAAACTTTGCAGGCAGAAATGGTGGAACAACTTAGAGACTTATTTTGTAATATACAACAAGGGGGAAAAGTACCCCCATCATGGACTACAGCTTATATTTCTTTGATACCAAAAGAACAAGCAGGTCCCCAAAAACCGGAGAATTACAGACCAATATCTCTTTTGAATACGGATTATAAAATTTATGCAAAAGTACTAGCCAACAGATTGATGCCAGTAATTCAAAAGGTGATTCATGATGATCAAGCGGGATTTATTGAGGGTAGGCACATGAATGACAATGTAAGGCAAGTAATAGACTTATTGGAATATCTTGAGAAGAATAAACAGATCCCTGCAGTGCTGGTTTTCCTGGATGCAGAGAAGGCCTTTGATAAAGTGGACTGGAATTTTCTACTAAAGACTTTAAAAAGGATGGACTTTGGGGACCAATTTATACAGGCGGTCTCAGCAATTTATCAAGACCAAAAGGCACAGATTATTATTAATGGAAGTTTGACAACAGAGTTTAAAATCGAAAAAGGAACAAGACAGGGATGTCCGTTGTCCCCATTGTTGTTTATTTTAACACTAGAAGTCTTGTTAAATACAATAAGGGACTCTAATATCTTGAAAGGTATAATGATAAGGCAAGAGGATTACAGAATAAAGGCATTTGCAGATGATCTGGTTGTTACCCTAACACAGCCAATGGAATCAATAATTCAGATGAAGGACATTATACAAGACTATGGTAAAGTTTCAGGTTTTAGATTGAACCAGAAAAAAACTAAGATGGTAGTCAAAAATATGACACAAGATCGTAAATATGAGCTTGAAAGGAGGGCAGGTTTTGAGATTGTACCAAAGGTAAAATACCTAGGAGTTCAGGTTGCAGAATCAAATATGAAATTGTTTCAAAATAATTATGAGGTGTTGTGGCGAGAGGTGCAAAAAGACATGGAGACTTGGAAAAAACTGCAGCTGTCTTTACTTGGAAGAATAGCAGCAGTTAAGATGAATATTTTGCCAAGATTTCTTTTTTTGTTTCAAATGATTCCGGTGCTCAAAAATGATAAACAACTAAAAGTATGGCAAACTGGAGTGAACAAGTTTGTCTGGAACGAGAAAAAACCAAGAGTAAAATTGAAAATTATGCAAGACGTTCCAGAAAGGGGAGGTCTTAAACTTCCAAACCTACAGTTATATTATGATGCAGCAGCTTTGACTTTAACAAGCGATTGGTTTGGAGGGAAAAAGACTGGAATATTAAATGCAGAAAGTTTCGATTTGGAATTTGGATGGCACGCTTACTTATTTTATGACAGTAAAGTGGACAAAGTATTTAAAAGCCACATACTTAGAGATTCTTTGTTGAGAGTTTGGAAGAAGCACCGAATCAATTGGGATTATAAAATACCGCTATGGCTGGATCTTGGTCATACTTTGTGGAATACAAATATAATGTCACTCGGGGGGTTTTTATATAAAGAGGTTCTTTTTACAGATGCGGGCAGATGGCAGCTGAAGACATTACAGACATTGTTGGCTGAAGGGATTAATTTAACTTGGTTACAATACAATCAATTGCAATGGAGATGGAAAGAGGACCAAAAAACTGGTATTATGGAGTATGAGGAAGAATTGGTCAGACATATAAAAGAGAAAGGCCCAATGCATATTAAAAGACTTTATAATGTTCTGTTAGAAAGGGATTCAGAAACTGAACTAGTTAAAGATTGTATGATTAAGTGGGCACAAAATTTTGAGGAACCAGTGATGTTGGAAACATGGGAAAAAATTTGGGTTCAGAATGTTAAATTTACACAGTCGCAGAATTTGAGGGAAAATTTTTATAAAATGTTTTACAGATGGCATTTAGACCCCCAAAAATTGTCGTGTATGTACCCTAATGTGCAGCCTAAATGTTGGAGATGTGATTGTCTAGATGCTACATATTATCACGTTTGGTGGACCTGTAAGAAAGTTAAGGCTTTTTGGATAAAAATTTGGTGGGTCATGCAGAATGTTTTGAAGAAAAAAATTCAATTTTCTCCACAATTGTTTTTATTGGGTATAGTTAAGGGTTTTACATTGGCTGAAACAAAACTGATACTGCATATGATAACAGCAGCAAGACTGTTAATAGGTAAATACTGGAAAAATGAAGCGCTGCCCACGATTGAGGAATGGACTTTGAAGATGGCCAGTTTTGCAGAGATGGCGAAGATTTCAGCATATCTAAAAGATTGTTCACAAGAGACTTATGAATGGGAATGGAAGAGGTGGATAGATTATGTTCAGAACAAATATCAAACTAGGAAGTATCAAATAGCTTTTATCTGAAAAGGTTATATTAAGATAGAAATATTTTAAGGTAATGAGGATGAAAAATTTATGTGAAAATGTTATATTAAGATAGAAACAGCTTAATGTAATGATGATGAAAATTTATAAGGGGGAGGGAGGGGTTCAAGTTTTATATACAAAGGAGGGTTTTTCCTTTTATTTGATATGAGTATATTGTGTGGAAGTCTGGGGGAGAGGGGAGGGTTAGGGTGGGTTAGGGAGGTTGGGAAGTTTGGGCTGGGATGAGGGGGGGAAAAAGGGGTGAAAATGTAATTGTAAAACTTTTGCAATAAAAAAAAGAAAAAGAAATGATCGATGAAACAACGGTTATAATAACTAAAGAATCTGAAGACTGCATTACAGACAACGAAGAGGTAATCGATGAAACTGATGACCAAGAAGAGAACGAGATAGAGGGCAACGATCTCAGATCGGAGATACTGAGACTACTGAAAAGCCAAAAAGATGACTGCAACCTCATCACGAACCTCCGAGACATCATAAAAGACAGCGGAGCAGCGAGAGAAAACCACATCGTAACAGCTGAATCTAAAGACCTAAAACTGGTGAGCGAATTACCTATAGATGAAAATGTAACGAAAAGAAAGACTAACGGTCCCGCACAAAATTTTGAATGGCAGCCATCTTGGTTTCAACCGACCACTAAGATGAGCGAAGCAGAGCCAATCAGAAAACAGGATTCAAAATCTCTGGCGCGAAAAGTCATACACAGTGTGAAAAATAAAAAAGAAAAACTCTATTCTTCAGAAGAATCTGATACAGACATCGAAGAAACCTCTACCGAACTAAAAATAAAATCAGCCATGAGAACGCTGTTCGCGACATTTGGCCCAAATTTAAAAATTACAAAAAAATCAACAGAAGCTGCTGATCAAAAAATAAAGAAAAGACAAGCAAGCAAGCAAACGTCTCTGAATTCACCCGCTTCCATCCGGATGGCGAAAACACCAGCGCCTGAACCCAGAGGACCTTGCAAATACTCCCCCACGCCGCAGACGCTTCCGGGAGCCAGAGACTTCAACCAGGACAGCTTCAACGAAAGGAAGCGAGCGCCGGCCATCTCCTGGACACCCAAGGTCGAACCGGAGACTGAGTCGTCGGAGGAAGAGCACTACGAGGGAGCTACAACGACGAGAACCTCTCCCGACAGCTTCAGAAGTGAAATGAGCAACGCGCATGCGCAAACGCACACAGACAACTACGGAAGACATGAAGAACAAAGAGAACCATTCAGACTCATTGCGAGCATACCCACACCATTCTGCAACTACCAACACCTACAAGATCATGGACAACCTCCAGTTGTAAGTAATGGAACAAACAATATTGAGAACTTGCCTAATGATTTCCCAAAGCTGAGAATAGATGGTATTAATTTACAAGAATGGTGTCAACAACTTCAGGTTGTTTTTCTAAAAGAGAATTTATTATTTTTCATAACTAACCCTCCCAAAAAACCTTGGACTTTAAAATTGGATTGCCTACACCACAGAGCATTCTACTTATTAATATCTAGTATATCTCCTGCTATGTATTATAGTATTAAGCATAATCTCACTGTCTCAGAAATAATTCATTGCATGTTTAAACTGTTTCATAGTGAAAGCATAGCAACCACAACAAGAATGTCTAAAGATTTCTTCTCAGCCCGGATAAAATCTGGGACCACTATAAGTGAACACTTAATATCACTAAACAAAATCAGAGCAGAGCTACATTTAAGGGGAGAAATAATATCAGATCAAACAATGAAAAGTGTTATCCTTAATTCATTAGACTCATCATGGGATAACTACATATCACATTTAGACACAATTAATTTGGGATACCTATCTATAGAAAACTTATCAAATAAGCTAATAGCTGAAGATAATCTGAGAAGAAGCCGCTATAATACACACACAGAACATAGACAGACTAAGAGAATAGTATTTCAAGAGAAACATCGAGAATCAATTGAATGTTATAATTGTGGATCCAAAGAACACTGTAGAAGAGATTGTCCTAAATTTCTTAGAGAAAGAGAAAAACATGACTATAGAAGCAGATATCATAACAGACAATCATCTATTGATAAATATAGATATAGAAACTCACCAAACTTTAGAGAGCGTAGAGGGGGCAGAGATAATTCAAGAGATAGAAAATCTGGATCATTAAATGGGTTAGATAAACATAACATAATTAACATACAAAAGTCAAGTGATAATACTTGGCTCATTGATTCTGGAGCAACTAATCACACAACACATGACAAGAAAATACTATCTTCATTTATAGAAGATAAATTTGTAATAAAGATAGCCAATCAAGAAAATGTCCTAGTTATTGGAAGAGGAAGTGTGAATTTACCTGGTCTAGGGAAAATAGAGGGGGTATTATTAGTACCAGAAATACCTCACAACATACTTAGTGCAATAAAACTAAGCAGAGATTCTGACATAAATATAGTATTCTCAAAAGGAAAGGCAATCCTAGAGAAAAACAAAACAAATTTGGGTAGTGTGGTTATCAAAGGGGGCCTACCTTATTTAATCACAGAAGAAAAATGGTTACATAATATTGATTCAAACACAGAAGATAACACTAGCATAGAGAATGAAGACAACAGTAATAGTGATAATGAGGAACATGAAACAAACCATGATCACGAAAACACATCCACTAGTGATACACTCAATAACAAGAAACCCAGCATTGGGAAACCAATTCATGATGAATGTGCACATATATTACATAGAAAATTAGGGCATGCTAGTTTTCCGGTAATACAAAAAATGATTGAACATGCTGAAGGTGTTAAAATAAAAAATTGTAAAAATTATTTGGAATGTTCAGTATGTAAGTCCTCAAAACTCAGAACTAATCCCAAACCAAAAAGAGCAACAAGGTCATCTGACCACATTTTTGATCTGGTACATATGGATCTAGTTGGTCCATTAACCCCATCAATCACATATAAAAAACGATATTTCCTAACTATTGTAGATGACTATAGTCGTTACGGGTTTGTCTACACTTTGAAACACAAAGATGAAACTTTTCAGAAATTTAAAGAGTTTTATAAACGTGTAGAAACACAACACAATATTAGAATAAAACAAATCATGACAGATAGGGGATCTGAATTCATGTCAAGAGAATTCTCTCAATGGCTAAAGGATAAAGGAATGCTACACTTCACATCTAGCCCTTTCTCTGCATTCCAAAATGGAGTGGCAGAACGAAAAAACTCGACACTACAAACCATGATTAGATGTACATTAGAAGATGCTGGCTTAGGAAAACAATTCTGGTCAGAAGCCTTATTATATTCAAATTACACTCAAAACAGAACTTGGTCCAGCATCATAAATAAAACACCATATGAACTAATGTATAATAGAAAACCTAAAATATCACACATGCACATATTTGGAGTTACAGCGGATGTACACATACCAAAACAATTAAGACGTAAAGGAGATAACGTATCCAGAAGACTTAGGGATACGAAACAGGCACAAAAGGATACAGGTTTATTGATAATAACAACAGATTCATAATTTCTAGAACAGCTGTATTTCATGAACAGGCCAATTGGTCTAAGATACATCTTAATGAGATATTTCCAATTACAAAAACAGACATTAAACATCAAGATAAAATAGAGAGAGAAGAACATAACCACAACATACATGAAAACAAGAATGAAACATGGACAAATAGTCACACCAGAATAAAAACAGATTCATTAACCAAAAAGGAAGCAAGATACTTACACGATAACGACAGCATACCAAAAAAGACAATTAGATGTAACAGAAATCAAGTACCAAGTAAATATAAAGATTACATAATGTGCATGAACAACGAAACATCAATACCCAACACATACGAGGAAGTATTAAAACTCCCCATTGAAGAAAGAGAAAAGTGGGAATTAGCCATGGCCAAAGAAATGGACAGCTTGCGAGAATTAAATGTATTCACACCAACTTCTGCACCTAAAGACAAAACAATTATAGGCACCAGATGGATATTTAAAATTAAAAATTTGGAAGAAGGCAACACATTATATAAAGCTAGACTAGTTGCACAAGGTTACGCTCAAAAGTATCCTGAGGATTACACAGACACATACTCTCCCACTGTAAGAACTGAGAGTGTTAAAACAGCTTTAGTCATTGCATCTGCACTTAATCTTGATGTTTTTCAATATGATATACAAACTGCATATTTACATGCAAAACTTGATAAAGAGATACATGTGAGAGCACCTCACAGCCAATACACAAACAAAAATGAAACTTGGTTATTAAACAAAAGTTTATACGGATTAAAGCAATCCGGCAAACGTTGGTATGAATGTTTGGTCAATGTACTCAAAACCATGAATTTCAATGCCACAACTGCAGACAACTGTTTTTTTGTTAAAAAGGAAGGTGATTCATTGGAATTTGTATTAATTTATGTGGATGACATTTTATATATTGGTAAACATAAAGAGAAAAGAGATATATTTGTAACAAAACTAAATGAACATTTTTCTTTGAAATCACTGGGAAAAGTAAATAAATATCTTGGAGTTCAAATCAGTAAGACAAAAAAAGGATTTAAATTATCTCAGAAAGACAAAATTATAGAACTTCTGAATAAATGTAATTTAAATGATGCTAAACCTTGTGATACTCCAATGCAAACTGATTTTCTAAGAAATATGGATGAATCATCCCCTGAATTTAAAGATAATACACTTTACAGATCGGTTATTGGTTCCCTTTTGTATATATCTAATTGGACTAGACCTGATATTGTTTTACCCCTTAACCTGTTATCCAGATATGTTAGTAAGCCACTAATATATCATTGGGAAGCTATTAAACGAATATTAAGATATTTAAAGCATAGCATAGATTTCTGCCTACTTTTGGAACCCAATAATGTTAAAGAACCCATTCTTACTTGTTACGCTGATGCGGATTGGGCAGGTGATACTAAGTGCAGAAAAAGCACCTCAGGTTATGTATTCTTTCTTAACAATTGTCCAGTCTACTGGTATACTGGGAAACAAGATTTAGTAGCCACATCAACAACTGAGGCAGAATATGTTTGTTTGTCTAAAGCCTCAAATAATCTAGTATGGTTTAATGATTTGTTATCAGATGTTTGGAAAAATCCTTCATTACCGTTTATTATACATGAAGATAATAAAGCTGCTATAGAGATATCTAGATCTGATGCCATTGGTCAAAGGTCCAGACATATAGATATCAAATTCAAACATGTAAGGCAATTATCTCAAGATGGATTCATTAAGGCCATTCATTGCGAAACTTCAGAACAAATAGCTGATATATTGACTAAGCCTTTACAATCTAAACAACATAAATATTTAACTTCAAAATTACAAGTCTTATATTGTTCTGAATCTGAATGTAATTATTGTTGTATATCGAATCGGCATTTAGAGGGGGATTTGTCACAAGTAAATGCCTTATTCTCAAATGGGGAAAATGTACATACACAGGGTATCAGGGGTTAATTTATTCTTCCTTCCTTAATATATTCATATGTAACCACTCCCATCCTTTACTCCGCCTTATTGATATAAAAGGGGATGTATGCACCTCCCTCTTGTTTCTATCTGTGATCATTCAGAGAATATAGAATGCCTATTGTAAATAAATAGTACTTTGTTTGAATACTTTGTTCCTGAATTATTTATTGAGTCTGATCCTCAAAATATTGCAACAGTCAACACACTTATGAAGGTAGTACTCATAATCCTGTTGATACTTAGCATGAAAACAAATAGCCCGTGTACATTTTGAAAGCTCATGTTCCTGCATGAAAAACAGTATCCTATACATCTTCCATCATTGCTATCCCACTAATTTTCAAGGTACTGTAGGTTATTTTGTTACATTTTTCGTGTAGGAACATGTGTTGACTTTATAAGATTGTTGACTTCCTGCTGGGGCTGATCAACTTCTTGGGGAAAGCATATATGCAGTCTCTCAATGTTTACCACATCTGCAAATTTAGCTGTGAGGGCAAGTCTTTTGCTTATTTATTTTCTTACCATACTTAAAATTGAGGGTGGAAGCTGCGGGTAGTGAAAAATTTATTTGAATACCAGGCCACTGAACTCCCAGCAGAAAGTAGGTGAAATGAAATGATTGGCCAAAAATGTAAGATCCTTTTAGGCTTGGTAATAATTTTTGTTATCAAACATGAACATCTGTAATATGTTTTGATATAAAACTAATCAGCAAAGGAAGACCTGATGTATTTAATTCATATCAGCACTCTACTGGATACATAAAACTGTACTGTAGATCAGAATCATGCAAGCCATGGTATTGTCAGAGTTTCTTGCATAAATCAAATCCAGAAAGCACACATAGGTAAACTGATTCAGCAGGATTCATTAACTTCTTTATATACATAATAACACATGAAGTAAATTTACAATATCAACAGCAGATTCTTCCAACATGGTAGAGAGGAGAGATTGCTTTTAGTTCAGAGTTCGGAGCAGGCAAGTTTGGAACTTTTGCACACACTCAGAGCAGAGCCACGCCCAGCCTCCAAAACTGTTTCAGTTTCTAAACAGTCCTCATTGGCTGACTCAGTTGCTATGCCTATTCATTGGCTGACCTTGTTACCATGTCACCATTCCAGTTCATGAATATTCTGACACTCCTCCCTTCGTGACTGGAATAGACATAAATCCAATTAACTTAATATTCTTCCCATGGTGCACTCCACCCAATGGCTTGGTCATTATGTCAGCCAGATTGTCTTCTGACGCACAGTGAAGCAAAATGATTAATTTACATTTTATGGCTTCCCTGACATTACAGTATTTAATGTCCGCTTGCTTGCTTTTATTCTTTACTCTGTCACCTGTTGCCATTTTAATGCAAACAGCATTATCCTCAAACACCATTACAGCTTCATTTACTTTTACGTTTAAATCCTTTAACAGCTGTACATACCAAGTTACTTCTGAACAAAATTCAGATAGAGCAATAAATTCTGCCTCTGCCGTAGAAATGGCTACAATTGTTTGTTTTCTGGACTTCCAACCAATTAAAGCCCCTCCAAATAATACCACAATCCCAGAATTGGACTTTCTGGTTTTTACATCATTTGCATAATCACTATCAACATAGCATTTTAATTATTCAGAGACCTGTATTTGAAGACCCAAATTCACAGTTCCCTTCAAATACCTGAGAATCTTTTTTACACCCATCCAATGCAATTGGGTTGGTGGAGCAGTAAAGCGACTTAGGATGCTTACTGCACAAGCTATGTCTGGTCTGGAGCACTGTGACAGATATAACAGGCTCCCTATTGCTGACTGATATATCTCTTGATCACAGGCTTCACTTTCATCCTCACCCAAACTGTTATGAAAATCTGTGCTTATAGATGTTGGAGCAGTATTACAATCTTTCACGTTATATCTCTCCAACAGCTGTTCAATTTTTCTTTGACTGAGAACATAACCACCTTTCTCAGTTTTTTGTATCTCTACACCAAGATAGTTTTGTATTTCTCCCAAATTCTTTAGTTCAAATTTCTTCTCTAACTTACTAGCAAATTCTTTTACCTGTGATACATCCTTTGCAATGAAACAAAGATCATCCACAAATGTTAATAGTTGACAATCTCCACCTTGTAACTTTCCAGTGTATATGCAACCATCAGCCTTGCAACTCTTGAACCCAAGACCCTTTAACGCCTTATCTAGACATATATTCCAATTCCTGGTTGACTGCTTCAGCCCATAAATGGCCTTGTTCAATTTATACACCATGTTAGGCTTTTTACTTTCATACCCTGGTGTTTGAACCATGTAAATTTCTTCCTCTAATTCTGCATTGAGGAATGCAGTGATTATGTCAAAATGCCAAATTTTATGGTCACGTGCCACTGCCAACACTAGTGCCAGTCTGATGCTTTCACTCTTTACAGTTGGCGCGAATACCTCATCATAGTACACATTTTTCATCTGTGAAAAACCTTGTGCCACTAACCTTGCTTTATATTGTATCTCATTATTGGGCAGTACTTTCTTCTTGTATACCCACTTGCATCCTACAGCTTTGCTACCCTGTGTCAAAGTCATAGATGTGAACACTTTATGTTCATCTGTTGTAGGCAAAATAATGGACTAGGCCAAGCTCTTCAATGCAGGAAAGAGTTTATTGCGCAAGGTTCAAACAGTCCAAAAGGTCTGAACAAAGATGGCTGATTTTAACCAGATATTTATACAGTATAAAGGCAAAGTTATTACGAAGAGTGCAACATTTCACACGTAGAAGTTACCCTTTAATCTATCTCTAGGAAAGACATAACAGCCTTGTTCCCACAGGCTCAGGTTTTCAGCTCCGGAGCTCAAGACATAATAAAAGGAGATAAGGGGCTCAAAGGCGCCTCACAAGCAACAAAGAGGACAGTAAGGAAAGCAGTATTTCCTTTCTAGAATCTACATGACATTTGGGGTGCAATAAACATTAAACAACAGGATGTATCTGTTTAGGGTCAGTTTGCCCTTTTACAATTCTGTACCTACGTCAAATACCGTTTGTCATCTCAGCACATTGGCACGGAAGAGGCACTTCTGTCTTGACCAAAGATTTGGATTGAGAACCCCCAAGTGCGTTTGGTGATGTCTAATAGGTTGAATCCGGCTACGTTATTGCCAACGGAAGTCGATACACAACACGATTGCTTACAAGTATTAGACAAAGTTTATTCCACCCGCCCTGATTTAACAGACATCCCGTTATCCAACGCACAGTTTAATTGGTACACGGATGGATCCAGTTACATTGTAGATGGGTATCGGGTGTCTGGATATGCCATTGTAGATGATGGAGTGGTGGAAAGTGGACCTCTAGGAAGTGGACATAGTGCACAGGTGGCTGAGTTGTGGGCATTGATACGTGCCTTAGAAAGGGCCAAGGGAGAAACATTGAATGTGTGGACAGATAGTAAATATGCATTCCTTACTTTACATGCACATGGGGCTGTTTATAAGGAACGAGGGTTTAGAGATTCAGCAGGGAAAAGTATTTTGCATGGACATCTTATTAGCTGCCTGATTGAAGCTGTAAATAAACCAAAGAAAGTAGCAGTGATGCACTGTAAAGGACATCAAAGAGGAGATGATAAGGTAGCTATAGGGAATAGAGCAGCTGATGTAGAAGCAAGGGAAGCGGCAAAGCAAGAGGGGCCCCTGCCCAACTTATCTGTTTGTGTAGCAATGGATTTAGGGGTTATCCCCCCTGAAATCAAACCAACATATACGCAACAGGAAAGTGTGAAAGCAGTGACAGACTTGAAAGCTCAGGTTGAAGATGGGTGGTATGTATTACCAGATAGGAGGATTTTCGTACCAGCCTCAATGGCATGGACACTAGCACGCCTAGCCCATAAAACAACACACATGGGTAAAACAGCTTTAGAATTAGCATTAGGAAGAGATTATTATATCAATGGGCTGGCCGGAGTCGCTGCCGGAACGGTTGCAAAGTGTGTTACATGTGCTAAGGTTAACCCAAGGCAAGGGCCCTTACTGCCCCCTGGTGCCATACCCCGGTCATACATCCCCATGGATTATATTATGATAGACTTTACTGATATGCCTAGATGTGGATTGTTTAGAGCTCTGTTAGTTATGGTGGATATGTATACAGGGTGGCCTGAGGCTTTTCCAACAAAGACCAAGCAAGCACGGGAAGTGGCAAGACTATTATTGAAAGAGATAATTCCCAGATTTGGAATTCCTAGTTATATCTCATCGGACAATGGTCCTGAGTTTGTCCATCATATTAATCAGGCAGTTGCAATGGCGGTAAGAATAAAGTGGCGGTTTCACAGTTCATTTCGGCCAGAATCAGGTAAATGTGTAGAACGAATGAACAGGACTCTAAAGGAAAGGATTACTAAGATTTGTACAGATAGTCACTTAAAGTGGCCAGATGCTCTACCGCTAGCCTTGTATGCAATTAGGAGCTCACCAAGGGGCCAACACAAGTTATTGCCATATGAGTTAATGTATGGACGACCGCCAGGGTTGTTAAGAAGGAACTTGGCAGGGTGGCCGGATCTGGGGCATAAAGGGGGGGTTTGGAATATGGAAATGGTACAAGAACTTAACAAGCAAGTTGAGAGGCTCCAGCGATATGTGATGGAACAAGTGCCCCCCCGGCTAATAACCCATTGTCACCCATTCAAACCAGGGGATCAAGTGTGGGTCAAACATTGGAAGAAGGAGCCACTGGAAGGACGGTGGAAGGGACCTTTTACCGTTATTATGACTTCTCCCCTTGCTATTAAGATTGCAGAATCAAAGTCATGGATCCACTGGACACGAGTCAAGGTGGCAGCAGAAACTGGCTGGAAAGTGATCATGGATAAACAAAATCCCACTAAGCTAACATGTAAGCGTGCTCAAAAATAGCTTTTTCTATTTTATATAGGATACTTGGAGGTGTGATCGATTGTGGGGATCCTCAACAGATCATAAGAGTGGACTGCATACCCGGGTTCTCGCATTATTTTGGAAGCTGATTAAAGACAAGTGACTGAAGAACAAAGGATCCATGTGGGAGGAGAGTTGGATGTGGGCGTGTTGGGGATTGGGGGTATTGGTTCTGTCAATTATTGTGTTTTACAGGTATAAACAGTGGTTTTGTGGATGACCGAGGAGCATCACGGCACCAGCTACTCCAATTCCTAACTGCCCGGATCTTCTCCTGAACACCCACACAGTATAAATTGTTTACTAAAGGAATATTGATTGTAATAGGTAAAAGGCGATTCCTGAATGTATTAAGATTTTTTTCCTTTCCAATGTGTTGTTTCTGTAATTGTGGATGTGAGTGCTGTTGTTGCGCTCATTGTATAGACTGTGTCTTATGTACAGGGTGTTTGATTGAGTGTGACATAAAGATCATAGAAGAAGTACTAGCGCACTATTTGGTGATAGGGTTAGAGACATCTTATTATACACTTAAGATTAGCTCCACCGTTGAGAGAGCATTGAAGGATGGGAACAAGAAGGACTGGGAGGATGCAGAATATGGTGATCATTGGACTGGGATTATGGATGAGCAGATGGGTAGTGAGACTACGAAGTGAGCCAGACATTCCCATGACAGAAGCAGTAAGTAAGGAGAATTGTGACCCATGCATACGCACAACATTGCAGGGAACACGGGTTTCCAATACTCTGATTTATCACACTCAAAAGCCTGACGGGTGTACGGAATACACACCCCGAACCTGTCAGGTAAACAATACCATATATCACATGTGTATACTGAAGGATAAGGTACAATGTTACAGCCCTGCAGAAGCCAAGCAGATTACTACTTACGAAATGTCAATATATACAACAGAATGTGGGAGAGAAGAACTTTTGAATAAAGTTTAGAAAATTAGGAAATCCAGTAGAGATAACATTTGATGCCTGTTTAGCTATCAATCGTAACTGTGATGTGTGGAAGTCAACATGTGGGACATTAGAATGGGAAAGAAGTTATATGTTGGACAAAAAGTATATGTGCCGAAAGCAGGGAGAATGCAGTGATCGGGACACATATAGTTATTGTCCATACTGGGCTTGTGCAGTTATGTGGACAGGATATCAGCCAGGGGGCTCTCAAAGATGCAAGTTGGAAAATGGGGTAGCTAGTAGTAACTGTCAACGGAACCAATGTAATCCTATAAAGATTACATGTACCCCGACAAAATTATGGAAGGAGGACTATGGATTAGGAATCTATGCGAAGGGAAAGGATCCTCCTGTAACCCTTCGATGGTATGTCACTAAAGTTACCAGAGCAACGCAGGATATGAAAGGGTTGTTCTGGTTATATTATTTGGAGATGGAGAAGTTGAATGTACCCGAAATTCCTAGTCATGTAACAAATACCTTTGTCAAATTGGCTGAAGACATAGCCCATACCCTGAATGTATCAAATTGTTTTGTTTGTGGAGGAACTAACATGGGAGAAAAATGGCCATGGGAAGCCCAGGAATTAAATTATTCCAAAGTCTTAGAAATGGACCATAAGGGTAATCTGTCATATAATAAGGGTAAGGATGGAGACTGGACTTTGACTACTAGTTTGGTAGGGAATGTTTGTTTCCAGAGAAAAATTGTGGCAGGCTGTCATCAGGTAGGAAACCTCATATGTACAGGAAAATGGGAAAGTAAGGTATGGTGGTCAGGAGGTAATGCCACAGAGGGACCTGATGAAATGGCCCTGTTTAAGGTAAACGGGTTATCTTTTTTAAAGGATCCAGATAATCAGACCCTTGAATGGCTGGCTCCTGATGGGCTATACTGGATATGTGGTAAGATGGCATATGGGGTTCTACCTAAATCCTGGTGCGGAGCCTGTGTCCTGGGACTAATTAGGCCCAGATTCTTTTTGCTTCCCCTTAAAACCCGACAGGTTTTAGGTGTCCCGGTATATGATGAGGTGGGAAACTTAAGACAGAGAAGACAAGTAGATACATCTGCAATAGGAAAAGTTAGGGTCGGAGGTAACCAACGTAGTTGGGGAAGTGAGGAGTGGCCTGCAGAGCGAATTATTGAGGTTTATGGACCAGCTACATGGACGGAAGATGGCATGTATGGCTATCGGACCCCCGTGTATATTCTGAACCGGTTAATTCGTCTGCAAGCAGTGGTCGAAATAATCACTAATGAAATCGTGAAAAGTCTTACTCAATTGGCCAGGGAAAGTGTTAAATCAAGGACATATATTATGCAGAATAGATTAGCCTTGGACTACCTATTAGCCAAAGAAGGAGGGGTATGTGGAAAGTTTAATTTAACTAATTGTTGCATAGAAATTGATGAAAGTGGGAAAGTTATTAAAGAAATAACAGATAAAATGGTTAAAATAGCTCATGTGTCAGTCCAGACTTGGAAAGGCCTTAATTTGCAGGATATGTTTTCAGGATGGTGGCCAAAGATACCCGGCCTGCAGGCCATTTTTGGCCTGGTAGGATTAATAGTGGCTGGGTGCATTTTTCTCCCATGTATTCTACCCGTTTGTTAAAATCAGCCATCTTTGTTTCAGGGGGGATAACCCCTAAATCCATTGCTACACAAACAGATAAGTCGGGCAGGGGCCCCTCTTGCTTTGCCGCTTCCCTTGCTTCTACATCAGCTGCTCTATTCCCTATAGCTACCTTATCATCTCCTCTTTGATGTCCTTTACAGTGCATCATTGCTACTTTCTTTGGTTTATTTACAGCTTCAATCAGGCAGCTAATAAGATGTCCATGCAAAATACTTTTCCCTGCTGAATCTCTAAACCCTCGTTCCTTATAAACAGCCCCATGTGCATGTAAAGTAAGGAATGCATATTTACTATCTGTCCACACATTCAATGTTTCTCCCTTGGCCCTTTCTAAGGCACGTATCAATGCCCACAACTCAGCCACCTGTGCACTATGTCCACTTCCTAGAGGTCCGCTTTCCACCACTCCTTCATCATCTACAATGGCATATCCAGACACCCGATACCCATCTACAATGTAACTGGATCCATCCGTGTACCAATTAAACTGTGCGTTGGGTAACGGGATGTCCGTTAAATCAGGGCGGGTGGAATAAACTTTGTCTAATACTTGTAAGCAATCGTGTTGTGTATCCACTTCCGTTGGCAATAACGTAGCCGGATTCAACCTATTAGACATCACCAAACACACCTGGGGGTTCTCAATCATGATTGCCTGATATTTTGCCAATCTCTGCCCACTAATCCATAAGTGTCCTTTAGCATCCAAAACGGACTGCACCGCATGGGGGGAGTGCGCATTTATAGGACAGGAAAAAGTAAGTTTATTACAAACTTGAATTAATTCTGCAATTGCAGCCAACACTTTTAAACAATGCGGCCAGCCGCGTGCTACTCCATCCAGGTGTTTTGACAAATATGCTACCGGTTGCTGCCAACTTCCCAGCGGTTGGGTAAGCACCCCCACTGCAATATTTCTACTTGTATCTACATATAAATTAAAAGGTTTCTGCAAATTCGGTAGGGCTAATGCCGGCGCCTGGGTTTATTGCGCAAGGTTCAAACAGTCCGAAGACAGGGAAGGGTCTGAACAAAGACGGCTGACTTTGACCAGATATTTATACAGTATAAAGACAAAGTTATTACGAAGAGTGCGACATTTCACACGTAGAAGTTACCCTTTAATCTATCTCTAGGAAAGACATAACAGCCCTGTTCCCACAGGTTTTCAGCTCCGGAGCTCAAGACATAATAAAAGGAGATAAGGGGCTCAAAGGCGCCTCATAAGCAGTAAAGAGGACAGTAAGGAAAGCAGTACTTCTTCTCTAGAATCTACATGACATTTGGGGTGCAATAAACATTAAACAACAGGATGTATCTGTTTAGGGTCAGTTTGCCCTTTTACAATTCTGTACCTACGTCAAATACCATTTGTCATCTCAGCACCTTGGCATGGAAGAGGAACTTCTGTCTTGACCAAAGATTTGGATTTCTAATAATTGAGTTTTATCCCAATATCGAATCTTAGCCTGGCTCATTTCCGCTCTGGTCCTAAAGCTCTGTGTCCTTTCTCAATATCATAACCCAAATACCTCACCCTCTCTTTCACTAGTTGAGCTTTCTTCCTTGATACCCGATACCCACACTCGAGTAACAAGTCTAACAACATTTTAGTATTGTCCCAGCATAGATCCTCTGTCTGTCCTGTCACTAAAACATCATCAACATATTGTAAAATTGTATCCCCCGGTTGCTGAGGCATGTAATACTGCAGGTCCCTAGCCAGCGCTGTTCCAAACAATGTCGGGGAATTTTTAAACCCCTGTGGCAACCTAGTCCATGTGTATTGCATTTTTGTGCCCGTATGAGGGTTCTCCCACTCAAAGGCAAACAGCGGCTGGCTTGATGGATGAATAGGAATTGTAAAGAAGGCGTCCTTCAAATCAACTACAGAAAACCACCCCGCCTGGGGTGGGATTAAATTTAACAAAGTGTATGGATTGGACACAGCTGGGTGTAAGGTAACTGTTAGGCGGTTCACAAATCTCAAATCCTGGGCCGGGCGGTAAGACCCATCTGCCTTTTTATTCGGGATAATTGGGGTATTCCATGGGGATTGAGTAGGCACCAAAACACCCGCTTCCAAATATTTCTGTATACTCTCATATAGATAGCATAGATCGCTTCCCATGAAATGGGACGTTGCCTTATTCTGACTGGCATTGCTCCCGGTTTTAGCTCCATCACCACTGGAGGGTGGTGTGCTGCAAAGCCTGGTGGATTGTCCTCTGCCCACAAACCTGGCACATCAAACATCCTCCACTTTTCCTCCTTTTCTTTCTCACCGACCTGTCTCCCTATCATCAACCTCCAAATCTCCTCCGGAGAATGCCTTATGGTCATTTTCTGACTGCCTTCATCAAAAGAAATTGTTGTCCCTAATTTGCTCAGCAGATCCCTGCCTAGCAATGGAATAGGGCACTCAGGGATGTACAAAAATTCATGCTGGATTTCAGCTCCTTTAAAATCACACATCACAGGCTTTAGGATCTGCCGTCCCGTAATCTGTCCTGATACCCCCTGAACCTGGATTTTACGTGATCCAGGGGCTGCAATTTGCTTATTTACAACTGATCTACCCGCTCCTGTATCCACTAAAAATGTTGTCTGCTGGCCCCCTATCCTCATTGTAACCAACGGCTCAGGCGGGGGTTCTTCCAAGCCTGGTCCCCGTCAATCCGACCACACCATGTCTGCCAATCCAATACTCTCCGCTTCTCTTGGTCCGGCACCCCCTCTAGCTCCTCTACCAAAGCCTCGTCCCAAGCCTCTTTGTCCAAATCCTCTATTCAAGCCCCCTCTCATTCCTCGTTTCCCCCCTTCTCCCTGCAAACTGCCCCCTCATCCCTGATCCAAACTCCGGTCTTCTCATCATTCCTCTACCTCTCATCATCCGTCTGGGGCATTCTCTTTGCCAATGGCCCTCTCCTTTACAGTAGGCACATTGGTTAGGGCCCAGGGGAGTCCCAGGGTTGGGGTCGAAACTCATTCCTCCCTGTAGTGCTACTGCCAATAATTCAGCCTTCTTTTGCATTCTAGCATCTCTCTCCTTCTTTTCCACCTTATCCCTATTTACATACACCTTCCGTGCCAATTCCAGCAATTCCGTCGTGTTTTTCCCAAGGGCTCCCTCTACCCTTTGCAATTTTCGCCGTATATCTTCATAACTTTGGGCTATAAATCTTTCATTCAACATCCGCACATTATCCCTCTGCCTTGGATCCACCTGTGTATATAACTCATACGCTTCAATCAATCTTTGCAGGAAACTCTCTGGACTTTCATCCGCACCCTGCATCACTAAAGATGGCTTGGACATATTCACTGGGGGCTTCCCTGCTCTTCTAAGGCTTTGCACCACCAAATTCTGATATTCCCTCAAACGTGTCCGGTCCTGTTCCTCCTTAGGGTCCCAGCCTGGATCTATTTCGGGCGCCCAGACCAACACCTCCGGCTGCACATACGCATCATTTGGCAACATCTCTTTCACACACTGCCTAACTGCGGCTTTCCACTTCTTTTGTTCTTCCGGAGTTAACAGAGTGCGTAACAACTGTTGTACATCCTGCCACATTGGATTATGTGTTAACATAATAGTTTGAAACAGGTCCGCCATCTCAGTGGGCTTAGTGGTCAGCGGCCCATAATGTTGCTTCCAGTTTAAAAGATCAGTAGTAGTAAACGGCACGTATTGAAAAAGGGGCTGACGTTCCACCTGCCCCTGCTGGTTTACTATTATCTGATCCACCTGGCGCAAAGGTGCTGTAACTTCTTGCTTGCTAGCCTTCAATTTAGCTGTCACCGCGCGAGTTTGCACCCCCACCTGCTCTTCTCCTGTTGCTTCCTTTAACCCCTTATCATCCCGATCTACTCCTTCACTCCGACTACCTTCTTCCAGCGGGGGACTTTTCCTGATTTTCAGTCTAGCCCCAGGATCGCTCATGCGTCTCTGATTTCCACCTCCCTCTCCTCCTACAGCTCCCTGCAACTGCTGCTGTTGGTCTAGGGGCTGCACTGGGGGCTGCTGCTGCGCTGGGGGCTGCTGCTGCGCTGGGGGCTGCTGCCACAATGGAGCATACGGTGGGGGTCTAACTACCTCCTCCTCATCCTCTGTCAATACTTTTCTCCTTCTTGAATATTCCTCTCCTCTTTTTGCCTGGGTTTTTCCTTGCTCACTTCTCCCCCCTTCTCTCCCCCCTTTAATCTTTCCGCCAGATCTGGATACACATAGCCTGACACTGCAGCAAATCTTCAGCTTTTTCTGTTAGGGCTTTCGCCCATTGATCAATGTATTGAAATTGATCGAGATATTTATCCTGATTCACTACAATCACCCCCCACAACCTATCCACCGTTTCCTCCCTTAGTGATCCCTGAGGGGGCCACCCTGTCCCCAGTAATGGCCACACATGCTTACATAAAAATTTTAATCGCTCCTTTGATCCTTTCGGATAGGAAGGGTTGCTAAACTACTTGTCAAAACCTTTTATCATGCATGCCAATGGAGTATTTGGCACGCTCTGAACCCCACACATTCTATCACACTGCCGTCGACTCGTAGCCCCAGAAACTCACGGCCACTAGCAAGAAATGCGACGGCTTAACCACCCACACAACCTAACACGGACTTCGTTAAGGTAGCCACCCCGAGTCCGAGGGAGTGATCAATTCCCTCCGTCTGCCTTCAAATGAGGCAGGTACAATTCTTTTACAATATACTCACTTAAAACGCTCCCACTCCGTAGATTCCTGGCCAGGAATTTGTTCAGACCACCTTTCCTGCACCGCAGGGTTCTTGGACTCGATTAGGGCTCCGTCGGTCCCACGGGGCTATCGCTGCTGTCTCCCGGAGACGTATCTCCGCAGCGCCTGGAGAATGTTCAGGAGCGATCTCCCAATGGTCCCGAGGGGTCGAAACGGTCCTCAGCGAAATATCGCCTTGCCCCTAGTCCCGGCGGAGTTGCCAGCTGTTGTAGAAAAAAAGTGACGGACTAGGTCAAGCTCTTCAATGCAGGAAAGAGTTTATTGCGCAAGGTTCAAACAGTCCAAAGACAGGGAAGGGTCTGAACAAAGACGGCTGATTTTGACCAGATATTTATACAGTATAAAGACAAAGTTATTACGAAGAGTGCGACATTTCACACGTAGAAGTTACCCTTTAATCTATCTCTAGGAAAGACATAACAGCCCTGTTCCCACAGGCTCAAGTTTTCAGCTCCGGAGCTCAAGACATAATAAAAGGAGATAAGGGGCTCAAAGGCGCCTCACAAGCAACAAAGAGGACAGTAAGGAAAGCAGTACTTCTTCTCTAGAATCTACATGACATTTGGGGTGCAATAAACATTAAACAACAGGATGTATCTGTTTAGGGTGTTTGCCCTTTTACAATTCTGTACCTACGTCAAATACCGTTTGTCATCTCAGCACATTGGCACGGAAGAGGCACTTCTGTCTTGACCAAAGATTTGGATTTCTAATAATTGAGTTTTATCCCAATATCGAATCTTAGCCTGGCTCACATCCATGGATTTCATTTCCTTGTTCATGGCTTCTTTCCACTTTACGTGTTCAAATTTAGGTAATGCCAATACTTCCTTATAGTTCCTTGGCTCATACCACACATTACACACCTTTACTTTACTAGCAGAATACCTGTCAGGTGGAATCCCCTTGTTCCATCGCTCTGACCTGCATGGCATTGACTGCTCTTCTGTGTCAACCCTCTCTTGCTTCATACCTGAGTCATCTTCTGACTCCTTTACTTGCACTTGTTCAGTTTCTCCTCCCTGAACGCTGACACTGTCACTAAGTGAGTTACCATCACTAAGTGAATCATTCCAAAAATTTGCATCAATTCTGTTCCAATTTTGCTCTGCAAAGCTAGCAGACCTGGAAATCACTATTCTTTTGCTCCCATCGCTAAAGCGATAGTTTTTTGAGCCTGGCTCATAGCCCATAAACCTGAGCTTTCTAGCCTTTGGTTGTCCCTTTCTTCTAATTGCTTTTGGAATATGCACCCACACATTGCTTCCAAAAACCCTTAAATGTGCCAGAGATGGCTTTCTCCCATATAACACTGCATATGGAGTATCATTAATTGATGAACTCCACAACCTATTAATTAAATAATTAGCAGACAACATGGCTTCACCCCAATATGACCTGCTCAGACCAGAATCCTCCAGCAGTGAGTCCTTCATGGTTTGTAAGACTCCATTCCACCTCTCAACAACACCATTCTCAGCTGTTGTATATGGATTAGTGTGTCTGTGTTTTATTCCCAACTGTCCCAACCATTGTTGAAACTTTGCTGACATGAATTCTGAACCTCTGTCAGTTTGCAGCTGACATACCTGTTGTTTATATCTCCTTTCCACAAAGCTTACCCATTGCTTAAATTTCTGTAGCACCTCTATTTTAGTCTTTAGTAAATAGCAGAACCCAAACCTACTGTAGTCATCTACAATGACCGGTGCATACTTTGCTCCTCCCAAACTGTTTTGCATTGGCCCAACCAAGTCTGCATGTACCAGCTCTAGAGCTCTTGTTGTCTGCCTTGTGCTACTCTTGCTTACTGGGAATGCCTTGGACTTTGATGATTTGCATACTGCACAATCCAAATATGCCCTACATCCCTTTAAAATTAATCCTTCTGCAAACTGGTCCATCTTTTGCAAAACTCTGAAGCTGGCATGGCCAAGCTTTCTGTGCAAGAGATGAACACATGAATCGTGTTGTGGCATATTTCCAAATGTTTGTGCACATTGAACCTTTTGTCCCTGCAACACATAAAGATTATCCTCTTTTGTGCCCTGTGCACATACATTCCCATTTCTCTTTATGAGACACCTCCCATTTGCAAATGTTGTCTCAAATCCTTGCTTGTCTAAACTAGAGACACTCGGCAAATTATGCTCCATTTCAGGCACACATAATATATCATTAAACCTCTTTTCCAGATATGGAATTTGCACACTGCCTCTTCCGATGACTTTAGCCTTCTGGCCATTTGCCAAAGCTACTGCATCTCCAGCAGCTGAATCCATTCTGTAAAACAATTTAGAATTATTAACAATTGCTTGACTTGCCCCACTGTCTATTAACCATTTGTCTCTACTATTGCAATAGCTGACTTTTGCCACAGCAACCTGTCCATCAGCTAATTGTCTTCCTTGAAAATAGGTTCTGTTTTGCAAATAATTTCTTCCTTGCAAACAGTTTTTCCTTTGCAAACAGTCCTTCTTTAAATGTGTTTTTTTCACCAGATGAAGCACCACCTCTGTTGCTGGGCTTTCTGCTTAGAAAGTCTTTGCTGGGCTGTATTCTGGTCTCTTCTGCTGCTACATTTCTCTATGCAGACATCTTATCTGTTGCTCTGGTCTTTGAAGACAGCCAGTCTGTTACATTTCTCTCTCTGCTCCTCAGGAATTTCTCCTCGTGGCTTTTTCTAAAGTGGCACTTGTTCTCCTCAGCAATCAAACAAGCCTTTAAGGCCTCCAAACGCAACCCCTTCTCTGGTTTGCATTCAAATACTGCAGACACAATGTCCCACGTTTCATCCAGACTGTTTAACACCAACAGCAATTTTTGAGATTCAGGAAACTGCAATCCATGCTGTTCCAACTCAACAAATAAAGTTTGCATTTGTAAAAAATGCTGTTCCACAGATTCTCCTGATTGCAAACGGGCTCTGTATAATTTAAGATCCTTTTAGGCTTGGTAATAATTTTTGTTATCAAACATGAACATCTGTAATATGTTTTGATATAAAACTAATCAGCAAAGGAAGACCTGATGTATTTAATTCATATCAGCACTCTACTGGATACATAAAACTATAGATCAGAATCGTGCAAGCCATGGTATTGTCAGAGTTTCTTGCATAAATCAAATCCAGAAAGCACACACAGGTAAACTGATTCAGCAGGATTCATTAACTTCTTTATATACATAATAACACATGAAGTAAATTTACAATACCAACAGCAGATTCTTCCAACGTGGTAGAGAGGAGAGATTGCTTTTAGTTCAGAATTCAGAGCAGACAAGTTTGGAACTTTTGCACACACTCAGAGCAGAGCCACGCCCAGCCTCCAAAACTGTTTCAGTTTCTAAACAGTCCTCATTGGCTGACTCAGTTGCTATGCCTATTCATTGGCTGACTTTGTTACCATGTCACCATTCCAGTTCATGAATATTCTGACAGGTATTCCCTGTGACACTCTATGGAAGCAAAAGTTGGATTTTGAAGAAGCAACATGGGAAAAGTATTGACACTTTTGAATTGAATGTTGGAGAAGACTCTTGTGTATATCATGGACAGCCAAGAAAACACACAAATGGATTGTCACAGGGTCCTTTTGTCTATACCTAGTTCAGTGGGCTTCCACACCCCAGAGGGCCCACTCCAGGCTCCCTGGCCTTTAGGCAACCCACACACCAGCAGTCCGAGTTTGTTTCCACACCCTCCCCAGGTCTACTGCTGCTCCTTGCTATCAGGAGTCAACTACAGTTCTCCATAACTTCAGGTTGCTTCCAGTTTCCTATACCTTATAGTGAAACACACAACCCTTCTCACTCCCAGAACCCTTCAACACCAGCTGCTACACCACACCACACCACAGACAGCTGCTGTAGGAAGAAATATCCTTCTGGGTTCAGCTCCAAGTGGGGAAAAAGACACTGGAAACATGGAGACTGCTTGGAAAGATGGTTTAATGGTGGACAGGATCACATGGCTTGAGTTCCTGAACAGAAAAGGGGCCGAGACAGAGCAAGTCCCCGGGTTTTATGCTTTCTCTGGCTTTGAACTTCCTGGGGCCCCGAAAGAGTATCCTGATTGGTTGTCAGACTCCCAGGGGGTGGGGGTCTTAGCTAGCCTTGCTGGCTGATGTAATCTTCCCAGGTGCCATGTGGTGAGTTTCTGTTGCTATTGTGTTGCAGATGGGTCCTATTGTCAAAGACTGAGTTTCTGCCTCTGGCCCATTAACAAAGAGGGGGAGGCAGGAAGGTGGGAGTTGCTTTGTCTTTAAAACAAGTTTCTCCATTTCTCAACCAGGGAAACATAATATTCTGCCTTTTTAATATTTCCTAAAATATTTCATTCTTCCAGGAAAGGGGTGGGTGCTAACTTCCTACACTGCTTTACTGCAGGGCTTTTATAGCTGCTCTTTGCTAAGCATCACTGGAGGTTTTTAAGAAGAGATTGGACAGCCATTTGTCTAAAAGGGTACAGGGTCTCCTGCTTGAGCAGGAGGTTGGACGAGAAGACTCCCAAGGTCCCTTCCAATTCTGTTATTCTGTTAAGCAGCTGGCCTGGCCTGGGGAGAGGTCTTAAAGGGGCAGGGCATCATCAGCCCAGGTGCTAGCTCATCTCAGGCAGCCTGCCCCTCTCACACCTTCTAAATCCAATAACCTCTTATTCTTAAGGTCACCCATTCTTTCATCCAAACTAGACAACATGCCTCAAAATACAGTTTTAAATCTGGAAGACCCAAACCACCTCTTTCTTTGGCATCCTGCAATGATTTATACTTAACTCTTGTTTACCTTGCCAGATAAATTTAGAAATATCCCTTTGCCAGTTCTTGAATGGAGCCTCATTCATCAATATTGGCAAGGTCTGAAATAAAAGTAACATCTTTGGTAGAACATTCATCTTGATCACAGAGTTCCTGCCCAATGGATATAGTTGCAATTTACCCCAACTTTGTAAGTCTTTCTTAATATCATTCCAAATGGGTTCATACACTAGTTATTTTGAAACAATTTAGAGTTTGTGTTTGACAATATCACTCCAAGTTATTTAACCATCTTTTCCACCTTAATACTTGATTTTTTGTTAAATTTTCATGCTCATATGCAGCCATATTCTTGACTAACATCTTTGTTTTCTTTTTGTTTATTTTGAAAGCAGCCAAAGCTCCAAAATCATTCTACTTCTTCATCAAATGTTCCAAACTATTTGGGGGATCTTGCAAAAATACAACTAAATATAAATCTTTTTCTTCATTTTCACACCAGTTATTTTGTCATGTCATCTGATGTCTCTATTCAAACCCTATAGGATTAAAATAAAGAGCAGTGGAGATGGGACAACCTTGTCTTGTACCTTTTTGAGTCTCACATTTTTAGTCAATTCATAATTAACAATAATATGCTCATGTTGGGATGTGTAAATCAAGCTTAATACCTTGAATAAATTGCTCGCCAAAATCCATTTCCTCCAAAAGTCTGATAAGGAAAACCCAATTTAAATTGTCAAAAGCTTTTAAGACGCAGCTAAGAATATTAAGGCTGCCTTGGTCTCATTATGATATTGCAAATATTCAATAACATTTTAGGACTGTTCTAACAGTATCCCTCAGTTGCCTTTTCAGTAAGAAACCAGATTGGTCCTCATGTATAAAGTTCTGCAAAATCTTCTTCAATCGCTTCCCTAATATTGCTGTAAAAAGTTTATAATCATTATTTAATAAGGAAATTGATCATTCCCTATGGCTGAAAACTCAGGCTTGGCTGCCTCCGATGGGGCCTCAGCTTTGGGAGTGCTTTGCTGTTGCTTCTTTGTTGCTGTTATGCAGGCTTTACTGTTTTAGCCTGGAGGCCTAGTATTGCCTAGCTTTGATGTGATTTTTTTTTACTTGATTTACTTTATTTTTATCTACCATTTTTATTATTCTATCTATTTCATCATTTTTACTTACTTACTCCCTGCTCCCTGCTCTGCCGGGAGGGTAGGATTCTTGCTTTACTTGTGAGGAGTTCTGTTATTATTTGCATCAGGGTTTGTTTGGTTTCTCTCGACTCCTTTCCCTCTGGATTCTGGACTCGCCTCAGAAACTAGACTTTTTGCTATATTATACAGCTCCCCCTCTGTTGTGTTATTTAACATAATGAAGTCAAGGAAAAGGACCAGATCCCTTACTGACCTGGCTTCCCAACCTTCTCTGAAGCAATCCAAGATTGAGGACTTTTCTTTAACTCGACCTCCCTGTGTTGAGCCCTGCCGAAGCTCACCATTACTGGGGGGGTCTGGGAGGCTGCCGAGATGTCACCTGTGTGGAATGGGGAGCCGAGCAGCAGATGGCAGATTCAAAGTGCGAGACGGCATGGCACACACAGCGATCCCTGAACCCATCAACTTCCCACTTGATTTCTGGTCGGCACCATTCGATGACATCGGAACTAACATGACCGCTAAACAGCTGATCAGGGGAGGAGTGGTTGGGATACTAAGTTCCGGATGCTGGTTTCGGAGTTAAGTTTAGGATAAATAGCGCCATGCTGCAGTTGCGCACAGCACTGACTTTGAACCAACCATCTGACTTGTGCTTTGCTTTTGGCTGTGAATCTACAATACCCTTAGTAAAACTTGCACTCTCATCTCTGCTTGTGGTGATTTGCTATGTTCGTGGCTCGAGACGAAAGACAAGCCGAGAGAAACTCAGCGCTGCTTTCTTATATCTACCCGTCAGTTGGCTTCTGCCTCAGCGGCTGAGTGAAGGTTTGGAGAATGGCAGAGGGGATGGTTCTGGAGGGACTGGAGATGGAGAAGGAGTTTGAAGTGGAAGCGGAGGAGGGACTGCTTGCAGAAGAGGCTAAAGAAAGCGCTGAGCAACCGGTGGTGAAACCGAAGGTCAGGCAGCCCAAGAGCGAGGTTCGCCCAGAGGAAGAGGGTCTCTTGGGACAGAGAACGTGAGCCAGACAGCAGTCCACGGGGGAGTGGTGGCACAGCTCTGTTCTCCTCGGCCCACGGATGCCAACACCCCCCCATTTAGGAACTTCTTTCCAGGGAGAGGCGTTGGATGGACGATGATGAAGGAGAATGGGGATATGCAACGGGTTCTGGTCCTAGTACCATGGACGTATTACGGGAGCGTTTCAGGGAGGCAGGCTTTCGTGACGCCCCGTCATGGCAACCGTGGGTCGCTGGCTTGGAACCTCTGGGGCCTTCTTGGCAAGACACGGGGGTGACCAGTTCGGAGACCCAGTTCCGGCTCACTAGCCCTAAGTTGCAAGTGGACCGGGCGACTAGTCAATCAGTGGACCAACGTCCGGCACCTTGGGACCAGGGGTCATCGTTGGGGGAACATGCTGTTGGACGTGGCTCTGAACCCCAGCCATCACAGTCAGCGGTTGGGCCTCCTGTCGGGGTTCAAGGAGGTTAGAGAGACCCAGGCAGGATAGGAGGGGTGCCAGTGCGGTGAGGTCCCCGGGTCCATTGTCATGGCCTCCAGGACCTCCTCCAGGGGTGTGGACTCCTCAGGTTGTCTGGGGCCCACCTGCTCTACAGGCCACTTTTGATGGAAGCCCTGAATGGGTGGCCCTTTTCTTAAGTCAAGTGATAAGCCATATGGATCAATATGGTCAGTGGTATCCTTCACAGTGGGCTATGGTGGTGGCTGTTATGGCGGTCCTGACAGGAGAGGTGGCCAATTGGGTAGCGAGCCTCCATACCAAACATGCAAAGGAACTGGTGGACATGGGAAGGTTCCTGGAGGCTCTCCGTGCTAGATTCGAAGATGAGACAAGCACACAGGTGGCGGAAGGGGATTTGTTTGCACTCAAGCAGCAGGGCTTGCCTGCAAAGGAATAAGTGCACAAGTTTTGAAAGATTGCGGGCTGTCTGATGGGTTGGCTGGAATGTCTTCTAGTCCATCAGTTCCATATGGGCTTGGACCGAGACCTTAGGCAGGCCTGTGTGTACCGGGGTTTGCCTCCCAAACTGAACATGTGGTTTAAGGCGGTGATCAAACTGGATGTGGGTCTTAGGGAATTCCGAGTGCGAAATGAAGGGGTTACAGGTCAGATGAAAAGACCAGTTGAACGGACACAACCCCCCAGAGAGACTAAACCCAGTGTCGTTCCAGACCCTATGGATAGGAGTCGGCGGCCAGTGTTTCGGTGTTTCAGATGTAACCACATTGGTCACAGAGCAGCGGAGTGTCCCAATCCAATGCCTCAAAACCCAGACCAAAACCCCCCTGCCAGAGCTGTGATGAGGGGCAAGGCATCCAAACGGTCACAGGTGACTCGAATGTCCAGTGCTGAAATGGAGGTACTGGGCAGAGATAACAAAAAGGCGGTTCCAGGAAAATTCCCGGTAGTGTCAGGGGATAGTGATGACGATGACAAGGATCCGGAAGACCCAATGGTGAGCGAACCCATTCGACCGTTCGTGATACTGGTTGTGCTCCGGAACCCTCGGTCACCCACTGGAGGCCAATACGGGGCGTTGATAGATTTGGGATGCACCCGTTGTTTGATCCGTAGGTCTATAGTGGATGATTTAGGATGACAGGTCTTTGCTGGGTGGGGCACCAGCAACTCACATAACAGAGGGTGTACACCTGAGAATCGGGGATCATACCGAAACCATCCGGTTTATCATAGTGGAGAAGATGATCGAACCAATAATATTAGGCTTAGCATGGCTTGATAAATGGGGCCCTACGATATGGTGGGAAGGGGGTTACCGCAAACTCCGGTTAACACTGGGGCCAAACCCACCTGAAGAAATAATGGAAAGGGGGGGGATCGGAACCGGGGATGCCGCTTACAACCCCAACATTCCCTAGTGTCTATAGGGACCTAGCTACTGTTTTCAGTGAAGATGAATGTGAAGCCCTGCCCCCTCATCGGTTAACATATTGTGCCATCGAGTTAATTCCTGGGGCTAAATTGCCAAAACCAAGGATGTACTCGATGACACAAAAAGAGTTAGAAGAGTTGAGGAAATACATAGATAAAAACCTGGCCAGGGGTTTCATCAAGCCTAGTAGGTCTAGGATGGCAGCTCCTGTATTGTTTCGTGAAAAAAAAGATGGGGGCCTACGTTTGTGTGTCGACTTCAGGGATCTCAATGCCGTGTGTGTGGAGCATTTGTACCCACTCCCGTTAATGAAAGACCTATTGGCCACCCTGGCGACCGGTCATATCTTTACGAAACTTGACCTACGCGAGGCATAATACAGGGTACAGATTAAACCAGGGGATGAGTGGAAAACCACTTTCAACTGTCCCCTGGGAAGCTATCAATTTCAGATCATGCCGTTTGGGTTGCAGGGCGCCCCTGCAGTGTTCATGCAACTGATCAATGAGGTCTTGCATGAACATCTGTATAGGGGTGTCCTTGTATACCTGGGCGATATATTGATTTACACCCAGACTGAAGAAGAACACGTGTCTCTGGTTCAGTGAGTGTTAGAGAAGTTACTGGCCGCCAAATTATTTGTGAAACTCTCGAAATGCGAGTTTCATTAAAAAAAATTGACTATTTAGGCTACAGAATATCAGAGAATGGAGTGGAGATGGATCCAAGAAAGGTCCAGGCAGTGGTTGGTTGGCAAGCTCCTAGGACTAGGAAGCAATTGCAGAGCTTCCTCGGATTTGCCAATTTTTATCGGCAGTTTATTCCTGCCTTTGCCAAAATAGCTCTGCCTTTGACAGACTTGATGCAAACCAAACCATCAACATCAAAGCCGAGACCGGGACAACCATTGACGTGGATGTCGGCATGTCAAATGGCGTTTGAGCATCTAAAACAACTTTTTGCTCAGGAACCGGTTCTCAAACATCCAGATCCGACTCAGTCATTTGTACTGCAAGTGGATGCTAGTTACGTGGCTGTAGGGGCAGTGCTTTTACAGAGGACAGTGCAAGGGCAGTTGCAACCTTGTGCTTATACCTCCAGAAAATTGACCCCTACAGAACGTGCATGGGCAATTTGGGAGAAAGAGGCATTAGCTGTGCGTTGGGCATTAATGACTTGGCGACATATGCTTCAGGGAGTGTCACATCCTTTCGAGGTGTGGACGGATCATAAGAACCTGGAAGCCCTGCAAACGCCCAGACGATTGTCTCCGAAACAAGTACGGTGGGCACAGTACTTCCAGCGGTTCTCTTTCCGGTTACGGTACGTCCTGGCTGGGAAGAATTTCCTTGAAGATGCGCTGTCTCGCATGCCACAGTATAACAGCAAACGAGAGGAGATCATAGAAGCCCTTATCCCACCTTCCCAAAAAATGTTAACAATCACTGAAGTGGATAACCCCTTCTGTAATGAACTTAAAACGGCTATACAACACGACCAGTGGCTATCCCAAAACCCGTCTCTAATAATTTATAAGGATGGGTTTGCCTGGAGGGGGGACAGGATGTATATCCCAGAATGCCTCCGGAACGTTGTGTTACGGAGATGTCATGATGCCAAATCAGCAGGGCATTTTGGATACCTGAAAACCCTCCACCTCGTCAGAAGGCAATTCTGGTGGCCACGGATGCGTGGAGATATTGAAAAGTACATTAAAAGCTGCACAACATGTGCAACCGCCAAACCCTGGTCTGGATGACCCTTAGGCTTGTTACAGGTAGTAGCAAACCCTGATAAGCCTTGGGAGGAGATCGCTATGGATTTCATAGTCGATCTCCCCTCCAGCCACGGATATACTGTGATTTGGACGATAGTGGATTTGTTTTCAAAGCAGGCCCATTTTGTGCCGTGTAAGGGCATACCGTCTGCACGGCGGCTAACCAATCTGTTTTTGCAACATATCTACCGACTCCATGGAGCACCAAAAAGGATTATATCCGATCGTGGTGTTCAATTCACCTCCAAGTTTTGGAGACTTTTTATCTGCTTAATAGGATCCTCTCAGGGGTTGAGTTCTGCCTTTCATCCGAGTACCAACGGAGTGGCCGAACGAGCCAATGCCATGGTAGAAAGGTACCTTAGATATTATGTCTCATATCAACAGTCCAATTGGTCAGGTCTCCTCCCGTTCGCCGAGGTGGCCTACAATAACATAATGCACCGTAGCACAGGACTTTCCCCTTTTCAAGTAGTAGATGGCAGAGATTTTTCAGCTATTCCAGAACCGGATCCACCATCAACAGACGGCGACACCCCAGGCGGGTGGGCGGAAAAAAATCCGCCACCTATGGCCAGGTGTGAAGATAGCTTTACAGAAAGCGGCAGATGAGTACAAAACATATGCCGATAAGAGAAGAGCGGATCCAAAACTGTTTCAAGTAGGAGATAAAGTCTTTTTGTCGACTAAATATCTCAAACTTAGGTTGCCTAGTAGGAAATTAGGACCAAAGTATTTAGGGCCTTTTCCAATAACCCGGATATTCAATCCCGTTACTGTAGTTCTTAAACTCCCCCCTCTTTTAAGCAGAATACACCCGGTATTTCATAGTAGCCTGTTAAAGCCCATGACGGTAGAGAGACCCAGTACGTCTTCTGGTCCACCGGGTCCAGTACATACGGATCAATATGAAATAGATCGGATATTAGACTCCAGGGTCCGTAGGGGGGTTCTTCAATATCTAGTGAGATGGAAGGGATATCCTGTCGCACAGGCTACATGGGTAACAGCACCTGATGTTCACGCTGCCCGATTAATAAGACGTTTCCATCGCAAATATCCAGACAAACCAGACGCAAGAACTTAACCGTTTATTACCATTAACATCTGCACTCTCTGTTTACAGGTGGGCTCCTGGTAGAGGGGAGCCGCCTGTCGCACCCTGCCGAAGCATTGCCGGGGGGGGGGGGGTCTGGGAGGCTGCCAAGACGTCACCTGTGTTGGAAACTCTAGCTCCCTTTTATCTGACTGCTGCTGGTCGTCATGATCTTCCGCTGGCTGAGAGTGTCGTCCCCCGAGTTGAGAACAAAGGGTCTCCAAAAACTACGGTCCCCACTCAACCTTTAAATGAGCCTACCCTTATTGAACTTTTGGCCCAGCAATGTTTCTTGGTTGCAGAAACAACAGCGAGCATACAGTCTCAGCTTGATAACATAATAAGTACCTTAGACTGCCTAGTTTCCTGGGTTACCAGTGGTTGCCCTGGATTGACTGCTCAGCAGCCTGATGCAGTGACAGGGCCCTCCCTGTCGGGCCCCAGTGAAAGTACTGGTCGGTGTGGCCCTGCCAGAGGGTCGAACTCCACACCTCTGAATGCAGGCAGCCACTTGGTTTTACAGCCAAAACAGGTGGCCCTTAATATTAATCCCATTAATGGCAATTTGCCTCAATGGGGTTCAATACAGCTGGCAAGGGGCCATATACTACAGTTACTGGGGTTGACTGCTGACCCCATGCTCTCTACATGGGGCTCCCCTTGAGGAGTACCTGGAGGCTCCAACTGGTGCAGAATGCGGCCGCGCGGGGGATTATGGGAGCGAAGGGTCACTCCCATGTGACACCTCTCCTGCGTGAGCTGCATTGGCTTCCAGTGGTCTTCCGGGTGCGCTTCAAGGTGTTGGTTACCACCTTTAAAGCGCTTCATGGCATAGGACCTGGGTATTTGCGGGACCGCCTTCTGCCGCCGATAGCCTCCCACGGACCAGTATGCTCCCACAGAGAGGGACTCCTCAGGGTGCCGTCAGCCAGGCAATGTCGGCTGGCGACCCCCAGGGGGAGGGCCTTCTCTGTGGCAGCTCCCGCCCTCTGGAACGATTTGCCCCCGGAGATAAGAAGGATATCGGATCTCCGGGTCTTTCACCGTGCCCTGAAAACTTTTCTTTTCCATCAACCAGGGCTGGCGTGAACCCCCCACCCCCTTTTTTAAGTTTTTAGTTGTTTAGCTTTTAATCTGTCAATGGGTTTTAATTCGAATTGTTTTATAATTGGGCCAAAGTATATAATTCTTTTAATAATTTTAAATTTTGTATTATGTGTTTTAGTTTTGGCTGTGCACCGCCCTGAGTCCACTAGGAGAAGGGTGGTATACAAATTGAATAAAATAAATAAAATAAAATAAATGATTTGAAGGAGGTTGAACTTTCACCCTCCCCTGTATATTGTACCAGAGTGTTACTCAATTTTGACAACCCCAACACCCCTAAACTATTCTTCAGGAGAAGATCTCTGCTAAGAGCTTTCGGCATCTTGCCAAGTAGAGTCTTCAAAGATAAGTCGATTAAGCCTCTTTTAAGAAATCAACAACCTGTGAGCATCAGGAGATTTATAGCCCCCAAAAGACCTTTAGCAGCACATATTAATGTGCCAATTTTGAATGCCATTCCCGATACTAGTCCATCTACTAAATATTCATCCATTCCTGTAAGACCTCCTGATAGTGTCCTCTTAGATGGTACCTTGGCTGTTCTTTCTACAGCCGGTCAAACCAACCCCTCTCAGTGAGGTACATCTCATCAGGAAGTTTGCCATGATTTGATCAGCTGGGAAGAAATGGCTCCAAAGGAAGCAACACCAGCCCAGGGCTTCCAAGGCTCCTTAGTGAAAAAGCCTCAGGTCAGTGCCTCTGGGATTCCATCCATCCATGAAATCGATTCATCTCTAGACAATTTTTGGAATTTGGAGGAGATACAGCTTTTCGACTCCTTTCATGCGCTCCCACAATCAGAAAGGGCCCAAATTATAAAGCGTCTGACTGCAGTTAAATCCAAGCTTTGGAGTCTTTCACTACCTGATAAGGATCCCCTTGGACTTCAGGGAGTCCACACCGATTTATCAGAGGCAGTTCCCTCAGCCCTTTCTCCAGAATGTCCAATTCGTCAATTTGAAGATCCAGGGCTACTTCAAACCCAGTCTGCTGATGTCACTGAATGCCTGCCAGGTAAGCAACCAACTAATGTTACAAGCACAAACTGGACTGCGTTCAGAGCCCTACAGCCTCATGAACAAGGCTTGCCTCCCTTCCCCTCTTCCCTGCCTTTGTCTCCCAAGAGGGTGATACTCCCATCTAATAATGGGTGTATTTTTTTGGATCTGAAGGGCTCTCTGAAAAAAATTAATTATACAGAATGACTAGCAAACCTGGCATTCCCCCCTTGCACATTTAAATGCCTCTCGTGGAACATAGCAGGTTGGGGGAGAAGGTGCGGCACCACAGAATTTATCAACTATATTCAGTCATTCGATGTGGTCCTGCTTCAGGAGACCTGGGCTTGTGATAAGATATCCCTTACAGGATTTACGGCCATTTCTTTGGCTGCTACCAAACAATCTACAATGGGAAGACCTAAGGGTGGCTTAGCTTGCTTGGTCTCTACCTCTTTAAAAGTGGAGACAGTGGAGCTGCCCCCCTGTGGCTCCTTAGCTATGGCACTCCTAATTAAGAGAGGTCGCAGCAAAATGTTAGTGTTCAACGTCTACCTTCCCCCCACGGTGAGGCAAGCCGACATTAAGGCTCAATGGGGCGAACTGGAGAGTTATATTACTTGTATTGAAACCAAATTTCCAGCGCTACACATCTTTGTAGGGGGTGACTTTAATGCCCGATTGGGAGGCCAAGTTCCCCCATCGATTGAGGCACTCTACTCCCAGGAAATCTGCCAGGCCATAGGACACCAGATTTCAGCCAGGCATTCTAAGGATGAATTAACAAATTTTGCCGGCGTTCAGCTAGCCCTTTTAGCATCCCAACATAATAAGATAATCCTTAATGGGAGTACCCCAGGTGATCTAGCGGGTGAATTTACTTTCAGTTCTTCACGGGGGAGTAGTGTTATTGATTTTGTGCTGGTTTCCCAGCTACTAAGACAGGCAGTCCATGTCTTTTTCGTGGACTGCCTCACGGAGAGCGACCACTACCCCCTGGTTACAATCATTGGGCTCTTTTCAAATATACATCTGCCTAGGGGCCCTCAAATATTGGATCCCTATGTGGCCTCGTATGTAAGGAGGATCAAATGGTCTTCTAAGACTGAAAGAAAGTTCCACTCTCTTTTATCATCTCCGGAGTGTCTTAGCCTATACAATCAGGCCCTAACATGCAGCGACTCAGAGGCAATCTCATCCTTCAAATCACTAATTAATAGTGTCCAAAGGGAGCTAGGAGCTGACCGTAGGCCAAGTGGCCCATATCATCCAAGAAGCAATCCCTGGTTTGATGAAGACCCTGCCTGGTCATCAAGAACTCCCTCTCTGTTGTATCTCCAACAGAGATTGGGAAAACCATTTTGGGTCAATCTTCCAGGCTTCAACAGTCACGACCGGACTTGGACCACAACTGCCCCCTGCAATTCCGGACTGGCATCCCGTGACTCACGCTGAGATTAATGAGTTTATCTCTGAACTCAAGTCAGGCAAAGCCCCTGGCCCTGATGCTATACCCCAATTTGTTAAAATCTAATCCCAAATGGTGGACTCCTCTTTTAGCAACACTCTTCACCCATATTAATACCTCTGGCAGGATCCCTACCTCCTGGAGTCTAGCAATCATTGTTCCTGTTTTTAAACGAGGAAATAGGAACAACCCAGCCAATTATCGTCCTATAAGACTGCTCTCCACCATTGGAAAATTGTATGCTAAATATCTCCAACGCAGACTCCTCACCTGGGTCGAGGAATCCAACATTATTGGTGCTGAACAGATCGGGTTTAAAGCGGGCTGTACCACATTGGACCACTGCTTTGTCCTAGCGCACCTGGTTGATAAATACGCCACCATACCAGGTGGTAAACTTTTTACTGCTTTTATTGATCTAAAGGCAGCGTTTGATTCAATCCCAAGGGAATCGTTGTGGTCAAGATTGCTCAAAAGTTCCATTGATAGACGTCTTCTGTTCTTAATGAGATCCCTACATAATAATAATAATAATAATAATAATAATAATAATTATTATTATTATTATTATTATTATTATTATTATTATTATTATTTTATTTCTATACCGCCCTTCTCCCAAAGGACTCAGGGCAGTGTACAGCCAATTTAAAAACACAAGACACAACAATGATTAAAAATTAAAATAATTAAATAGATTTGGCTGGTTTAAAACCCAAAAAATTTAAAATACCCCAATTTAAAATTATTATGTTGATAGCCCGGCCTGGCGGAACAACAGGGTCTTCAATGCGTAGTGAAACACCTGGAGGTCGGAGATCTTACGTATTTCCGGGGGCAGTTCATTCCACAGGGCTGGGGCTCCCACAGAGAAGGCCCTCCCCCTGGGTGTCGCCAGCCGACATAACTTTGCTGATGGCACCCTGAGGAGACCCTCTCTGTGGGAGCGGACTGGTCGGTGGGAGGCTATTGGTGGCAGAAGACGGTCTCAAAGGTACCCGGGTCCTATGCCATGGAGCGCTTTAAAGGTGGTAACCAACACCTTGAATCGCACCCGGAAGACCACTGGGAGCCAGTGTAGCTCGCGCAGGAGGGGTGTCACATGGGCACAACAAGTTGCGCCCATAACCACCCGCGCAGCCGCATTCTGGACCAGTTGGAGCCTCTGAGTGCTCTTCAAGGGGAGCCCCATGTAGAGAGCATTACAATAGTCCAGCCGGGAGGTGACAAGGGCATGAGTGACCGTGCGCAGGGCATCCCGGTCCAGAAAGGGCTGCAACTGGCGGATCAGGCGAACCTGATAAAAGGTCCCCCTGGCCACGGCCGTCATATGCTCTTCTAAAGACAGCCGTGCATCCAGGAGGACACCCAGATTGTGAGCCCTCTCTGTGGGGGGGGCAAGGATTCACCCCAATAATCAGCGATGGCACCTGCTGACTATATCGGGACACCAGCAGCCACAGCCACTCGGTCTTGGACGGGTTGAGTCTGAGCCTGTTCCTCCCCATCCAGACCCGCACGGCCTCCAGGCAATGAGACATCACATCAAGGGCATCGTTGGGGTGGTCTGGGGTGGAGATGTACAGCTGAGTATCATTAGCGTACAGATGACACTTCACCCCAAAACCATGGATGATCTCACCCAGCGGCTTCACATAAATGTTGAACAGAAGGGACGAGAGGACCGACCCTTGTGGCACTCCCCATGCGAGATGCCTCGAGGTCAGACTTTTAGTCAGGTCAGGAGCCGTTTGCAGGGAGAACTCTCAAATCCTATCCCGATAAAGAGCGGAGTAAGGCAGGGCTGTGTCCTGGCTCCTCTTCTGTTTAATTTATTCTTATCTGACTTGGCCTCTTACATTGGACGTACTGAGTCCCACGCCCCAAAGTTGTCAACTACGAAGATCCCGCTTCTCTTTTATGCTGACGATGCGGTCCTTCTATCACTGTCAAGGCTTGGTCTGAAAAGGCTACTTTCTGCATTTGGGTCCTACTGCGCTGAGAACCACTTGTCCATTAATTATGACAAATCAAAAGTATTGGTGTTCTCTAGAGCCCGGAAGCTATACAACTGGGCTGTTAAGGGTAATGCTGTTAAGCAGGTTTTCCATTTTAAGTATTTAGGTATCCATTTTCAGAACACCGGTGCTTGGACTAGACATCAAACTCAGGTGCTGAATTCGGCCTCTTGTAGCCATCAGCAGATTCTAAGATTTTTCTATACCCAAGGACGCCAGTTTATTCCTTCTGCTCTGTGTATTTACAAAGCCAAAACCCTGGCCCAAACTCTTTACAGAATTCCTATATGGATACGGGGCTTCAAGGAGTGTATTGAAAGAACTCAGGCTGGTTTTTTTAGGAAACTTTTGGGTCTCCCTTCCTGTGTTGGCTTTGCTTCGATGTACCTGGAATTGGGCATTCGATCAGTCGAATGCATGGCGTGGATTAACACCTTTAAATGGTGGTTTCAGGCTCTCTTTTTGGCAGTCCCTTGTAGCTACCTCTCCCTGGTGTTAGCTGACTCCTATACTTCTCGATGGGAGAGGGAGCTGATGAAGAAACTCCACCTGCTAGGTTTTTCAGGGGATGCCTTGGGAGACTATGGCCTTAAGGATGCCCAATCTGGGGTAGTCCAACAGCTTGTGGACATAGACTTGCAATATCTAAGAGCTAGAGCTAATAAAACCTGCTCCCCTCTGATCTTCAGCCAATTTAACAATTATGGACTGAGGATGGCCTCATATTTTTACACTTTAACCATCCCTAAGTATAGAAGAGTCTTCTCCCTTGCTCGTTTCAACGTCTTGCCCTCAGCATTGCTGGACGGACGATTTAAGAGGCTCCGATAAGTGAGCGGTTATGCCCTTGTGATAGAGCTGAGGTTGAAACTGTGGAGCATGTTCTTTTATACTGCCCTATGTATAACACAGGCAGGACTAAATTACTGTCTCTCCTAGAAACAAATCTCTCTGGATCCAATGCTAGTAATTTGACTTTATATTGTTTAGGGGCTGGCTCCTCACACATTACATGTTTCTAATTTTTTTTTAAGAGCTGTAACTATTAGAGGAGAACGCTGTAATTCCTCTCAGCCAAGGCTTTTGGTAGCCAACTGTTTATGATGCTACTTTCCCCATGTTCTTTTGTAACTATATTTGTATTTTGGTCTGTGACCGCAAATAAAAGTTATATATATACAGTATAATAAGGAAATTGGTCTGTAGTTCTTTATCATTGTAGTATCTTGATTGTCCTTTGGAAACAGGGCAATATTAGCTTCCCTCCAGGATTGAGGCATTTTAGAACCCTGTAATATAGAATTCATTACCTCTTTCAGTGGTTGTAGCAGTTGATCTTTAAAGCATTTATAATATAGACTTAGAAGTTCATTTGGGCCAGGAGCCTTGCCTGTTTTCATCTTTTTAATAGCATCTGATATTTCAGAAGTAGCTATAGGATCTTTCCAATCTTTTCTCTTTCTTTTCTCAATCTACCATGTTTCCCTGAAAATAAGCCCTAGCCTGATTTTTTTAAAGCATGCACCTAATATAAGCCCTACCCCAAAAATAAGCCCTAGTGAAGGGGGGGGTGAGAATGGCCAGCACAAGAGGTGGTTAGCGTGCAGGGGTCGACGATGTCCAGCAGCAGCTGCAGCCCGTGCAGTGCAGGCGGAGGCAGAGGCGGGGATGCACAGAATCCGGACATGCTGCACAGGCCACGGGAAAGCCAAGAGTTGCGTTGGAGTAGCGGGCGGGTGCAGGAGGCTCGTCTTCACGCAGAGGCACCAGCAGCAGCTGGAGGCAGAGGTGTGGGGGGAAGGCAGGCAATCCGGACATGCCGCATGTGCTGCGGGAAAGCCGAGAGTCGGGCCGGAATGGGCGGGCAGCCACGAGAGGCTCGTCTTTGTGTGTCTCAGCTTGCCTGCAGCCTGTGTGGTGCCTCAGGGTTGCCTGCCTTCTGCCCCGTGCCTCTGTGTCTGCTGCCATTGCCACCGTGCGAAGACGAGCCTCCCTTGGGCGCCCACCTGCTCCGGCCCACGCAGTGTGTCCAGATTGCTTCCCCCCCACCGCACCTCTGCCTCCGTCTGCTGCCTGGACAGGGAATCAACTCACCTGCGCTGCATGGGCTGCACAGCCCCAGAGTGTGCCAACCAAAAGGCTGGTGGACTGAAGCTGCTGCCAGATACTGTCAGTCCCCATGTGCTTGCCGTGTGTTTCCCTGAAAATAAGCCCTAGTGCTTATTTTGGAGCCCCCAAAAATATAAGACCGGGTCTTATTTTTGGGAAAACACAGTGTTGTGGCCCACCAGCTGTTAGTGGATCTGGTGCCAGACTCAGACGATGAGGAGGTTGGGGAGAAACTTGGGCCAGTTCTGGAGTCTGGGGAAGGCTCTGATGGATGCTTTGCATTAGACACAGAGATAGAACCAGGGCTGTCTGACATTTCCCAGCCACCAGAGAGGCAGCTGCCTTTGGAGGCTGATATGAGTGAGGAGGAAGAACAGCTGGGGCCTGTTCCAGATGCACGTATGCACAGAGCAGTTAGGAGAGGTGAACAATGGAAGACAAGGAGTTGACTCGGGAAGCAAAGCACATGTGGATGCTGAATGCCCCCACCCCCCCGGCTGGGGAATAAATAGAAGGAAAGGGGAGTGGTTGTCATAGGAGACAACAGTTCATATTTCTGAAGATTTTGCTCATTGTGTTTTGTGCCACAAAGACTGCTTGCCAGAACTTAATTTGCAGCCTTTCATTTGAGAGCTCACGGCCTTGCAATTATTGCAAGGAACTGATAAGGTCTGTTACTGCAGTTAACTCCTTGAAGGACTCTTGCCTGGACTTTTCGGTGGATGAATGCAATTAATTTACAAGAGGTAAATAAAGAGGGGGTTTTCATGTCAAGGAGACTGTTTCTTGCTTCTGCTAAGGCTGGGTCAGAACACACAGTATATGCCAACCGTCTTCCTGGTTTATGAACCATGGTGGCGCAGTGGTTAGAGTGCAGTACTGCAGGCTACTTCTGCTGGCTGCCGGCTGCCTGCAATTTGGCAGTTCAAATCACACCAGGCTCAAGGTTGACTCAGCCCTTCATCCTTCCGAGGTGAGTAAAATGAGGACCCAAATTGTTGTGGGCAATATGCTGACTCTGTAAACCGCTTAGAGAGGGCTGTAAAGCACTGTAAAGCAGAATATAAGTCTAAGTCTAAGTGCTATTGCTATTGCTATTATTTGAGAACTCTTGTTTTTTTTTCACATAATTCAATTTTATTTCCACTTCCCAAACAGTCCGGATAGATAGTTGTTGGTGTAATAATTTCATTTCATGTAAAATTTTAGAGTCTGTTGGCATCCTCTGTAAGTCAGATTCTTTCTTTTTAAATTAATCCAATATCTTTTGCATCTTATTTTGAGTATTCTTCTTTTTGAAATGATTGTGTTAGATGAAATAGCATGTCATGAGGTCTTTGCTCACTTCCCAGTCATTAAATCTGTGCCTTTACCCAAATTGTTGTTAAAATATACATTCAATTTCTCTTTGCAGTCTTTTAAAATCTTCTCTTTGTGTAGAATAGTCTCCATCTGAACTGTGAGGTCCTGGATGATGATCCAAAAAACTTTTAGGCAGAAGATCCACTTTGAAATTGTATTAGCAAAGTTCTTGGAAATCCATATCATATTGATTCTTGAGAAGGATTTTATGTCTTTTCTGAAAAGGTGTAGTGTCTTGCTAATTCATTTTTGTGCCTCCAAGAGTCAACCAACATTAAGTTGTCCATCAGCTCAATGAAGACTTGTGGTAGTTTACCTTGAGTGGGTTTTATCCCTTCACTTGAAGTTCTGTCAAAAGTCAGTGAAGCTACTCCTTTCCAGTCAGCAAGCAGACATCTATTTTCATAAGTAAAAGTTGTTAATTGTTGAAGAGTAAAATAAGTAACAGATGTAAGTAAAAGATGTTAATTGTTCCATTTTTGTTGTTAGTTGTGAAGTCGTGTCTGACTCATCGCGACCCCATGGACAATGTTCCTCCAGGCCTTCCTGTCCTCTACCATCCTCTGGAGTCCATTTAAGCTCAAGCCTACTGCTTCAGTGACTCCATCCAGTCACCTCATTCTCTGTCGTCCCCTTCTTCTTTTGCCCTCAATGTTTCCCAGCATTAGGCTCTTCTCCAGTGAGTCCTTCCTTCTCATTAGGCGGCCAAAGTATTTGAGTTTCATCTTCAGGATCTGGCCTTCTAAAGAGCAGTCAGGGTTGATCTCCTCTAGGACTGACCGGTTGGATCACCTTGCAGTCCAAGGGACTCGCAGGAGTCTTCTCCAGCACCATAGTTCAAAGGCCTCAATTCTTTGGCACTCAGCCTTTCTTATGGTCCAACTTTCACAGCCATACATTGCAACTGGGAACACCATAGCCTTGACTATACACAGTTTTGTTGGCAGGGTGATGTCTGCTTTTTAGAATGCTGTCTAGATTTGACATAGCTTTCCTCCCCAGGAGCAAGCGTCTTTTAATATATTTTTTTAAAAAAATTGATTTATATGCCGCCCTTCTCCGGAGACTCAGGGCGGCTTACAATGTGCTAAGCAATAGCCTTCATCCTTTTGTATATTTATACAAAGTCACCTTATTGCCCCCACAACTGGGTCCTCAATTTACCTACCTTAGAAAGGATGGAAGGCTGAGTCAACCTTGAGCGTGGCGAGATTTGAACCTGCAGTAATTGCAGGCAGCTGGTCTTAATAACAGGGTGCTTTAGACCACTGTACTACCAAGGCTCCTAATTTCTTGGCTTCAGTCCAGTGGTGGGTTGCCCCCGGTTCGGACCGGTTCACAAGAACCGGTAGTAAAACTGGCAGGAGGCTCCGCCCACTGACCCAGACGTCATCATAGGTGATCTGCGCATGCGCATGCACAATGCGAACCTGTAGTAAAGGTAAGTAGAACCCACCCCTGCTGCAGTCCCCATCTGCGGTGATCTTGGATACCAGGAAAATAAAATCTGTCACTACCTCCAATTCTTCCCGATCGATTTGCCAGGAATTGAGAGGGCCGGATGCCATGAACTTAGTTTTCTTAATGTTGAGTTTCAAGCCAACTTTTGCACTCTCCTTCTTCACCCGCATTAAGAGGCTCTTTAGTTCTGTTAGGTGTTTTGTGCCAGGCATGGCAGTTTTTAAAAAGGCCACCAGATGGGAGCAAAGAGGGACTTTTGATCCCACTGGTGGGTCAAGGGGCTCCGGCCCCTGCAGCCCCATTGCGGAGAATTAATGGCCCTCCGGGCCCCTCACAAACCTTGTAAGGGAGGGGCCAGGGGCCCCTATAAGAACCCCTGCACAGGGGTGGCTCTTCCCCGCTTTTCCCTGCTCTTGTTCTACTCTCCTATGGGACTGACCCATGGGCTCAATCCAGGCATGGATGCCTCCATGCCTGGGAACTTATTTTACTCTACTTTTACTTCTAAATAAAGACTTAATTTGATTGCATCCTTGCGTGCTGACCTTTTCATCGTTCTTCGTGAGATCCCTCACAAGTTCCTCTTCGCTTTCTGCCATTAGAGTGTTGATATTTCTCCCGTCAATCTTAATTCCAACTTTTGATTCATCTAGCCCTGCCTTTCTCATGATGTGCTCTCCATATAAATTAAATAGGCAGGGTGACAGTATACAGCCTTGCCAGACTCTGGTACTCCCATCTCTTTAAGAATTTTCCACAATTTGTTGTGATCCACACAATCAAAGGCTTTAGCATAGTCAATGAAGCAGAAGTAGATGTTTTTCTGGAACTCCCTAGTTTTCTCCATGAACCAGCGTATGTTGGCAATTTGATCTGTAGTTCCTCTGCCTCTTCAAAATCCTGCCTGTACTTCTGGTAGTTCTCGATCCACATACTGCTGTAGCCAAGCTTGTAGGATTTTAAGCATAACCTTACCAGCATGTGAAATGAGTGCAATGGTGTGATAGTTTGAACATTCTTTGGCATTGCCTTTCTTTGGAATTGGAATGTAAACTGACCTTTTCCAATCCTGTGGCCACTGTTGAGTTTTCCAAATTTGCTGGCAAATTGAGTGTAGCACTTTTACTGCATCGTCTTTTAAGATTTTGAATAGCTCAGCTGTAATACTGTCACCTCCACTACCTTTGTTGTTGCTCAGATTTCCTAAGACCCATTTGTCTTCACATTTTAATTGATTTCACAATTATGGAAATTGTTCCATAAGATACTCAAAAAATTCTATTTGTCTTCGTTTGGTACATAAATTCCAACTACCATTGTTTTTATCCCATTCAAGTCCACTTATATTGCTATCATCTGATACTACTAGCTTAGCTTTAAGTTGAGATTTTACATATAAGACAAGTCCATTTCTCTTGTTTGGTCCTGCAGAGATAAATTCTTCTCCTAATCTTTTATTGACCAAATATTTGGTCAAACACATATATTTTAATATGTGTTTCTTGTAGGCAAATTATATCCAAATTTAATTTCCTCAAGTAATGAAATACTTTCTTTTGCTTTGAGGGGGCATTGACCTCATTAATATTCCACAGTAAGTATTTATATTCTGTTTTTATTTTTAATTTAAGAGGGTGGTGTATCCAAATCTTGTGCAGCTGCTGCTTCCATGTCTTCTTGCTTTTTAGTCTACTAATTGGTTCTGATTTTGATCAAATGGAAATTCTGGTCCCAATCAAGGACTACTTGTATACTGTATAGCAATCTATTTTTATGTCTATCTAACTCACACTCCAAAAAATTACTAGACAATTACAATTACTAAATAAGTCTACATCTTAAAAAACACATCAGCCTACAACTCAAAGAGCATCAGGACTAAACAAACCCATTGTGGGGGCAAGTTCCAGAAAGGCCTAATTCTTAGTAAGTCCAATGGGCGACTCTAAAACAGAAGAGTAAGGGATACTTACGAAAGATGGTTTCTGATATTTTAAAATTAATTTTAAGCCATTACAAAGCTGATTAGTAATTCATCCACATGAGACATGTATTACCAAATTCCCAGCCATGTTTTGCCCTTCTTACAGTGGTGGGATTCAAATAATTTAACAACCGGTTCTCTGCCCTAATGACCGGCTGGCTGGGCGTGGCCATGGTGGGCATGGCCAGGGGGTGTGACAGGCAGCACTCAGACCTGCAGCCTCCTGGGAGCCAAAATGGGCCATGGGGGGCCACACCGCACCCCCCTATGTGCCCTGTTTTGGGCCTAGGAGGCCTCCCTGCACTTACCTGGGAGCCAAAATGGGGCACGTGGGGACTCCTGGAAGGGGCGGGGTGGGGGAGGGGAGGGGACAGCCAGAAATTTAACTACTGAACCGGCCCGAAACAGCTGAATCCCACCACTGCCTTCTTACCATGATTACTGCTATGATTGGGACCTGGTAGATCATGTCTCCAGCATTGAGGTTCCAGCATCTGACAAAGAGAGGTTGCATTTGACCATAAAGAGTCTAAGAATATGGTATCGCTCGAGGACTTCCGTTTGACATCGCAGCAAAAATGGCTGGAAAATAGCGGAGCTCTGCCGGGCTCCATAAAATGTAACTGGCAACTACTTGCTGGGAGACCCTAAGGGGTTAAGCCTCCCTGGAAGGGAGGCGCTTCGTTGATCGTGAGGAAAATGCAATTCTCCTGTGCGCTGCTTGGAGAGTCCAAGCATGGGTTAATTCAGTCTGACTTGTCATCACTGAGTTGGAATTTCTTTGGCCACGCCTTCCTCTTCTGGCCGAGCCTCAGTTTTTCCAACTCAGTCTGACAGGAAAGACTTGTTCGAGTTGGCTCTTCAATTTAAATTACTTTAAATTAGTTTAATAAGGAAATTGGCTATTTTTCAAGAATAAATTGGCTAAATACAAAAAAAAGAGCCTCTTTGAAATCGGCTTGGGTGGCTGAAAGAAGGAGCGCGAAGTGTGAGTCAGCGCTGTGCACTCTGCGAGGCAGCGATAAGATTGCTGCTATGGCGGCCATTGCCACGTGGACTTGGATCGCAGCGAGGATCATCAGGCAGTCATCGTTAGCCTCAGGGAGGTCCGAGGCTTCGGATTCCCTCGGATTGCTGCTGGAGAGCTGTGGATCACAGGGAGAGAGCGCGCTGACTGCGCGGCCGATAGCCGCCATTTTGTTGGGGCGGCCATTTTGTTGGGGCTTACAACGCAGCAAAATATCTTCTTTGGAAGCAGCTGGGCGAAAAATGAAGGAGATCTGCAATTTGGAAGCTTGACCATCTCCTTATCACGCAAGTAAACCGTGTTGCCGGTTTAAAAAAAGTGTTTTGTGGCCTTTGGAGTCAGTATTGCAGGCCTTTTGCCCCCTTAACTCCTGGGGTGCCCAGATTATTGCTGCTGCCGCCTAATATTATTGCAAACAAACCGTGTTGCTGGTTTGGCATAATAAGAGCCCTGAACTGCGCAGTGAGTAAATTGTTTCAGTTTGTATTACAATTGTTTTCTGCATCTAACATTCTGTGTTAGTCATGGCAAATAGCAGTGATTCTGAGGGGTCTTCACCATCTCTACATGGAGCTCCCCTTGGGGTGCACCTGGAGGCTCCAACTGGTCCAGAATGTGGCTGCGCGGGGGATTATGGGAGCGACGGGGCGCTCCCATGTGACACCTCTCCTGCGCAAGCTGCACTGGCTCCTGGTGGTCTTCTGGGTGCGCTTCAAAGTGTTGGTGACCACCTTTAAAGCGCTCCATGGCTTAGGGCCGGGGTATCTACGAGACCACCTTCTGCCGCCAATAGCCTCCCACCGGCCAGTATGCTCGCACAGAGAGGGCCTCCTCAGGGTGCCATCGGCCAGACAATGTCGGCTGGCGACCCCCAGGGGGAGAGCCTTCTCTGTGGCGGCACCTGCCCTCTGGAACGACCTACCCCCAGAGATACACACGATACCAGACCTCCGGACTTTTCATCGGGCCCTTAAAACTCACTTATTTCATCTAGCCAGGCTGGCTTGATCCCATCCTTTCGGTTTTAATTTGTAATTGATTTTAATTGGACTGTTTTAAATTGTGGGCCAAAATCATTTAATATCTTTTAAACTGTTTTTAAATTTTGTGTGTTATGTTTTACCTTGGCTGTTCACCGCCCTGAGTCCTGCTGGAGAAGGACGGCATAAAAATCAAATAAATAAATAAAATAAATAAAATAAATCTCAGCCTCAAGCTGAATGTTCTCTCCTTAGCAAACCTAGATTAAGATCTAATAAGCCTTCTGCTAGCACCCAAGCCAAATATTCTAAATCTTCATCTGCAGCAGCTGAAAAGGATGCCCTGAGAAGGCAAAAAGCCTTAGAGAAGCCTTTTTCAAAAGCGCAGCAACAGGCTGCAGCTCCTAAATCCCCTGAGGTTTCTAGGGATAGAGGTGAGCCTACTAATGCCTTACCTGCAGAATCACAGGCACAGGAGGTACAGGAAGATCAACCTAACTGGTCTCCCACTATACCCCAGGAATCACTAGGGTTTCACACAGTTCCCTATCAGGAAGGATTTGTCTTAGCCACAGCTCAGCCTCCTTCTGATTCTTCTCAGGTGCCTGGCAGGCAGCATGTAGCGCCATCTGCCACCTTTACGCCCACAGCAGCGGGTCTTCACCCTCAGGAGCTGGCACAAGGTTTATCCTCAGAATTACGTTATGCCATTGTGCAAACCATTACCCAGGGCATTGATGAGGTGCTGGCACAAAGGGGATTGTTGGCTCCCTTACATCCAGGACCTTCTGTGCACCAACATGCACATAGGCATAGAGCCTATAGGGAAGAACTATGTCATGATTCTCCATCACTTCACAGTGAGGCTTCGCTGGAAGAAGATGAGGAATTAGGTGAATTTGAAATGTCTGGTGATGAGGGACTTGGCCAGGATAAACCAGCATATACTGGCTTATCCACCCTCATCGCTTTAAGACATTATTGCTTAAAGCAAAAATGACTGCTAATATGGGTCAGATGGACAGGTCTGCTGCAGACCCTAAGGACTCTCAGGATCTTTGTGCCAGTCTCTTTACAGAGCAGGTTTCTACTCAGGAAGTTATTCCTTCTCCAAAAATTTTTGTAGATGTGATTCACAGACAATGGGAAAATCCTGTCTCTATTCCAGCACCAAGTGGCATGGATAAAAAGATGTACACAGTGGAAAAGGAGCTTGAGGAGTTCCTCCAAATTCCCACAGTGGATTCTCCCTTGACTAATTTGGCTTCTACTGTCATTCTCCCTTCTGATAATGCGGAAGGTTTGAAGTCTGAGGATAGGAAGGCTGATTTGGCTGCACGCAAAACTCACCAGGCTGCAGCTTGGGCAATTAGATCTGCTACGGTGGCTTCATTCTTTTCTAGAACATCCCTCTTATGGTTAAAGCAGATGCAGGCTAGGATCTCCACAGAGGACGTTTGCCTCCAACAAGATCTCAGTAAGCTGATAGCCACAGCGGAATATACAGCCGATACAACTATTAATGCTGCCAAATTTGCCTCTAGAGCTCTGGCATCTAACGTAGCATCCAAACGCTTGTTATGGTTGCGCCAATGGCAGGCGGATACCAGGTCCAAGTGGCGCCTGGCCGCAGCTCCCTTTAAGGGAAGTCAGCTATTTGGAGAAGTGTTAGATCCCATCCTGGTGGAAGGGAAAGATAAACGGAAGGTTCTGCCTCAGCTGAATAGGAGGTATGATAGAAGACCTACTCCTTATTACTGTAGGCAGCCCTTTTGGAATACTGAGGTGGGATTCCCCGCCTCCCATTTCCATAGACAATATTCCCACGGGGTGGACAGATCTCAGGACAGGTCAGGATTCCGAGATAGATCTCGGCAGTCACAGTCCAGGCGGCCTTAGAGGTTCAAGGGGATGCCCCTACCGCCGTTCCAAATGACTCATGGACTCAAATCCCTATTGGTGGCAGGTTAAAGATGTTTGCCGACCAGTGGAGGGATACCACCATGGACGCGTGGGATTTACAAACAGTGACCCTCGGACTAACATTAGAATTTTGTTCCAGACCCCCTCGTCGCTTCATTCAATGTCCCGTGCCCAGGGAAGCCACCAAGAAGGCCATGATGGAGGCCGAAATTCAGCACTTGCTGGACATCAAGGCCATAGAACCGGTACCAATTGGGCAAAGAGGTTTGGGGTTTTACTCCATACTCTTTCTAGTTCCCAAGAGCTCAGGTGGTCAAAGGGCAATATTGAATTTAAAGGACCTCAACGTTCACATAAAATACAAGAGGTTCAAAATGCAATCCCTTCATTCGATCCTGGGTGGCCTCAGGCAAGGAGATCTTTTAACATCCATAGATCTCAAGGAGGCTTACCTCCATGTGCCCATAAGGATATCCCACAGGAGGTTCCTCAGGTTTGCCTTCGCAGGCCGCCACTGGCAATACCGGGCCCTTCCATTTGGCCTCTCCTCAGCACCACGCACCTTCACCAAATTACTGGACATGGTAGCGGCACGTCTAAGGGCTCATCCCATCCACCTACAGTGTTATCTAGACGATGTGCTGATCCAGTCATCGTCTTTCAGGCAGGCAGAGCTGGATCTGCAACTCACGGTTCAGACTCTTCAGGATCACAGCTTCTCAGTAAACTGGGAGAAAAGCCATCTGATCCCATCCACCAGGCTTGTCCATTTGGGGGCGGTGATCGACACTCAGTTGTCCCAGGTGTTTCTGTCTCAAGAGCGAAAAGACAGTATAAGACAGATGGTAATACAGATTCAGGCGTCAGACTCAGTACCCCTACTGCTTCTTTCCCAACTAATAGGGAAAATGATTTCTTGCTTAGCAATAGTTCCCTGGGCTCGGTTACATACCAGGGCCTTACAACGGCTCCTTCTCCCCAGTCAGAGGGCAGGGCGCAGCAACTCACTGTGCATGATCAGGGTTCCTCCACAGGTGCTTCACTCCTTGGATTGGTGGAAGTCAGGGCCGGATTTAGATGAAAAGAGGCCCTAGGCTATTCCACTTATGAGGCCCTTTCACCTCCCATTTTTAAGTTTGTAAATTACATGAGAGATAATAAAATACATCATTACTGTGATATATATCAATATGTTAAATGAAACATGTTGTGATTGGTACTAACCTTTATAAAAAATGTGGCACGGATAATAAATAAAAAAAAGTCGAGAACACTTATTTGGACATTTATTCTCAGCACCATATATAGTACTTGTAACAATAACTAATCAAACATAACACACAACATTTACAAAGAAACAAAATTCAAATAATGAAAATCTTTGATTACAAAAATAAAATACGCAATAAAAATTATCATATTTTCTATCAAATTAAATTAAATATATTCAATACATTGAAGATTAAACCAAATTCAATTCAGATAAATTTATTTCATAATAATTCGCATTTAAAGTTTAAGTATGAATTATTATGAATTTTAAGTCTTAAACTAAACCAAAAATGGAACTTTATTCAAACAAAATCCAGATCACAAAAAAGAAAATATCAAATTGTATATCATATTAAATTTTATGTTAATAGTTATTTTATTTAAGAACTGATTCAATCCAAGTATACATTTAAAACGAAATAGTAGATTAGAAGAATTTCTCTCTAAACTTTTTCACACAGAATTCTTCTATAAGTTCATCAAAATCTATTTTTCTGAGGGTCTCATTTTCGATGCACAAAATACTCAATGAAGACAACCTCTTCTGGGTCATTGTGCTTCTTAATTGATTTTTGATATTTTTAAGTCTTGAAAATGACCTTTCTCCAGTACAATTAGTGACTATTAAACTGAGAAACAGCCGTAAGATTGATTCCACATTGGGGAAGGCCACTTGAATATTTTCTTTGAATATTACTTGATACAAGTCTGTGGTCTAGGGCAGGGGTCACCAACCTTTGCAGCTTTTAGTCTTGTGGACTTCAACTCCCAGAGTTCCTCAGCCAGCCTTTAACGTGTCCCGCTTCCCTCCCCAAAGCCCTCGAGGTGGCTGCAGGGGGGGGGAGGGAATGAAAAGAAAAGGCTTTGAAGGGGGGGGGGTGTTTGGCAGAGCTGAAGTGAGCCACGCGATCCTGCCACCTCTGCCTCTTCCTTCTCTCTGCCTCCATAGAAGTCGGAGGGGAAAAAGCAGTTGCTTTGCTGAGCGCTTCTCCGTGTTTCCAGTGAGGGCGGCTGACTTGGGATGAAATGCGGAGAAACGCTCCTTTTTCCTCTCTGACTTCTGTTGGCAGAGAGAGGCAGAGGTGGAGGCAGCAGCGTTGTTACCCAGCGGGCTCCCTTCACGTGGCTCACTTCAGTGCAGTCAAACACACACACACACCTTCGAAGGCTTCAGAAGCCAAGGGGTTTTTTTTCTTTTCCTCTCCTGCAGCTGCTTGGAGGGCTTTGCGGCGTGGAGGACGCCGCCTCCCAAGGTTTGGGGAGAGAAGTGGGGCGTGTTAAAGAAAGCTAAAAGGGAAGCGGGGTGGGGGTGGATGGCAAGCTGGGGACGCCTGGAAGGCAGCCTGGAAGGCAGGCAAGCATGGCAGAGCTTCGGGGAAGGAAGGAAGCTGCTAGTTCTCTTCCCCACAGCCGGGTGGCCCTGCCATGCTTGCCTGCCTTCCTGGCGGTCCCGGGAGCCAAGCCCGCTTCCCTGCCTTCGCAAGCTGGTCTCGGGGACACTGGGAAGGCCACGTGGAAGGCAGGGAACCATGGCAGGGCTGCGGGGAAGGGAGTAGGGGAGGCAGGTTGGGATGGTGGGGACGGAGGGGGGCCAGGGGCAGCTAGGTAGGCCGCGACTCGCAGGCTTACCTGTCAGGCGCAGTACTTCAGGCAGGCAAGCTGCAAGCGAGGACCCACACAGGATCACTGAGGAGTGACTGGGTGGAGGGGGCAGGGCGAGCCAGCGTCGGGCAGCTGGGGCGAGCGAGTGGGACTGGTTCGGGGGCGTGGCCAGCCAGCAGCAACCCACCACTGCTGCGAGGCCAATAAATTAAAAAAACACCGAACCGTTTGTTAAATTACTGGCTCGCCCCGCCCCGCCCCCACTATTTATTGGCAAGGGGCGGGGCGAGCCAGCAATTTAAGAACCGGCAGAATCCCACCACTGTGTAGGCCCCTCTTGATCTTGAGGCCCTAGGCTGAAGCCTAGTTAGCCTATAGGAAAATCCGGCCCTGGTCTTGGCCACCGTGCTGCAGCTCAGTTTCAGGGTCTTGGCAATCTTCTTATAGCCTAGGCCAGGGGTGGGCAATTGTGGCTCTTTTACAACCTGTGGACTTCAACTCCCAGAATTCCTGAGACAGCTTGGCCTAGGCCATCTTTATGTAGAGCAACAATTCATTTTTTTCAGATCCTGTTGCGTTAATTTGATGGGACAGCACATTTACACTGTTATACAAACTGTAGACTCACTACTTTACATTGTAGCCAAGTGTCACTTCTTCAGTGTTGCCACATGAAAAGATATACTTAAATATTTACAAAATGTGAGGGGGTGTACTCACTTCTGTGATATACTGTATATGGACTCCCCAAAATCCACAAAGAGGGAACTCCACTCAGACCAATTGTCAGCAGCATCAACTCTGTCACCTAACAACATTGCAAAACATCTAACCACCTTATTAGCTCCTTTAGTTGGCAACACCACCCATCACATCAACAGTTCACAGGACTTTGCCAGCAAGTTTTGGAAACTAAAACTGGACCTGGATGAGACCATGGTTTCCTATGATGTGACTTCTCTCTTCACCTGCATTCCAACAACTGAAGCTGTCATGGTAGTGAAGAAACAACTGCTACACAGCACCTTAGGTGACAGAATCAACCTCAGCCCAGGCCACATATGTGCCATGCTGGACCTCTGCCTGACCTCTACCTATTTTAAATACAATAAAGGTTTCTACAGACAAAAACATGGCTGTGCCATGGGTTCACTGGTGTTCCCCATTGTGGCCAATCTCTACATGGAAAGAGGTAGAAACCAAAGCCCTAAACTCCTTCACAGGAGCACAAAATGGGAGTTATCAGAACCCTACACCACCGAGTTGAAGGCCTGCCTACCAGCAAAGATGGGAAAGAAAAAGAACGAAAACACATCAAGGAAGCCCTCAGAACGTGTGGCTATCCCAAGTGGGCCTTCATCAAATCTCAAAAAAAGAACCAGCAGGAGCTTCTCCATAACACAAAGAAGAGAACAATAAAAGAAACAACATTGTCATTCCATACGCTGCAGGAATATCAGAAAAACTCAGGAGGATCTTAAGCCAACAAAATATACATGCACACTTCAAACCCAAGAATACATTAAGGAAGAAGCTCTTCCACCCCAAGGATAAAACACCCAGACACAAACTGAGCAAAGTGGTATATGCAGTACAATGCAGTGAGCCACGTACAGATCTGTACATTGGGGAAACAAAACAACCACTTCATAAACGCATGGCACAACATAGGAGAACAAACCCATCAGGACAAGATTCAGCAGTCCATCTGCATTTAAAAGTCAAAGGCCACTCCTTTGAAGACAGCAAAGTCCACATTTTGGACAGAGAGGACCACTGGTTTGAAAGAGGGGTCAAAGAGGCCATCTATGTCAAAATTGAACAGCCCTCTCTCAACAGAGGTGGAGGGATATGACCAGAGGTGGTATTCAGCCGGTTCGGACTGGTTCGCCCAAACTAGTAGCGGAAATCACAGGTGGGCCCGCCCCGGCTTTATGCCATCCTATTTAGGCATGTTTTTGAGGCCGGGTGCATGCGCGGAAGGTGTGTGTGCGAGCAAAGCGCATGCGTGGAAAGCCAGGCGCATGCGTGGAAGGCAGGCACACGTGAACCAGGTGTGCATGCGCACGAAGCAACCATGCGCGCGTGGGGCGAACCGGTAGGAACATAATGTAAAACCCACCACTGGATATGATATCATCTATCTCCTATCTACAACACAGACCTTTCAACAGTTCCAAGAAGGCTCCACATCCATTTGCACCACTCAGGTGACCCTGATGACACAGATAAACCTCCAGGTGACCTTAACAACATGCTAAAAGAATACAAATGACCAGCTGTCTGCAAGGAGTATCCTCCCATTCCCCACCATCCAGTCAGAGCTGAAGAAGCTTCTTGAATGAGAAGTGAAAAGTCTTCAAAGAAAAACAAGAAAGTCCAGTTGCCTCTTGAAAAAGTACCTTTGGGACAAGTTTCATGATAGTTTCTGTGGACATGGAGTGTTCTCTGGTGGAGACATCTTTGTGGTTATGGTGTTTAGTGAGTAGGTGGTGTATGGTTTGTTTAGCCAGGTTGATGTCAATTGAGATGAAAAGTGTGGTGACACTGAAGGAGACCATGATTTCTTCCTTGTTGATTTTGGTGTGCTTGATGAGTTGGAGAAATTGTTCTGGGGAGTTCACTGAGTGAGTTGAGTCATTGACCAGGTGTCTGAGTTTCCTTTGCAGGGTTTTTGCTAGTTTGTAGATTGATGTTCCCAGTAGAGACACAATTGGGTGTAAGGGGATCCTGTTCTTGTGTATTTTGGGGAGTCCGTAGAACCTGGGTGTGGAGGAGTCTTGTGGTTGCATGTCCTTTCTCTCTAGTGGTGTTAGCAGTTTTTCTTTTTCCATTTTCCTTAGGGTGTCTTTTATTTTGTTCCCCTAGCTTTTTTGTTGGATTGTTGTGGATTATTTGGTAGGTGTTAAGTGTTGTTTAATTGGTTTTCAGCTTTGCTGATGTAGTCAGTTTTGTCCATTACCATGGTCAGTCTGCCTTTGTCTGCGATAGGATGATGATGCTTTTGTCTTGTTTCAGTTTTAGTGCTCTCTTCTCCTTTTGGCTGAATGTTTCGTTGTGTCTGTTGCGTTGTACGTTTGGGATGATTCTTTGCCTGATGTCTTCTTGTGTTTCTTGGACCAGGTGGTTCATTTTTAGAATGTATTCAAGGTAGGCTAGGAATTCAATGGGGTTGGCGTCTTTCTGGTTGAAATTGAGGCCATGTGTGAGGATGGTCTTTCTCTCATCTGATAGAGGTCTGCTGGATAGATTTCTGATCCATAGTTCTGAGTTGTCATCTTGTGGTTTTGTGATGATGGTATTGAATTTCTCTTGCAGTGAGTTGCATTTTTGGGTTTCTATTTTGTTGGCATTTCTGTGGATCAACAGATACATCGACCTACAACCAGCCTATGAACCCCTGAGAATTCAAATCAACTGCACAACCAACCAGCGACGGCACCAACCCTCAACTAACCCACACAATCCCAACCAGCACTTCACCTACCAATGACCCTCACCTGACACCACCCAAACCTGACCCATCACAAGATCCTCACCTGACATGACTCTCCCATCACAAGACCTACTGACCACAGGAAGCCTTATAAGCAGAAGAACACCAACACGGACATTCCCTAAATTTTGCTGACAGTGTTACCTAGCCTGGTAATGAAACGTTTGGCAGCCAATCCACAAGCTCGAAAGAACAAACCTCCACCCTCATCTGTCATTTCTTATTGTCTTGCCCTCAGGTACTTTGGAGAATAGGTTGTCCCCCTCTTCTTTGTACAAGTTCCTCAAATACTGGAAGACTGCTAACTTATCACCCCTAGTCCTTCTCTTCCTTAGACTAGACATACAGAGTTCCTGCAACCATTCAACATATGTTTTAGCTTCCAGACCACTAATCATCTTTGTTGCTCTTCTCTGCACTCTTTCTAGAGTCTCAATATATTTTTTGTATTGCGGTGACCAAGACTGGATGCAGTAGTCCAAGTGTGGTCTTAATAAAGCAGTATATAGCAATACTAATGCTTCACGTGATCTTGATACTAGTCCTCTGTTGATGCAGCCTACGACTGCATTGGTTTTTTTGGCTGCGGCTGCACACTGCTGGCTCATACTTAAGTGTTGGTTCACTGGGACACCTTGATCCTTCTCACAGTTACTGCTGTTGAGCCAGGTGCCACCTATTCTGTACCTGTGCATTTGGTTTTTCTTGCTTAAGTGTAAAACCTTACTTTTCTCACCACTGAATTGCATTTTGTTGGATAGGGCCAAGTGTTCAAGTCTGTCTAGATCAGTGAGGGCTAACCTTTTTGCCGTCGCATACCAAAAGGGGGGAGAGTCCGGGGGGGCGCGCGCATGCCCACACCCATAATTCAATGCCCTCCTGCGCCCCGACCCCACGCTCCCCCGTGCATATGCGCACGACCCCTCTGCGCCCTGTTTTGTGCCTAGCAGACCTACTGTTCTGCCCCAGCTACGGATCCCAAAGAACACAGCACACACAAACTCTGAACAAAACTTAGTTTACTCAAATAACACAGGTTTTTTTTATTTATTTAAAAAGTTTTACAAATACATTTTCTCCCCAATTTCCCCCCCCAAGCCCCCCATACCCTCCCTAGCCCTCCCCTTTTCCCCCCAGGACTTCCACAATATAAAATCCTAATTGAGAAATACATTTTATAAAACTTAAACCCCTCCACCCCCTATATACTATTTATACCTTCATAAAACTCAATTAATTTGTCCCTACATAATACATTCATTCAGCTAAAAGCTATCTGATATTTCTTAGTTTGATATTTATTCTGCACATAATCTATCCACTTTTTCCACTCCCATACATAAGTCTCTTGAGTTCGGTCTTTTAAATATGCTGAAATCTTCGCCATCTCTGCAAAACTGGCCATCTTCAAAGTCCATTCTTCAATAGTGGGCATAGCATCATTTTTCCACTATTGACCTATCAGTAATCTCGCTGCTGTCACCATATACAATATCAGCTTTGTTTCGCCCAATGTAAAACCCTTAACTATACCCAATAGAAACAATTGTGGAGAAAACTGAAGTTTTTTCTTCAAAACATTTTGCATAACCCACCAAATTTTTATCCAAAAAGCCTTCACTTTCTTACAAGTCCACCACATATGATAATATGTGGCATCTAAACAATCACATCTCCAGCATTTTGGTTGAGCATTAGGATACATACACGATAATTTCTTAGGATCTAAATGCCACCTATAAAACATTTTATAAAAATTTTCCCTCAAATTCTGCGACTGTGTAAATTTAACATTCTGGACCCATATTTTTTCCCATGTTTCCAACATTACTAGGTCTGCAAAATTTTGTGCCCACTTTATCATACAATCTTTAACCAATTCATTTTCCGAGTCCCTTTCTAGCAAAACATTATAAACCCTCTTAATATGCATTGGACCTTTCTCTTTTATATGTCTAACCAAATCTTCTTCATGCATCATTATACCAGTTTTTTGATCTTCTTTCCATCTCAGTTGAAGTTGATTATACTGTAACCAAGTTAAATTAATCCCTTCTTCCAACAGCATTTCTAATGTCTTCAGTTGCCATCTGCCCCCATCCATAAAAAGAACTTCTTTGTATAACCCCCCCCCCCGAGTGACATTATATTTGTATTCCACATGATATGACCAAGATCCAGCCATAACGGTATTTTGTAATCCCATTTAAATCGGTGCTTCTTCCAGACTCTCATCAAAGAGTTCCTAAGTATGTGGCTTTTGAATACTTTATCCATTTTATTCTCATAAAATAAATATGCATGCCAACCAAATTCAAGGTCATGACTTTCTATATTCAATATTCCAGTCTTTATCCTTCCAAACCAGTCACTTGCTTGCGTCAAAGCTGCTGCTTCGTAATACAATTGTAGATTTGGAAGTTTAAGGCCTCCCCTTTCTGGAGCATCTTGCATTATTTTCAGTTTGACTCTCGGCTTTTTCTCATTCCAAACAAACTTATTCAATCCATTTTGCCATTCTCTCAATTGCTTATCACTTTTAAGCACCAGAATCATTTGAAACAAAAAAAGAAATCTAGGCAAAACTTTAATCTTAACTGCTGCTATTCTTCCAAGCAACGACAGCTGCAGTTTTTTCCAGGTCTCCATATCTTTTTGTACCCCTCGCCACAACACCTCATAATTATTTTGAAATAATTTTATATTTGAATCTGCAACTTGAACTCCTAGATATTTAACTTTTGATACTATTTCAAAGCCTGCCTTGCTTTCAAGTTCCTGCTTCCGATCTTGTGTCATATTTTTAACAATCATCTTAGTCTTTTTCTGGTTCATCCTAAATCCTGATATCATACCATATTCTTTTATAATGTCTTTCATCTGGATTATTGATTCCATCGGCTGTGTTAGGGTAACAACCAGATCATCTGCAAATGCCCTGGTCCTGTAATCCTCATGCCTAATAGCTATGCCATGTAATAAGTTTGAGTCCCGTATTGTATTCAACAAGACTTCTAATGTTAAAATAAATAACAATGGGGATAGCGGACAACCTTGTCTTGTTCCTTTTTCAATACTAAAATTTGTAGTCAGACTTCCATTAATAATAATTTGTGCCGTTTGCTGTTGATAGATTGCTGAAACCGCCTGTATAAACTGATCCCCAAAGTCCATTTTTCTCAGAGTCTTTAATAGAAAGTTCCAATCTACTCTATCAAAGGCCTTCTCCGCATCCAAAAACACCAGCACTGCAGATATCTGTTTATTCTTCTCAAGATAGTCCAATAAGTTTATTATTTGCCTTACATTATCTTTCATGTATCTGCCTTCTATAAATCCTGCTTGGTCATGATGAATCACCTCTTGAATAACTGGCATTAATCTGTTGGCTAATACTTTAGCAAAAATTTTATAATCATTGTTCAGAAGAGATATTGGTCTATAATTCTCAGGTTTTTTAAGACCTGCTTGCTCTTTCGGTATCAATGAAATATAAGCTGCTTTCCATGAAGGAGGTATTTTACCCCCTTGTTGTATACTACAAAATAAGTCTTTAAGCTGTTCAATCATTTCTGCTTGTAAAGTTTTATAGTACACCGCAGTTATAAACTGCTTGAGTTATACGCTGCTCTTTAGCTTCAGCCATCCGGGCCAGGTCCAAAGCGACTTCTCTTGTATTTGTGGGTACTCCAAATACAGGTTCCAGAGGGAGATCTAACAAAGGCTCATCTAGAAATCCCCCTGTAGCTCCCTGCATTTCCATTGCCTCCCGCTCCAACTGTTTGCACTGCTCCTCAGTCTCTTGTTCAAACTGCTTCTCCTTATCACTCTCCTTTATCTCCAACACTGAAGATGTGCGTGGGGATTGTTATGTCCTTATTTGGGCATCCGCCGGGGATTGGCTAATCCTCCGGCGGGAACTTTAAAGAACTGTCATTGGGCGGCTGAGCCTGCCGGAGCGTATTTAAAGAGCCCCGGCAGCCCAGCCGCTCGTCTTTTTCTTGTGCTTAAATAAAGTACTGAATTGGACCAGAGCTGGTCGCGTCTTGCTTCCCTGCGCCAATCTAACACTGGCGACAAAGGACTAGAACCAAGAGACGAACCTCGTGGCGCGAAGCCAACCTCAAGAGCAAGTCACTTAGCAGCTGAAGTCACTGGTAGGCATTTCCAAAGGCATGGCAGCAGCTGAAGTCACATTGCCAGCCCTTGCTCCTTTCCGCCCAGGGAAGGACAAGTGGAAATCCTACGTGGTCAAATTCCGGCAATACCTGAGAAGCAACAATATCAGGGATGCCGATGATGACCGCAAAAAGGGCATTTTCCTGGCCAACTGCAGCTCAGAAGTCCTCGACATGGCCATTGATCTGGTGGCACCACGGGACATCGAGGAAGTGCCATGGACGGACCTGCTGCAGATCCTGCAGGACCATTATGCCCCAACAGGAACACCAGTGGCGAACCGGTTCACCTTCCACCAGAGAGACCAGAAGGAAGGGGAAACCATCAAAGAGTTTGTGGCCGCCCTGCGCCAAATCGCAGCCAGCTGCGAGTTTGACCATGTGGACAACGCCATTGCTGACCGCGTGGTTTTCGGCATGAGGGACAGAGGCCTGCAGAAGAAGTTCCTGAGCAGGAAAAAGCTTGTGCTCAAGGACGTGGTGGAGGAAGCTACCGCATCCGAAATCTCCGAAAAAGCAGCAGCCGCAGTAATCCGGGCAAAGGGAATCCACAAGATTCGCAGTGCCACACAGTCATCGACTGAAGATTCCACAGCTGGCTCGGAGTCGGAGGAAGAATCCACCGTCCACAAGGTTGGACCCCCAAGGCGGGAAACCGCACAAAGAAACTACAAGGGGGACCGCTGTGCCAGCTGCAGAGGGGACCATGCCAGGGCAAACTGCAAGTGGAGAGATGCGACCTGCAGACGTTGCAACAGAAGGGGTCACATCGCCGAAGCTTGCAGAGCCGAGGAACCAGCCCCAGAACCCTCCACCCACCAACCTCATGAAAATCGAGAAGACAACGCAAGGTCATCCAGACGGTCCTCCTACCAGTCCAGACGGGGTGAGAGTGACGGAAACCGGAGGAGAGCAGTGCACCAAACAACGATACACCTCTCCGAAGATGACGACACCACCACCAAGTGCCACGTGACGGTGCTGTTGGAGGGAACCCCATGTTTTTATTTATTTATTTATTTTATTATTCAAATTTCTATACCGCCCTTCTCCTTTCGGACTCAGGGCGGTGAACAGCCAAGATAAAAACATCTATACAAACATCAGTTAAAAAATAAAGTTAAAATAATTTATAAATTTGGCCCATAATTTAAAACTTGTCAATTAAAATCAATATTAAAATATTAAAACTAGCCCTAAAATCAAGACAGACCGGCTAACTGAAAAAAATAAGTTTTTAGGGCCCGACGAGAAATCCGAAGGTCAGAGATCACTCGTATCTCTGGGGGTAGATTGTTCCATAGGGTAGGTGCCACCACAGAGAAGGCTCTCCTCCTGGGGGTCGTCAGCCGGCATTGTCTGGCCGACGGCACCCTGAGGAGGCCCTCTCTGTGGGAGCGAACCGGCCGGTGGGAGGCTATTGGTGGCAGAAGGCGGTCCCGTAAGTACACTGGCCCTAAGCCATGGAGCGCTTTAAAGGTGATCACCAACACCTTGAAGCGCACCCGGAAGTCCACCGGAAGCCAATGCAGCTCGCGCAGGAGAGGAGTCACATGGGAGCGCCCCGTCGCTCCCATAATCCCCCGCGCAGCCGCATTCTGCACCAGTTGGAGCCTCCGGGTGTACCCCAAGGGGAGCCCCATGTAGAGAGCGTTACAATAGTCCAGACGAGAAGTGACGAGTGCTTGAGTGACCGTGCGTAGGGAGTCCCGGTCCAGAAAGGGGCGCAACTGGCATATCAGGCGAACCTGACAAAAAGCCCCCCTGGCCACAGCTGTCATATGCCCTTCTAAAGACAGCCGCACATCCAGGAGGACACCCAAGTTGCGGGCCCTCTCCGTGGGGGCCAATGATTCGCCCCCAATAACCAGTGATGGCATCAACTGGCTATACCGGGACGCCGGCAGCCACAGCCACTTGGTCTTGGAAGGGTTGAGTTGAAGCCTGTTTCTCCCCATCCAGACCTGCACGGCCTCCAGGCACTGGGACATCACTTCCAAGGCATCATTGGGATGGTCTGGGGTGGAAATGTACAGCTGAGTATCATCAGCGTACTGATGGAACTCCACCCCAAAACCACGGATGATCTTACCCAGCGGCTTCACATAAATGTTGAACAGGAGGGGCGAGAGGACCGACCCTTGTGGCACCCCACAAACAAGGCGCCTTGGGGTCGACCGCTGCCCCCCTGTCAACACGGATTGCGACCGGTCGGAGAGATAGGAGGAGAACCACCGCAAAACGGTGCCCCCCACTCCCAGTCCCTCCAGCCGGCGCAACATGATACCATGGTCGATGGTATCAAAAGCCGCTGAGAGGTCTAATAGGACCAGGATAGAGGAATAACCCCTATCCCGGGCCCTCCAGAGATCATCCACCAACGCGACCAATGCCGTTTCTGTGCTGTACCCAGGTCTGAAGCCGGACTGGAGCGGATCCAGATAGACAGCTTCATCCAGGTACTGGGGAAGCTGTCGCGCCACCACACTCTCAACAACCTTCACAATAAAGCGAAGGTTGGAGACTGGACGGTAGTTAGCCAAAACAGCCGGATCCAGGGATGGCTTCTTGAGGAGAGGCCTCACCACCGCCTCTTTCAAGGCGGCCGGCAGGACACCCTCGCTCAAAGAAGCGTTAATAATTCCCTGGAGCCAGCCTCGTGTAACCTCCTGGGAAGCCTATCCATCTTCTATCTATCTATCTATCTATCTATCTATCTATCTATCTATCCATCCATATCTATCTATCTATCTATCTATCTATCTATCTATCATCTATCTATCCATCCATCCATCCATCCATCCATCTCTCTCTCTCTACCTATCCATCCATATCTATCTATCTATCTATCTATCTATCTATCTATCTATCTATCTATCTATCTATCTATCTAGTGATTTATCCATTTATCCATCAACTCCATCCATCCATCCATACAGCTATCTATCTATCTATCTATCTATCTATCTATCTATCCATCCATCTCTATCTCTCTATCTATCTATCCATCCCCCCCTCTCTCTCTCCCTCTCTCTCTCTCTGGAATTATCTATCTATCATCTATCTATCTATCTATCTATCTATCTATCTATCTATCTATCTTACAATCTATCTGTCATCCATCTATCTATCTATATTTATGTATCCCTGTCATCTACATCTATCTATCTGTCTCTATCTATCTATCTATCTATCTATCTATCATCTATCTATCCATCTATCCATCCATCCACCCATCTCTCTCTCTCTATCTACCTATCCATACATATCTATCTATCGATCTATCTATCTATCTATCTATCTATCTATCTATCTATCTAACTACCTACCTATCCATCTTCTATCTATCTACCTATCTATCCATCCATATCTATCTATCTATCTATCTATCTATCTATCTATCCAGTTATTTATCCATCTATCCATCATCCATCCATATCTCTCTCTATCTATCCATCCATATCTATCTATCTATCTATCTATCTATCTATCTATCGAGTTATCCATCTATCTATCATCGATCTATCTATCTATCTATCTATCTATCTACCTACCTACCTACCTATCCATCTTCCATCTATCTATCTATCTATCTATCTATCTATCTATCTATCTATCTAGTTATTTATCCATCAATTCCATCCATCCATACATACAGCTATCTATCTATCTATCTATCTATCTATCTATCTATCTATCTTCTTTCTATCTATCTAACTACCTACCTATCCAACTTCTATCTATCTATCTATCTATCTATCTATCCATCCATCTCTATCTATCTATCTATCTATCTATCCATCCCCCCACCTCTCTCTCCCTCTCTCTCTCTCTAGAATTATCTATCTATCATCTATCTATCTCACTATCTATGTTCTATCTATCTATCTATCTATCTATCTATCTATCATCTATCTATCCATCTATCCATCCATCCATCCATCCACCCATCTCTCTCACACACATGACACCCATCATGTCCAATAAACATGTGGTTGCGTTCAGCCGCCCCAAGATCCTGTCCACATCCTCGGGAGCCACAGGATCGAACTCCTCCCAGATAACACTCTCAAGACCTGCCTCAGTCATCTCGTCTCAACTAACCCAGTCGGCGGCCAAGTCTTCCCGAATCTGAGTTATTTTATCATCCAGATACTGTACAAAATCCTCAGCTCAGCCCTTCCATGTTCCATGGAAGTAGATTCCGGCTCCATCTACTCCATCATGGACTGGAAAAATTTAAAGCGCATCAAGCCAGACGTCCGCAAGAAGGACCTGAAACCCCTGCGCTCCAGGCTGGTGGATTTCGGAGGGAACCACATCAGAGTCCTGGGAAGAGCCTCAATACACATCGCTTACCGAGAATTCCAAGGCGACCTCCCCATCACCATCGTCGAGCACAGCCGCCCGACCCTGCTAGGCATGGAGTGGTTCAAGCCACTAGGGCTTGGGATTGTAGGAGTTAATCAAATCCGACAGGACGAACTCGACACCCTCCTCGAAGAGTTCAAGGAAGTCTTCGACGGTAAGCTGGGGAAATTTGTGGGGAAGCCCATTTCCTTCAATCTTGATAAGGCAATTACCCCCATTAGGCTTAAGCCCCGCAGAGTTCCGTTTGCCTTGAGGCCCAAAGTAGATGCTCAGCTAGATAAGCTGATAGTCCAAGGCATGTTGGAACCAATCGATCATGCAGCATGGGAGACGCCCATTGTGACTCCCATGAAGCATGATGGATCTGTGCGCATATGCGCCGACTATAAATGTTCAATAAATAAGGCCCTATCGCAGAGCGCATACCCAGTTCCAGTGGTGCAACATCTGCTGCACTCACTTGGAAGTGGAACAATATTTGCCAAACTGGACCTGGCCCAGGCTTACCAGCAATTGCCAGTAGACAAAAAAACTGCGGAGGCGCAAACTATTGTCACCCATAGAGGCGCATTTAAGTGTAACTGTCTCCAGTTTGGAGTCAGCGCAGCCCCAGGTATTTTCCAATCCATGATGGAACGCCTTCTCCAAGGCATTCCAGGCGTGGTGCCGTACTTCGATGATGTGTTAATCTCCGGGCACTCTAAAACCCAGCTGCTTGAGCGACTTAAACAAGTTTTGCAGCGTTTTAAGGAGAAGGGTTTGAGAGTGAGGAGAGACAAATGCATCATTGGGGTCCAGGAGGTCGAGTTCCTGGGCTATCTCATAGATGGCACCGGCATCCACCCCACCAAAGCTAAAGTTAGGGCAATCCACGAAGCTCCAGCCCCCCAAAACAAAGCCGAGCTTCAAGCATTTTTGGGATTGCTACATTTTTATGCGGTGTTCCTTAAACAGAAGGCAACAGCCGCTGAGCCACTCCATCGATTGCTGGGGAAAGCGGTTCTGTGGAGATGGGGGACAGAAGAGGAAGCCGCCTTCAAGACCATTAAGGGACTCCTATCATCAGACAGCGTGCTCATCCAGTACCATGAGACGCTTCCCCTGCTGCTGACCTGCGACGCTTCACCTTACGGGATTGGCGCAGTCCTCAGCCACCAGCTCCCCAATGGATCAGAGGCACCCATCGCCTACTTCTTCAAAATGATGTCCAGCACCGAAAGAAATTACAGTCAGCTGGACAAGGAAGCCTTGGCCATCGTGGCTGGCATCAAGCGCTTCCACGAATACCTATATGGCCAGAGTTTCACGGTCATCACAGACCATAAGCCACTATTGGGACTTTTAGCGGGTGACAAGCCCACACCCGGTTACATGTCGCCCAGGATGACACGCTGGGCCATCTTCCTTGCCGGGTACTCCTACAAACTCGTCCACAAGCCCAGCAAAACCATCGGGAACGCAGATGCCCTGAGCAGATGCCCATCCAGGGAGCCAGTAGAAGATCCCGCACCCAACCTCAGTCTTCTCCACATAGATGCCGACAAAGACTGCCCAGTGATGTCAGCTGACGTGGCCGCACACACCCAGAGGGACCCTGTGCTCAAACAAGTAAGATCCTGGGTCCTGCGAGGCTGGCCAGCAGAGAAACCGGCAGAAAAGTTCAGCCCGTTCGCACGGAAGCAGCAGGAGCTGTCCACAATGAAAGGCTGCATCCTATGGGGAGACCGGGTGCTGATTCCCAGCGCTCTACAGAAGAAGACGCTCGAAACGCTCCACAATGGACACCCTGGCATCGTGCGAATGAAAGGACTGGCACGGAGTTACATCTGGTGGCCATCCCTAGACAAGGACATTGAAGAGTGGGTCGCCAGATGTGACCCGTGCCAAGAGGTATGCCCTGCCCCCGCCCAAGCCCAATCGTCGGAATGGGAGACGCCCAGCTGCCCATGGGCTCGGATACACATCGACTTCGCGGGTCCGATGCAGGGGCAGTACCTCCTAATTGTCGTGGACGCCTTCTCCAAGTGGCTAGAGGTCATCCCCATGGCATCTACCACTTCCGAAGCCACCATCAGGGCTCTCAGGCGCCTGTTTGCCACACACGGGCTGCCGGATGTCCTGGTCTCGGACAATGGACCTCAATTTACGTCCAAGTCCATGGAGGAGTTCCTGGCTGGATGGGGCATCCACCATGCCCTCTCAGCCCCCTACAGGCCAGCTGGGAACGGACAAGCAGAACGAATGGTGAGACTGACCAAAGAGACACTCACCAAGATGGGCATGGGCGACTGGCAGGAAAGGATCGACAACTTCCTCCTCACCCAGCACATCACGCCGCATGCTACCACCAGGAAGAGTCCGGCCGAACTGCTGATGGGCAGATGACTGAGGTCACCCTTGGACCGGCTGCACCCCCAGTACAACCCAGAAGTGACAGCAACGGCCAGCCGCCCGCTCCGCGCCTTCGCCATAGGAGACCCGGTGTTTGCGCTAAATTTCCATGGCTCTCCGAAGTGGCTGAAGGGGAGAATAGAGAGCACAACCGGCCCGAAGTCCTACCGAGTCGAGCTTGAAGATGGACAGGTCTGTAGACGTCACATCGACCAGCTCCGGAAAAGGTGGAGGGGATCGGAAGGAAACCAGCCTGACGAGGTAGGCCTGCAACACCCCGACGAGGTAGGCCTGCAACACCCCGACGAGGTAGGCCTGCAACACCCCAACGAGGTAGGCCTACAACACCCCGACGAGGTAGGCCTACCACACCCAGGCGAGGCAGTCCACCAACACCCCGACGAGGCAGACCAAGGTCACTACCGTGCGCTGAACCATCAACAGTCCAGAGCGGTAGACTGGTACCTGCGGCCTGAGGGACGGCAACACCGGCCCAGCGAGGTGGGCACCCGCCACTCCAGGGAAAGGGACCGCCACAACAGCCGAGGGGTAGACCGGGACCCATCCGGGGGGAAGAATCGCACCCCCCCAGAAAAGGTGACCAACAACACCCCAGCCAGGGAGACCTCCACTCCAGGCAAGTAGACTGGGGACAACCAAGCAAGGGAGGCACACAACACACAAATCGAGCCGGCCAGCGACCAACCGGTGAGGGAGACCACGACCGACATCCTGGCCGGGTCCACCAGCACCAACCCTGCAAGGTCGACCGGCGCCGCCCTGGCGGAGGAGGCAAGCACCACCCAGACCAGGTCAGACAGCACCACCCCGGCGAGGTCGGCCAGCACCAACCCTGCGAAGCCGACCGGCACCAACCCAGCAGTGGAGACGAACACCACCCCGGCGAGGTCGACCACACCCGACACCGACAACAACGGGAGCCACAGAAGTCCAAAGAAACACCAATAGACTTACCGGGCTTTGGACGGCACCCACCGGACAGCAGCGATGTCCAGCCGTGAGGTTCCAGGGAATCCGGGCGAGGAAAGGACCGGCGACACCAGCACGAAGATCCAGATGTTGCGGCCGGAGGTGCTGGGATGGGTCCCGCACACTTGACGGCCGGAGCCCCGGCCACCCCAGCTGGGGAGCCGGAGAGGACAGGAGCTTCGCCTGCACAGGTCGGCGGCGAAGCTCAGACTGAACGGCGCAGGTCATCCCGGACAAGCAGGCGTCCCACCTACTTGCGTGACTTCGTTACGTACATCAACTGTGATGGACATTTTTCGGACTAAGGGGGGGAGGAGTGTTATGTCCTTATTTGGGCATCCGCCGGGGATTGGCTAATCCTCCAGCGGGAACTTTAAAGAACTGTCATTGGGTGGCTGAGCCTGCCGGAGCGTATTTAAAGAGCCCCGGCAACCCAGCCACTCGTCTTTTTCTTGTGCTTAAATAAAGTACTGAATTGGACCAGAGCTGGTCGCGTCTTGCTTCCCTGCGCCGATCTAACAGGGATGTTGTACCTGTTTTTTTAAAAACTGAAGAATAAAATTCTTCCACTTTCTCAACTGTATTCAATCTATACCTTTCTCCTTCATACTTCAATATTATACCAGTTGGGGCATCCCATCTGAATGGGATTTGCTGTTTCTTTAGTTCAGACACTAAAAATCCAAAGTCCTTTCTATCTTTTAACATCTTAGGTGGCAGCTCTTTGTAAACTCCAATTTCTCTTCCATCCACTTGCACGGTAGAAACAAAAGACCTTTGCAGAATATCATTTCTTATTCTTCTATCTGTGAAATATATTACCACATCTCTAGGCAATTGTCTTTGTTTAGCCACCCAGGAATTCACTCTATAAGCTTTATCCATTTTACAAAAAATCTCTTCAGGACTGGTCTTTAACATCACAGCTAAGGCATCTGCACAAATCCTTCTCAAATCTTCTCTAATATCCTCTTTTATTCCTCTAAGTCTTATTGCAAATTCCATAGACTTGAATTGCATCATTGTCAGCTCATTTTCCATTCTTTGCATTTTATTATCAACATTAAAAATTTTATGATCTGTCTCCTTCATTTTAACATCCATCTCAGATTTATATTCCTCTACTTTCTTATCAGTTTGCACAACTGCAGCTGAAAGACCAGTCACCACTGTCATTAACTTTTTAGTCACTTTGTCATATTTTTCTTGAACCACCTCTTTAATTTCTTTAATCTCCTGCTTAATTTCCTGTTGAGATTTTTTAAACTTCTCATCCATATTTTCATCTTGCCTCATCAAAGCCTGGGCAATAAACTCTTTCAGACTTTCAAGATCAATCTCCTTTCTCTGACTCTGCTGGCTAGAAGGCTGTTGTTGCGGCTTATGCGTGGGGGATCCCCCCCATGCCGCCTTCATATCTTGCTTTGGCTGTTTAGAAGCCATTCTGCCACGTAGCCTAACTTTTTCAAAAAGGGAGGTTCTTTTTTCCCTTCTTCCACCACAAAGTCCTCTAAGAAATTCCCCCAGGTTTGATCAAATTGGACATAAAGTTAAGTCAAAGTCAAGCTTGCTTATTTTTAAGAAAAAAATTGGTCTTTTCTCTTCAGTTGTTACAGGCAGTGAGACTTTGTAGCATGTTAAAGTAACTATGCAGATCCACTTTCACTTTAAGCATTCCCCTGCGCTGAAGCCGGGCGCCATTTTCAGGAAACTTTCAATCTCTCACTTAGGTTTAATCACAGGGCTAGCACAGCACAGCACAAATACTTGCGGTTTTGAGGTTCAAGTCCCGATTTCACCCTGTTCAGTTAGGAAGTTTTCTTTGTTTTCACTTATTAGGATGGTCACGCCGTCTTGTTCTACGAGGTAGAAGCGTCCCCGAGGTCCGGAGCTTCGGCGGGCTGGAGAGGGAGCCTCGCCTGTTTCCTCCCCCAGAAGCAAAAAAAAGCAGTCTGGGGGCTTCACAGGGGCTCAACCAAATCTCGCCGGCTCTGCTCGCAATTCCTTTTGGATTTGGAGTTTTTCAAGCCACTTCTCTTTTCTCAAAGCGGCTCTTTACAGACGGCGGGGCTGGCGGTCTAAAAAAAGACCGTCTGGCGACGATGAAGACCAAACCGGAAGTCCAAAAAATAACGCAGTTTTAGCAAATGCCGGCTGTTAATAAAGTGTTCTTAACAGCCTGCCAGAATTCCATAGATAAGAGAGTCTTACTGGAGTTGGCAGAAAGCCCAGAAGCAAGGTTGCAAAGACATCCCAACATGATGATTAGCGAACTAAAGTTGTTTCCTGCAGCTTGTTAAAAGCTGCGTACTTTCTTAAATAGGCTAAGGGAGTGGCCAATTAGCCCCAAGCCTTACTCTCGAGGAGACCTCCTCCTGAGGAACCACTCCTGCCTTTTAGCAGCTCTGCGTGCCCATGCATTGAGAAGAGGCTCCTCCTCTTCACTTAAAGGAGCCTCTGGAGGTTCTGAAGGCCCTGACTGAATCCCTGCCTCTGGCACCACATCTTCTTCAGCCTCCTCGCTGTCCGACTTGAGCGCTGGCTGCACAGGCTGCTGGCGCAGCACCACACCAACCTCCTCGTCATCCAGATCAGCAACAATCTGCGCAGGCTCCTGGAGGGCCACAACACCTACCTGAAACCTCCGGAGGGTGAAAACAGCCTCCCCCACCCCCTCTGGAGGCCCTCCGGAGGCCGAAAACGGCCCATTTACCGACTTCCGGTGGGCCCAGTAGGCCCGTTTTTCACCCTCCCCAGGTTCCAGAAGCTTTCCTGGAGGCTGGGGAGGGCAGAAACGGCCTCCCCCACCCCCCCCAGCGGCCCACCGGAGACCAAAAACGCCCTCCCAGAGCCTCTGTGCGAGCCCTGTACCTACCTGGCATCCAAAACGGGCCACGTGGAGACTCCTGGGAGGGGAGGGGCAGTGTGGGCAGGCCAGTCAAAAATCAGCTGACTGGCATGTGCCTGTGCGCTGGAGCTGAGCTAGGGCAATGGCTCACGTGCCCGCAGATATGGCTCCTCGTGCCATCTGTGGCACGCGTGCCATAGGTTCACCATCACGGGTCTAGATCCTTCTGGATCTTGAGCTTATCTTCTAAAGTTTTAGCTATTCTCCTATCTTGGGGTTATCTGCCAATTTGATGAGTATCCCCTTCTATAACACAGTGTACAAGCTTTTCTTTGCACAGTTTCACTTTCTCCATGCTGCCCATCCCTTCCTTACCATCATCTCCCATTGGTGGACTAATGTTTTTTACATGTTGAAATATTTTTTTATTATTATTTTCAACATTTGTTGCAAGTCTTTGTTCATTCTGAGCCTTAGCTTTCCTGACTTCATCTTTGCAGACTCAGGGTATATGCTGATATTCTGCCTTAGTTATGTGTCCCTCTTTCCATTTTTTCCATGTTGGTTTCTTCTGGAATCTCTTATTTTTATTTTTCAGTGGTATTGTGCTAGGCTGGGCTTTTATAATCTCATTTTTCAGAGTTTCCCGAGCTGCTTCAGTTGTTTTCCCTTTCAAGATTTTCATCCTTCCCAAGCTCTCGCTAAGGTTGTTGAAATCAGCTCTCTTAAAGTCTAAGACATTAGTTTGACTTTGTTCTATTGCTTGTGTCTGTATTATGTTGAATTCTAATATGACACAGTCACTGTCCCCCAAAGTTCCCGCAACTTCAACCCTTTCTATCATTTAGTAAGTAAGAATTAAATCCAATATAGCTGACCCTCTAGTTCCCTCCTCCAACTTTTGGGAGATAAAGTTGTCTGCTAGGTTCGTCAGGAACCTGTTCGGTCTCCCACTTGATGCAGAGTTTGTCTCCCAGTTGATATCAGGGTAGTTACTATTGCAGTATGCTTCCTCTACACCTTAGCTAACTAATTAACAAAAAGTTCATCTATTTCCTCTGTTTAGGTGGTCTATACTATACACCTATGGCAATATCATTCCTTTTTCCTTTTATATTATTAACTCAAGTGTATTCAAGAAAGTTAGATTGTCTGGTCTACAAATTGCTGGTTCAGTTCCCCTGAGCAATGAGTCTCCTATCACCAACACACACCTTTTTTTTCCTTAAGGAAAACTGGCCCACTTTTTTTCTGCAATTGGTACACTTGATGATGTCCCTTCTCCAGGGGTCTGCATGCTTTCTTCCAAGGGAAGGTTATGAAATTGATTGTTTAGCTCCAGTGGGGCTGCACTAGACTGGCCTAGGTTTGATTTTTTTCCTTCTATGAGTGACATGTCACCATCTATCTATGTCTAAAGGTTCATTTTTCTGTTAATTAATTGTTCCTTACTGTGTTCACTTTGGTCGCAGTCTTCTTCCTTTAGTTGGGGTTTCTTATTTTGTTGTTTGAGTCTTGGAGTGGCTAGACTTGTCTCTAAAAAGAAAAAGCCGTAGCTCTTTCTTCTAGACCTTTTTTCCCAAGTGTTTCAATTATTTAACATTTGGTACAGATATAATTTGGATCTTCCATGGGTATGAATTCATACATAGCACATATTTTGCAAACTAGAATAATGTTGGACCTTTTTTCCATGACTGTATTTTTCATGTGTTTTTAAAAGTGTAATTAAATGTTTTAAAATAATTATTTTTTCCTCTTTTTTGAATTAAAAATTTATAAAGATTATATAAAAATTATTTTTTTAAAAAAATTAAATTTATATAAAAATTTAAAAATTAGGAAATTGTAAAAATTATATACTAATGCAAGAATTAGAAAAAATATTTTTTATAAAAAATTAAAACATTTAAAAATTTAAAAATTATACAATTCAAAAACCTAACATGTTTAAAAGTTTAATTAAATGTAGTTTTTTAAAAAATGAAGATTGGATTTGTGGGGGATTTGTCGAAGTCGTACATATTTCAGCTCCTCAAGTGGCTGTTCTGCAACATCCACAAATAATCTTGTTTAATGTTAATTAAACAATTAATTCATTTTACAAAATTTGCAGGTGATCTAAAATAACCTCAACATCTCACCATACTTGGGGTTGGCGGTGTGGGGGGTGTTAGTTGGACTAGAATTTTGACTCCTGATTCAGAGTCATAAAATTTAGGATTTAAACATGCCTTAGAGGCCACCCAGTTCAGCCCTCTAGAATCACCAACTACAGTAGCCCAAACAAATGGCCTTCCAGTATTTGCTTAAAATACTAGAGAAAGAAAGCCTTCTGAGGTAGTAGTTTAGATGCTTTTCTAAATTTTAGCACAAATCCTCTTGCCTGCACTTTCTACCCGTTGTCCTAGTCCTGCCCTCTGATGCACCACATTTCTTCTGCGACCTCTCCAACAACCTTTAGGTACTAGAAGAGAGCACCCCTGAAATTTCTCTTCTCTAATCTCCACTTAACTGGCTCATTATAACTTTCTAGTCCTTCTCAGGACATGTTGGGAATGCTAGCTGTTGTAGCGCGGGAATAATGAGAGGCACAAGCAGGCTAGTAACAACAGCTCTTTAATTCAGGGTGAGACTTCAGCAAAAACTCACAGGCAACAGTCCTCTTTATATACTTTCCAGAGGTGACCAAGAACCAATCAGAATTCACTATGCATTTGAATTTCCCGCACAAAATAGATACATATACAACACCCCTCCCTTCCCAGAAGGCACTTATTCTATCTATTTACATATTTACATACAAAATCACGCAGGTGACCAGGGCGTGTCTTAATCCTGGTTGACCTGCGCAGTTCAGTTGTTGGTGAGGCGTCAAGCCGGTCGGAGGGACCTCCCGTCTCTCCCGGCTCCGCCAATGGAACCTCCTGGATTTCTCCGGAGGTGTGGCTATCTCCAGCTGGGAGTGTCGGCTCGCTGGGGCAGCGCTGGAACTCAGGGTTGCCAGATAAGTATTCTGTCTTACTCGGGCTTGAGGTAGCTGTGTCGGTAAGACTTGGATAGTTAGGACACGAGTTTTCGTTTGGTAAACGTTTACGCAATTGATCTATATGTCTCCTCCAGATTTTACCATGCCCGATATCAACTGTGTATGACTTTGGACCGGTAATTCCTATGATGGTTCCCTCTACCCATAAGGGCCCATTGGTGTAGCTTCTAGCAAAAACTAGTGATCCTACTTCGAAGTGTCTTAGTCCTCCCCATTCCCCGGTGAAGCTATTGGAAGAGTAATTAGGATGCAGTCTGTCTAGAACGCATCGTAGCTTTCGGCCCATTAAAAGTTCGGCCGGGCTGCGGCCCGAAGTGGGGCACGGGGTGGCATGCTGTACCGCTAAGAACTCATCTATTCTAGCCTGCCATCGAGTCGGGAGAGGGCTTCTTTGGCCGTTCTTACAAATCGTTCAGCAAGGCCATTAGAAGCCGGATGAAAAGGAGCGGATAGTGCATGTCTTATGCCTAATTCGGCTAAGTAGCCTTCGAATTGGGTCGCCATGAATTGAGGCCCATTGTCGGATACCAGGGTGTCCGGCAACCCGTGTGTTGCGAATAGTTTTCTGAGTACTTTGATTACGGCCTCAGAAGTGGTCGATGGCATTAAGGCAATTTCGAGCCACTTAGAATATGCATCTACAATAATTAGAAAGTTCTGGCCATGAAATGGGCCAGCGAAATCTATATGAATCCTCCCCCATGGTCCCTTTGGTTTTTCCCATTCCCAAACGGGCACTATGGGAGGATCTGGGCGGGAATCCTGGCAGGGCCTACACTTCCCCACCCACTCAGTGACATCTTGGTCGAGATGTGGCCACCAAACATAGCTACGAGCTAGGCCTTTCATGTGAACAACCCCAGGATGTCCCTCGTGCAGCATCTCTAGAACCGTGTGCCTTAACCACGAAGGAATGACCACCCTGTCACCCCACAACAAGCAACCCCCCAACATTGACAGTTCATTTTTTTTTGTTAAAATACAATTGGAAGTCACCACCGTCCACCTTGGTAGGCCAACCCCTCGTTACCCAGCCCATTACTGTGCGCAAAACAGAGTCTCTGGCAGAAACCCTCGCCACCTCGTTCGAAGAAATGGGGCCCGGGGAAACAATGTCAAGCAGTAAAACCGGGGCTTCCGGGGTCGGGTTGTCCAATAGTTCGGGCAAGGGACATCGGCTGAGGGCGTCAGCATGTCCTAAGGTTTTGCCCGGCCGATGGAGTAGTCTGTATGAATATGTGGCCAAGAAAATGGACCATCTGGTCATCCGGGGGGAGAGAGCCGCCGGGGTCGGTTTATCTCCAGCCAAAAGTCCCAAAAGAGGCTGGTGGTCTGTAATGAGTTCAAAGGTGCGGCCAAACAAATACTCATGAAATTTGACCCCCGCTACAGCTGCTAGTGCCTCCCTATCTAGCTGGCTATAGTTCCTTTCAGCACTAGACAGAGTGCGAGAGTAATAGGCGATGGGCGCCTCTAACCCATTTGGCAGTCTATGGCCTAAAACCGCGCCTACGCCAAAGGGGGAAGCGTCACAGACCAACACAAGAGGTAGTTCAGAATTGTACTGAATGAGGAAACTGTCCTCGGACAAAAGTCTCTTTACCACGTTGAAAGTGGTCGCTTCTCGCTTGCCCCAAACCCACAGAACGTTTTTTCCAAGGAGCCTGTGCAGAGGCTCCACAACGGTGGCTTTGTGTTTCAAAAACATCATATAGAAATTGAGAAGGCCCAGGAAGGCCTGCAGCTCGGATTTTGACTTGGGGGTGGGTGCGCCTTGGATGGCCCTCACTTTGCTTTCTGTGGGGTGAATGCCTGTGCCGTCGATTCTGTAGCCTAAGAACTCCACTGATGGCACTGCTATTCTGCATTTATTTCGTTTGAGTTTAAGTCCCGCTTCTCTGAATCTGGTTAGGACTTGTCTAACCCTTTGGCCCAACTGAACTTCGTCTTGGCCACTAATCAAAACGTTGTTGAAATATGGGATGACACCTGGGAGGCCTTGTAGAAGGCGCTCCATAGTACTCTGAAAAAGTCCTGGGGCGATGCTGACCCAAAACTGAAGCCTGGTGCATTTAAAGGCACCTCTGTGAGTTACTATTGTCTGTGATTCTGCCGTAGCGTCATCTACTGGCAGTTGCTGGTACGCCTGCGCAAGGTCTAGTTTTGCGAATAGCTTGCCAGGGCCCAGGAAGTGTAATAGATGGTGGACTATTGGAACCGGATAGGCGCTCTGCTGCAACGCCTTGTTAATCAAACACTTATAGTCAGCGCAAATTCTAATTGAGCCATCCGATTTGACTGGCGTAACTATTGGGGTTTCCCACTTAGCGTGATCCACGGGAACTAGCACCCCTTGCTTAATGAGCTTGTCGAGCTCCGCATCAATTTTGGGCTTTAAAGCAAAGGGAACTCACCTTGCTTTCAGTCTAATTGGCGCTACGTTGGGGTCTAAATTGAAAGATATAGGGGTCCCTACGTACTTGCCTAGAGTCTCTTCGAAAACGTCCCGAAACTCATGGAGCAGGGTTTCTTTAAGTGATGATCCGCTGACGTTGTGAACGCCCGTGAAGCCCATGCCGAGGGCCCGGAACCATTTCATGCCCAGTAGACTTGGTAGGGGCTTGCTAACGACGGTCAGGAGCAGCTCTTTCTGGAACTCGTCGTAGGTGACCCGGAACGTGCCCACGCCTTCAACGGGAACTCGGTTTCCCTGATAGTCGAGTAGGCGGATTTTGTCCCAGGACAGCTGGTTCTTCTGAAGCTTGGGCAGGAGTGCCTTGAGTGTTGACCAGGACATGATCGATAACGTAGACCCGGTGTTGATCTCCATTTCGCACGATTTGCCATCGATTTCTACTTTCGTGTAGACTTTCTCGTCGTCGGTTGTGCTGGCTTGGCCGATTCTCGTGCTGTAGGTCTCCCGCTTTTGAGGTTCGCGCCGTTTTCTCGTGCCGTCATCTTTGATTGGCTGTTTTGAACGAGCCAGTTCTGGTTGGTCGCGGTAGTTACGTGGCTTTCGACTACGCGGAAGTTGAGCTCTGCAAACTCGTGCTAGGTGGCCTTTTCTATCGCAACGCCTGCAAATGGCTTCTCTGTATTTACACGACTGTCTCTCGTGATCCCCGCCACAGCTAGGGCAGTTCTCATGGCGGCGGCTTTGTTCGCTCGATTTCTTTTCTGTATGGAAGACGTCCTCGTCCGACTCTTCCTCTGTGCTGGTTTGCACCTCTTCTCTGTGGACGGGGGCTGTTTTCGGCCCATCCTTGCTTGAACTGGGACACTGCAGCACTTTCGACGCTTTCGTTGATGCCTCGTGTGCTCGGGCTTCGTCTAGCGCGCCAGCTAGCGTTAGGTCTGGCTTGGCTAGAAGACGCCTTTGCAACCAGGTATCTCGAACCCCGCAAATCAGTTGTTCAAGCAATGCGTCATCTAAGTCTCTGTAGTCACAATGCATTGCGGCTTTTCGAAGCGCAGCCACATAAGCACTGACCGGCTCTCCTTCTTTTTGAACTCTTTGCCGGAGTTCGTAGCGCTGAACGAATTTGGACGGAACTGGAGCGTAGTGGGCTTTCAGGTTGGCCTGAAGGACGTCCCAGGGAACCGTCTGGACTGGGGTTGGCTCGCAGAGGGATTCGGCCATCTCGAATACGTCTGGCCCGCAGTGGCTTAAGAACAGAGCCCTTTTTCTGTTCGCGGAGAGCCCTTGCATTTGGCTCGCTTCCAGGGAGCACTTGAACCTGGTCAGATACGATCCCCACTTCTCTCGGGTTGGGTCGAAGGGTTTTGGCGGAACGTAGGCAGACATGCCGTGTCTCCGTGTTCGCTAGTCACCCTGGCTGAAACTCCAAGCTCTTTTTGGTTTGCCTCTTGTGGCCTCTATCCCACCTTCGTCACCAATGTTGTAGCGCGGGAATAATGAGAGGCACAAGCAGGCTAGTAACAACAGCTCTTTAATTCAGGGTGAGACTTCAGCAAAAACTCACAGGCAACAGTCCTCTTTATATACTTTCCAGAGGCGACCAAGAACCAATCAGAATTCACTATGCATTTGAATTTCCCGCACAAAATAGATACATACACAACACTAGCCATTTATTTTAATTAATTTCCTGAAACATGATTATAGCAAGAGACTGATTATAGGCATGATTATAGCAACAGATGTTCCATATAAAGACTTTTTTATGGTCATTTATCAGAAAGAATTAAGTTGTTACATTAGTGGTTTCATTGACAATATGATGAGTTTGAGAAAGGAAGAAAGGTAGATGTCCTGGAGCATCTCCAAAAATTCAACAAAGTATTAGCATTCCTAGCCTAATACTTTGCAATCGTGTCACAGGGAAACACTGGAATTCGGTGAAAAGTTCTGTAGCAATTGTTGGCTGCTCTTTGCTAGAGGCACAGAAGAGTGAGGCAGAAGAAGCAGAGACAGTCAGTGCCATGGCATCACTGTCAGTGGACACAGAGCAGGGAAAAGCAGACTGTGGTGTCTGGTAGGTTCATTTTGGGAGATGACAAGTGTCTGTCTGTGAGGGTTTTGATTGAGATCTAATCTGCCTGACCAAGTTGTCTCAGCACCATGTGTGCCACTGTTTCTTGAGGGCAGGTATCATAACATTGACACACCCTGATTCACCAGGAATACAGCAGTGCCTGTCTTTTTTTGCTTTGCATCAACCAAATGTTTTCCGACTTCTCTTGACCTAAGAGTTGCTATCCAGTGCACCTGCTGTGCTGTTCCTTAGAAGAACTGGCTCTTCACCCAGACCTTTGGCAAGAGAGAGTGAGACCCCTCACTCAACACACTTGCCTTCTTTTATCTTTATCTTTTATCTTTTATTGATTTTATTGTAATTTACTTGTTTGATTGTTATGAGTTGCTCACAGATATTGAGAGTCAGGCAGCTTGCAAGTTATAATCTGTTGTTATCTTTTAGCTTTCTGAAAAAAGTCATTGCTCTATTGTAGCTAAAGTAACAAAAGGCCTTTCTGCAGCTTAGTGTCATCACCTTTGTTTTATCAAATGAAAAGATAAAAAAGTTCACCTCTCAAGAGGAGGATCCAAACCATCAGTGCCCTTTTAAGGACATACATAGTGCTGGTTCAGAGATTCAGGACAGATTCTGCTGATGTGCCGGAAAACACAGACAGATATGGTCAGAAAAAAAAGTAGTTGTTTAACTCAAAATTAGGGCTTAAAATAAAACATGTCCTAATAGAGTTGATGTCCCCTTTCTGTATAGTCCTGTGAAGTAGAATTCACTGTCATTAGTCCAGTGTTTCTCAATCTCAGCAACATTAAAATGTGTGGACAACAGGGCTGGCGGCCCCCAGGGGGAGAGCCTTCTCTGTGGGGGCACCTACTATTTGGAACAAGCTCCCCCCGGAGATACGGAGGATCCCGGATCTACGCACCTTCCGCCGCGCTCTCAAGACCTTTTTATTTCACCAGGCTGGTCTGGCCTAACCTCTCCCATTCTCTTTTTAATGTAAATTTTAATGTAAATTTTTAATTTGTTCTTAACCTGGGGTTTTAAATTTGTCTTGGGCTAAATTTATTTAATTCGATTTTACTTCTGCTCTTAAATTTCTGTATTCTATGTGTTTTATCTTGTGCCTGTTCACTGCCCTGAGTCCTTCAGGAGTAGGGCGGTATATAAATCAAAATGAAAATGAAAAATGAAAAATGAGTATGCTGGTGGGGAATTCTGGGAGTTAAAGTCCATACATCTTAAAATCACTGAGGTTGCAAAACTTTCTCTTAGTCTTTAGTGTGGTTTGTTGGTCCTTAATTTGTCTAGGATGAATATACTAGTGGTCAGAGCACATTTGGAAGGCGCTAGGTTGGAGTGGCTGCCATTGGGCCTCTCCTCCACTCAGATCAAAGGCTTTCAACTGGTAATGCCCATACTACTACCAGTTGAAATCCTTTGATCTGGGTGGAGGAGAGGCCCAATGGCAGCCCTGCCAATGAAAGCCTAGAACAGCCCTGCTTGAACATTGTTTGATCAACAGCAGAACCAATAGCTGTGTTGACCTCTGTACCAGCGAAAGACCATTAATCAGCATCTCTTCGCCTTCTTTTTCTTTCTTCCCATAGACCAGTAGAAGAGCCAATGGAGGCTGAACCAGTGTTGTGAAGTGCCATGTCACAAGTAAATGCTTTATTCTCCATCATGTAAATAGTATCTGTACAGTATATCAAGAGTTAACTTATTTCCATTGCTTAATGTATGTATGTCTAACCACTCCCATATCTAGCTCCTCCCCTTGTATATATAAGGAGCTGTATGCCATTTTTCAGTGCTTCTATTTGTGAATATTCAGTGAATATAGAATGCCATCTGTGATTAAACAGAGCTTTATTTAAACATACTATTCTTACTTTAATTATTGAGTCTGATCCTGAAAATATTGCAACAATTTGGTAGCAGAGGATGGTTAATTGACTCAATAAAAAATTCAACAATGTCTGAGAGAGAAAAATCAAAAAGCAAAAAAATAAGACCCAACACCAGGGCATATACTAAAGAAATGGAAGCAGAACAAGAAATAATTGATGAATACGCAGCTGAAATATCGAGAGAATCTGAAGACTGTACTACAGACAACGAAGAAATAATAGATGAGAACAATGATCAAAAAGAAAACGAAATAGAAAATAACATACTCAGGTCAGAATACTAAAACTTTTAAAAGATCAAAAGAACGATGAAAACCTCATCACGAACCTCCAAGACTTACTGAAAAAAAGCGGAGCAGCGAGAGAAAAGCACATCGTTACAGATGAAAATAAAGACTCAAAAAAGGTGAGCGATTTGTCTACAGACAAAAATGCAACGAAGGAGAAGAACAACGGTCCCGCGCAAAATTTTGAATGGCAGCCATCTTGGTTTCAACGAACCTTCAGTCTAAGCGATGAAGAGCCAATCAGAAGACAAGATTCAAAATATCTGGCGCGAAAGGACTTACTTGATGCAAAAAACAAAAGAGAAAAGATCCATACATCAGAAGAGTCTGACACAGAGACTGAAGAAGAATCAATAGAAAATCAAGTAGAGTCTGCAATGAAAACGCTTTTTGCAACTTTTGGGTCAAAATTGAAAATAACTAAAGAATCAGCGAAAAACTGCAGTAAAAAAACAAAAGGAAGAACAGTGAGTAAACGAACTTCCCGAAGATCGCACGCCTCTATGCAGACAGCGAAAGCATCGACGCCTGAACCCAGAGAGCCCTGCAGATACCAACCTACGCCGCAAACAATTCCAGAGACCAGCGCTCTCAATAAAAGGACTCCCATCGCCACCAGGACTCCCAAGGCTGAACCAGAGACCGAGTCTTCCGAAGAAGAACAATGCGAGGGAGCTGCAGCGACGAGAACCTTTCACCATGACTTCAGGAGCGAAATGGACAATGCGCATGTGCAAAGCTACACAGACAGCTTCGAAGCAAGAGAAAGACAGAGACTGCCATTTAAAGTCGTCGCTAGCATCCCCATGCCATTCTGCGGTTACCAACACTTAGAAGACCATGGACTTCCTCCAGTTGTAAGTAATGGAGCTAACAACATTGGGAATTTACCCAATGATTTCCCAAAACTGAGGGTAGATGGTGTTAATTTACAAGAGTGGTGCCAACAGCTCCAAGTTGTCTTTATGAAAGAAAATTTATTGTTTTTCATTACTAACCCTCCAAAAAGACCTTGGACTTTAAGATTGGACTGCCTACACCATAGAGCATTTTTCTTACTAATATCCAGTATATCTCCTGCTATGTATCATAGTATTAAGTCAAATCTAACTGTATCAGAAATTGTTCAATACACGTTTAAGCTGTTTCACAGTGATAGTGTAGCCACTACAACAAGAATGTCTAAGGATTTCTTTTCAGCCAGGTTAAAATCTGGGGTCACCATAAGTGAACATTTAATATACTTAAACAAAGTCAGAGCAGAATTACAACTAAGAGGAGAAATAATTTCAGATCAAACAATGAAAAGTGTTATTATCAATTCATTAGACCCATCTTGGAATAATTATATATCCCATTTAGATACAATCAATTTAGGGTATTTATCCATAGAAAACCTTTCTAATAGGTTGATAACTGAAGACAATTCGAGAAGAAATCGTTATAATAATCACATAGAGCATAAGCAATATAAGAAAGTGGCATTTCAAGAAAGGTACCATGAACCAATCAAATGCCATAATTGTGGGTCCAAGGAGCATAATAGAAGAGATTGTCCTAAATTTCTCAGAGATAAACATAGGACAGATCATAGAGATAGATATCACAACAGACAGTCATCCACTGACAGACATAGATATAGTAGTCCACCCATCTATAAGGAACATAGAGGGGGTAGAGATGATTCAAGAGATAGAAAATCTGGTTCACTGAATGGACTGAACAAACACAACAACAACAACATACATAGACCAGAAGATAACGATTGGCTCATTGACTCTGGTGCAACAAATCACACTACACACAACAAAAATATATTATCTTCGTTTGTTGAAGATAAATTTGTAATCAAAGTAGCTAATCAAGGGAAGGTCCAAGTCATAGGTAGAGGAAATATAATCTTGCCTGGCCTAGGAAAAATAGAGGGGGTATTGTTAATACCTGAAATACCTCATAACATACTTAGTGCAATAAAACTAAGCAGAGAATCTGGCATAAACATAGTCTTTTCAAAAGGGAATGCAGCTTTAAAGAAAAATGAAACAAGCGTAGGTACTGTCATTATAAAAGGAGGCTTACCTTACTTAATAACAAATGAAAGATGTTTACACAATATTGATTCCAACATAGAGGATGACAATGACATAAATAACGAAGAAAATAGTAATAGTGATAATGAGGAACATGAGGTAGTTCATAACAACAAAAACTCATCCAATGATAAAAGACCTAATATAGGCAAACCTATTCATGATGAATGTGCCCATATCTTACATAGAAAATTAGGACATGCTAGTTTTCCTGTAGTACAAAAAATGATTGAACATGCTGATGGTGTTAAAATAAAAAACTGTAAAAACTATCTAGAATGCTCAGTGTGTAAATCCACAAAACTCAAAACTAGCCCCAGGCCCAAAAAATCAACCAGGTCAACCAAACAAATCTTTGAATTAGTACACATGGACTTAGTTGGCCCATTGACACCATCAATCACATATAAAAAACGCTATTTTCTAACCATTGTGGATGACTATAGTCATTATGGGTTTGTCTACACATTAAGACATAAGGATGAAACATTTCAGAAATTCAAAGAATTTTACAAACGCATAGAGACACAACACAACATTAGAATAAAACAAATTATGACAGATAGAGGATGTGAGTTCATGTCAAACGAATTCTCACGATGGCTAAAAGATAAAGGGATGTTGCATTACACATCTAGTCCTTTCTCTGCATTCCAGAACGGAGTGGCAGAGAGAAAGAACTCAACACTACAAACCATGATTAGATCCACATTAGAAGATGCTGGTTTAGGTAAACAATTCTGGTCAGAAGCTTTACAATTTTCCAATTACACCCAAAATAGGACTTGGTCCAGCATAGTGAATAAAACACCATATGAAGTAATGTACGGTAGGAAACCCAAGTTAACACACATGCATATATTTGGAGTCACTGCAGACGTACATATACCTAAACAATTAAGGCGTAAAGGTGAAAACGTATCCAAAAGACTTAAATTCATGGGATACGAAACAGGCACAAAAGGATACAGATTTATTGATAACAATAACAGATTCATAATTTCAAGAACAGCAGTATTTCATGAACAGGCCAATTGGTCCAAAATACACCTTAATGAAATATTCCCAAACACCAATTCAGACACTGAACATCAAAATGAGAATATTGAAAAGAAAAACAATAACAGCACACGCAAAAACAAAGTTAGAACATGGACAAATAGTCAACACAAAATAAAAACTGATTCAGTAACAAAAAAGGAAGCAAGGTATTTGCATGACAATGATAGTATACCAGTGAGAACAACCAGAAGTAACAGAAATCAGGTGCCTAATAAATACAAAGATTATGTAATGTGTATGAATGGAGAAATAGTAACACCAAACACTTATGAAGAAGTGCTGAAACTTCCCCCCAAAGAAAGAGAAAAGTGGAAATCAGCAATGACCAAGGAGATGAATAGCTTACAAGAATTGAATGTTTTTACACCCACACAAGCCCCAAGGGATAAGACTATTATTGGTACCAGGTGGATATATAAAATTAAAAATTTGGAAGGAGGTAACACACTGTATAAAGCCAGACTAGTCGCACAAGGTTATGCTCAAAGATATCCTGAGGATTATACAGACACTTACTCTCCTACTGTAAGAACTGAGAGTGTTAAAACAGCTCTAGTTATAGCATCAGCACTTAATCTCGAGGTATTTCAATATAATATACAAACTGCATATTTACATGCCAAATTAGATAAAGATATATATGTAAGAGCTCCTCATAGTCAATATACAAACAAAAATGATATATGGCTATTAAACAAAAGTCTATACGGATTGAAACAATCTGGCAAGCGATGGTATGAATGTTTAGTCAAAGTACTTAAAACTATGAACTTTGTTGCCACTACTGCTGACAATTGTTTCTTTGTTAAGAATGAAGGTGATTCTCCAGAATTTGTATTGATTTATGTTGATGATATTCTATATATAGGCAAAGATACAAAAAGGAGAGAAACTTTTGTAACAAAACTCAATGAACACTTTTCCTTAAAATCATTAGGGAAAGTAAACAAATACCTTGGTGTTCAAATCAGCAAAACAAAGAAGGGATTCAAACTTTCCCAAAGGGATAAAATTATAGAACTCTTAAACAAATGTAACCTAAATGATGCCAAACCATGTGATACTCCCATGCAGACTGATTTTCTAAGAAACACTGATGAGTCATCTCCAGAATTTAAAGATAACACATTGTATAGGTCTGTTATCGGCTCTCTTCTCTATATCTCTAACTGGACTAGACCTGATATTGCTTTACCCCTTAACTTATTATCCAGACATGTCAGTAAACCATTATCATACCATTGGGAAGCTGTCAAGAGGATATTAAGATACTTAAAAAATAGCTTAGACTTCTGCTTGTTATTAGAACCCAATAATACAAATGAACCCATTCTCACATGTTATGCAGATGCAGATTGGGCTGGTGATGTCACTTGTAGAAAAAGTACATCTGGCTATATATTTTTCCTTAACGGCTGTCCAGTTTACTGGTACACTGGTAAACAAGATTTGGTAGCTACATCAACTACTGAGGCAGAATATGTCTGTCTGTCTAAAGCATCAAATAACCTAGTATGGTTTAATGATTTATTGTCTAATATTTGGAAAAAACCTTCATTGCCTTATATCATACATGAAGATAACAAAGCTGCCATCAAAATATCTAGATCTGATGCTATTGGACAGCGATCTAGACATATAGATATAAAATTCAAACATGTAAGGCAATTATCACAAGACGGATTTATTAAAGCTATTCATTGTGAAACATCAGAGCAAATAGCTGACATCTTGACAAAACCTTTACCTTCTAAACAACACAAATACTTAACTACCAAGCTACAAGTTTTATATTGTTCTGAATCTGAATGTAATTATTGTCATATGTCGAATCAGCATTTAGAGGGGGATTTGTCACAAGTAAATGCTTTATTCTCCATCATGTAAATAGTATCTGTACAGTATATCAAGAGTTAACTTATTTCCATTGCTTAATGTATGTATGTCTAACCACTCCTATATCTAGCTCCTCCCCTTGTATATATAAGGAGCTGTATGCCATTTTTCAGTGCTTCTATTTGTGAATATTCAGTGAATATAGAATGCCATCTGTGATTAAACAGAGCTTTATTTAAACATACTATTCTTACTTTAATTATTGAGTCTGATCCTGAAAATATTGCAACATGCCAAGACTTCGATTTCTGTAGCTGTCACTCTGTGGGTTTAATTGGTCATTTGTAAGTTTGTTAAAACATTATTTTTTATCTATTAAAAAGAAAAAAAAGAGTTGCACTGGACAAAATGAGTCTCTGTGTATGTGCGTGATCGTGTCAGTCTCCTAGCATTTGTTCTCACCAGCATCACCATTTTCTTTTGACTCTGGAGATTTGTGAGGTGACTGGTGGGGGGTTTCACATGGACATCTCCATTGTTCCTTTCTTAGATATCATTCCCTCCCCCTCATCCCTCCATTGGACACTAAGCCTGTCCCCTTCTTAGGACTGGAAAAGCCATTTTGCTACTTGAGGGGAAAAATAGTTTCTGTGTCTCTTACAGACAACTAGTAGGAGGGGCAAAGAGTTGTATTCTTCCTCAATAATTTTTTCCAGCATTCCAGCTAAACAGTAATCTGTCAAGGATACTTTAATCTGGATGCCCATATTGAGCAGGAGGTTGGATTTAATGACCTAAATGGCCATCTCCAACTCTTGTAATTCAACTCCATCTCCTTTTCCTCCCTCCATACAAGTGAATATATAGGTTTTGCCCATTCATTTGTTTGGAATGAGAGAGAAATGGATTGCAATCTGAACAAAGGGACCCACAGTCACTCTTTGTATTTTAGAGTCTAGGGCAGGAGAACTTTCCTATGGAGCATGGAGCCCCAGGAGTTCTGCTATCCTAGGCAAGCCATCCATATTGCCTGTTGCATTGAGCCAGACTTGCCCACTTCACCTCCTTCTGAATCTGATCCTGAAATGGCATTCCTCTCTCCTGGGTTATTTGAACATTGAGTTAGGGTTGAAAATCCACCCACCCAAATTTTCAAATACTCTTCTTCTGACTTTGCAATTTATAATGTTTTCATTTTCTCCCCCACCCCCAGAATAGATACACAAATGTTTGGATTTAATACTACCTAGTGTTATGTAAATAGGTTTGTTTGGCGGGAAGTTCGAATTAACTGACCCTCAGCTGATTGGCTGACCACCACAGCTGCAAGGTATATAAAGGGAGCTGGCTCCCTGGGTCAGTTGCTGGAGTCTCACTATATAATAAAGAGCTGTTGTCACTAACTACTCTGGCTTGCTGCGTCCTCATTCACCCAACTTAACACTACCTTTGCTCTAAAGTGTTCCTCAATTTGTATTATTCTGGAGTAAGCTCTAGAAAAAGCCCACAAGGTAAGGAGTAAGGGGGAAAAGTGTGCCTTTAAGTCATTTTTGTTAATGCCTTAATTTCTCTATGAGTTCATTTTTCCACCATCCCTCCTCAGTCCTATCCCTTTTTCATTTACTATCCTAGTTAACAATTATCCTATATAAATCCAGAAAGGAATCACATATTATCCTCAGTCTCAATGCATGTTTTGACCCTGATCCTGCACCAGGCGTGTTCAAACAAATCATGAATAACTCATTGGCCTGGGAATCATTGTGGATGAGCATTAACACACTTTCAACACAATGCAGTTCTGTGTGACGACATCATCACTCAGCTGTGCTTTGATTTGCACATCTAAATTATGTGTTCTATGGCCTGCAGTTCTTAATCTGTCAAGCGATATATACAATATATGCATGCAAGCCTATTTACAAGGATGAATCTCCTTAGTTCAGGGGTGTCAAACTTGCATCGTCACAGCGTTGTCACGTGACGTATCGGGACTTTTTTCCCCTTCGCTGAACTGGGCATGGGTATGGCCAGTGTGTGATGCATCCGGCCCATGGGCTGGAAGTTTGACAGTCGCCTTAGTTGGATCACGCTATGTGTCATAAAATTCTCTTTGTAACACAGGTTTTGCATACGTTGACTATTTCATGACCAATGCTTTCTTGACACGCTCCTTTTTTGTATTCTCTCCTCCATTCTGTCATTGTTTGAAAGACTCCTTGACATTTATTGTAAATAATTTGATTTCTTGTATCACTTGTACAAACTCTGTTTTGATGAAAGTTTGTCCATTCATAAAGAAAAAACAAAGTAAAAGAAAAAGGAAAGACTTCTTTGCTGTTACTTCACCAGCCAAAAAAGGAGAAAAAATAGAAACAGAGTGATTTTAGCTTTTAAAAGAAATGGATTTAAAGAAAAGTATATAATTTTATTACAGATGCATTATTTAACAATATTTTTTAACTCTTACCAACTCTCCTTTCCTTAGAAAAGTTGCTAGCAGGGATAATGAAACAAGGGAAAAGATGGGGCTTGATACTGTCTTCACTAATCAGGGCTGTGGGATTTCTAAGCCGTGTGTGGGAAGGGGGAGGCATTGGGGAGGGGGTAGTTGTGTAGAATGTAAGGCTGTGACATATTTTTAACTGCATATATGGAAACTTTGCCAGGGTCTGTTTTAAGGATTCCTGCATTTGTTCAGGTTTAGTCCTCCCAAATGTTCCAAGGTGTGCATGTGTGAATGATACTCCTTTCCAGATGTTATAATTATTTTTATATTCCTTTCTGCTAAGAGGGGAATGGTTGCTAGGTCAGGTAGTCTGCTATGGCTCTTGTCCAAAGGTATTCATCTTCACTATCAGCCATCCCATCCCATGATTTCACATCTGGTTCATAGTCTGAGATAGATTGCATTTATCTTCTGTGTGGAGGTTTCTTCAAACTATAAAATGACATTTTTCTTCTTGGGTAAGGATGCGATGTTGTCTTCATTGCTGCGTTCAGAGAGGGCCAAATATTAGTCTATCGATTTCATTGTAATAGGTTGGATACAGTAGATCAGCACTTTCCTATGCATGTCTACAGAGAAGGAAACACTTGAGTTTAAATAGGGCTTACTCCCCAGTAAATGTATATAGGATTGTAACCTAAGTTGTACTGAAAACAGTAGATAACTCCATTAGGAGGGGGGGGGTCAAACTCATGTCGTCACAGCAGCGTCACACAACACTTTGGGACTTTTCCCCCCTTCGCTAAACTGGGCATGGGCGTGGCCAGCACGTGAAGCATCTGGCTCACGGGCCAGGAGTTTGACAGCCCTGCATTAGGAGCCATCCCAGTGAGCATTTTGAATTTTCAAGATAGCTCATTGGCTTGACAGATAATGTTTGTAGAAGATGTTTCTATGGTTCTGTACCTAAAATTCTGTGACATGAGAAAATTTGGGTTTCTGAATGTTTTTGGATTCCAGCTTCTATTGGTTCCAGCTGCCCAGGATAATTTGGGGCAGAAATTCTCTAAATTGTAAGCCTGAAAAAGGCCAAAGCTGATGGGAGTTGTAGCACCAACTCTCTGGAAGATTCCCCACCTGTTGTAGAATGAACTACTTTAAAATGATGATACTTTTCCTGTTTGTCCAAACTGAAGATGCAGGTATTTCCTTTATTTGTGCATTCATGTACACAACTTAACAAGTGTTGGTGCATTTGATTTATGGGCAGTTGTTATGCAGTCCTAGAGATCTGCAGCAGGCAGATCTGTCTGGCTTCTGTCTATATGCCTATTCCTACATAAGGGCCTAATACCTTCAGACTCCCACTTATGCATGCCATAGGGTAAACCATGGACTTTTGTGTGCATTACCAGGATTGTTGAAAACAGTCTCTCCCCCTAGAATACTCTGCAGGCATTTGTTTGTTTGTTTATTTATTTATTTATTTATTTATTTATTTATTTATTTATTTATTTATTTATTTATTTATTTTTCAATTTATATACCGCCCTTCTCCCTAAGGACTCAGGGTGGTGCACAGCCAGAATTAAGAACATAAACTACAAATATTAATAACAATTAAAATATATATAAATTTGGCCCAAACATTTAAAAATCACAAATCAGTTAAAACATTTAAAACATTTAAAAATTTCTTCTTAAGCCAGCCCGGCTTGCTGGAAAAAGTGGGTTTTAAGGGCACGGCGGAAGGCACTGAGGTCTTGGATTCTCCTTATCTCTGGGGGCAACTGATTCCAGAGGGTAGGTGCCCCCACAGAGAAGGCTCTCCCCCTGGGGGTCACCAGCCTACATTGTTTGGCTTTTCAATGTCCACTACATCAATTTCTATACAGATGCAGCTTACATTCAATGGGCCAAGCTAATTATCCAGCAGCATAGATATAAAAATATATTACTCTCCACTACCATTTTTTTCCACTTACGATTCATAATAATAAATGACACAAAAACCTACCATTGCAATTGTACAAATCACTCTACCTAGAGAAAAAAAAAAAGACTACAGCAAAATATATCAATGTGTTCCATAAAGCTTACAATTGGGAGATAACAGTTCTTCTTGTAGACTTTGTTGCACCTACATCTGTGTTTCCACCTCCTCGTTTATGTGAGTTGGGGGTAATCTTCATGAACCATTGTTTCCATATTTTTCATCTTGAGTTTTCTGACGGGGGTGGGGGGTGGGGAAGAAGGAGAAAGAAAATAAGTTCTGGCCAAGAGTAGCAACTGCTTTGAAAAGCCATTAGTCCTTAGGACATCAGCCTGGAACAACTGTGTGCTACAGCTCCAATTCCACACCAGTATTAAATTGTCATGGTGATGGTTATTATGGAGGGGTATTGGGACTTTTTGTCCCCCCCCCCACTTCCCATGATATGGCAAGATGCCCAAGTTAGTTATGCTAAGAAAAAATACATAATGCTAGAATTACTGTATATTGTCAGTCATTTAAAGTATAGCACCACAATAGGCTGCAATTCTATACATACTTACCTAGAAATAAGGCCATTGAGCTCAGTGGGGCTTATTTCTGAGCAGACATGCATAGGATTGTTCTATTAATAGGAAGAATTTTCTGATTTAGCCTCCTTTTTTTCCAGAATGGCCTGCAAGATACTTGTAGGACAGTCACATGCAGACTAAGAGAGTTACTACTTCTGCTCTTAGAACATAGAATAAGAGTTGGAAGGGACCTTAGAGGTCTTCTAGTCCAACCCCCTGCTCGAGCAGGAGACCCTATATCATTTCAGACAAATGATTGTCCAGTCTCTTTTTGAAAGCCTTCAGTGATGGAGCACCCACAACTTCTGAAAGCAAGCTAGTCCATTGGTTAATTGCTCTCACCATTAGGAAATTTCTCCTCAGTTCTAGGTTACTTCTGTCCTTTGGTTAGTTTCCAACCTTTGTAAAGCTTTGTAAAACAGTACTAGAACTTCATGTGATTTTGATTCTATCCCTCTATTAATGCAGCTCAGGAGTGCATTGGCTTTTTTTGGCTGCCACTGCACTGTTGGCTCATATTTAAGTGATTGTCCACTAGGAATTCAAAGATCCTTCTTGCAGTTACTAGCATTAAGCCAAGTTTCACCTAGTCTATACCTATAGTTTTTTCTTAAGTGTAGAACCTTACTTTTATCTATGCTGGATTTCATTTTGTTAGATAGGGCCCAGTGTTCAAGTCTGTCAGGATCTTTTTGGATCTTGAGCTTGTCTGCTGGAGTGTTGGCTATTCCTGCAAATTTGATGCGTTCCCCTTCAATTCCCTCATCTAGATTATGAAGATTACTGGGCCTAAAGCGGAACTTTGGGGTACCCCACTGCTTACTTCTCTCCAGGTGGATGTATGGTAGTTCCATTGAGTGCTAGTAAATTGAAATGTTAGTAAATGATGTAAGTAAAGATGAAATGAAAGGTATGTAAGGAGTTAAAAAAACAAAAAGAAATATATTTTATAATGTAAAACAGATCAGCAGAAGCAATGGGAAAGATAGAAAGGTTTATACTTTGTTGTCTGGGGATTTAAGGATTGGAAAGAAACACCGGCTGAGGGTAAAGAAATGTTCCTTTTCTTTCTCTCTTTTTTTTTAGGTAGGTGACATGACTAGAAGTTAGGTAGGATAGAAAGAAAATGTCTTTTAATAAAGGGTGACATGATTAAAAGTTAGAATAAGAGATAGAAATTAGAGAAGGGGGAATATTAGTGTATACTTTTATATAATAAAATAAAAGCAATAACAAGAGAAAGCATGGAATAATTGAATGATGACAGACTGCAACTTAATATAAATGTGTATCATTATTAGAAATATATAAGTTGATTGTAATAACTACTGTATGATTAATTCTACTAGTTTTATTTGTATTAGAATGTATGACACCCAGGTGCCACACTGTTCACACATTGATATGTTTGTAAAAAAATAAAAACACTTTTTAAAAAAAGAATCCAACACCTGGGCACACAAAAGGGTCAGAGATTATCATAGTCTGCAGGGTGAGAAAAACCACATTTCCTCCCCTCTGGAGCCCACACATTTCCCGGAGTAAACACATCAGCAGGCATGTCTGCAGAATTCATGAACAAGGAATGAATTTCCCTATAAATATTGCTACCTCTGGCTTTAATTTGCAGCCACTTTCAACCTGCTGTTCGTTTCGCTGTCTGGCTGCTGAATAAACTGTATCTCTACTTTGAGCAATTGTCCTGTGTCCTTCACTGGGTGTCTCAGCTTGGAAACAGACAGCAAATTCTTCTAACAGGAGGACTACCTGAAAGTTTGATCAGACTCATGGTTGTCATTTGCAAAAATGAATACATTCTATCAAGGTGTTGGAAGAAATCTCCTTCTAGGTTCTGCTCCAAGTGGGGAAACAGACACTGGAAACATGGAGACTGCTTGGAAAGATGGTTTAATGGTGGACAGGATCACATGGCTTGAGTTCCTGAACAGAAAAAGGGCAGATACAGTAAATCCTCGGGTTTTTATGCTCTCTCTGGCTCTGCATTTCCTGGGGCCCAGAAAGAGTTTCCCGATTGGTTGTCAGACTCCCAGAGGGTGGGGGCCTTGCTGGCTGATGGTCACATGTGCTTCCCAGGTCACATGTGGTGAGTTTCTGCTGCTATTGTGTAGAGGGCTAATCTAAGGTGACCAGATTTTAACATTGGTAAAGAGGGACATTGTGGGCGTGGCTTATTTTGTGGGCGTGGCTAGCTGGTCATGTGACTGGGTGGGCGTGGCTAGCTGGTCATGTGACCGGGTGGCCATGGCTATGTGTATAGGGTAAGGTGAACAGATTTTAACATTGGTAAGAGGGACACCATTGTGGGCGTGGCTTATTGTGTGGGCGTGGCTTGGAGGCCATGTGACTGGGTGGGCGTGGCTAGCTGGTCATGTGACCGGGTGGCCATGGCTGTGTGTATAGGGACTACTCAGAGGGCTGAAAAGTCATTTCTGACAGGTCCTCACACTTTTGACTGGTCCTCACACTTTTGACCATCCTCACATTAATGCCCGTGCAGCATTCTTAACAACCATGTCACTCATTTCACAACTGCTTCTCTTCACCATGATGACAAGATAGGGCAAAAATGTAAAATGTGAGGACAGTCGTAAGTTCGAGGACTGGTCAAAAGTGCGAGGACCAGTCAAAAATAACTTTTTCAGCCCTCTGAGTAGTCCATATGCACAAAAGGACTAACCAGAGGGCTGAAAAAAGTCATTTCTGACAGGTCCTCACACTTTTGACCGGTCCTCACACTTTTGACCATCCTCACATTTATGCCCGTGCAGCATTCTTAACAACCATGTCACTCATTTCACAACTGCTTCTCTTCACCATGATGACAAGATAGGGCAAAAATGTAAAATGTGAGGACAGTCGTAAGTTTGAGGACTGGTCAAAAGTGCGAGGACCAGTCAAAAATAACTTTTTCAGCCCTCTGAGTAGTCCATATGCATAAAAGGATACAGTAATAGAGAGGGATGAAGGAAGGGAAGGGAAATTAGAGTAGGAGTGACGGTTAAGAGAGGGAGGAAGAGAGGAGGAGAAGGAGAAAGGAAGAGGAACTAGGGAGGAGAAGAAGAGGGGGGGGGAGAGAAAGTAAGAAGGAAAGAAAAGAGAGGTGGTAGGTTTGAGGAGAAAGATTGTTGTACAATAAAAAAGATGAAAGGGAAGAAAGCCAACCCCAAACAAATATAAAGATATTAAGATAAAGAATGAATTGTTAAACTTTAAAGAATAAAAGAGAACAAATATGAATAAATAGCAATAATTAGAAACACACATACATACAATGTATTTTCTTTGAACAGAATATTTGGCTGGTTCACAAATTTAAACAGTGTTTAGTCATTTCAATTAAATTTACAATTTCTATATTTCCTTTTTGCCATATTTATTCCTCATCTATTTTTTAAAAAAAACAATTTTACCCTTCATCCTCATCTCTAATCTTAATCAAATTCAATTTTTCCCTTCTATTCTATTTTATACCCCTTCCCATTGTCATCTATTTTTATATCCATCCTCACATTGGTTAATTATGTAATTATGTAATACAGTTGTTTAATACAAATTCAACATTTTAATATAAATCAATTAGTTATATAACTATCTTTTTTGTATATTAATCAATATGAACATGAATATTCCAATTATTTCCATGCAATCCAATTTCTTACAAATCAATGAATTATACTTACCAATAATAATAAACCAAATAATTTCCCCCATATATTCCTCCAAACCACAACTTAACCATTTCTGCTTTCAACACAGTATACAATTAATAATATCTCAATTATTACAATTCCCTAGTTAAAAAGAGCTTTTTTTTCTTTTGTGTTTTAAAATCTTGAACTCTCCTCTTTTGCCCTAAATAATTTTCCATTGTTTGCACTTACCTTTTTTGGTGAGGAAAAGGAAAATAAATCTGCTGCCTAATTTTCCAACGTTGCAAGCAAACCGCAAAGCCAACAGCCTGTTTTACTTTCAGTTTCGTTTTGAGCTTGGTTTGCACAAAGAGGAAAAAAAACTGAGCAATTTAGCAAGAGCAGAGCCCTGTGCAAATCAGCTGAGAGGGGGAAGCCGAGCTAATTAACGTAGGGCGGCCCTTTGAAGCCCCGCGGCAAGAGTTTAAACAGTTTTTTTCCCTCTAGCCATCAGCGGGGATTCAGGAGGCAGCCGGGAACCAGGAGGCAGAATGAAAAATCGGGACTTTTTTAAAACGCCGCGGGACGCGGGACAAATTGCTCAAAAGCGGGACTGTCCCGCCAAAAGCGGGACGTCTGGTCACCTTAGGCTAATCCTATCTTTGGCAATTCCTACTATGGCTCTGCCTGAAGGAGGTAGATCTTTGTTATGTAGAATAGACTGGCCCAAGCGTTAATGGCCCATTGACAAAGGGTGGGGGCAGGAAGATGGGAGCGGCTTCCAAACATGCTTATCCCAGGGAAATATAATATTCTGCCTTTTTCATATTTCCTAAAATATTTCACTCTTCCAGGAGAGGGGTGGGTGCTAACTTCCTACAAAGGTCTATGGAGATTGTCAGTCATCCAGGTCATGGTTGTTCCAAAGGTGCTTTTTCAAGAGGCAACTAGACTTTGTTTTGGGACTGAAACTGAAAAAGCTTCTTGGATGAGAAGTGAAACGTCTTCAAGGAAAAACAAAGAAAGTCCAGATGCCTCTTGAAAAAGCACCTTTGGGATGTTCTATCAGCAATAGATTTTTCTATTATGCCATTAATAATTGAATATTTTAAACACGGAACTCTTAATTTGAAGAAGTTTAATCCCTCTATGGAACTCAGTGAAGGGAGGCCTGAACATAAATATAATTACAGGTAGTCCTCATGTTACAACCATATTTGAGCCCAACATTTCCATTGCTAAAGCAAAGCAGTTGTTAAGTGGGTTTTGCCCCATTTTGCAAACTTTTTTGCCACAGTTAAGCAAATCACTGCAGTTGTTAAGTGAATCATGCAGTCATTAAGCAACTCTGGCTTCCCCCACTGACTTTGCTTGTTAGTTGCTGGCTAGGAAGGTTACAAATGGTGATCACATGACCCTGGAACAGTGCAACTGTCATAAACACATGCCAGTCATCAAGCAACTGAAATTTGAACATGTAGGCCATGGGGATGCTGCAACAGCTGTGTGAAAACTGGTCATAAATTATTTTCAGTGCCATTGTAACTGGTCACTAAATGAATGGTTGTAAATCGAGGACTACCTGTAACAGTTTTTGCAAGTATGGGAATTTCCAGAGAATAGCCATTCTAGGCTTTGCAACAAAAACATGAGTTGATTACACCTTAGATACCAACAGATTTTATGACATAAATTTTCATGAATTGCATTCTGATTCTTTGAACATTTGTAAGCTGTCCAGAAACCTTGGTATAATAAATTACTGTAATTTTTAAAATGCCACAGGAATCTTGTTATCTAGCCAAATATATAAATGTATATTTGAAAGGGGACAGATGGAAAATCAGTTCTTGAGGTAACAACACACTGAAAGCCACAGTAGTGTAGAGCTTAAAGGGATTGGAGCAGTGGCGAAATGTAAAATTTGTTACTACCAGTTCTATGGGCGTGGCTTGGTTGGGGGGGTTTAATGTGACTGGGTGGGCGTGGCCAACTTTTTTTTTTACTTTTAAAAGCATTTTTTCTACAACCTCTTTGGCCGAAGAGGTTGTAGAAAAAATACTTTTAAAAGTAAAAAAAACAGCCTCTGATGATCGCGCGGTTCAGCTGGGCATGGGGGGGGTGCAGGGATTTTTGCTAGTGGTTCTACGAACCACCCGCAGCCATCATTACCGGATCAGGCAATCCGGTCCGAAACAGGAACATCTCACCCCTGGATTGGAGGTTCATGTCCACCTTTAGGAATGTTAGAAGAAATATGCTTCTGGGTTCAGCTCCAAGTGGGGAAAAAAAACTGGAAACATGGAGACTGCTTGGAAAGATGGTTTAATGGTGGTTAGGATCACATGGTTTGAGTTCCTGAACAGAAAAGGGGTGAGATACAGCGAGTCCCCGGGTTTTATGCTTTCTCTGGCTTTGAACTTCCTGGGGCCCCGAAAGAGTATCCTGATTGGTTGTCAGACTCCCAGGGGGTGGGGGTCTTAGCTAGCCTTGCTGGCTGATGTAATCTTCCCAGGTGCCATGTGGTGAGTTTCTGCTGCTAGATGGGTCCCATTGTGTTAGTTTCTGTTGCTATTGTGTTGCAGATGATGGTTTATTGTAAGGTGACCAAACGTCCCGCTTTTGGCGGGACAGTCCCGCTTTTGAGCAATTTGTCCCGCGTCCCGCAGCGTTTTAAAAAAGTCCCAATTTTTCATTCTGCCTCCTGAGTCCCAGCTGATGGCTAGAGGGAAAAAACCTGTTTAAACTCTTGCCGCGGGGCTTCAAAGGGCCGCCCTAGTTGATTAGCTGGGCTTCCCCCTCTCAGCTGATTTGCGCAGGGCTCTGCTCTTGCTAAATTGCTCCAGCAGTTTTTTTTTCTCTTTGTGCAAACCAAGCTCAAAACGAAACTGAAAGTAAAACAGGCTGTTGGCTTTGCGGTTTGCTTGCAATGTTGGAAAATTAGGCAGCAGATTTATTTTCCTTTTCCTCACCAAAAAAGGTAGGTGTAAACAATGGGAAATTATTTAGGGCAAAAGAGGAGAGTTCAAGATTTTAAAACACAAAAGAAAAAAAAGCTCTTTTTAACTAGGGAATTGTAATAATTGAGATACTATTAATTGTATGCTGTGTTGAAAGCAGAAATGGTTAAGTTGTGGTTTGGAGGAATATATGGGGGAAATTATTTGGTTTATTATTATTGGTAAATATAATTCATTGATTTGTAAGAAATTGGATTGCATGGAAATAATTGGAATATTCATGTTCATATTGATTAATATACAAAAAAGATAGTTATATAACTAATTGATTTATATTAAAATGTTGAATTTGTATTAAACAACTGTATTACATAATTACATAATTAACCAATGTGAGGAAGGATATAAAAATAGATGACAATGGGAAGGGGTATAATATAGAATAGAAGGGAAAAATTGAATTTGATTAAGATTAGAGTTAAGATTGAAGGGTAATATTGTTTTTTTAAAAAAATAGATGAGGAATAAATATGGCAAAAAGGAAATATAGAAATTGTAAATTTAATTGAAATGACTAAACAGTTTAAATTTGTGAACCAGCCAAATATTCTGTTCAAAGAAAATACATTGTATGTTTGTATGTGTGTTTCTAATTATTGCTATTTATTCATATTTGTTCTCTTTTATTCTTTAAAGTTTAACAATTCATTCTTTATCTTAATATCTTTATAGTTGTTTGGGGTTGGCTTTCTTCCCTTTCATCTTTTTTATTGTACAGCAATCTTTCTCCTCAAACCTACCACCTCTCTTTTCTTTCCTTCTTACTTTCTCTTCCCCCCACCCTCTTCTTCTCCTCTCTATTTCCTCTTCCTTTCTCCTTCTCCTCCTCTCTTCCTCCCTCTCTTACCGTCACTCCTACTCTAATTTCCCTTCCCTTCCTTCATCCCTCTCTATTACTGTATCCTTTTATGCATATGGACTACTCAGAGGGCTGAAAAAGTTATTTTTGACTGGTCCTCACACTTTTGACCAGTCCTCGAACTTACGACTGTACTCACATTTTACATTTTTGCCCTATCTTGTCACCATGGTGAAGAGAAGCAGTTGTGAAATGAGTGACATGGTTGTTAAGAATGCTGCACGGGTATAAATGTGAGGATGGTCAAAAGTGTGAGGACCTGTCAGAAATGAGTAGTCCCTATACACATAGCCATGGCCACCCAGTCACATGGCCTCCAAGCCACGCCCACACAATAAGCCACGCCCACAATGGTGTCCTTCTTACCAATGTTAAAATCTGTTCACCTTAGTCTATTGACAAAGATTGAGTTTCTGCCTCTGCCCCATTGACAAAAGGGGGGAGGCAGGAAGGTGGGAGCTGCTTTGTCTTTAAAACATGCTTCTCCATTTCTCATGCAGGGAAACATAATATTCTGCCTTTTTAATATTTCCTAAAATATTTCATTCTTCCAGGAAAGGGGTGGGTGCTAACTTCCTACAAGTCCCTGCAAACTTTCCATGAGTTCATCCACCATATATCCAAATATATTTTATTCTTTACCGTTTCCATCTTCCCTTAAAACATTAACAGAATCCACAACGGACTGAGAATCAGCGTCGCCACTAGATAATTGACAGTTAAGCTGAAACTAAGTTAATCAACTAAAATTAGCAAACTTCCTCAACGCCCCCAAATAAGGAATAAATATTTTTCCTTCACAGCTGTCTGGATCTCATTTTTATTTATTGTTGCACAGCCCTGGCTCGAGTTGGAACCCCAAATTATTCTTGACAGCAGTTTTATTGCGGGTTAAATTTATTCTCGAAGAGGTAAGCCTGCAGTCTTGCAACTGAAATGTAAGCGTGCTTGCTCAGAAGCAGCCTTTACTACATAAACTGTATGTACAATCATATCCGCGACGCATCTCCTCGTAGTAAGGGTGAAGTTCTATGCCCATTTACTGAGAACAAATTCAAGCAAATCTTACCCGGGTTTATTTCAAGGAAACCTTGCATAAAGTCCCAGGCTCCCAGCCCAAACGCCTCCAACCCCCCCCCCCCCCCCCCCGAGATTCACCGGCTCAGGACCACCCCGTTGTCCTTCCAGGACCCACCCGTTTCCCGGCGCTCCGCCCCCTTTTAACCGGCCTCTCCGTCCCGTCACATTCTTTCTGAACGTTGGAATGGGAGCCTTGCTGGAAGGGGAGCCCCTCCCTAAGAAGGAACCGCCGAACAGCTAACCAACCGCTTCTAGCTTTGCGAGGTGACATCACGTGCGTGCGTGGCTGACGTACAGACCGGGCGCCCGTCGCTTTGGTCACTCGTCTTTTTTTTTTTCCCGCCTAGGCTGAGGGAGCCAGGTGGCTAAATAAAGAGTCGAGCGCACCGGGATCGGTTTCGGCGCTCCGTTTCTTCGCGCCTTCCCTTCTGCCACCTCGGCGAAGGTTGCAGAGGCGCAGCTGGGGAGCGAAGGGGGCCTGGACCTGAAACAAAATGGCGGCCCCGGGCGAGTACTTCAGTGTGGGCAGTCAGGTGTCGTGCCGGACTTGCCAGGAGCAGCGGCTGCAAGGCGAGGTGGTGGCTTTTGATTACCCCAGCAAGATGTTGGCACTCAGTATCCTGACTGGAAGAGGGGTAGGGCAAGGGGACGCCGGCACCGGGTTTGTAAGGAGGCTGTAAGGGGGTACGTGAACTCGCTCCCTCTTCAGCAGCTAGAGGCAGTTTAAGGATCTGTGACAGATTTAGAAAGGTTGGGGCTGTTGCTGGAGTGAGCTCTACGTCAAAGACTCCGGAAACCTATGAGCGTGGTTTTGGGGGAGGGGGCCTAATTTTGAAAGAGAAGACTTGACTGCAGTGCTGTCTGGGGTATTAGTTGAGCCAGGCAATTACTGTTTCAATATGGAATGGGGAATCTGGAGCAAGAGGTGAACCTGTATAGCGGGCGTGTCCAACCCGCGGCCCACGGGACCCTAGCGGCCTTGGACAGATATATATATATATGCTAATGGATGGATAAGATGTGAAAACTGAAGTACAGAAAGTGCTTTCTGGCATTGTAATAGAAATGGAAGAAAAATTGGATATGTTAAGAATATATAATTTATGGAGCTAGGGTGCATGGCAGGTGCTTGGTGGAGTAGGAGGAATGGAGACTGGTGCAGGGTTTTTTTATTGAGAGTGAAGATTTAAGTTAAACCTGAGGAAGTTGGAGACAGCCTTGACTTGGTAGAAAAGCATCTGTACTTGATATAACTCACAGAAATTGTAATACGTGATTTCTCAACATTTGATGGATAGTAATCTAAATGTATTAATAATTGTCTTTGGAAAGCATTGTATGCAAGCCTGTAAATTGTAAGTCTTCATTTGCTGTTTATGCAATTGCTTTTGATGTAGCTATTGAGTGATAAGTGTGTGTATATATGTAAATCCTTCCTGAGAGTATTTGGTTTGGGATATCTTATACTGTTATGTGAACTGGAATGCAATTTGAATTGGAAAGATTTGGGGCAAAAGAGAAAGGTGCTTTCTGTCTTCAATAGTTATCTCTTGTAACTGCTATGGATCTTCACTGAGCATATTCAGGCACTCATGGTCTGGGCCATAGTTCTTGAATTGAGGAAGAACTCGAAGTTGACTTTGAGTGATAGAGGTTAATATACTATTTCAGTGTGATATACAGTACATTTATAGCAATTGAAAGGCAAGAAGCTAGGTTTGGGATAACATGTCCTAGCAATGCAGTGGTCTATCTGGCGTCTTCATGGAGGAAAAGGACTATCCAATGGTGTTGCAGACTAGCAGCACAAGACGCTGTTGCATATGGTAGGAGGCTGAAAAAGTAAATCTTTGATCTGATCCCGAAAGCTTGTTAATTTTATTACAATGAAATTAGTGTTCAGGGTGATTTGACAGCAGCCTCATGGATGTATATGAACAGTCCACAGAGGTTTTGTGTGCCCTTACAGCAGTTTTACAGTGGAACTGATAAAACTACTAAGAAAATGGGGGTGGGGTGGGGTTTGGTTTAGTTAGCACCTCTTGCTCAATATTTTAAGTGAATGAATCTTGTGCTGTTGACTTTGTTTGCAACTATTCTCAGGAGGCAATCTTGATTATATTGAATGTTACCATAAATATAAATTCTTCTTTCATAGAAGTTATCATTTTCTGAGCTGCTGTACAACCTTTGTATGTTTCCTTAATGTTTTTCCCCCAGAATGCCCTTCCTCAAGTGGTAAACCTAACCATGCAGATATCTTGCTTATAAATTTACAGTATGTATCAGAAGTTAACATAATCAATGACCGCACAGAAACACCCCCACCTTTAGCTTCACTCAATGTTACCAAGGTAAGAATCTTGTGAAGATGGTTTTTCAAGTCATTGAAAATACTGAAGCTACCATTCACAAACTATTCACAGCATAAACTCTTTATTTCCATTTGGCTTTTAAACTGCATCTTGATGTTCTTTTTTTTAATTTTATTTATCCATTTTTTCCTTAAACATACATAGGTGCTTAATGAACAGTGTATTGTCTGAGTCATTTTAGGTTTACAAAATAATTTTGATATTAATGATAATAGTTGAATTAATAGTAATGATCAATTTACTTTATGCTCAATACTAATGACAATAATAGTACTATTCAGGTATATCTGATAATAGTCTTTCAACGTCTAACATTTGCGTCTGCATGTTAATTGTAATATATAGCAGTATACCTAGTAATATTTTCCCCCTTTCTAATTTCTACCTCTATTTTCTAACTCTTAAGCAAATCTTATATTAAGAAGTATTCTATATCTATCCATCATCTCTTGCCCTTTTTAGTATTTCAACCCTTATTGATTTTTTGACCAATCTCCCATACTCCTCCCTTGGGATCTTGCATCTCCTTACATCACTTTTATTTAATCTAAATATTTCGTCTGCCTCTACATCTACCTCTCGCTGTTGAATCTCCAGCATGCCCATCAGTGACTCTTTCATCACTCCTGGGAGTTCTTTCTCTTTGTCCTCTTCTATATTTTGAGCTCTTAAAGTGTGGTCTGCCTGTTCCATTTCAGGAATTTTTACTATCTCTTCCTCATCTTTATCTGTTTGTATTGTTTGTTGATTTGTCTCCTCTATTTCTTCCTCTACTCTTCTTTCTCCTCTATTTCTTAAATTTCTTGTACATTTTTCATTATCATTTGCGGATAATTTCCTGATCTCACATCTGTGTCATGTATCAGTTCCTTCATCTCCCTATGGTTCCTTGTCATGGCTTCCTGAATACATTGAAGCATCAATAGTATTTCTTTTTGAGATGCATCTAATTCTCCCTGTTGTGACATTTTACTTTATTGAGTAATTCTTAGCCCATTAAATTAATCTACCAAGATCCCAATGTCCCAATTGTCCATCACACCAAAAGGCCAATATTAGAAAAATTTAGTCAATCCCGGAACTGTTCCTCAAAATGCACAATGTTTATTGAGCTGGTGCTCAAGTCGGACAGTGAGGAGGCTGAAGAAGATGTGCCAGAGGCAGGGATTCAGCCAGGGCCTTCAGAACCTCCAGAAACTCCTTTAAGTGAAGAGGATGAAGAGGAGGAGCCTCTTCTCAATGCACGGGCGTGCAGAGCTGCCAAAAGGCAGGAATGGCTCCTCAGGAGAAGGTCTCCTCGAGAGTAAAGCTTGGGGCTAATTGGCCACTCCCTTAGCCTATTTAAGAAACTATGCAGCTTGTAACAAGCTGCAGGAAACAACTTTAGTTCACTCTTGTGTCTGCAAAACTGCTTCTGGGCTTTCTGCCAACTCTAGTAAGACTGTGATTACCTTATCATAGAATTCTGGTAGGCTGTTAAGACAGTGCATTAACAGCCTTTGAATAATAAAGACTAAGTTCTTTTGAGTAAATAAGCTTTGTATAGAGTTTGTGTGTGCTGCATTCTTTGGGGTCCGTAGCTGGGGCAGAACAGGTTCAGCCATAATGGCTGTCTCCTTTGTTGGTCGGGAGGGTGCCTCAGATCGAGCAGAAAGAGCCGCCGCTCTCCCGCAATCAGCAAGTGATTCCTCCTTTCTTTGTCACCCCTCCAGGGTGACTTTGTCCCCTTAGGGCCCCCCAACAAGGAAGAATTGGCCGGGATTTCGTAGAGCCCCGCTATCCCGACTGTCTCGCCGTAATGCCAAACCGGAAGTCTGCATCTTGATGTTCTTAATCGTGTAGTTTGAGTAGCAACACTAAATAGTTTTCAAGTTAATTTTTCTGGTAATTTGCTTGTTAAATATTGCCTAATCCAGGAATTCTCAAACTATTCATTTTATAAAATTGCAGTACTAAAGTTGTACAACCCTTCTCATTAACAGTTCAAATGATTTCATTTGGGTTTGGCTTGGCCAAGAAATAAATACGTTTCATCATATTTTCTTGACTTTTACTAGTAGTACTTGGTCAACTTTGACTTTTCTCTTGCCACACAACAAAAATATTTTCATTTTGAAAGGCTGGAAGTTTAAAATAACAGATAAAAATATTGAATTTTGCTAATCTGTACACTGCGAGAGACACCCTATAGGTTGTGAATATGCTGCTACATTGGAATTTATAAGCCAGCAGAAGATCACTTGCCAGTCACAGTAGTGATGAATAGTTTAACCATATTTCAAAATCCAAGCCACAGTTGGCTGCCCATTCTTTTTTTAAAAAAACTTTTATTTCATAGTCAGCATACATCATAAACAAAAAATCAATCATTCATATATATATATATATATATATATATATATATATATATATATATATATTTCCCCCCCTCCCCGGACTTCCCAGAACAAATGCAGGGTAAAAACATTTAACAAACCTTAATAAAAGACCCCACAAACTATCTATCTATAGATTTATCTATCACTTGTACTTTAACTCTCCTTATTCAAAATAAAATATAACTTTTCTTGCTTAAAGGTAGTTAATCCCAATTAATTCAACAATAAACAAACAATTTAAAGCCCTTGAAAATATATTGAAAAATCTATAACCTTAAATTTAACATCCAAAAGAAAGTTTCTCTTTTAATCCATTACTTAAAGTAATTTCTAGATATAATCCATCCAATCATAACCATACAGATCATATCCTTAATCACGTTTATATAACAGTTGAAACATCCAGTCATAAATAAAAAAAAATTCAAAACCAAACAAATCATATCCTTAATAAAAATTAATCTTGTCTTGAATACCAATACAATCACCTCCACAGAATAACATTACTGTATATAACCTTAAATTTCCAAAAGAAAATTTCTTTTTTAACCTAAAATCAACTTTAAATCATAAAAATCTGTTTTTATAATCCATCTAATCATAGGTAAAAATTCACATTTATATAACAGTTGAAACATCCAGTCATAAGTAAAATTTTTTTTCAAAACCAAACAAATCATATCCTTAATAAAAATCTTGAATACCAATACAATCATTCACCATGTTATCCTGCCTAACAAAGAGGAATAAAATTCTTCCACTTCCATTTCCCCCTGGTTTTTTTCCGAGCCTCCTTCTTCCGCTTTATTCCACCATCTTTTATTTTTACAAGCTTTTGTGTATTCAACTGTAATTTTATCTTCCAATCCTGTGCAGCTCGCAAAGTAGTTCCTTTTAAGAAACACACCTCTTTAATTAGGATTAAAAGTCCATTTTTATAAAGAAATTGTAATGTTCCATTTTTAATCCTTCTTGATATCTTGAAAATCCAAGCTTCTCCCAGCACTTTTCCTCTCATCAGCATCAAAACCTCTGGATAGATCTCTCTCCATATCTCCGGATTAACCTCCTTCAAGCCCATCAGTTTATTCATAGTTTGGAAAACATCCTTTCTCTTCAAAAATCTTTGCCTCTACCATCTTTTCTTATGCTGCAAACTTCATTCAGCAAAGCTTCAAAGTACTGACAGCTATAACGACCTTAACAAGCGCAAACAAGCTTTAACAATCACTTTCTTCTTAAACTTCCGTTCTCTATCAGCGCCATTTTGGATCTCTTTAAAACTTTCATTCGAATATGAAAGGACTCATTATTCATCAGAGTTAAAGGAAAGAAAAATACTTGCGAGAAGCTCTCCTGTTTTGTTCTGCCTGCGTAAAAATCGATCCTTGAAATCACTTGTTTCGCAGGGATGGTCGCGGCGCCTTGATCCGTCAGAGACGGAATCCCGAGTCTGGAGCTGCTTTCCAGGCATTTGGGGAGCCCTCACCCTCTGCACCTCCAGGATTAATCCTGGAGGTTTTGACTTCCGGTTTGCTGCTGGCCGCCGCCAGACGTTCCTTTGGGATCGTCTGCTTCCATTGCCTGTTAGAGCCGCCTTCACAGCGGAATGGTGGCTCGAAAAAACTCCGTTTCCAAGAGGAAACGGAGATAGAGCCGGCAGGGGTGGGTAGAACTCTCTGCAGAGTCCCAAAAGTTTTTTTTTTTACTTTTGGGACGGAGCGGATGAGAAGCCCCATATCCCCTGCCGCTGCTCCGGGCTTTGGGAGACCTCTGCCTATGCAGAGCCAGGCGTCAAGAGCAAGCCTGCGAATTTAACAGAATAATCAAAGAAAAGACGAGCTGGACCCTTAATATTGAATCGCAAGTATTTTACCCTTCAAAAAACTATTTAAGAGAAAAGAGGAGAGGAAAGAAGGAAAAAGAGCCTTTTAAAATGGCGTCTGCCGTGGCTGGAGAAGGGCTGAAAGGGAAAGTCCTTCCGTTTCTTATTACTACAATGTAGCGGAATAAATATCACTGGCTACATTTGTAGATAAAACCTCGCTCCTGTGCTGTTGATTGAAAAGAAGTTTTTTTTTTTTTTAAGGGAAAGTCCTTTCGTTTTCTATTTCTTCTCTCTTTTTTGCTAAATCTTGTCTGTGTGGGAAATGGCATCGGGACTTACACAGCTGGACAAACGGGGGGGGGGAACTTCCCCCCTTAAGAAACTGCACCAACAAATTCTAACTCTCCAGTGTCAGAAACCTGATTTTAATATATTAGAATTTCTCCTTGAAGAGATTGTAAGAAGGGATGAGATTGTGAACCAGCAACTTGAAAAATTTAAGCAGGAAATTAAAGAAATTGGTGAATTGGTGAAATCAAAGTTTGACTTTTTGAATCAAAAGATTTTAAAATCTGCTAATGGTTTATCAGACTTTCTGATTCGGGTGGATGCAAAGACTAAATTATTAGAGTCTAAAATGAAGGAAATTGAGGAGAATTTGGATGACATGACTCCAAAAATTAAAAAGGATTTGATAAACACTCAGGATAATAGCTCAGAAGACAAATCTAAAATGGAGACTGACCAAAAGATTGGTAATGAAGAAAATGTACAACAGAGGATTGAAAGAGAAGTTTTAATGATTCAATATAATTTTACAGAATATGCAATTAGACTGAGAGGTTTGCAGGAAAATAATAGAGATGATCTAAGGAAAATATCTTCTGAAATTCTGGCTGGGATTTTAAAGGTTCAACCTGATGAAGTGTATTGCAGGATTGATAGAATTTATAGAATAAACTCCTGGTTGGCAAAGCAAAGGCAATTGCCTAGAGACGTGGTGATCTATTTTACAGATAAAGAAATTAGGAATAATATTGTGCAGAACTCTTTTAATTCCACTTTGCAATTCCATGGAAGAAAGATTTGGATTTTTAAGGAGCTCCCGCCCAAGATGTTAATGGAGAGGAAGAAATTTGGCTTTCTAGTGACTGAATTAAAAAAAAGAAATATCCTATTCAGGTGGGACACCCCAGTTGGTTTAATATTGAGATATCAAGGAGTAAGATATCAATTGCACACTGTTGAAAAAGCGGAAGATTTTTATCAAAAAATTTTAAAAATGAATTTAACACCTTTAGGCATAATACAGGATAAGCAAAAGGAGTTGGAAACAAAAGGAAAATATCAAATTACAGAGACTGTTGCAGATAAATTGTCTTTGGATCCCCTGGATACCCCAGCTGGTCTGTCTATAAACAAGAGAGTAGTGTCATCCGACACCAAGCTGATGAACCATCAAGTCACAGACAAGTGCGCAAATCAATCAGTTGACATACAAGTGACGGAGAAGAAAGATGAGATGATAAAACTAACCCAACAAGAACAACCCATAAAGCAGAATGAAAATCAACCAGCAGACACACAATTGGTAGGCAAGAAACGAGGATGGAAATTCAACCCGCAAAAGAAAAAGAAAAGAAATAGATCTCATAGAAACAGCAATTTCTAAACCATGCAACAGTGAAGCCAGGGACTTTAAAAAACGAATGAATATTTGAAAAGATAGTGGAGGCGAACAATTGTTTGATACTATCCTGAGGATTGTGGCAGATCTCTGCAATGCCATGATTTTGGGATGTGAAAAGAGCCTCACTTTGTTGGATTTGAATCATCTATTCTGGAATTTTTTTTTTTGGTAAATATATTATAATTATTTTGAGTTATAAGGCAGGAGAGTTACGCCGGGGCATGCAGAAGATCTGGATGTTACTCAGTAGGATGATGGGAATTAACAATCCTGATGAATACCACAACTATAACCATATGGATATAATCATAATTATAATGTCACTCGGGTGGTTGTTTTTACTTTTATACAGATGCGAGGATATCTACTACTGATGGGGGCAGAAGACGATTGAAGATTTTGAACAAACTGTTGCACCAGCATGTTATTTTACCCTATTATGGGTGATGGATTTAACAATCCAGTGGAAAGACATCAAAGAAGATATTATATGGATTATAAATTTAAAGTTATTGTCTTTTTTCTTTTTACAAAATGGAATGCATATATAGATATGTGTATATCTTAGTAATGTGGGCAGTGGATTATATTTAGAATTGTATTGCATGATTTTGTAGGAACTGAAGGGTTGAAATAGGTTAGTTTACTGATTGATTAGTTTAAGAAAAAGGATCTTTAAGTCATATATTTAGGGGAGTGGAGGATTTAACAATCCAGTGGAAAGACACCAAAGAAGATATTACATGGATTATAAATTTAAAGTTATTGTCTTTTTTTTTCTTTTTTTCTTTTTTTTATAAAATGGGATGCATATATAGATATGTGTATATCTTAGTAAAGTGGGCAGTGGATTATATTTAGAATTGTATTGTATGATTTTAAGTCATATATTTAGAGGAGTGGAGGAATTGGACAGGATTGAATAAATGTTAAATTTGGATGTAGGGAGAAGGCCGCCTTAAAATGTTATATTAATATATATAAAAGATTAAATTGTAATAATACACTATAAGTTTAGGGGAGGAGAAAAAGGGCAGATTATTGTAAAAATGGGAGCTATAAGATTAATATGCTAAGGGTCAGTATTCCGAGAAGGGACTAAGGGAAAGGAAAGATATTATGTATGTAACTAGTTATGAAATAGCCTATTGTTGTGAAGAAGTCACAGGGGGGGTTGGGTGGAAAGGGCGGGTTAGGGATGGGGGGGGGGAAAAGGGGGAAAACTTGTATTTGAAAACTTTTTCAATAAAAAAAAAAATCCTGGAGGTTTTGGGGGGCTGTACCCTATACACCTGAGCACTCACCTCCCCCTCTTTGCCCGAGGGGGAAGTTCCAGCCACCAAAACGGCTGATTTACGCTGTTTTGGCGGTTTTACAGATCCCGGGAGTAAGAGCTCACAAAGGAGCTGCAGCGGCGCTGGCGGTGCCAGCGGAAGTCCAGTTGGCTGCCCATTCTTATTGTGCAAGCCAGCTGCAGGCTTGGACAGGCAAATTGGGAGCAACTTTTGACAAAGCATGTGTTTTGTGTTCACATGTCTAATCATCTTAAATTTAAATGTCCAGCTCTCTTCCTTTAAATTTCTCATTACCCTCAATTTGGAAATATAACCCATAACAACTTTCAGGCAACATAAAGTATCATAGCCATTTCTTTAAATGCATTCTTAATCTTGAGAGTAGTTTATTGTTCAACTATATCTCATTTCTCTGATGTATTTTAGTTGGACAAAGCAGCTTTCCCTCAGTGTTATATATGATTATAGACTATAGTGGACTGGATGGAAAAATGCTAGATTCAAGAAAGCTGGTTTACCCTCTTGTTTATCACTAGAATGAGGTTGTCCCTATTAAGGCAGTGGGGCCAGCTGTTTATCAGTTTTTCCCCCTTTTTACCTAAAAGCCTTGTCTCCAGGTTACTGATTTTAAGGCTCTTCCTTTAGCCATAGAGCAGGGCTGTCAAATCTGTGGCCCGCGGGCCAGATGCGTCACACGCTAGCCACGCCTGTGCCCGGTTTAGCGAAGGGGAAGAAAGTCCCAATACGTCACGTGACGCCACCAGTTTGACACCCCTGCCATAGAGGGTCTAACTTTTGCTTGCCTGAATTTGGGATTGATTACATAGATGTAAGCATTTTGTAGGAATAATGGGAGTGAGAAATCAAATGTTCAGAAGTTCATCATTTTGTACATGTTACATGTGAGATTTGGAAAACTAATACACATTTCAATGTACAGTATGTATTAAGAGTCAAGTAATCTGGCTTTGGATTGGACATGCAACAAATGGGTTGCAGGTGTACAGCAGTATTTACAATCATACCAAGTGAGTATTGCATCTTGCAGAAATATTTGCCTCTACAGTATAAGGTCAAGAGTTTGGTACCACTGCCTTTCAGGGTTACGGTAGTGCAATTTTGCTAAATGAGTTTGTCTATAGAAATATAGCTCTTTTATATGCCTGTTGAGACTATATTCCCAATTAAGTGACTTCTTCATCTGTCAGTCTTCATTGGCACTTGTTAATTGAGTGAAAAAACATGGAGGCTTGTTGGTGTTGTTCAGTAGCCACAGTTTAGTTATTGCCAAAGAAATAAAAGAAATGGATTTAGTTACGGAAAACTACAGTCCCAAATCTCTTTCCCACAAATAAAGCTGTATGTGGAGCATTTTTTATATTTCTTCTAGACCGGTGTTTCTCAAACTTGGCAACTTTATGATGTTGTGGACTTCAACTCCCAGAATTCTTGCCTTTGGATATTAGGTTGGGTTATGTCACCTGTACTTTGTTGTCCCTCGCCTTTCCCCCTCGTTCACTTTAATCTTAAAAGTACCTAATTGCTTCCATATTTTAAAATTCTCTTTGTTTTATATTGTTTGGAGAGTTTTTAAAGAGCTTAACTTCATGAGATGGGATTTGTCCCATCTATGTCATCCAGACTTTGTGTTCCTGCAAATCAAATTCCATTTGAAGATTAAGGTTACTGCATCTCTCATGCACCTTTATAGCTTGCAAACAAAGCACGGATGGAGAAGGAAGAAAAGCTGAGCCAGGCGTATGCAATTAGTGCTGGGGTCTCTTTGGAAGGACAGCAACTATTCCAGACTATACACAAGACGTAAGTAGCAGGACTTTTTACAGATATAATATACTAGGATCATGATGGCAAACCTATGGCACGGGTGCCAGAGGTGGCATACAGAGCCCTCTCTGTGGGCACGCACGCTGTCGCCAGCTGCTCTTCTGGTTTCCAGCGCGTGTGCTGATCTCCGAGTTTCCGGTGCTCTGGCGTGCGCACACACACGCATTACGGTTTGGGCACTTGGTGCTGAAAAGGTTTGCCATCACTGTACTACGAGATAACTTTGGAGCAGAAATTGCTATGGAGTATGTTTATCCCTCCCAGGCACTGTGATCCCAGCAAATGCAAGCGGATGTTAATTTGGTTTTTCTTTCAGTTTGCTTGAAAACCAAGTGCTTGGAAATTGATTTTTTTTTGCCCACTTTTTGTGATTGAAGTTGAATATGCTAGGTCAGTGATGGCTAACCTTTTCTGGACTGAGTGCCCAAAGTGTGCACGTGCACGCGCAAATGCACGCACGTGCAAATGCATGTGTGCATGCCTGAACCCACAAAAGCAATGCGCGTGCGGCCCAGCCCCCACGTATGCACACGTGCCCCCCGCACACACACTCCAAGCATGCGCACACGGCCCCCTGCACACGCCCTGACCCCTGTGCATGCATGGCAGAGACCTGAAGACCAGCTGGCCGATGGCAGGTGTGCACACATGCGCAGCGGAACTGAACTGGGGCGATGGCTTGCATGTCCACAGAGAGGGCGCTGCGTGCCACCTCTGGCACGCGTGCCATAGGTTCGCCATCACGGTGCTAGGTGGATTATTCTAAACCCAGATAATTTGAATTGTTATGGTGGCTATTTGATAGAAAATGGATGTATGATTATTTGCTGGTGAACTTACGTTGGTGGTGTGAATTTTGCTTCATGAAGGCTTCCTCATTTTTATTCTGCGAACTTACTTTACACAAGTCACCCCCTCCCAAATCCCAGTGTATATTCCTATTACTTTTTTGAGATGGAACATTACTTCCAAAGGGTTTAAATTTATTCAATAACGAAAAACAATTATATTGAATCTAATATATTGTGAAGGGTACACAGCTGCTCATTAAAAGAACCAGTTTATATATCAACAGTTCAGCATTTACAGATGTTAATCTTAATTGAATGTTGTGCACTGATAAAAAATAACAACAATGGCTTTTTTATAAGATTATATACTTCAAAACACTCAGAGCAAATTCACAGTCATGAGAAACTAATATGGGAATGTTCAGGAGTATTAGTTCTTGGGTTAAAAGGGTATTCATTGGACAGATGATCACAAGAACAAACAGCACTCTCCTGTTCTCTTTTTCCATTACAAATTGCCATGAATTTTCATTAGTGAAGCCAATCAAATTTCTCTGTGTTTCCTCCAGTATTAAAGATTGCAAATGGCAAGAGAAGAATATAGTTGTGATGGAAGAAGTTGTCATTGCCCCTCCATACCAAGTGGAAAACTGTAAAGGCAAAGAGGGGAGCGCCCTAAGTCATGTACGCAAAATAGTAAGTACTGTGTACAATGGTCAGAGGTCTGTCAGGGAAAAGAGAAGATGGGGTTCAAAAAATAGCCGCACAAGCAAGCTTGACCTTGATCATACAGATTCAAAAGTGAATTTGAAATGAATTCACATATTGTGTTTTGATTTTGGCATGTGTATGAGCCCAGTCACCGTAATTCATAAATACTGGCTTATGCTTATTATATTCTGTGAACTCAAACAATTGTGTTTGATTCTGTGATAATACTTTAACACTATGATGATGCAATGTATGACTGTAGCCTTCATATTGTCAATCTCAGGCCCAGAGACAAGACAGATCCAATCCCAATCCTTTATTTGCTTACACCTAATAGATTATTGCCAAACTAAAGCTATAACTTTCTAAGCTACTAGATATATCTTGAGAGAGTCTACAGTGTGATTACCCTAAACCTCTTTTCACCACCACCACCCCCTTTAGCTCAGGACTGTGCACTTTCTTTATCTGGGTCTCCTGGGAATGGTCTGAATTGGCAAATCTTCCCCCTCTGCTGATGCAGGTGCACATTCCATCACACATGTGTCTCAAGCAATACAGGTAATCCTTGATTTATGACTGGTTGTTTAACAACAGTTTGGAGTTACAGTATCCTTGGAAAGGGTAAAGCACTTCAGCTTTTGTAAATTGTCTCTCGCACATCCTGATGGTTACATGACAGCATTTTGGACACTTGGCAACCGGCTCACATTTACAACTGGTTGCAGCATCCCGCACTCACATGACCATGGTTTGCAACTTTTTTTGCCAGTTTCTGGCAAAAAACACCTATTCAGGAGAATGGATTCCAGTTTACGATTACATGATTTGCTTAACAGCTGTAAAAACAATCATAAAATCAGTTCTGGTCATGTGGGTGCCTAGACTTGTGACTGTTGCAACTTACAACTGAACTTACGACTGAAATTCCGATCCCAATTCTGGTCATAAGTTGAAGACTACCTGTAACTTATTTTTAAGTAAATATCTTATCAAAGAAGAGGCAAGTTTAAATCCAGATGATCCAGTTTAAATTCAGATGATTAAAGTGGTAGTTGTATTTGTAGTATAGAATGGAACTTCACAATTCTACAGTAGCAGAACTGTGAGAAATGTCTGTGTGTCCTGTTTGAAGTTTTATAGAGAGATACGTTCTGTATGTCAGATACAGAATCTCTTGGTACCGGTATAATTTCCTCAATATTCTTCAATATTTGTAGTGGAACACAGACATTCTGTGTTATTAATTAAGGTAAATGCTTTGTTTTTTCCTTTAGGTATTGTGTTTTCTTCCTTTAAAGCAGGGGTCCCCAACCCCCGGCTGCAGTCCACTATTGGGGTGTGGCCTATTCAGAACCAGGCTGCGTGAGCGATGGGCCAGTGCGCATATGTGTGCACGCAGGTTAACCTGCGCAAGTGGCGGGCCAGCACACGTGCACACATTTGTACAAGTCGAGCTGCATGCGTGCGCGTGCCAACCTGTTGCTCACACAACTCGAGCTACATGCATGTGTGCACGTGGCCCAGTTCTCTCCCCCCCCCCACCGCTGCAAAGGTTAGGGACAGCTTTCTTTAAAGAAGAAAAAATGACTCCCATTTACAGTTCATCAGTGACCCTCAATTTTAAACTGCTGTAAATCATCATCTTGCATTCAACATTTCCAAACTCATCAACCACTACTTTTCATGAGCATACCAACAGTTCCACTAAGACAAGTACTAATTTCTTTGCCTCTTTCTTCATCCAGGTTGAGAAACATTTTAGAGATGTCGAAAGCCAAAAGGTGATGCAGCGTTCACAAGTCCAGCCAACACAAAAGGAAAGCACTCTCTCATCCTGAGTTCCACCTGCCCTTCCTGGTTACGACAGATTGCTCCTGTGGGGGTGGTTGGGGGGGTGGGTGAGCCCTTTGAACATGCAGCAGCAGATGAAACAGACTTCCTCAAAAGAGGGCGGGGGGGGTTTCTACTTCTATGTTGTGGCTACCTTGTAATGATGGGACCCACAGTTTCTGAACTTTAGACTTCAAAAACAAGAGAATAATTTAAAAACTCATTCATTACTTGACTAACGGGCTCTTTACTTTTTGCCCTCCAGGTTTCCCCCCAGATCAGTCAGCTGTCTCGTATTTGAGGTTTTTCTCCCTCCCCCATTTTTTTTCCTGCTTTACTGAAATAAATTCCATGCCACCCCCATTTCTGATGTATGCTAGGAGAATTCAGCTCCTTAGTTGTCCTATTAAAAAGAAAAAAGAGAGGAAACAGAAAATAATGAGCTGACTGTGATGATGTAATTGGGACTTGTCTATGACTGACTATCTCATTTTGGTTTTTGTTTGCACCGGGCAAGGCTTGAATTAGCCTTATTTTTCTTATCTTGAAATACATATATAATAAATATCTATCTCTATATTTATATCTCTATATCTCTATTATTATAATAAATAATGTGTGTGTGTGTGTATATAAGTGAAACTCAAAAAATTAGAATATCGTGCAAAAGTTCATTTATTTCAGTAATGCAACTTAAAAAGTGAAACTAATATATGAGATAGACTCATTATATGCAAAGCGAAATAGTTCAAGCCTTGATTTGTCATAGTTTTGATGATTATGGCTTACAGCTCATGAAAACCCCAAATTCACAATCTCAGAAAATTAGAATATTGTGAAAAGGTTCAATATTCTAGGCTCAAAAGGTCCCACTCTAATCAGCTAATTAAGCCATAACACCTGCAAAGGGTTCCTGAGCCTTTAAATGGTCTCTCAGTCTGGTTCAGTAGGAATCACAATCATGGGAAAGACTGCTGACCTGACAGTTGTGCAGAAAACCATCATTGACACCCTCCATAAGGAGGGAAAGCCTCAAAAGGTAATTGCAAAAGAAGTTGGATGTTCCCAAAGTGCTGTATCAAAGCACATTAATAGAAAGTTATGTGGAAGGGAAAAGTGTGGAAGAAAAAGGTGCACAAGCAGCAGGGATGACCGCAGCCTGGAGAGGATTGTCAGGAAAAGGCCATTCAAAAGTCTTGGGGACTTTCACAAGGAGTGGACTGAGGCTGGAGTCAGTGCATCAAGAGCCACCACACACAGACGGATCCTGGACATGGGCTTCAAATGTCGTATTCTTCGTCAAGCCGCTCCTGAACAACAAACAACGTCAGAAGCGTCTTACCTGGGCTAAAGAAAAAAAGAACTGGTCTGTTGCTCAGTGGTCCAAAGTCCTCTTTTCTGATGAGAGCAACTTTTGCATCTCATTTGGAAACCAAGGACCCAGAGTCTGGAGGAAGAATGGAGAGGCACACACTGCAAGATGCTTGAAGTCCAGTGTGAAGTTTCCACAGTCTGTGTTGATTTGGGGAGCCATGTCATCTGCTGGTGTTGGTCCACTGTGCTTCATTAAGTCCAGGGTCAACGCAGCCGTCTACCAGGAGATTTTGGAGCACTTCATGCTTCCTTCCACAGACGAGCTTTATGGGGATGCTGACTTCATTTTCCAGCAGGACTTGGCACCTGCCCACACTGCCAAAAGTACCAAAACCTGGTTCAACGACCATGGGATTACTGTGCTTGATTGGCCAGCAAACTCGCCTGACCTGAACCCCATAGAGAATCTATGGGGCATTGCCAAGAGAAAGATGAGAGACATGAGACCGAACAATGCAGAAGAGCTGAAGGCCGCTATTGAAGCATCCTGGTCTTCCATAACACCTCAGCAGTGCCACAGGCTGATAGCATCCATGCCACGCCGCATTGAGGCAGTAATTGATGCAAAAGGGGCCCAAACCAAGTACTGTGTACATATGCATGCTTATACTTTTCAGAGGTCCGATATTGTTCTATGTACAATCCTTGTTTTATTGATTTCATGTAATATTCTAATTTTCTGAGATTGTGAATTTGGGGTTTTCCTGAGCTGTAAGACATAATCATCAAAATTATGACAAATCAAAGCTTGAACTATCTCGCTTTGCATGTAATGAGTCTATCTCATATATTAGTTTCACCTTTTAAGTTGCATTACTGAAATAAATGGAACTTTTGCACGATATTCTAATTTTTTGAGTTTCACCTGTATGTATATCTCCTTTAAATATTTTTCTGGTTCTTGCAGTACTCAAAATTGGGACCATGAAAAAAATCTCTATGCTTGTTAATCAAGCCTTCTACAGTTGGCATTTTTAGCTTGGGCTTCAGTGGATCACAACCCTTGACAATTCATACTTAGGGTACAAGCTTCTCCAATTTGGTTTTTGCACTAAGTTTTACCTTGCACATTATGTTATATTGCCACAAATTTGAGCTCTACTAATACCACTGGATTAGAACTGCTAACCAACAATACAGATGTAGTGGATAATGAGTCTGTTGGAATCATTCTGTCCTCAAAGGCATGAAAACTAGATCTCATAGCTTACTCTTGGGCATGTGTTGTTCTGACCACAGTGAAGAACCACAGGATTTTCTGTAGGTAAAGGTTGCTTGAGTGAAATGTAGGAGAAGCAATCTATATATTGTATGTAGAGACCCAACTTGGGCTGGGGAAGGTCATGAAGATTTGAGCTGAATTCACATGTGATTGTGGTTAGTCTTGCATTGAATGCCTTTTATCCACGGAAATAAAGCATCTGAATTGGCAGGATAATAGAACAGTCTCAGTGGGATTTTTCCCTGTAGCATAGAAAAAACATCTTTCCAGTAGTGTATAGCTGTGTCCATGGCATCTGCAGAGGGAGAAAGAAGTAAATAACATGTGTTGTGCAAATGTACATGTAGCTGCGTAAGCCATCATGATGCAAGTATATCAACTGTATGACACATTTTGACGTCATGGCTTATTGTGGATAGTGTTGGCTGCATCATTGTTAAAAGGACAGGTTACTTCAGTTTTTTTTGTTAAAGATGTTGGAGATCAGGCACAGTAGCTGTAGTTCTGGGGATCCAAGTATGATTTATGAAATCTCTGTCCTGGCAGAGACTGCTATAGGGACACATGGAGACACTGTCCAAAAAGTATTTCTGTCCATAACTCTACTGTATAGCTTTCAGCTAAATTCTTGAAATGTTCAGCATTTACACTCTCTGCACAATTATTAGGCAAGTTGTATTTTGGAGGATTAATTTCATTATTGAACAACTACAGTGCTCTCTGTCAATCCAAAATGTTAATAAATCTCAAACCAGAACATTTAAGAAAGTAAAAGTGAAGTTTTGGCTTTCTTAGGAGAATATGTGTGCACAATTATTGGGCAACTATTAGTGTGCAGAATTATTATGCAACTAAATGAAAAACGAAAATTTGCCCATCTCATTTATTTGTACCGGTTAAAGTGAGAATAATAAACAACTCAAAGTGTACAAATAAACATTTCTGACAGTTCACAAAAAAAATCAGTGACCAATATAGCCACCCTTCTTTTCAGTAACAGTCATAAGCCTTCCATTCATGGAGTCTGTCAGTTTCTTGATCTGTTGACAATCAACTTTTTGTGCAGCAGCAACCATAGCCTCCCAGACACTATTCGGAGCGGTGTACTGTTTTCCTTCACCGTAAATCTCCTGTTTAAGAAGGGCCCACAAGTTCTCAATAGGGCAGTGTTTCCCAAACTTGGCTATTTTAAGATGCATGGACTTCAACTCCCAGAATTCCCCAGCCAGTATGCCTGGTTGAGGAATTCTGGGAGTTGAAGTCCATACATCTTCAAAGGGTCAAGTTTGGGAAACACTGCAATAGGGTGTAGGTCAGGTGAGGAAAGGGGCCATGTCATTATTCTTTCATCTTTAAGGCCTTTACTGGCTAGCCGCACAGTGGAGTACTTTGATGCATGCGATGGAGCATTGTCTTACATAAAAATCATGGTCTTGAAAGATGCAGACTTTTTCCTGTACCACTGCTTGAAGAAAGTGTCTTCTAAAAACTGGCAGTAGGTTTGGGAGTTGATTTTGAGTCCATCTTCAACCCAAAAAGGTCCAACTAGCCCATCTTTTTTAATGCCAGCCCGCGCCAGTACACCACCCCCACCTTGCTGACGTCTGAATCGAAGTGGAGCTCTGTGCCGGTTACTGATCTAGCCACGGGCCCATCCATCTGGTCCATCGAGTCACTCTCATCAGTCCGTAAAACCTTTGAAAAATCTGTCTTCAGATATTTCTTGGCCCAGTCTTGCCGTTTCAACTTATGTGTCTTGTTCAGTGGTGGTCAGGTTTCAGCCTTCCTTACCTTGGCCATGTCTCTGAGCACTGAACACCTTGTACTTCTGGGCACTTCAGGTAGGTTACAGTTCTGGAATATGACAGCACTGGAGGATAATGGATTCCTGGTATATTCACGTTTGATTCTTCTCAAATCTTTGACAGTTAATGTGCATCTTTTTTTTTCAACACATTTCTTGCAACTCTGTTGACTATTTGCAACAAACCGTTTGATGGTTCTGTGATCATGCCCCAATATCTTAGCAATTTCAAGAGTGCTGCATCCCTCTGAAAGACTTTTTACAATTTTTGACTTTTCAGAGTCAGTTAAATCTCTTTTTTGGCCTATTTTGCCTGAGGAAAAGAAGCTGCCTAATAATTATGCACACCTTGATATAGGGTGTTGATCTCCTTAGGCCACACCCTCATTACACAAAAACACATCATCTTATACACTTATATCCACTAAGCATTCAAGTTTATACAGCTTGGAGGTGAAAAATATGCATTCAAATGATATGGTCAAAATACTCACTTGCCTAATAATTATGCACACAGTGTGGATAGATGCTATTATCTCTCCTTTTCCTTTTTTAATTTTTTTTATTTTTAAACAAAAGGGTGAAATTTTAAATAATTCAAGCCCTGTTTTGCAGTATGGAGGGATGTTTTTAGCATTGTCTAGCAAAACCAATAAAAACCCAGAATATTTTTAACCATCAAACAAGTATTTGTGCTGGTGGGTTTGTCTTTAAGGGTGCAGGTAGAGGATGTTGGGGGTGGGGGGAGGATTCTACAGACAACTGGAAAGCAACATGCCGTTGAATTGGAGGATACATTCTGTGTAAACTGGCATGCTAATTTGTGCACTCAAGTTTTGTTTTACATATTTCTCCATCAGTTGTATATTTCTATGAATGAGATACGTTGCTGGATATTTTTGTAAAATGTGGGTTAATATTTTTTATGGTTGCAAGACAGTGCAACTTTAATATGAATGGAAAGCAGAAAAAGCTTTATGAAACAAACCAAACCCTATACATTTTTTCTCTAGAACAAACACTGAAATAATAATAATAATAATAATAATAATAATAATAATAATAATAATAATAATAATAATAATAATTTTATTTCTATACCGCCCTTCTCCCGAAGGACTCAGGGCGGTGTACAACCTAATTATATATGGTGGAGTTGTAGAAAATTCTTCAGATCATACAGATAACTTTCCATTTTGATAAAGTACCCCAAGACATTCTAGTTAGAAAATTAGAATGAAGTGAAGTGGATATGTAGCTGGCTCAAAAATACTCAAAAAGTGTTCATGATTAGTTCCTTGTTAAACTGGGGTGAAGTGGCACAATTACATGCAACTTTTATTAGCCACTTGAATGAAGAAGTATAGAGAATGGTAACTGAATTTTTAGATGGTACAAAAAAGAATCCCGCAAGACAAATGTTTTTGATAGGTTAGAGAAGCAGGGTAGAAATACTAAAATGGGAGAAGTGCAGAGTTCGTACAAAAATGGAATAGCTAGCTAGGTAGTGATACTTAACTGCAGAGTGAACATGAGTCTGTGCTGTAATGTGAACGCAAAGCAATGCATTTTTATATTGTATCAGAAATATTTCCAAATCATAAGAGATAATTGTTTCATTTTACTCTGGTTGGACTCCACCTTGAGTACTATGTCTAGTTCTGGGCACCATATTTTAAGGATTCAGAGAAACTGGAACATATTCAGAGAAAGGCAGTGATGATCAGGGATTTAGAAAGTAAGTCCTATGGAGAAATGGTGAAGGAATGTTTGCCCCGAGAAAGGTAGAAGCAATAAGATAGACTTCTTTATGGTTGAAAGGATGCCACCCAGAAGAAGGTCAAGACTTGTTTCCTGTCATTCTAGAGTATAGGATATTAAAGAATGGAATTGTGTTAGAGGAAGGCAGATTCCAACCAAAAGTTTTTAAAGATTGTACCAGCAGCTTGACAGTGGAGTAAATTATCTAAAATAGTGGTGCACCGTCCTTGCTGGATGTGTTCCAGTGGGGGCTAGACAGACATTTTTCTAGGATGTTTGTATTTATTTATTTATTTATTTATTTTATTTGGCTTATATGCCGCCCTATCTCACAATGGACTCAGGGCGGCTCACAACAATAAAACACAAGCCACAATAAAAATAAAGACTAAAATCTAAAAAATTTAAAATTAACCCATTAAAACCCTTAAAAACCCCATCATCAGACCAGGTCAAGGGATTTGAAAAGCCAAGTTTTTAATTCCCGGCGGAAGGTGCGAAGGTCGGGCGCTAGTCGGAGCTCCAAGGGGAGTTGATTCCAGAGGGTGGGCGCCCCAACCGAGAAGGCTCTACTCCTGGGGGCCGCCAGCCGCCACTGTCTAGCCGACGGCACCCTGAGTAAGCCCTCTCTATGGGCGCGAACCGGGCGATGGGATGTTGTTGCTGGCTGTAGGTGGTCCGCCAAATATCCTGGTCCTAAGCCATGTAGGGCTTTATAGGTCAACACCAGCACCTTGAATCTCACCCGGAGGGCAACCGGTAGCCAATGCAAACCGCGCAGGAGGGGTGTAACATGGGAGTATCGGGATTCTCCCATCACAACCCACGCGGCTGCATTTTGCACCAGCTGAAGCCTCCGAGTGGTCCTCAAGGGCAGCCCCATGTAGAGAGCGTTGCAGTAGTCAATCCGTGAGGTGACCAGCGCATGAGTAACTGTGCGTAGGGCATCTCGATCCAAGTTTGTGGATTCCTGTATAGAGCAGGGGCCTGGATTCAATTCCCTTGCTGGCCTCTTCCAGCTCTGATTCTCTGTTGGGGCCTGCATATGACGTGTGCATAGTAGTTTATTTCCTCTCCGATCTTTATACTGCTTTTTGGCTGACAGACCATTAGTGCATTTTTTAAAAAATCGATTAGTTTCTTTAAAGCCATGTAAATAACTATCAGTTGTGCCTGCTTGTCTAGGGCATAGTTGGTTTTAGCTCTCCAGAAGTGAGTTTGGTTCAGTTTCACTGTTGCAAGAAAGATGCTCTATCTGGGTAAAAAAGAATAGTGTGAATGAGTTGTAAAAACAAATAAGGGATTGCCCTGCCTTCCTTTGGCTCTCCTACTACTAATTTTGGCCTTCTGTATTGCTGCTGGCATACAGACTTGGAAGAATGTGTCAACAGAGGAAAAAGTGCACACACTCAGGGTTTAATCTCAGATCTAGAAATGATAATTGAAATAGTATGTACACTAATCAGGTGAGTAAAAACAAAATGGCTAACTATGCAAAATTGAAGTAGGTAGGAAATGCCCAACCATATATAAGACAGAGACATGATTAAGTTTATGATTCTTTGTGGTAAGTATTAAATGTGTTATTTGCATTCTCCCAATCATGGAAACAACAAGAATACTAGATAGATTTACACAGGTGTCCTAGCATTTGAGAGCAGGCAATATGCATTTTCAGCCTTTAGAATACCCAGGAATCTGATCTCTTTTACAGATAATAATTAAGACTGTGATCCTCCAGCTATTAAAAGGGGGGGAGCAAAACACATCCCCCATGAGCAGAGATCTAACAAATCTAAGCTCAGTTCATAAACCATTAAGCTACTGTTTTGTAGTTAAGAGCTATAGTTTGAGGTGTTTTCTTACATGCAATTAAAATGAAAGTTAATTTTAAATTGTATATATTTACAAGAGGTAAATGAATATTAAGTAGTAAAAGTAGAATAAGAGTGTGAAGGAGAGAATCCTGCCGTGGAATACAAAAAATGCATATTAACATGTGAATTTTGATTGTTTTTTTCCAAGGTAAACTGCTTATTTTCCCAAGTTGCATGGTGGCCTCTTGAATTTGTGTGTGTGTGCACACGCTTGGTTGCCGGCAGTTTGGGGAGGCGAGGAGCTTGTGGGGCACCGAGTTGTCCCCACATCAAGTTAGCCAGTGTGACTTGTTCTCTGCTGACCCAGCCGTCCCGAGTCAGTGGGACTGAGTCGGCTGCACCTACCCGGCCACTCATACCCAGCCACTCCCACCTGGCTGTACTGAGTCAGCCATGTCAAGTAAGCAGCATCAAGCAGCCCACGCCCACCCACCCACACCCACCTAGTCGTAGCAGCACAGCTGTGACTACCCAGCCACACCTACCCAGCCATGCCCACCTGGCCGCTGTGAGTTGTCATAGACCCTTCAAGGTGGGCTGGACTTAGATATCTTGCAGGCGTGCAGGGACTTGTGACTTATGATGCGTTTGACCCCTCCCTCAGACTCAGCCTGGTCATCTCCTACATCACCCATCCCTCCATCTTGGCCCACCTCCTCTTCCATGGGGAACCACTATGCTGCTTTCCCCTTCCAGCATTTTGTCTTCAAAGTCAGTTCTCATGGGAACTTGGCAATGGAGGAAAGGAGGCCGTCTCAAAGGAATCCTCCTCCCACTGCTCTGTAGGAACTGGTGATCCAGGTGGTGGTTGCTATAACACACAATCATCATTAGAGGTTCCCTCCCCTCCCCTTCCTGGGAATTGAAGGCCAGATGTGGAAGGCCCATCATAGGTGAGTCTCCCGCCTCCCCCTGTTTTGGCTCTGTCGGATCCTGGTTCAGAGGAGGAGTTGGAAGGAGGACAATCTGATGGGGAGAACACGGTCCTCTCCGAATGAGTGGAGAGTCCAGGGACTGAGGACAAGGCAGTAACAGGGCCGTCTGGCAGGGGGGCAGCCGACCTGACAGCCGCCTGCAGGACCGGAGCAGCTACAGAGAGCCAGCAGAGGTGACATGCTCCAGACCACCTCCGACAAGGAACAGCTCCCTCCCCCACTCGATCCAATCAATCAGAATAGGGCTGCAAGGGACCTTGGACATCTTCTAGTCCAAACACTGCTCAAGCAGGAGACCCTATACCCAAGATGGTGAACCTATGGCATGTGTGCCACAGGTGGCACACGGAGCCCTTTCTGTGGTCATGCGAGCCGTCACCCAGCTCAGCTCCAGTGCTCATGCGCATGTGCCTCCCCCCAGCCAGCTGATTTTTGGGTCTCTGCAGCGGGGGGGGGGGGGCGGGGCACATGTGGGAGACGCGCACGCATGCGCATGGGGTTACACATGCAGGGGGGAGTGGCGTGTTCCCTCGCGCCAAAGGGGAAACTGAGGTGCGTCCGCAGCACTCCATCTCACTATCAGCTTGCCTGTGGCCGTGCCAAACAAGCACCAGCACAGGGCGTCGGGATTGCCTGCCTCCCCCATGCTTCTGCCTTGACACTGCTGCTGGTGCCTACAAGCAGAAGCCCCACACTGAGAAAAAGAGCGAAAGTCATGCTGCCAGCTGTGCGTGGTTTGCTCCATTGCCCGGCTAGGAAGGCAGAGGGCGGAGCCGCGCGTAATGCCCACAAAACCTTTCCCACTCCTGCTGGGTTAATGTGTAGCTCCTTGCCTTTACTCTCGCTCCCCCCGGCTCACAGAGCCCTCATGCCCCCCCCCCGGCCCTCTTTTGACTCATTGCTGTCGGAGCGTAAATCAGCTTCGATACTCCCCTGGGGTAATTGCACTTAATTAGAGACAGATGGATCTTGTTTTCCATGCTGTATACTTTAAAGGAAGAAAACCCGAAATATATTCTAAGAAACATTTTATTATAAAGAAATAAAACAAACTTACTAACTACATTGTTACCGGCGGTTTTTTAATCACACAGACGGACAAAGGAAAAAGATCAAGAAGTTTCTTCCTTAAACTTAGACATGCGCAGTAGCTCAGAAATCACAAGACAGTCTTATCTCTGTTGCTACAGAGACGTGATAAAGTTCTCTGGCAGGCTACCGTAAGTCTTAGGATGGAAGCTCGGCTGACAAACACATAACGCAGTGACAACCCCTTCTTTGTCAGTTGAGCGGACATCAGTTAAGGCACTCAGGTAAGGCACATCTTCTTACGCAGATACTCATGCTGAGCTGCTGGAAGTGGTTTGTTGAGCATATCAGCAATCTGATCATGTGTAGGCACATACTGCAATTTAACAAAACCTTGTTTCACTAATTGTTTTATATTTTTATAACGGATGTCAATGTGTCTGGACCTAGAACCCGCGAAATGTGATTCAGAAATATAAACCACAGATTCATTGTCTTCCATCACGGTGATCGGTCGGATCGGGTGTGTCCAGATATCTGTGACCAAAGCATCAAACCACGTTAGAGAATTACATGCATCTGAAACACAAGCATATTCAGCCTCAGTAGATGAACAAGAAACAAAATTCTGTTTTCGCACATGCCAGTAAACAGGACATCCATTTAAGAACATCATATAACCTGAAGTACTTTTACGTGATTTCTTATCACTCGCCCAATCAGAATCTGCATAACAACATAATTCTGCATGATCAGTATGTGTCGGTTCTAACAATAACCTCATATTTTTAGTGTGTTTTAGGTATTTCAATAATTTCTTAACACATGTCCAATGAAACTGTTTTGCCTTTATTAATTTTTAAGCCCGCTACTTTTCCAAATTCCTCTATCTCTTTTATTAATTTTGATGTTGTTTTTAATGGATCTTCTATGAAGAATACAAGGTCGTCCGCAAATGCTTGGACCTTGTATTTTGGACCTTGTATTCTTCTCCTTTTACATTTAGTCCTTTTATTTCTTTATTTGACCTAATTCTTATAAGTAAATTTTCCAGTGTCAAGATAAAAAGTAAAGGTGAAAGCGGGCATCCTTGCCGTACTCCTTTATTTATTCCAAAAAATTTAGTAGTGTCTCCATTTACTAATATGCTTGCCTTTTGTTTGGTATATATAGCAGTTATCATTTTTTTCAAATCTCTCCCCAAATTTCATATTTTTTATTTGGTGAATCATGAATTGCCAATTAACCTGATCAAAGGCTTTTTGTGCATCCAGAAATATCAGTGCTACCTGTCTTTCTGGATGCATCTCATAATATTCTAATACATTGATTACTGTTCTTATATTATTTTTTATTTGTCTTGTAGGTAAGAACCCATTCTGATCTGGATGTATTCTATGATTCAATATTTTTTTTCATCCTGTTTGCCATTATGTTCATAAAGACTTTGTAATCAGTATTTAATAAGGAGATCGGTCTGTAATTCTTTATTTGTGTTGTATCTACTCCTTCCTTCGGTATCAGCGAGATATATGCTTCCCTCCATGAGTCTGGTAGCTTTGCCTCTATCAATGCCTCATTATATGTCTCTAATAGTATCCAATTCAGTGTTTCTCCTAAACCTTTATAGAATTCAGTTGGTAAGCCATCAGTCCCTGGAGTTTTATTGTTTTTTGGTTCTTCACTGCTTCCTTTAGCTCCCCTATGGTGATGTCCCTATTTAATATCTCTTTTTCTTCCTCTGTTAATATTGACATTCCTTCCCCACTTAGATACCGTTCTATTTCTTCGGCTGTCGCTTTATCTTGTTCATAAAGTTCTTGATAGAATTGGGTTACTATCTCTTTTAGTCTTCTCTTTAGAGAAGACTAAAATGATAACAAAAAATATAATAGCAAAACAAGTAGAGAAATTAGAGAATGAATCAGGACTACAAGTAGTAAAAAAGGTGAAGTACCTAGGGATAACTCTGACAGCCAGAAGTGCAACTATAAAGGATAATAACTATGGAACGTTAGTCCAACAAATAAAAGAAGACTTAGAAAAATTGGGGAAATTGAAACTATCTCTATTAGGGAGGATTGCAGCGATAAAGTCAAATATACTCCCGAGACTCCTTTATCTATTCCAAACAATTCCGATAAAATTGGATAAGAAATTTTTTAGCAACCTGGATAAAATAACTACAAAATTCGTGTGGGAGGGAAAAAACATAAGAATTAAATTAAGTATTTTACAAGAAACAGGATTAGAGGTGGATTTGGATTGCCGGCATGGGAAAAATATTACAAAGCAACAAGTCTTACATGGATTAGAGAATGGGTGAGTCTGGAAAATCAAAGATTATTAAAACTAGAAGGACATGATTTAATGAAGGGGTGGCACGCCTTTTTATGGAGTACCAGGAGCAAAACATATAAACATTTTAACAACCATATTATTAGAAATTTGTTAATTGGTACATGGCAAGAAATTGAAAATAAACATTATATGAAAGTTCCCGGGTGGTTATCGACAATAGAGGCGATAATGCACCCCAACACATTAGCAAAGCAAAAGATAATAAGATATAGGGATATATTGGATTCACAGGGATTATTGAAAACACAGGAAGAATTTAAAGAACAAGGAATATTAATAGATTGGTGGCCCTATTTACACATAAAAACAAGATATAGAAAAGACCAAGAGGAAGGAGGAATAGAACCAAAACCGAATCAATTAGATAAATTATTGGAAACCAAGGAAGAAAAATTAATCTCAAAAATTTATAAATATTTATTAGAATTTGACTTAGCAGAAGAATTGGTTAAAGGACAAATGATAGCATGGGCAAGAAACATTGGACGTAACATACAGTTAGAAGAATGGGAAAGGGTCTGGGAAACCAATTACAGCATGACGAAATCAGTAGCTTATAAGGAGAATCAGTATAAAATGTATAGATGGCATCTGGCCCCTTCGAGGTTAGCGAAGATGTATCTGAACCTAAATCTAGTGTGTTGGAAGTGTAAACAAGCTCAGGGCACTTTCATGTCTGGTGGCTTTGCCCAAAAATTAAGAAATACCGGAGGAAAATAAAAATTTGGATATCAGAAATAACAGCGGAAGAAATAGAATTAGAACCAGAAATTTTTTTATTAGGTATGATTAAAGAAAATATTAGAAAAGAAATAAAATACTTAACATTACATATAATTACGGCGGCCAGATTGGCATTAGCACAATTTTGGAAAACAGATCAAGTGCCAATGGATCAGCAAGTAATTCAAAAAATTTATATATGTGCAGAAATGGATAAATTAACACTGAAACTAAAAGATAAGGAAGACTCAAAAATTTTTAAGGTATGGAATAGATGGTATGAGTGGATAAACCAAAAGAAAAGAGGGTAAAGGTAAAATTCAGTAAGAAATTAAAAGTAACAAATAGGCACCGTCATTAAGATAACAGAAGTAATAAGTCACTGCCTATATACATGTATATAAAGATTTATATATATTTAGTTTGTATGTTGTGATTTGTATTGTCTTATGTAATTTTATGGTCGTGAATATTTTGCATAGTTTTTATTTTTTTAACTTCAATAAAGTTTGTTTTTTAAAATTAAAAAAAAAAGAAACTTTTGCCTTACCTACATGTCGGGACAAGAGATTAACACTAAGTGTAATGTCGGGTCTAGTCCAACTACTAATATACAACAGTGACCCAATAACTGAACGATAAAGTGTTTGATCCTCGAATTCAGGACTTGGTTCATGTGCCAAGTTGTGAAAATCTGTTTGCATGGTTATACGTACTGTATTAGCATCTTTCATGTTGCAATGATGCAAAATTTGCTCAATTTTATCCTCTTGTGAAAGACTAAACCCCTTCTGAGTTTTGACAACCTGAACACCTAAATAAGTGTTAACATGACCTAAAGATTTCAATGTGAAATAGTTCTGCAAAGCTTTAGCAAAATTCTCACTCATCTGCTCATTTGGACCAATATAAACAATATCATCAACATAAACAAGAACTATCTCATATATATTATCAGATCTTTTTGTAAACACGCATTCATCAGTTTCGGACTTAATAAAGCCCATTGAATTTAGTTTGTCAGTAAGACATACTGTAAGTACCACATTAAACCAGATTGTTTCAGACCATAAAGACTTGTGTAGAAACCAGGTATCCCCTTCTTGCTGTCGGAACCCTGGAGGACCTTTTACGTAGATCTCCTCATCCAGGTCAGCATGTAGATAAGCCGTGTCAATATCGAACTGGAAAGCTTCTAAACCAAGAATAGTGGCAGTGGCTAAAGCAATTTTTACACTCTCAGTCCGGACTGTCAGTGAGTAGGTATTTGTGTAGTCCTCAGGATAACGTTGAGCGAAACCCTGAGCTACAAGTCTGGCCTTGTACAATGACTCACCATTTGGCTTCTTTTTGATTCTGTAGACCCATTGAGTGCCAATGACTTTTTTGTTTGATGGCGGGTTTGCAGGCGTAAACACCTTAAGTTTCTTTAGACTGTCCATTTCAGCCTGCATTGCCTCATACCACTTCTCTTGCTCTGAGTCAGGAAGATGCTTGATTTGTGTGAACTTATCAGGAGGAAGTGTAACATTAAAAATCAAAGGCAAGGGTGCTTTTGTCAGTTGCCACGAATATCACTCTGGAGGGATCCCCTTTGTGGCCCACTTGGAACACCTCGGAACAGCCGTCCATTCTTCTTCCATTTCGTCCTCGTCTTCACCATTGTCGCTAGTGTCAGCATCAGTGACTTGCGAAGACGGAACATCAGGTTGAGAAGAACTAGTGGATGGAACATTTGCCTGTGAATCTTGATCATCAGACTGCGTGTCATCAGCAGCATCATCTCTAGGAAAATAAACTCCAGGATCATTGGAATGAATCCTGGACCAGTCAGTATCTTCCTCAAAATTGGCGGATTGGGAAATCACTATTACATGTGTGGAGTCAATAAATTTGCTCCACTTTGGGACTTCCGGTCTGGAGCCGCGGCGCCACAGTTGGGGAATTAGCGGGCTCTAACGAGCCCACGGAAACCCCAACTGACAAACCACTGCCTGACCGGTCTTCGGACCGACCCCCATCTTGTAGGGATGGGGGGTAAAGAGGAGCGCCTCGGAGGGCCAAGAGGAACAGGCAAGTTCCTCGGAGGCCAGAGGGAATCCTCAAAGTCGGCGGCGGGGGTAGGCAGCCATGGCGGCTGCCACAAAGCCACGGCAGACTGGGACACAAGATCGTGCAGGAGGAAGAAGAAAGAACGAGCGTTTCAAAGCCGGGTGAGTAACACCAACCCAGGCAAATAAAGGGATTACTTGGAATATTTTTTTAAAATAAGACCCCAACCTTAAACAGCAGCTACAGATCCGTGGGGCTTGAAGACTTAAAAGAAAAAAGGAAAAAAAAATGGAGACCCAAGACAAACGTTGCATTAATTTGGCTTAGAAGAATTTGTTTCTAATAATTTGGAAAATTGGACTTTTTTTTTCTGTTCTCTTTGGAGTGGATTGAAGAAGTATTTTTTGGGGGAATTTAAACCTGTAAAAGTTAACGAAGTTAATGAAGATTGACAGACAGATGGCTACAAAATTGCCATGAAGTCTGCGGTGACTAAGCAGGAAAGTGGATTGAAGAGATTTTACTTTCTACTTGGAAAAGAAATATCCTAAATGGCTTTCTACTTTGGATTATTATGATTACTTTGGAATTAACATTAGACTAATAGATTTTGCAAATTTCTAACCTGTTCTGGGTGATTTTAAGAAGAAAGATCTTGGACCTTTTCTATAATGGAAACTTACAGACTTAGCAAAAAGAAGGTGTGGCGCATGAACAAAGACAGGAAGTGGAGACATCATGCTTGGAGCAGACATTTATAAGAGCATTAAAGTGATATATAGAACTTTTAATTTGAATAGATGAACTTTGAAGTGGAACATGTGGACAGACAGGAAAAAGAAGAAACAAAATAGATTTAAACTAAATGTAACTAAATTGTAATGTAATGCTTAAAAGCCTAAAGGAATAAAAGGATTTTTTTTCCTTTTGGATTAAACAGGAAGGTTTTTGGAAAAATAAAGAAAAAATAAATAAATGGCAATTAAAATAGGGATTTATATACTAAGTGGTTAAAAATTACTATGAGAAGTGTACACTAATGTGAGATAATTTTAAGAAAACTTATTATTTGTTGTAATATGTCTTAACTATATTCTGCAAACAAAGTTAGACTGTTGACTATGATTGATTAACATATTACTGAATGAAACTATGAAATACACAGATGATAGAGATAAATTGTGACCTAATTTAACAAATATGGGAAATGATGGTTATTATGAAACATAATGAGAATTAATTTTTATGAATATGCTGAGATATAGAGATTAAATAGATAATTATGATGTAAGGGAAAACTAAAATAATGAGGTGAAGGATACTAACTAGATAAGAGTTAGAGACTCAGAGGAAGTAAGTGGGAAAATAAATAAAATGCTAGAAATCAGCCAAACAATGGCAGGAGAGTTGGAGGAGACTATGCTGGAAATCAGCCAAACAGAAAATGCTGGAAATCAGCCAATAAAATGCTGGAAATCAGCCAAGCAATAGGAGGAGAGTTGGAGAAAAATATGCTGGAAATCAGGCAAACAATGGAAGGAGTTCTGGAGGAGATTATGCTAGACATTAGCCAAATAAAAGATGCTGGAAATCAGCCAAACAATGGAGGGAGTCTGGGAGAAGCCTATGCTAGAAACTAGTCAAATACAATATGCTGGAAATCAGCCAATAATGTTGGGAGATTGGGAGGAGATAATATTGGGAATAATCTCAAAAGAGTTGATAACTTGGAGAAGAATAAGCAATATGTTCTTGTGATAAAACTGTGTAATATGTGGGATATTAAATTGGAAAGTTCAAGATATTTTGATTTGATAAAAAGGGTCAAATAATTAAGATGTTGATAAAATTGTGTTTTATAAATTTTAATAAAATGGAGTTGTATTGAAATTGAACTTGATAATTTTGGTGATAAAATTGTAAGGTATATAATTAGAATAAGAGACTAGAATATTGTTAATAACTATTTGGATATTGATGAGATATAGATACAGAGATAATGAGCTAAAATTTAATTCGAAGTTAAAACTGTATTGATATATTAGATTTGTTTAGATGAAAGTGTTAGAATTTTATGTTTAAATTTGTTTTTTGTTTTTTTTCCACTGTTTTAAATTGTTAAAAGATGTAATGGAAAAGTGGAATAGAGCGTGTTAAAAGAATGTAAGCGTGTTAACCATCTATGACCGGATTGAAACTCTGTTCTTGAAAGTTATATTTTATGTTTATGTTTGGGAAAAAATAAAAAATATTTACAAAAAAAAAAAATTCTCCACTTTGAGTTATCATCAATACCCATAAATCTCATCCTCTTTGCTGCTGGACCTCCTTTCTTTCTGTTTTTAAATTTTTTATTGAATTAAAAACATACACACACAGAAAAAAAAGAAGAACACAAACAAGTACAAAATAAAACAATACACAACATATACAACATTTAAACATAATATCTTACTTCTTAAGAAAATACATTGGTAAATTGTATTTCTCAATATATATTCCCACATCTCACCTTATATAATGATATTTTTTGAAGTTTTGTTGTAACTCTTGTATTTCCTTGGTACACGATTTGGTTCAAATCTTTTAGGATCATCTTTTTATTTGGTTTTCCTTTTCTCTAGCCATTGATACCACTTTTGCCAAACCAGATAGTATTCAGATTCTTCCTTTTCTTGGATTTCTTTAGTGAGTTTGTCCATCTCGGCACATTCCATTACTTTCGATATTATTTTATCTTGTGTTGGGATTTCTTCCGATTTCCAATTTTGTGCAAAGATGATTCTTGCTGCGGTCAGAATGTGTGTAATCAAATATATTGTTTCTTTTTCGTAGCTATTTGTGAGTATACCCAATAAGTATGTTTCCGGTTTTAATGGTATTTTTTGTGCTGTTATTTCTTCCAGTTGGATTTTAATTTTATTCCAAAATTGTTTTGCTTTTGGGCATAACCACCACATGTGGTAGTATGTCCCTTTTTGTACTTTGCATTTCCAGCAAAGTGGGGAAGTGTTGGGAAACATTTTTGAAATCCATGCTGGGGGAAGATGCCATCTGTAAAACATCTTATAAGCATTTTCTTTATATGATACTGATAATGTCAATTTACTATTAACTTTCCATAGTCATGACTTATCAAGCTACAGACCAGCATGGAAATCAAACAGTTGATATACAACTCATAGAAAGGAAACCAGGATGGAGATCTAAGCCACAAAAAGTTAAGAAAAGAAGAAGCAGGTTTTACAAAAATAAAAATTTTTAGACTAAACAACAGTGTAATGCCAGTTACTTAAGAGACGATTGAATATATGAAAATATAGTTGAGGCAAAGTATTGGTTTATATTATCTTGAGGAGAGTGACAGATCTCTGCAGTGCTGTACTCTTGGGATGTGGAAGATGGCCTTAAATTGAGTGGATTGGAACTTTCTATTTTGGACTCTTTGACAAATGGATTACGTTTATGCTGAGCTACAAAGCAAGAGAATTATGGGATTGGGGCATGCAGAAGATCTGGTTGTTACCCTAACACGGTGGTTGGAATGAATAATCTAGATGAAAGACATTACAAAAGACACTATATGGAATACAAATATAAAGTCACTTGGGTGGTTTTTTGCTATACGAAAATACTTACTATTGATGGGGGCAGATGGTAATTGAAGATACTGAACGTACTGTTGGAACTAGAATTTGATGTTATCCTAACATGGGTGATGAAATTAACAATCCAGTTGAAAGACATCACAGAAGATATTATATGGATTACAAGCTTAAAGTCATTTGAGAATTTTATTTATATATGGAAATATTTTTTAGTGGTGTGGGCAGAAGAACAAAGATATCGAAAATATTATGTATGGTAGACCTGTAGGAAAGTGGGTGGAGATAGGTTATCTTACTGATTGTTTAGTTTAGGTAAAGGGATATGTTATATTAATATATGTAAAAGATTTGAATTAAGAGATATATGCATGGGGGAGGAGGAAATGGATAGATTATGAGTTGAAATTGCTAAATTAGGATTTATTATATAATTTTACAGCTGAATGTTGCTTTGAAATGTATAGTATAAGGGGGATATAATAATATTGTTTGAAGGGTGGAGATAGGTTAGCTTACTGATTGTTTAGTTTAGGAAAAGGGATGTTATGCTATATTAATATACATAAAAGATTTGAATTAAGAGATATATGCATGGGGGAGGAGGAAATGGATAGATTATGAGCTGAAATTGCCAAATTAGGATTTGTTATATAATTTTACAGCTGAATGTTGCTTTGAAATGTATAGTATAAGGGGAATATAATAATATTGTTTGAAGGGTGGAGATAGGTTAGCTTACTGATTGTTTAGTTTAGGAAAAGGGATGTTATGCTATATTAATATACATAAAAGATTTGAATTAAGAGATATATGCATGGGGGAGGAGGAAATGGATAGATTATGAGCTGAAATTGCCAAATTAGGATTTGTTATATAATTTTACAGCTGAATGTTGCTTTGAAATGTATAGTATAAGGGGAATATAATAATATTGTTAGAAAGAAAGGGTCAGCATATGGGGGGTGGAGCAAATGGATGGTAAAGTATTATATAATCTGTTATTAATTTGGGTTTTATTCTGGAGAAGCCACAGGGGGAGGGGAGGGGGAGGGGGGGTTAGGCAGGAAAAAAAAAGATAGGCTCGGAGGACGGAGCCACAACACTATCCCCCACCAAAGGGCCCTTCCCCCGGGTCTGACGGTCGGGATGTGGTCGGGACGGGAACTGGTCATGAAAGGCCCGTACCAGGTCAGGGGTCTGAACGGAAGAAGCGTCCACCCAGCTGAAATCCTCGGGCCCGTACCCCTTCCAGGCGATGAGGTATTGGAAGCACCCCTTCAGCCAACGGGAGTCCCGGATGCTGTCCACCTCGTACGTCAAGGTGTCGTCCTCGTCGGCTGCGGCTGGGGGGGCAGGCGTTGTCGGGCGTCGGAGATGGCTCGCTGGGGCCTCAGGGACCAGGAGGGACCGATGGAAAATAGGGTGGAGTCGCATGGAGCGTGGCAGAGTCAACCGGTAGGCCACCGGGTTGATGACCGCCTCGACCGGGAAGGGACCAATAAAACGGTGGTCGAGCTTCTTTACCGGCCGGTCCGTGGGGAGGTGTTTCATGGACAGCCATACTCGGTCTCCCACTTCCACCGGTGGCATCGCCCGTCGAGAGCGGTCGGCGACCCGCTTGTAGTCCTCCTTTGCCCGGATCAGCTGCCGCCGCACCAGCTGCTGCACTGCTTGCAGTTCCGAGAGGAAGTCCTGGGTCTCGGGAACAGGGGAGTCCGAGATGGACAGTGGGAAAAACCGTGGGTGGTATCCCGCGTTGGCATGGAACGGGGTCATCTGGGTGGAGGTGTGTTGGGAGTTGTTAAAGGCGAACTCTGCCAGGGGAAGGTACTCAGCCCAGTTGTCCTACTGCTGGTTGACGAAACAGCGGAGGTACTGTTCAAGGATGCCGATGACCTTCTCCATTCCCCCGTCAGTCTCCGGATGGTGCGACGACGACAGGCACACCTGCACCTCCAACGTGGCCATCAGGCTTTTCCAGAAGCGGGCCGTGAATTGGGCCCCACGGTCCAAAACCACCCGGTCCGGCAGGCCGTGGAGGCGGAAGATGTGTTGCAGGAACAGGCGGGCTGTGGTGCGGGCTGATGGCAGTCCACGGCACGGGATAAAATGTGCCATCTTCGTGAGCGCATCCACCACCACGAGGACGGTCATGAATGTAGTGGACGGTGGCAGGTCCGTCAGGAAGTCCATGGAGATGGCTCCCCACGGTCTCTCCGGTGTCGGCAGCGGCTGGAGGAGTCCAGGAGGTGGGCCGGACACGGCTTTGGCCTGTCAGCACGTCACACAGGATGTCACGTACGCGTGCACGTCGTGCCGTACCCGAGGCCACCAAAAAGTCCGTGTCACCAGATTCAGCATCTTAAAGAACCCGAAATGTCCCACCGCGGGGTTGTCATGGCACTGGTTCATGACGAGGGCTCGGAGCGGACTCGGGGGCACGTACAACTGGCCCCGGTGCTTCAACAAGCCCTCCTCCAAAGTCCATGGGGACGTGGGGCTGACTTCTGCTTTCCGCTGCTGCGACCAGTCATCCCGACGCTGTGCTTCCAGCACCTGAGCCTGCAAGTCCGTTGGTTCCTGGACCGCAGCCAAGGATTCCGCTGGCAGCACTGTCCGTGGGGGAAGGGAGTCCTTAGGGAAAAAGTACTCCGGCTTGTGGGATAGAGCATCTGCTCTCTGGTTGTGGCCGCTCGGGATATAAGTCACGTGGAAGTTGAACCGGGCGAAAAACAACGACCACCGGATCTGCTGCTGGTTCAACTTCCTGGCCGTGGTGAGGTGCTCCAGGTTCCGATGGTCCGTCCGCACCTCCACCTGGTGTCGGGCCCCCTCGAGGTGATGCCACCAAGCCTCGAACACAGCCTTGATAGCCAGCAACTCTTTTTCCCAGATGGTGTAATTGCGCTCGGAAGGATTGAGTTTCCGGGAGTAATAAGTGCAGGGAAAAAGAGTGCCACCATCCACCAGGGCCTGTAGCAGCACCGCCCCAATCGCCACATTTGACGCATCTGTCTCGACCACGAATGGACAATGTGGATTGGGGTGCCTCAGGACAGGTTCTGTGATGAAGGCCTGTTTCAGGACCTCGAAGGCCTGTTGCTGCGGGGGACCCCACTGGAACGGAATCTTCTTTCGAAGGAGCTGGGTCAGCGGCAAGGTCAGGGTGGCGAAGCCTGGGATGAAAGTTCGGTAGTAGTTGGCGAACCCCAGCAGACGTTGGATGTCCTTCACCCGACAAGGGGGTTCCCAACTACGCAAGGCCTCTACCTTGCGCGGGTCCATGGCGATGCCTTCGGGGGAGATGATGTGCCCAAGGAACTCTATGGAAGTCTGGAAGAAGAAACTGTCATGGATAAATGCCTTATTCTCAAATGAAAGAGACATATGCTCATAGAGTTCTAAGGGTTAATTTATTCTTTCTCCCCTAATGTATTCCTATGTAACCACTCCTACATTCTAACTCCGCCTTAAAGATATAAAAGGGGATGTACTCTCCTCCTACTTGCTTCTTTCTGTAAATCACTCCGTGTGAATGAAGAATGCCTTCTGTAAATAAAATATCTTCTATTTGAATATAAAGAAGTCTGAACTATTATTGAGTCTGATCCTCAAATTACGGCAACAATCTGGTAGCAGAGGATGGTTGGCTGACTCAATAAGAAACAGACATGCTGACTTCCGGTTTGCTAGCCTTCAGCGAAGACGGTCCCTTCTTAAGGACCGCCAGCCCCGCCGCCTGTAGAGCCGCCTCGAGATCGAGAAGCGGCTCGAAAACTCCGAAATCCGAAGGATTGAAGGAGGAGAGATAGCAGGGTACAGGTTGAGCCCCTGTAAGCCCCCAGAGAATCGCTTCTGGGGAGGAAACAGGCGCGGCTCCCTCCCAACCTGCTGAGACTCCGGACGGCGTGGGACAATTCTGTTTTCTGCAGAACAAGCCGGCTGCAGCAAACGTTCAAACTGAATGAAACCAACCTTAACAAGCAGCGGAAATATTAACTTGAACCCTTAAACTTGGAAATCGCAAGTATTAACGCTTTGTTGACTTTTTAACTTAAGAGAAAGTACGAGCGAGTGAAAGTGATTTGAAAAAATATGGCGCCCAGCAACAGAGTTAACGAGCTTGCGAGAGGGGATTTGTGAAGTTATTCTGCTTTGCTACAAGGTTGCTACAAAGTTGCTCTGCCTGTAATAAAGAGAAACAGGAGAAGAGGGGGGAAAAAAACCTCTTTCTTTAAAATTTGAGTCTGCTTCAGTCCAGCTTCTATTTGATTAAACCTGGGGGACTTTTTCAGAAGTCTTTGTGGAGGTGGAAAAGGAAAAAGGATTTCCCTTTTCAGAAAATCTAATTTACGTGGCAGGATGGCTTCAAAGAAGCAGGAAGGAAAGGCAGCGAGGGGGGGGATCCCCCACACACAAACATGAATTGCACCTTCCTCCCGCCCAACAGACTCAGAAGAAAGATTTTGACTTTGAAAATTTAAAAGAATTTATTTCTCAGGCTTTGGATGATAAATTTCAAAAATCTCATCAAGAAATAGATGATAAACTTCAAAAATCTCAACAGGAAATTATGCAGGAAATTAATGAAATCAAAGATATGGTGAAACAGGATTATGGCAAGGTGACTAAAAAAATATCGGATGTGGCGTCTGGCCTCGCAGAATTTATTATTAAAGTGGACTCCAAAGTGGAAGAATTCAAATCAGAAGTCAATGTTAAGATTAAGGACAATGATTATAAAATTTTTGATGTTGATGAAAAAGTGCAGAGAGTTGAAAATGAAATTGTAATGATACAATTCAGGGCCATGGAATTTGCTATAAGGCTCAGAGGAATTAGAGAAGATGACAGGCAGGATTTGAGACAGATTTGTGCTGATACCCTGGCTGTGTTATTAAAAATTAATCCTGAAGTGTTTTTTTATAAAATAGACAAAATTTATAGAGTGAATTCCTGGGTGGCCAGACAAAGACAATTGCCTAGAGATGTGGTGGTATATTTTACAGATAGAACAATAAGAAATGACATCCTGCAAAAATCTTTTCTCTCTTCTGTGCAAGTGGAGGGGGGGGCTCAAATTGGAGTTTTTAAAGAATTACCACCCAAAATGCTGAAAGCTAGAAAAGATTTTGGTTTTCTAGTAAATGAATTGAAAAAACAAGACATACCATTTCAGTGGGACGCCCCAGCTGGTATAATTTTGAAATACAATGGAGAAAGACATCGGTTGAATACTGTTGAGAAGGCGGAGCATTTTTATTCTAATTTTAAAGAAAGAACACCATCTCCACGTACATCCACAGTGCTGGAGATTAAGGAGAGTGATAAGAAGCAACCCCAGCAAGAGATGCAAGAACAGACTAAGCAGGTGGACCCAGAGGAATTGCAAGGTGCTGTAGGAGGTTTTCTGGACGAGCCCTTGCTAGAACCTTCTCCAATCCTGGACCCGGTCCGGATGGTTGAAGTCAAAGACCAGCGTATAACTCGTGCAAAATCTAAGCAACTTAAAGAAAAGCAACAACAGGAAAGACAATACAAAAAGGGAGCTAAGAGTACTGTACAAGAGACTGAAGCCATGGGGGGAGCAAAACCGAAGATTTTGGAAGATATTCGGTTATTCTGCTCGTTGCTTCAAAAAGATAAAGATGACAATTAAGTGCTTATCTTGGAACGTGAATGGGTTGAATTCATTACAGAAAAGGAAGAAGTTATTTGCATATTTGAGACAATTTAATAATGATATAATTTGTTTACAAGAAACTCATATTAGAACTCAAGATCAAAAATACTTGATAAATTCTAAATTAGGAACACATTTTGTAGCTTCAACTTTGCAAAAAAAGAATGGTGTAGTTATCTATGTAAATAAAAGACTGACAGCTAAAATTATAGAAGCAGATGAAGATGGCAGGTTTATAGCACTCTTCGATAGAGTGGATTGGAATTTTCTATTAAAGACTTTAAAAAAGATGGACTTTGGGGATTTATTTATACAGGCGGTCTCAGCAATCTACCAAGAGCAAAAAGCACAGATTATTATTAATGGAAGTTTGACAACAGAGTTTAAAATTGAAAAAGGAACAAGACAGGGATGTCCGTTATCCCCACTGTTATTTATTTTAACACTAGAAGTCTTGTTAAATATAATTCGGGACTCTAATATTTTGAAAGGTATAACGATAAGGCAAGAGGACTACAGAATAAAGGCATTTGCAGATGATCTGGTTGTTACCCTAACGCAGCCAATGGAATCAATAATCCAGATGAAAGACATTATACAAGACTATGGTAAAGTTTCAGGTTTTAGATTGAACCAGAAAAAAACAAAGATGATAGTTAAAAATATGACACAAGATCATAAACATGAGCTTGAAAGGAGGGCAGGTTTTGAGATTGTACCAAAGGTAAAATATTTAGGAGTTCAGGTTGCAGAATCAAACATGAAACTGTTTCAAAATAATTATGAGGTGTTGTGGCGAGATGTGCAGAAAGATATGGAGACTTGGAAAAAACTGCAGCTGTCTTTACTTGGAAGAATAGCAGCAGTTAAGATGAACATTTTGCCAAGATTTCTTTTCTTGTTTCAAATGATTCCGGTGCTCAAAAGTGATAAACAATTGAATTTTCTATAAAATGTTTTATAGATGGCATTTAGACCCCAAAAAATTGTCGTGTATGTACCCTAATGTTCAGCCAAAATGTTGGAGATGTGATAGTTTAGATGCTACATATTATCATGTTTGGTGGACTTGCAAGAAAGTTAAGGCTTTTTGGATAAAAATTTGGTGGGTTATGCAGAATGTTTTGAAGAAAAAAATTCAATTTTCTCCACAATTGTTTTTATTGGGTATAGTTAAGGGTTTTACATTGGGTGAAACAAAACTGATATTGTACATGATAACAGCAGCGAGATTATTGATAGGTAAATACTGGAAAAATGAAGCTTTGCCCACTATCGAGGATTGGACTTTGAAGATGGCCAGCTTTGCAGAGATGGCGAAGATTTCAGCATATTTAAAAGACTGTTCACAAGAGACTTATGAATGGGAATGGAAAAAGTGGATAGATTATGTGCAGAACAAATATCAAACCAGGAAGTATCAAATAGCCTTTATCTGAAAATGTTATATTAAGATAGAAATATTCTAATGTAATGAAGATGAAATTACAAGGGGGAGGGAGGGGTTCAAGTTTTATATAAAGGTTTTTTTTTCTTTTTTTTTTGATATTGTGTGGAAGTCCGGGGGGAGGGGAGGGTTAGGGAGGGTTAGGGAAGATGGGGTTGGGAGGTTTGGGGTGGATTGAGGTTTGGGGGGGGAAAGGGGTGAAAATGTAATTGTAAAACTTTTGCAATAATAAAAAAAAAAGAAACAGACATGCCAAAGAAAGAAAACTCCAGAAACAAAAGAGAAAGACCCAACACCAGGGCACACAACAAAGAAATGGAAACAGATCAAGAAATGATCGATGAATCTACAACTAAAATGACAAGAGAACCTGAAAAATTTACTACAGACAACGAAGAGCTAATCAATGAATCCGACGACCAAGAAGCGAGCGAGACAGAAAACAATACGCTCAGATCAGAAATACTAAGACTGCTAAAAAGCCAAGAAGACGACAAAAACCTCATCGCGAACCTCCAGGACATTATAAAAGGTAGCGGAGCAGCGAGAGAAAAACACATCAACACACCAGAACCTAAAGAACACAAAATGGTGAGCAAATTACCTACAGATGAAAACATAACCGAGAGAAAGACTAACGGTCCCGCGCAAAATTTTGAATGGCAGCCATCTTGGTTTAGCCAGCCCGCCAAAATGGCTGGCTCAGAACCAATCAAAAGACAGAGTTCAAAATGGCTGGCGCGAAAGACTACACAGCATAAAGAATAAAAAAGAAAAATCCTATTCTTCAGAAGAATCTGATACAAACACCGAAGAAACGTCAACTGAACTACAAATAGAAACAGCTATGAAAACACTCTTTGCAGCCTTCGGCCCGAATCTAAAAATCACAAAGAAATCAGCGAAAGTATCAAAGACTGTGAATCAAATAACAAAGAAAGAGCAAACTACACAATTCAAGGACACAGAAGCAAGCGAACAAGCGTCCCTACTTCCATCCACTCCGAATCGATCGACGAGAATGCTAACGCCCGAACCCAGAGAGCCCTGCAAGTACTCGCCCACACCGCAGGTACTTCCAAGAGCCGAAAAATTCAACCGAGACAGCTACAATGAAAAGAAGCAAGCCCCGATCCCCACCTGGACACCCAAAGTCGAGCCAGAGAGCGAGTCGTCTGAGGAAGAGCACTACGAGGGAGCTACAGCAGCGAGAACCTCACCCGACAGCTTCAAGAACGAAATGACCAACGCGCATGCGCAGATACACCCAGATGAATACAGAGACAGTAAAGAACAGAGAGAACCATTCAGACTGATTGCGACCATACCTACACCATTCTGCAATTACCAGCATGTACAGGACCATGGACAGCCCCCAGTTGTAAGCAATGCAACAAATAACATTGAAAACTTACCTAATGATTTTCCAAAATTGAGAATAGACGGCATTAATTTACAGGAATGGAGTCAGCAACTCCAGGTTGTTTTCTTAAAAGAAAATTTATTATTTTTTATAACTAACCCTCCTAAAAAACCATGGACACTGAAATTGGACTGCTTACATCACAGAGCATTTTATTTGTTAATTTCTAGTATATCACCTGCTATTTACCATAGTATTAAGCATAATCTAACTGTCTCAGAAATAATTCATTGTATGTTTAAATTGTTTTATAGTGAAAGTGTGGCAACCACAACGAGAATGTCTAAAAATTTCTTCTCAGCCAGGATAAAACCTGGAACTACTGTAAGTGAACATTTACTATCACTAAACGCAACTAGAGCAGAACTTCATTTAAGGGGAGAAATAATATCTGATCAGACAATGAAAAGCGTTATCATTAATTCATTAGACTCATCATGGGACAATTACATATCACATTTGGATACAATTAATTTAGGATATCTATCTATAGAGAGTTTATCAAATAGATTAATAGCTGAAGATAATTTAAGAAGTCGCTACAGTGCATACAAAGAACATAGACAAACCAAAAGGGTAATATTTCAAGACAGGTATCAAGAATCAATTGAGTGTTATAATTGTGGGTTCAAAGAACATTATAGGAGAGACTGCCCAAAACCTCCTAGAGAAAGACAAAGACATGACACTAGAAACAGATACCACAACAGACAATCATCTATTGACAGATACAGACATAGAAACTCACCAAACTTTAGAGAACGTAGAGGGGGCAGAGATAACTCAAGAGATAGAAAGTCTGGATCATTATATGGACTAGATAAGTACACTGTAACAAAAAATCAAGACTCAAAGGATAATGCCTGGCTTATTGATTCCGGGGCTACAAATCACACAACACATAACAAAGAAATATTATCTTCATTCATAGAAGATAAATTTGTAATTAAAGTAGCTAATCAAGAGGAAGTCCAAGTTATCGGAAGAGGAAATGTAGTTTTACCCGGCCTAGGAAAAATAGAGGGGGTCTTATTAATACCCAAAATACCTCACAACATCCTTAGTGCAACAAAGCTAAGCAGAGACTCTAACATAAATATAATATTCTCAAAGGGAAAAGTAATTCTAGAGAAAAACAAAATAAACATAGGCAATATAATTACCAAAGGAGATTTACCATATTTAATCACAGAGGAAAAATGGCTACACAACATTGATGCAAACATGGAAAGTGACAATAACATTGAAAATGAAAATGATAATGATAGTGACAATGAGGAACACGAAACAGAACATGATAACGAAAACATACCTACCAGCAATACACATACTAACAAGAGACCAATAATTGGAAAACCAATTCATGATGAATGTGCACATATATTACACAGAAAATTAGGACATGCCAGTTTTCCTGTGATACAAAAAATGATTGAACATGCTGAAGGTGTTAAAATAAAAGTTTGTAGAAATTACTTGGAATGTTCAGTATGTAAATCCTCAAAGCTCAGAACCAAGCCCAGACCCAAAAAGGCAACAAGATCATCAAATCATATTTTTAACCTGGTACATATGGACCTAGTTGGTCCATTAACTCCATCAATTACTTACAAAAATAGATATTTCCTTACTATTGTAGACGACTATAGTCGTTATGGCTTTGTCTACACCCTGAAACACAAAGATGAGACTTTTCAAAGATTTAAAGAATTTTATAAACGTGTAGAAACACAACACAACATAAAAATAAAACAGATCATGACAGACAGAGGGTCTGAATTCATGTCAAAAGAATTCTCCCAGTGGCTAAAAGAAAAAGGGATGTTACATTTCACCTCTAGTCCATTCTCTGCTTTTCAAAATGGAGTGGTAGAACGAAAGAACTCGACACTACAAACCATGATTAGATGTACATTAGAAGATGCTGGCTTAGGCAAACATTTCTGGTCAGAAGCAGTATTATACGCCAATTATACACTTAACCGACTTTGGTCTAGTGTCATAAATAAAACACCATACGAGTTGATGTATAATAGGAAGCCCAAGATAGCCCACATGCATGTATTTGGAGTTACAGCAGATGTACATATACCGAAACAACTGAGACGTAAAGGAGATAATGTATCTAGGAGGCTCAGATTCATGGGCTATGAAACAGGCACTAAAGGGTATAGGTTTATTGACAACAATAACAAATTCATAATTTCTAGGACAGCTGTATTTCATGAACAGGCCAATTGGTCTAAGATACATCTTAATGAAATACTACCAATAACTAGACCAAATATTAAGGCACAAGATAAAACAGAAAGAGAGGAACAAAGCTGCAGTACCCAAAAGAACAATACTAAAACATGGATAGGAAATTGTCCCAAAATCAAAACAGAATCACTAACACAAAAGGAAGCAAGGTATTTGCATGATAACAACAGCAGACCAGAAAGAACAATTAGATACAACAGGAATCAAGTACCAAAAAAATATAAAGATTACATAATGCATATAAATGATACATCAACACCTAATACATATGAGGAAGTATTAAAACTCCCCACAGAAGAAAGAAAGAAATGGGAGTTAGCCATGGCCAAAGAGATGGACAGTTTACGAGAACTCAAAGTATTCACACCAACACCTGCTCCAAAAAATAAGACAGTTATAGGCACTAGGTGGATATTTAAAATTAAGAATCTAGAAGTGGGCAACACACTATATAAAGCAAGACTAGTTGCTCAGGGCTTTGCTCAGAGATACCCTGAGGATTATACCGACACATACTCTCCCACTGTAAGAACTGAAAGTGTTAAAACAGCTCTAATAATAGCCTCAACTCTTAACCTTGAAGTCTTTCAATACGACATACAAATTGCATACCTACATGCAAAACCCGATAAGGAAATATATGTAAGAGCTCCTCATAGTCAAAACACAAATAGAAACGAAACATGGTTGCTCAATAAAAGTTTGTATGGATTGAAGCAATCTGGCAAACGTTGGTATGAATGCTTGGTCAATGTACTCAAAACTATGAACTTCAATGCCACAACTGCAGACAATTGTTTCTTTGTAAGGAGAGATGGTGATTCTTTAGAATTTGTGTTAATTTATGTGGATGATATTTTGTATATTGGCAAACATAAAGATAAGAGAGATATATTTGTAACAAAATTAAGTGAACATTTCTCATTGAAATCATTGGGAAAAGTAAATAAGTACCTTGGAGTTCAGATTAGTAAAACTAAAAAAGGATTCAGATTATCTCAGAAGGATAAAATTGTTGAACTCTTGAACAAGTGTAATATGAATGATGCAAAGCCTTGTGATACCCCAATGCAAGCAGATTTCCTAAGAAATATGAATGAATCATCTCCTGAGTTTAGTGAGAATACACTTTACAGATCAGTTATTGGTTCCCTTTTATACATTGCCAATTGGACCAGACCAGATATTGCTCTACCTCTTAATTTGTTATCCAGATATGTCAGCAAGCCTTTAATTTATCACTGGGAAGCTATCAAAAGAGTTTTGAGATATTTAAAGCACACTCTAGATTTCTGCCTATTGTTAGAGCCCGACAATGTTAAAGAACCTATTCTTACTTGTTATGCTGATGCTGACTGGGCAGGGGACACTAAAAGCAGGAAGAGTACTTCTGGCTACATATTCTTTCTTAACAGTTGTCCAGTCTACTGGTATACTGGAAAACAAGATCTAGTAGCTATATCAACTACTGAGGCAGAGTATATATGTTTGTCAAAAGCCTCTAATAACCTCATATGGTTCAATGATCTATTAACCAATGTTTGGAAAAGTCCTTCACTGCCATTTATTATACATGAAGACAATAGGGCCGCTATAGAGATATCCAGAGCAGATGCCATTGGTCAGAGATCTAGACATATAGACATCAAATACAAACATGTGAGACAATTGTCTCAAAATGGATTTATTAAAGCTATTCACTGTGAAACCACAGAACAAATAGCTGATATATTAACTAAACCTTTACAAACAAAACAACATAAATATTTAACTTCAAAACTGCATGTTTTATATTATCCTGAAACTGAATCTGAATGTAATTATTGCTGCATGTCGAATCGGCATTTAGAGGGGGATTTGTCATGGATAAATGCCTTATTCTCAAATGAAAGAGACATATGCTCATAGAGTGCTAAGGGTTAATTTATTCTTTCTCCCCTAATGTATTCCTATGTAACCACTCCTACATTCTAACTCCGCCTTAAAGATATAAAAGGGGATGTACTCTCCTCCTACTTGCTTCTTTCTGTAAATCACTCCGTGTGAATGAAGAATGCCTTCTGTAAATAAAATATCTTCTATTTGAATATAAAGAAGTCTGAACTATTATTGAGTCTGATCCTCGAATTATGGCAACAGAAACATTTCTCCAACTTCGCATAGAGTTGGTGCTCCCGCAGGCGCTGTAGGACCTGGCGGACATGCTGGAGGTGGCTTTCCTGGGTCCAGGAATAGATCAAAATGTCATCCAGGTATATAACCACAAACCGGTCCAACATGTCCCGGAAAATGTCGTTCATTAGATGCTGGAAGACTGCGGGGGCGTTGGTCAGCCCGAACGGCATGACGGTGTACTTGAAGTGGCCGTATCGGATGCCAAACGCCGTCTTCCACTCGTCCCCCTCTCGCACGCACACCAGATTGTAGGCCCCTCGGAGATCAAGCTTAGTGAAGATCGAGGCCTCCCACAACCTCTCCATCAGCTCCGGGATGAGCGGCAGGGGGTAACGATTCCGCATAGTGATTGCGTTTAACCGCTGGTAGTCGCAGCACAGGCATAAGTCCCCCGTCTTCTTCTTCACAAAGAGGACCAGGGCCGAGAGAGGGGAGGACGAAGGCCGGATGAACCCTCGGGCCAGGTTTTTGTCCAGGAAGTCCCGTAGGGTGGCCAACTCAGGCTCCAACATGGAATACAGGCGTCCTGCAGGCAGTGGCGCATTGGTGATCAGGTCCACCGGGCAGTCATAGGGTCGATGTGGGGGTAAGCGGTCCGCCTCCTTTTCGCTGAACACGTCGGCGAAGGGCGTCAGCTCAGGAGACAAAGAGATGGCAGGGGTGGAGACATCCTGGCCGGCACAGGTGTGGCAGATGTGGTCGACGCACTGCAGGCTCGGGAAGGAGATGGCGTTCCTCGACCAGGCCACCTGCGGATCGTGGGCCCGAAGCCAGGCCATCCCCAAGACCAGCGGGAAATACAGGTCCGCCATCACATAAAATTGGATTGCTTCCTCGTGGGCCCCAATGGCGAGGCGCAAAGGCTGAGTCGCGAACTTAATGGGCCCCGCTACAAGTTCCCACCCGTCAATAATCTCAACCCTCAACGGAGGGTCCACCGGAACCAAGGGAACCTTAAAATGGGCCACAAAGGCCTGGGCCATGAAGTTCGTTGTGGCCCCCGAGTCCACCAGCGCATGTGCTTGAAGCCCCTCTGACCAGTTGGCCAACAAAAACCGGGTGTCCAGAATCAGGTGCCGAGGGGGCTCACAGTCCACAGCCGCCGACTCCGGTGGGGCATGGCTACGTGCCTGACCCAGGGTTTCCCCTAGGCCAGGCCTGCCCCGTTTTCTGGCTGGTCATGCCGAGATTCCGGAACAGGCTTGAGCGCCCCACTGCTCTTCCTGGGGCAAGAGGCGGCAAAATGTCCAGCCTCCCCGCAATAGAGGCACAATCCCCCTTGGCGTCTCTGCATTCGCTCCTGGGCTGTCAGGCGAGGTCGAGCCGCTCCCAGCTCCATGGGCTCCTCCGCGGTTGCCACAAAACGCGGGGTGACCCGGGATGCTATCGGTACGGGACGCGGGGGTGCAGAAATGGTTGGGGGTTCCTGGACGGGCCGGCGGGTCTTGCGCCGTTGGAAGCGGGCGTCGATGCCCAAACACTGCGTTACGAGGGCGTTGAGGGTCTGAGGCGCCTCCACCCGAACCAGCTCGTCCTGCAGGTCGTCGGAGAGGCCATCCTGGAAAGCGTCCCTTAACGCTGCATCGTTTCAGTCAGAGACCTGGCCCAGAAGCTGAAATTCAGCCACATATTCCTGCAGGGGGCGCTTCCCTTGACGGAGGTCCTTGAGGCGCCTGGCTGCCATCTAAGTCTTCAGGGGGTCCTCGTACATCACCCTCAGATGTTGCCAAAAGCCCTGATAATCTGCCAACAAGGGGCTATTCTGCAGCAATAGGGGTGTGGCCCATCGGGCGGCATTGCCAGAGAGGAGTTTAATTACGAATGCCACCCGAGCCCGGTCGTCCGGAAAGTCCTCCGGCCTCATAGCCATAAACAATTGGCATTGTCCCATGAAGGCCGGGAACATCTCCTGCTGCCCAGAGAACTTATCTGGCACATTGATAGGGCATTTCCGATGGGGAGGAGGAGGAGGTGGAGGGACAGCTGCAGGAGCATTTCCCAAAGCCAGCTGTGCAGTTAGCTGGCTGACTTGCTGCTACAGGAGCTGATTATCAGCTTGTAGTTGTTGTATTATTTGCTGCAGCTGTGGGTCCATCTCGGTTAGAGATGGGTTAACGTTTAGGGTGATGGACAAGATGTTCTGTCCCCGTACCTCGCACACACCCAACCAGCCAGCCGAGGGTTAAATAAACTCTTCAAACACACAACATCAGTGATAAGGAACTTGGCAGCAACTCCGTGGCTGCCTGCCAAGAGCTTTTACTCCGATAACACAGACAAAAATACACACAGTTTGAATAGTCCAGTTTGTAATTAAATCCACGGCAAATAGGTGTTGTGTCCGAAGGTGCAAGTGCCTTGCCAGAGATTAGCTTTGTCCGTCACAGAATCCGAATGGCCACCACACTCCTTTTTATAGCCTGTGGGGTGTGGTCCAGTGACTCAGCTTAATCTCTGGCACGCCTCCTTTTCTGCTGCTCACGCTTGTCTCTCCGACGCTGGCGTGGGTCCAACCACAATGTTTCTTCATCACTATCCGACGGCTCGGAAACACCTGGCTCCTGGCCAATCTCTTCTCCTTCGGGAGACACCTGAGGCAATGCAAGAGAGGAGGGTCCTGGAGAGGGAGGCCTGGCCGTCTCCTCTCCTTCATGTTCGGAGCCTTCTTCCTCCGATAAGATAGGCTCGGAGGACGGAGCCACAACAGTTCTTCCTAATTTCAGTCCAAATCTTTAGCAATGTGTCTCTCACAATATGTCTTCGGAATTGTTCATGTTTTTTAGGTTTTTCTTCCCATAGATATGCATGCCATCCTTTCTCCAGATCAACGCCTTCTAATGTTAATATGCGTTTGTTTTTGAGTTTGATCCACTCTTGAATCCATGTTAGTGATGATGCTTTGTGGTAAATTTGCCAATCTGGGAGCCCCATTCCTCCTCTTTCTCGTTTGTCCTGTAGGTGTTTTAGTTTGATTCTTGCCTTTTTCCCCTGCCAGATATACTTTAATATCATCTTATCAAAATCTTTGAAGTAAGTTTTTCCTGGATGTATTGGTATCACCTGGAATAAATACAGCATCCTTGGCAGAATATTCATTTTAATGGAGGCTATTTTACCTAGAAATGATAGCTGTAATTTAGTCCAGAATTTTAAATCTTTTTCTATTTGTTTGGCCAATTTATTATAATTATCTTCTTTGAGTGTTGATATTTTATTGGTAAGCCAGATCCCTAAGTATTTCACTTTCTTTACTATTTGTATTCCTAGTATATTTTCCAATTCTTTCCTTTGGTTTTTGGTGAGGTTCTTCATTAACATTTTTGTTTTTTGTTTATTGATTTTCAGGCCTGCTACTTCCCCATATTGTTCTATTTTTGACAATAATTTGGATCCTGTTTGTAATGGTTGTTCTAGGATGAGTACTATATCATCCGCAAATGCTTGCAGTTTGTATTCCTGGTTCTTTATCCTTAATCCCGTTATTTCTTTATCTTCCCTAATTTCTTCCAATAATATTTCCAATGTTAATATGAACAATATGGGGGATAGGGGGCGTCCTTGCCTCACTCCTTTCTTTATATCAAATTGTTCCATTGTCTCTCCATTAATCAATATTTTTGCTGTTTGGGTGTTATATATCCTTTTGATCATATTTAAGAATCTTCCTCTAAATTTCATCATTTCCAATTGTGTTATTAAGAATGTCCAATTAAGATTATCAAACGCTTTTTGTGCGTCCAGGAAAATTAATGCTACTTGCTTATCTGGTCGTTGTTCATAATATTCAAGGGTATCGATAATTGTCCTTGTATTATTTTTGATTTGTCATCTGTGAATGAAGCCATTTTGGTCTGGATGTATATAGTGATTAATTAAATTTTTCAATCTCTGCGTTATAATAGATGTAAATAGTTTGTAGTCTACATTAAGAAGAGATATTGGTCTATAATTCTTAATTTCAGCAGGATCCGAATCTTGTTTTGGTATTAACGTAATTATTGTTTCATTCCATGATTGTGGAATTTCAGCTTCTAGAAGTGCATCGTTAAATACCTGTATTAGAATGTCATCTAGTGATTGCTGGAATGTCTTATAAAATTCGGATGGTATGCCATCTGGTCCCGGTGTTTTGTTGTTTTTTTGTTTCTTCCTTGCTTTTGTTAGTTCTAACATGAAAATCGGTCTATTCAATGATTCGGTATGGTTTTCTTTTAATTCCTGAATATTTATTTTACATTTATTTATTTATTTATTTATTTATTTATTTATTTATTTATTATTAGACTATACCGCCTTTCTCCCGAAGGACTCAGGGCGGTGTACAGCCATATTAAAACACACAAATTTACAAAATTTAAAACCAATTAAAATCAAATACATAAAATTTGGTTCAAAAATTAAAACATACATACACCCCTTATAAAATTCGTATTAGGCCAATCCGGCTTGCTGGAACAGAAGGGTCTTCAGGGCACGGCGAAAGGTACGCAGGTCGGGGCTAAGACAAAGCTCTAGGGGGAGCTCATTCCAGAGGGCTGGTGCCCCCGCAGAGAAGGCTCTCCCCCTGAGTGTCGCCAGTCGACATTCTTTAGCCGACGGCACCCTGAGGAGCCCCTCTCTGTGGGAGCATATTGGGCGGTGGGAGGCTGTTGGTGGCAGAAGGCAGTCTTGTATATACCCCGGTCCTAAGCCATGTGGTCACCAACACCTTGAATCGCACTCGGAAGACCACCGGGAGCCAGTGCAGCTCGCGCAGGAGGAGTGTTACATGGGAGCGCCGGGTCGCCCCCATAACCACCCGCGCGGCCGCATTCTGGACCAGCTGGAGCCTCTGAGTGCTCTTCAAGGGGAGCCCCATGTAGAGAGTGGTGCAGTAGTCCAGACGGACATGACGAGGGCGTGATTGACTGTGCGCAGGGCATCCCGGTCCAGAAAGGGACGCAACTGGCGTATCAGGCGAACCTGATAAAAAGCTCCCCTGGCCACAGCCATCATATGCTCTTCCAAGGACAGCCGTGCATTCAGGAGAACACCCAAGTTGCGAGCCCTCTCTGAGGGGGCCAAGATCTCGCCCCCAATAGTCAACAATAGACCCAGTTGACTATACCGGGATGTCAGAAACCACAGCCACTCGGTCTTGGAGGGGCTGAGCTTGAGCTTGTCCCTCCCCATCCAGATCCGCATGGCCTCCAGGCACTGGGCCATCACGTCAAAGGCATCATTGGGGTGGTTCGGAGTGGAGCTGTACAGCTGAGTGTCGTCAGCGTACTGATGGAATCTCACTCCAAAACCATGGATGATCTCGCCCAGCGGCTTCACATAAATGTTGAACAGAAGGGGCGAGAGGACTGACCCTTGCGGCACCCCACAAACAAGGCACCTCGAGGTCGACCTCTGCCCCCCTGCCAACACAAACTGCATACGGTCGTAAAGGAAGGAAGAGAACCACCGCAACACTCCCACTCCTGCCCCCCCCACTCCCAACCCCTTCAATCGTCGCAGCATGATACCATGGTCGATGGTATCAAAAGCCGCTGAGAGATCTAATAGGACCAGGACAGAGGAACAACCCCTGTCCCGAGCCCTCCAGAGATCATCAACCAATGCGACCAATGCCGTTTCTGTGCTGTGCCCTGGCCTGAAGCCCGACTGGAATGGATCTAGATAATAAGCTTCATCCAGGTACTGGGGTAGTTGTCGCGCCACCACACTCTCAACAACCTTCACCACGAAGCGAAGGTTGGAGACTGGGCGATAATTTGCTAGTACAGCCGGGTCAGTTATAATACTGTTACGTATTCAATTTCTAAGATATTATCAATCTATTACTACAATCAAATATTATTCTATCTTTCCTCCTTATATATCTATGAGTAAATATGTACTCTTTTCTTATTCTCTGTATTTACCAATTCAATTTGCTTATACTGTAAATTTAAACGTATGGCTTATAATACAATGTAATATAAGTATAGAAAATTGGAAGAAGATAGAGAAGATTTAATTAATTAAATTGATTACTTAAATATATCACTAAATCAACTTAAGTTGTAATTCATATACAGATCTTAATAGCTGGATTCAGCTTCCAAAAGTGTGATCGTTGTAATTCTCAGTCTTGCATCATTCAAACTTGTCTCTCGTAGAAATTGTTGCAATTGTCCTTCAGTTTAAGTTCCAATAGTGTTAGTATCACAATATCAAAAACCCCAATGTCACTTAGGTGTTTCAGGATGAGTACCCTAATATGATTATTTAAATCCACCGTTCGCTCGTTGATTCCAAAAGCAAAGATTCTATAAGTCCACTCTCACTTTCAATAATTACCTCTCCTCAATCGCCTCGGCTCCGTTTCCGTTTGTAATGAGTCCAACATTATTCTCTTCTAATCTATGTTGAATGTCCTTTATAACCCCAAAGTTTAATTTCCAGTTTTCTTGTCTTTAATTGCAGTTCTAATAGTCTCCTATTCCAATCATTTATAATGTTTAATATTCCCGTATTCCTTTCGCAGTCCAATCAATCCTCACCGAGTCCCGAATCCCAATCAAGCTAAATTCAATATATTTTATAATCCACAACTCTCCAATGTATGTTCTTTTAAGTCCACGTTGTTTCTGTCGCCTGTCAATTCCGCTTAGTCTCCATCTGGTTGGTTTTTCCGCTCCGTTTACTTTCACTTCGCCACTTTATTCTTGGCTCCGTTTCGCCTATTAATTTGGAGACTCTCTCTTAATTATATTCTTTTCCACTCTATAGTTGTACCTTTCAAAAAATTTTTGCTTTCTTCTTGTTTTTTGCCGATGTCTACTTTATTCGATCTTCGCTTCCTTCTTAGTCAGCTGTCAACGCTCAGGCCAGCCGGGGATGGCTGGGTTTTTTCTGATTGGAATTAAGGGGTTTTCCCTGAAACTTCGGGGCGATTGCTGTCGCCTCCGAGGTCCTTGGGATTTCCCCTTTAATCTATTTTTTTTTTATTGTAAAAGTTTTACAATTACATTTTCACCCCATTTTCACCCCCCTAACCCTCCCCAAACTCCCCAACCCCCCCTCCCAACCCCCCCTAACCCTCCCCTCCCCCCCGGACTTCCATAGAATATCATTATCCCCTATACAAAAACCTTGAACCCCCCCAACCCCCATATCATTTTTCATCTTCACATAGTTCAACTATTTCTATCTTAATATAATATAATACTATCAATAAAAAGCTATTTGATACTTCCTAGTTTGGTATTTGTTCTGCACATAATCTATCCACTTTTTCCATCCACATTCATAAGTCTCTTGTGAGCGATCTTTTAAGTATGCTGAAATCTTCGCCATCTCCGCAAAGCTGGCCATCTTCAAAATCCATTCTTCTACGGTGGGCAGAGCTTCATTTTTCCAATATTTACCTATCAACAATCTCGCTGCTGTAATCATATACAAAATCAACTTTGTTTCATCCACTGTAAAACCCTCAACTATACCCAATAAAAGCAATTGTGGAGAAAATTGGATTTTTTTCTTTAAAACATTCTGCATGACCCACCAAATTTTTATCCAAAAAGCCTTAACTTTCTTACAAGTCCACCAAATATGATAATATGTAGCATCTAAACAATCACACCTCCAACATTTTGGCTGAACTTTAGGGTACATACACGACAATTTCTTAGGATCTAAATGCCATCTATAAAACATTTTGTAAAAATTTTCCCTCAAATTCAAATCCCTTAAAAGACTCGAATTGGAAGCAGAAATAAAGAATAAGGAACAGTTACTTATTAAAAACCCAACAGATGAAAGAATACGTGGTGCTATAAAACTTTTGAAAGATCAGTTTCAAATGCTTTTGGCGGAGCAAGCTGCAACAAATCTACAATATGCGAAGCATAATACGTTTTGTAATGCCAACAAACCGGGGAGATGGTTGGCTTATACCTTAAGGAAAAAGCAGAGTATACGGACTATTGAGAGTATTGACATTGGGGGGAAAGAAATTTTCCAACAAAAACTGATTAAAGAAGCCTTTGTAGATTACTACGTTAAATTATATGCTAAAGATGACATACAGAATGGACTTATAGAAAAATATTTAGAAGAGAAAAGAGTCTCAAAAATTACTAGCCAACAAAAAGAAAGAATGAATTACCCTATAACAGTCGAGAAAATAATCGCAGCAATTAAACAATTGAAAACAGCTAAAGCTCCTGGAACAGATGGATTGACAGCAGTGTATTATAAAACTTTACAAGCAGAAATGGTGGAACAACTTAGAGACTTATTTTGTAATATACAACAAGGGGGTAAAATACCCCCATCATGGAAATCAGCATATATTACTTTGATACCAAAAGAACAAGCAGGTCCTAAAAAACCGGAAAATTACAGACCAATATCTCTTTTAAATAATGACTATAAAATTTATGCAAAAGTATTAGCCAACAGACTGATGCCAGTAATTCAAGAGGTGATTAATGACGACCAAGCGGGATTCATAGAGGGTAGACACATGAAGGACAATGTAAGGCAAGTTATAGATTTACTGGAATATCTTGAGAAGAATAAACAGATCTCTGCAGTGCTGGTTTTTTTGGATGCGGAGAAGGCCTTTGATAGAGTGGATTGGAATTTTCTACTAAAGACTTTAATCTATTGACCTCTTCGTGGTCAATAGCACCAGTAATCGGCTTCCAGATTGAAAATTTTGGAACTCAGGGAACGGAGCTCAGTCCCCTTTGTTCCTGGCACGATGACATCACTGCCGGAAGTCCAATTTGATAGATTTAATCACAGTGGAGATGATGGCGCCAATAGGTGATGGACTGGATCTTCTTAGGAAAACTGAAGGAGATTGCAGGATAGACTTATTATATGCAGCTAGAAAACAACTCTTGGGGGATGCTGTGATTCAATTCATGGGAAAACCTACTGAACAACAATTGCTGCAGAGAAACTCTCAGCTGAGACTTATGACTTTGGGGAGTGAGATTTGGAAATAACCCAATTATAATTTCAAGGAAAACCTTAAATATCAAGGATATTTGATCATGGGCAGATCAGAGATAATGATTACAGTGGGTTTATGGTAGTTTAGAAGCCATTTGAGGATTTTTTGTGAGTTAAACACAATAACAGATGGTTAACAAAGGGCTTTGAAGTTTAGCTTGTTGGGGCTACCTGTTAACTTTTTTTTTTAACAGTAGATAAATGGTAGGCTAAATTGGCTGATTGATAATAGACTTTCATATTTGTAATACTTTTAATGTCATATACTGTAGTAATTTAGCAAGTAACATACAGTAACGTACGTACTGTACTGTAACGTACAGTAGAATTACTACTGTAATGCTCTCTACATGGGGCTCCCCTTGAGGAGCACCCGGAGGCTCCAACTGGCGCAGAGTGTGGCCGCGCGAGTGGTTATGGGAGCGACGTGGCCCTCCCATGTAACACCTCTCCTGCGCGAGCTGCACTGGCTCCCGGTGGTCTTCCAGGTGCGCTTCAAGGTTTTGGTTACCACCTTTAGAGCGCTCCATGGCTTAGGGCCTGGTTATTTACGGGACCGCCTGCTGCCGCAAACGGCCTCCCACCGGCCGGTACGCTCTCACAGAGAGGGACTCCTCCGGGTGCCGTCGGCCAAACAATGTCAGCTGGCAGCCCCCGGGGGAGAGCCTTCTCTGTGGGGGCACCTACCATCTGGAACGAGCTCCCTCCGGAGATACGGAGGATCCCGGATCTATGCACCTTCTGCCGCACTCTCAAGACCTTTTTATTTCACCAGGCTGGTCCGGCCTAACCTTTCCCATCCCACTTCTCCCATATTGCGTAGTATTCCGAATCTATTTGTCCTTTCAGTTCAATTGTCAATTTATCCATTTCTACACAATCAAATATTTTTTTAATTACTAAGCCTTCAGAAGGTATGTTTGTATTTCTCCAGCATTGAGTGAAAGCTATCCATGCTGCGGTTATTATGTGTAAAATGATATATATTATTCTTTTGTCATATTTCCCTTTAACTATCCCTAGGAGAAATAGTTCTGGGGTATATTCTATCTGAAATCCTGTTAATTCCTGTAACCACCTGTGTATTTTCTTCCAGTATTTTTTTGTTTCAGGGCACAACCACCATGTATGATAAAAGGTACCTTGTTTTTGGCCACATTTCCAACAATTCGGGCTTAGATTTGGGTATATCTTCGCTAGTCTAGAGGGTGCCAGGTACCAGCGATAGAACATTTTATACTGACTCTCTTTGTATTTTGCCGATTTAGTTATTTTATAATTTCTATTCCAAATTTTCCCGCAATCCTGCAATACTATTCCCGACATTTTTTGCCCACGCTATCATAACTCCCTTCACTATATCTTCAGCTCTATCAAATTCTAATAAGTAATTGTAAATTTTTGTTATCAATTTTTCATCTGGGCCAATCAATAGTTTGTCCAATTGTTGCGGCACCATCTCAATTCCATACACATCTTTGTCTTTTTTGTACCGTGATTGAAGTTGCAAGTACGGCCACCAATCTATGATTATGCCCTGTTCTTCCAATTCCTGCCTATTTTTCAGATTCCCTTGGCTATCTAGAATTTCATTGTACTTGACCATTTTACCTATATCCAGAGTGTTAGGGTGAATCATCGCTTCCATTGTCGATAGCCAACTGGGGATTTTCATATAATGCTTTCTCTTGATCTCTTGCCATATTTGCATCAGAACTTCCCTTACTTTATGTCTTAAAAAATATAAATGAGATTTATTCTCCTTGTCCCATAAGAAGGCATGCCATCCTTTTTGTAGGTCATGTCCTTCCAGAGTAAGTAGTCTTCTATTTCTCAGGTTAATCCACTCCTTGACCCATACTAAAGTTGCCGCTTTATAATAAAGTCGCCAATCTGGGAGCCCTAAACCACCTCTGATTCTACTAACCTGGAGATATGTTAATTTTATTCTTACTTTCTTACCTGCCCATATAAACTTTGTTGTAAATTCTATTCAAATCTGTAAAGAATTTCTTATCTAATTTTATAGGTATATTTTGAAAAAGGTAGAGCAGTTTTGGCAAAACATTCATCTTGATGGTTGCAATTCAACCTAGTATAGATAGCTGTAATGTCCCCCATCTTTCCAAATCCAATTTTATTTGTTGTATTAATTTCACAAAGTTATCTTCTTTAATCAAGGAACACCTCGCTGTCAGCCAAATTCCTAAGTATTTAATTTTTTTGTGCTCTGTAGTCCCAATTCTTCCTCTAATTCTCTTTTCTGTTTTAATGCTACATTTTAACTATCATTTTTGTTTTTGCTTTATTAATTTTAAAGCCGGATACTTCTCCGTATTTCTCTATTTCCCGTATTAAGATAGGTCCTGTCTCCTTTGGGTCCTCAATAAAAAATACCAGGTCGTCCGCAAATGCCTGTATTTTGTACTCTTCCTTTCTAATTTTGGTTCCTTTCATCTCTGAGTTTGCTCTAATTTTCCTTAATAATGACTCTAATGTCAGAATGAGGAGCAGAGGTGACAGTGGGCATCCCTGGCAGACTTCTTTCATTATTTCAAATGGTCTTGTAATATCTCCATTTATTATAATTGTGGTCGACAGGTAAAACCCATTACCATTTTAAAGAGACAGAGACTAAAATAATCCTGGGGCAGAGTTTTTATTTTCTTTGCAAAGGGCCTTTCTCTCTGAAGTAGAGAAAGACGGAAATAAAATAATTTACACGAGTTTTTATAGTCTTCAGGAACATCAGAATACACGTCAATAAAGTACCTTGGGAATCAGTTTCAGATCTTACATAACATCTTATATAACATATGTAGTACATAATTCCACCCTGGAAATTCCCCAAATCCCAACAGAAATACCCCTCAAAAACATCAATTGCGTACTTCTTTTAATTAATGAGGGCAAGTTGACCCAAGAGCATATTTCCTGCAAGATAAACATCCTCTAAAAAACACAGGAATTACACACTTCCTTTCTCATGTTCTTAAATGTCAGCTAAATTATATAATCAGGTTATACAAGGTAAAACAAAGCCTTAACATGATTTTAAAATGGCGTAACTCAGGTTATGCTTTTACAGGAATAATTCTTATTTTTCTCACAATAATACTTGCTTTTTGGGAAGAATATACTGTTTCAATCATTTATTCAAATTTGTCTCCAAATTTCATTTCTCTAATTTGTCGAATCATGTATTGCCAATTTAAATTGTCAAATGCTTTCTGGGCATCCAGAAAAACAAGCGCTACTTGTTTCTGTGGATGGGCTTCATAATATTCTAATATGTTCAATACCGTTCTTGTATTATTTCTGATTTGTCTCAATGGGAGAAAACCATTTTGGTCAGGATGAATAATCTCATTTAATATTTTTTTTATCCTTCCTGCTATAATAGCCATGAAAATTTTATAATCGGCGTTCAGATGGCCTATAATTGGCCTATAATTTTGGATTTGATTTACATTGGTACCTTCTTTCATAATCACCATGATGTATGCTTCCCTCCACGAAACAGGCATTTTTGCTTACAACAAAACTTCATTATACAATTCTAAAAGTATTGGTTCTATTAGTTCCCCCATATTTTTATAAAATTCCCCTGGCTTATTGTTCTTTTGTCTTTGAATTGCTTCTTTTAGTTCCGTAGATGTTATCTCCCTATTTAAGAACATTCTCTTTTCTTCCTCCAATATAGGCATACTTTCCTCTTTTAAATAGTCATTTATGGGGCGTGGTTATGGCCGTGGTGGTGTGAGGACGTTTTCTCCACTTCGCAGGGCATTTTACGGAAGATAAATGTGGATTAAGGTGTTTGAAATGCACCGATAAGGACCAAAATTTTATAAATTGTATCGGAAGAGCTACTGGCCCAGCAGATTGACTTTGGAATCGGTAGGTCACCCTGAACGACTCAAATTTTGAAGCTTTTCATAGCGTGGGAAAGTGGAAGGAGTGAGGGGTGACCAGATAGGCAGTCGCAATTGCATATTTGGAGTAAATAGCTGCCTTTGTTCTCATTATTACCGCGATCTGTGTTTGTTTTTGCTGTGGGATAAAAGCACGGAACATCAAAAGACTGGTGGAAGGGTTCTCTTGGAAGAATATGTGAACTTTAAGTTGATCTTTTGTTTGTGAAAGTGCTTGAGTTGAAGCAGCAAAACGCATTTCTGGGCAGTGCCTTCCAACGGATGTTAGCTTTTTTTCTTTTAGGGAAATTACGTAAGCTGAATTGAGAACTATAAACTTTTATTGCTGGTCCTTTTGAGTGCAATAATAAGCTGTCTCAGCTTCAATATTGGATTGTTGTCCCTTAATCTTCATTACAGACCCTCTTGGCAAAAGTGGATAATTAAAACTTATTAAAAAATGGCGACCCAACAATCCTTAGAAATGCAACAAGTTGCTGTGGCCTTAACTAAAATTAGTGAAAAGATATCAGGACTGTCAGATAGTATGGATAATATGACATTGGAAATTAAAAGAATGAAGCAAGAAATGAATGAAAATTTTGCAAAGCAAACAGTAGAAATGAAAATAATTAAAGATGAAATTGAGCAGATTCATACACATGATGCAAAGATAGATCGGCAAATTGGAGAAATCTTTTTTAAAAATGAACAACAAGATAAAAAAATTTGTCTTTTGGAAGAAGAAGCGAGGAAATATAATCTGGTTATTCGTGGAATTCAAGAAGAAAAAGTGGACAATTTGAAACAACGAGTTTTAAAATGGCTCAATGACTTGGATACACAAATCACATTTACAGCAACAAATCTGGCAAGTGTTTTTAGAATTGGGTTTAAAAGACAAAACGGTTTAAATAGAAATGTACTTGTCAGATTTGCAAATCTTAGTGACAAATTGGAAGTGATGGTGAAAGTGAGAGAGATGGGTGAAGCTTTGAAATTTGAGGAGAAAATTATTCAAGTCTTTCCAGATATATCAAGAGAAGAAAGGGCGTGGAGATTTTTTTTGAAACCAATCACAAAGGTTCTGAGAGACAATGGAATTAAATATAACTGGAGACCACCACAGCAACTAAAATTTTTTTATAAAGGAAGAATGCAAATAATTACTTTGGAAACAGATGCAGTGTTATACTTACATGAACTTGGATTGATTGTAAAGTATGAGGATGTAACAGAGATAAAAGATCAAATGCTCAAGATGGGTGGAACATATGCAAAAACATCAACACCAGAAGAAAAAGGGGCTGCTGGAGGACAAGACCCTAAAGGATTAAAGCGGAAGGAAATCTCACCTGCGATGGTTGAACAAAAGAAAAGTCGTGATGATATAATGGGAGATGGAGTGGATAAGAAATTGAAGGATCTTGAAAAAGAATTGCAGGAAGCTGAGTGCGGGGAAAAGTTACCACCCTTTTCTCTGAGAGATGAATTTAAGTAGACTACCCGAAAGAAGTGACCCGACCATTGGCACGTCCCCTCTCCCCCACTCTCTTTATAGAGGCAGAAACCAATTGAGGATGTGGGGGACGAAGATTGTTTGTTATTCAATGTTTGATGTGTTTTTTGTCCTTTTTTGTTTTTTTTTATTGTTTTTTTTCTTCTATGTTGAATGTTGTTTGGAATGTGGGAGATTGGTGTTGGGATCTGGGCACAGAAAGGAAGAGGAGGGGAAAGGATTAAAAAAATTACAGTTTAAATGGGTTTAATAAAAATAATGACATGGAATGTGAAGGGTACAGGGAATCAGATTAAGAGAAGACGATTGGAACTTAAAATTAAAAGAGATCTACCAGATATATTATTTTTGCAAGAAACCCATCAGAAATCTGAAGACTCAAATAAAATGTATATAAAGGGTATGCAAATTTATGAAAAATCTTTTGGAACTTCAAAAGCAAGAGGAGTTGCTACATTGATATCAGATAGGGTATATTTTGAAAAAGAACAAGTAATTGTGGATGAAGAAGGAAGATATGTAATAATTGTGGGAAATATTAACGAGGAAAAAGTGACACTGGTTAATTTATATTTACCAAATGAGAAGCAAAAAGAATTTCTTGAAAAAATAACTAAAATTTTGGAAATCGAAAGTGTAGGGAAAGTAATTGTGGCTGGGGATTTTAATTTAATTAGAGATAAAATAGATAGTACTAACCCCACTCGTTGTGGAGAAGCAAATAAAATGGGGATCTTAAATAAATGGATGTTTCAAAACGGTGTGGTGGATGCCTGGAGAGAAGTGAAAGGAACTGAAAGAGTGTACACTTTTTACTCTAAGATACATAATACATATTCAAGAATTGACTATATCTTAGTTTCTAAAGATTTGTTGAATAATGTGGATAAGATAGATGTGGGAATTTTTAAGGATTCTGATCATGCAGAAGTTACGATGGAAATAGATTTTAATTTTGAGAAAAAAGGAAGTTGTTGGAGATATGATGAAAAACTGTATAAAAATGAGGAGGATAAAAAATGGATATTTAAAAAATGGGAAGAATGTTGGAGATTGAATGATAATGGAGAGGTTAAATTTGAAATTGTTTGGGATGCGATGAAAGCAGTGTTTAGAGGGGAAAGTATCAAGTTATCAAGCAGAAAATATAAAAATTATAAAAATAAAATTGAAAAAGATAAAAGCCAGATTAAGGAATTGGAAAATCAATTTTTGCTTACTAAAGAAAAGGTTTTTTTGGAGGAATTAAATCTGCTAAAAAATAAATTGATAGAAGAAGATATAGAATTGGTAAAAAAGAATATGAGATATTTAAATAGGAATTTTTTTGAATTTAGCAATAAAAATTCTAAGTTATTGGCAAGGATGGCGAAAAATAAAAGAGAGAAGAGAGAAATTGGAGCCTTGATAGATGATAAGGGCATAAGACGCTATAAAAAGTTAGAAAAATGTGAAGTGGTCAGGAACTTTTTTCAAAATTTATATTTGAAAAAATTAATTGATCGGGGAAAACTGAGAAGCTATTTAGAAAAACATGTTGTGAAAATTGACCAAACATATAAAGATTTAATGGAAGAAGATATAACACAAGACGAGATTAATGGAGTAATACAAAAAATAAAATTAGGGAAAGTTCCAGGTGAAGATGGATTACCTGCTGAGTTTTATAAAGAATTTAAGGAAATAATAATACCAAAATTGCAAAAACTATTTAACGGAATTTTACATGGTGGAGAAGTTCCGTTGTCATGGAACAGAACGGTGATATCTATAATCCCTAAACCAGATAAAGACTTAGAAAGGATTGAGTCCTATCGGCCCATCTCTTTAATTAATCAAGATGCAAAGATATTTACTGCCATTATAAGTAATAGATTAAGTAGATTTATAGATAGATATATAAGTTATAACCAAGTAGGTTTTGTGAAGGGTAGATATATGAGTGATATTGTCAGAAGAGTATTAAATATTATAGATGTTGCTGAATATAATGCTGATAAAATAGGTATAATATCATTAGATATTTTTAAAGCTTTTGACTCTGTACAATGGGAAACTATTAAAATAATTGTTGAGGTACTAGGTTTTGGTAATAAGTTTATACATGTTATTTCAAAACTGTATCAAAAAAGTAGTGCAAGAGTGAAGGTGAATGGAAGGCTGACAGAAGAGATAAGATTGGAAGCGGGTACAAGACAAGGATGTCCCCTGTCTCCAACATTATTTTTATTGGTTATGGAAATTTTGACTAAAATGATAGAAAAAGATGAAGAATTGGAAGGCTATAAGGGATATAAGATAAATCTGTATGCGGATGATACTTTGATTATTTTGAAAGATATAGAGAAAGATTTGAAAAAGATACATAAGCATTTGGAAGAATTTGAGGAAATGACAGGTTTGAAAATAAATTGGTCAAAATCTGAATTATTAATGAATAATAATGGTAAGGAGTGGGAGAATATGCAAGAACAACTTGGGATAAGGATTAAAAAAACATTGAAATATTTGGGCATAACACTTTCACTCAAAGTTAAAGAAATGAAAAAATTAAATTATGATGTGGCGATGAATGAAATTGAGAAAAAGATAGATAAATATAAAATGATAAAGTTGTCTTGGTTTGGTAGAATTGCAATGTGTAAGATGATGTTGTTGCCAAAGTTTAATTTTTTATTTGAGATGTTACCGTTAAACTTGACAGAGAAAGATATTGAAGGATATCAGAAGAAATTGGATAAATTTTGCAATGGTGGGAAAAGACCTAGATTAGTGAAGAAAATGTGGTATCAAAATCAAAAGGAAGGTGGATTAGGAATCCCCAAACTACTCAATTATTATTGGGCTTATGCTATTCGGACTGTGGTAAAAATATTTAAAGGTGAAGATAGTCATTGGAGAGATTTAGAATTAAAGGACATTAAGAGATTTGGCTCAACATGGTTTTTAGATAAAGCAAAATCAAAATGTGTAATTAATAGCTATTGGTTAAAGGGATTGAGTAAAATTTGGAACAAATTTGTTAAAATTTTAATTCCAGATATAATTTTCTTAGGGAAGACAATTGAAAATTGGCCGATTAAAACTAATATAAGTCGTGATAGGGTAATGGAAGATGAAAATATACAAATTATAATAGATTGGTTAAAAACTTTAGAAAATGAAAGGAGGAAAAAAGAAATCATTGAAAAATTGGGTTTGGGCTGGTTTGAAAAAATACAGATAGAAAAATGGACTAAGAAGGTAAGGGACAATTGTTCGATAAGTAGAAGTAAAACTGAATTTGAATATTTAGTATTCCAAATTATGAAAGATGAAATTGGACTAAAGGGACTCGTTAGTAAGATATATAAGATTATAAATTTTGATGGAAAACCACAAAGGGTGATGAAGATGAATTGGGAAAAAGAACTTAATATTAAAATATCAGATTTAGATTGGAACGTGAATTGGAAGAGTAGAATTATGAAGACTTTATCTGTAAGGATTAAAGAGCACAATTATAAGGTTGTTTGGAAATGGTATTTGACTCCATTAAGATTGTCATTGATGGATAAAAAAATTAGTAAACAATGTTGGAGATGTGACATGGAATTAGGGACTTATGAACATATGTGGTACAAATGTGATAAAGTTAAAAAGTTTTGGCAACAATTGGAGGAAAGGATATTTGAAATGATGGGGAAAGCAATAATATTGAGACCAGAAACTATATTACTGTTGATAATTAAGGAAATAGAACCAACAAAATATGAGAAAGAATTGATTAGAATTATGATTATAATGGGTAGAATTATAATAGCCAGATATTGGAAATTAGATGTGAATTTTAGAATAGAAGAATGGTATTGTGAAATGTGGAAATTAGCTTTAAATGATAAAATGACATGTGATATTAAAATTAGAAATGGTGACTATAAAGAAGATATTTTCTGGAAAATTTGGAAACCATTTGTGGACTATGCGCTGGGAAAATTGGATGCTTCGGTACCTGTACCCCGAGAACGTGGATTTTGGCGATCATGAGGATATATCCGAAAAACCAAATCTTCCTTTCTTATGTATAGCACAGGGTGAAGTATTGTATATGTTGTTTGTAATGTTAGTAATTTAAAATATAAAATGAATAAAAAAAAAATAAAAAAAAATAAAAAAAAAATAAAATAAAAAGAAGGGTTAGAGTAGAAGTGGAACAAAGGAAGGAATCAGATTCATTCATATCCAAGCAATTCTGAACACACTAACCTGGTTTACACTTACTTGTAAGGTATTAACTATGTTATATTGATAGCACTACTATTAGCTGCATGCCCGTAAAAAGCTAAGCTGCAAAGCTTGGTCAACAAGCAATAATAGCTAAGATACATTGTGCTAAACCAAATAAATCAGAGTATACCTAACTATGACGAACAAACTCCAAGCATCATTTCCTTTTCCAATGCAAAATGGAAAATAACCTGAGTGCAGTAGAGCCTTGATAAATTAAGCTGCTTCAGTTTAGATGGCTTGTTTTGTTTTCACTTAGCCACTCTAAACAAAATTTATGGTCATCTATGTTTTTTAACCATGTCAATTGTGATTTAATCAATAAACTAATAAAACAAATGATGGCTTAAAAAAAAAAATTAAATAGTCATTTATTTTATCTGTCTCAATTTCCTCTTGTCTATATAAAATCTCAAAATATTTTAATGCAATCTTTTTTATTTCTTCTTCCTTGTTTTGTAAATTTCCTACCTCATCCTGCAACTGATGTACAGGTGAAACTCGAAAAATTAGAATATCGTGCAAAAGTTCATTTATTTCAGTAATGCAATTTAAAAGGTGAAACTAATATATGAGATAGACTCATTACATGCAAAGCGAGATAGTTCAAGCCTTGATTTGTCATAATTTTGAAGATTATGGCTTACAGCTCATTAAAACCCCACATTCACAATCTCAGAAAATTAGAATATTGTGAAAAGGTTCAATATTCTAGGCTCAAAGTGTCCCACTCTAATCAGCTAATTAAGCCATAATACCTGCAAAGGGTTCCTGAGCCTTTAAATGGTCTCTCAGTCTGGTTCAGTAGGAATCACAATCATGGGAAAGACTGCTGACCTGACAGTTGTGCAGAAAACCATCACTGACAACCTCCACAAGGAGGGAAAGCCTCAAAGGTAATTGCAAAAGAAGTTGGATGTCCCCAAAGAGCTGTATCAAAGCACATTAATAGAAAGTTATGTGGAAGGGAAAAGTGTGGAAGAAAAAGGTGCACAAGCAGCAGGGATGACTAAAGCCTGGAGAGGATTGTCAGGAAAAGGCCATTCAAAAGTGTCGAGGACTTTCACAAGGAGTGGACTGAGGCTGGAGTCAGTGCATCAAGAGCCATCACACACAGACGGATCCTGGACATGGGCTTCAAATGTCGTATTCCTCTTGTCAAGCTGCTCTTAACAACAAACAACATCAGAAGTGTCTTACCTGGGCTAAAGAAAAAAAGAACTGGTCTGTTCCTCAGTGGTCCAAAGTCCTCTTTTCTGATGAGAGCAACTTTTGCATCTCATTTGGAAACCAAGGACCCAGAGTCTGGAGGAAGAATGGAGAGGCACACACTGCAAGATGCTTGAAGTCCAGTGTGAAGTTTCAACAGTCTGTGTTGATCTGTGGAGCCGGTGTTGGTCCACTGTGCTTCATTAAGTCCAGGGTCAATGCAGCCGTCTACCAGGAGATTTTGGAGCACGTCATGCTTCCTTCTGCAGACGAGCTTTATGGGGATGTTGACTTCATTTTCCAGCAGGACTTGGCACCTGCCCACACTGCCAAAAGTACCAAAACCTGGTTCAATGACCATGGGATTACTGTGCTTGATTGGCCAGCAAACACGCCTGACCTGAACCCCATAGAGAAGCTGTGGGGCATTGCCAAGAGAAAGATGAGAGACATGAGACCGAACAATGCAGAAGAGCTGAAGGCCACTATTGAAGCATCCTGGTCTTCCATAACACCTCAGCAGTGCCACAGGCTGACAGCATCCATGCCACGCCGCCTTGAGGCAATAATTGATGCAAAAGCGGCCCAAACCAAGTACTGAGTACATATGCATGCTTATACTTTTCAGAGGTCCGATATTGTTCTTTGTACAATCCTTGTTTTATTGATTTCATGTAATATTCTAATTTTCTGAGATTGTGAATTTGGGGTTTTCATGAGCTGTAAGCCATAATCTTCAAAATTATGACAAATCAAGGCTTGAACTATCTTGCTTTGCATGTAATGAGTCTATCTCATATATTAGTTTCACCTTTTAAGTTGCATTACTGAAATAAATGAACTTTTGCACAATATTCTAATTTTTTGAGTTTCACCTGTATAAGCTATTGTTATTCCTCTTGTGTATGCTTTCATTGTATCCCATAAATTCTGCAGGAAGGTGCGTTGTTTTTTATCTACGTCAAGGAATAGGGTCAGTTCTTTTTTAATCTTCTGGAGATATTCATTCTCTTGTAATATCTGCGGATTCAAAGTCCATCTTTTAATTTTACTTTTTTGACCTCTCCATGTTATTATCAGAGGGTTATGGTCCGCCCAAATGTTTGGTGGAATTTCAACACTTTCTATCTCTTTGCTTAACTCTCTGTTTGCCCATATCATATCAATTCTCGAGAAGGATTTATGCGGCTTAGAATAAAAGGTAATTTTTTTTCCATTGGGGTTTAATGTTCTCCACACATCAATTAAATTTAACTCCTCAACCATGTCAAAAAAAGTTTTCGGTAGTACATTCCTCTTTTTTTGCAAACAAACATTTTCATTATAAAGGGTATTAAATAACACTTCTGTGATCAGCTGATACTCCCTGGAGTTCCCCAAGACCTTTTATAGCTGCTGCAGTGTTGGCTTCTTCTTGTTTCTTCCTGGGGGGAAAAGATACAGGAGGGGACAATGATGCAGCTTAATCATGCAGGCTGTGAATTTAATTCATGTGTGGTCCAGCCAGCTGTATTGCTTCTGCTGTGAAGCACCCAATTTAGAACATAGAGAACATAGAATAATAGAGTTGGAAGGGACCTCAGAGGTCTTCTAGACCTTTTGGTGCTTTGGAAAATAGATGCCCCCCCTCATTTTTGTAGGAGCCCCTCAAATATTGGAACAGTGCTATTTTATTGTGCTATTTTATTGTGAGTTGGGGAGATGTTTGGCAAAATTGATTAAATGGGGGAAAAAGGGCATGGTTGAATTTGCTTTTTAAATCCCGTCAGAACTTCTCCAGATAAAAACTACAATCTAAGAAGTGGTTTAGGCTGGGAGAGAGTGACTGGTCACTCAGCCATTTTTTCAAGCCTAAAATGGGACTAGAACTCAGAGTCTCTTGGTTTCTAGGCCAGCACCTTAACCACTACTTTGTTTAAAAAGGAGGAAGGAATGTCAAAATAACTTGTACAAATTGCATGCTAAAACAGGGTTGGAGGAAACAAACTTGTAAAACTGCAAACATTACAGATAACATTTCAGAATAATCTCCCATAGAATGATGCAAAAGACAAGAGAGGTTGTAGCAAATTACAATCTGAGATGGACCTGTTAGTAGGAAAGGAGACTAGAATGAGCAATAATACTTTGCAAGATGCATCAAACCTGAAGTCAAGATGTTTGTTATTTATTTGCACAAGGCGAGCATTCTTTTTATTTGAAAACTACTCGCTCCACCAAGGTGAGCAGCTGGGCGTGACAAAGAGTGGCGGGGAGGGGAGGGGAGGGGCGAGGTGGGGCTGGGCGTGGCAAGGAGAGGCTGGGCGAGACATGCCCCTCGATGTGAGTGATGTCAAGTTGGCCACGCCCACCCAGTCACATGACCATCCGGTGTTGTGGCCCGTCAGCAGCCTGTGCAGATTGTAGCTGATTCTGACAATGAGGAGGCTGGTGTGGTGCTGTGCCAGCAGCCTGTGCAGCTGGCACTCGAGTCAGACAATGAGGAGGCTGGAGAAGATGTGGTGCCAGAGGCAGGGATTCAGCCAGGGCCTTCAGAACCTCCAGAAGCTCCTCAAAGTGAAGAGGATGAAGAGGAGGAGCCTCTTCTCGATGCACGGGCACGCAGAGCTGCCAAAAGGCAGGAGTGGCTCCTCAGGAGGAGGTCTCCTTGAGAGTAAGGCTTGGGGCTAATTGGCCACTCCCTTAGCCTATTTAAGGAGGAACGCTGACTGAAGCAATTTGTAGGGAACAACTTTAGTTCACTCTCCTTCGCGTCTGGATTCTTTGTAAATTGCTTCTGGGCTTTCTGCCAACCATAGTAAGATTGTGATTACTTTATCTTTGGTTTCTTGTAGGCTGTTAAGAAAGTTTATTAACAGCCTTTGTTTGGAAAAGACTGAGTTATTTTAGTAAACTAAGTTTTTGTTACACATAAATGCCTAACGTTGCTTCCCAGTGGCAGAGTAAGGGTTAACCCCATCCATCCCCTAGACCTTCCCCTGATCCCTCCTTACCTTGGCCCCGCCTCCCAGGTATATAAGGTATGGTCCAGGGATCCAGATGCACTTCCAGACGTTCACCTGTAACAGAAACATCTGATTAATAAAGAAATTTTGATTCAACTGCATTTCGTGTTGGAGTCATTGGGTAAGATCCTTGGAAACACGTGACAGATTGGTAGCAGAGGATGGTTAACCCACAACTCACAGAAATGGCAGAATCAGGAATCCAGTCTGAAGCAGAAAACAGGATGCTCACCAGGGCCTATACAAAACAGATGGAGGAGCTGCAGGCCCTCAAAGGCACCACAGCGAGAATCGACCCAAACAAGCGTGAGCAGGAACATGACCCGAACTTACTGCTCTGGGATGAGGAACTGAGGGAGAAAACCTGCAGCAGCGAGAGAACAGAGCCACCGGGCAGAGACGACTTCTGATCAACCATTCTGAAGATGCTGGAAGTGCCCGCCAGCAAAGAGGAGCTCATTGTGAAACTCCAAGGCCTTCTGGAAAGCCATGGAGCAGCGATGAGCACCCAGGAACCAGAAAATGAAGTTGCCAGTCCGGCAAGGGAAAGGCATTCCCAAGCTGAAGCTCCGGACATGGAGGATTTCATTTCCGTGCCATGCTCCCGGTGGCCATCTTGGAATGGCCGACAACCAATGGGGAGCCGAGATTCAAAAGAAATGGCGCGAACCTGCGGGGACCCCAACACGAGGGGGGAACAACCCGAAAACCACACAGAAACAACGCCGACCTGCAAGAGCCCACCTACTGGGCCCGAAGTGGAAAAAGCAATCAAGACTCTTGCGGCAGCACTCGGCTCCGCATTCAAGCCTCCCGCGCCTGCAAAGAAACACCCCGAGGAACACGAAAGCCAAAGGGACAACAGGGTGGCCACTGGAACCCATACAGCGACCCAGCCGACACTCAACGAGGCAACGCGCCCAGAAAGCAACCACCGGAACCTGATCACCTGCAGGATCGATCAACCGCAGGATTCGCACTCGCCACCCGCTGCACCAACTACCCAAGACCCGAGAATACGAAGGCAAAGCAGCTACTCACCAGCCGTGCGACCCCCGCCAGGCTTCTCTACTCATCCGGAGACCATCCAGCATCGACCCGGATCCACCGCCGCCGCTGCCGCCGCCGCCACCACACCACTGAATCCAGAGGATCCTCGACTTACGTCCGCCGCCGCACCGCTGAGCTCCAGAGGTCCTCGACCTACGACTGCTTCGCCTCCTCACGTCTTCCCGTTCTTCACCGGAGATCCAGGGGCCCAGCCATGGCATCCGTCGTCCAGGGAGGGCTACGGGCCTGCCAGTGGTGAGTCCAGCCTCCCACCGGCAGGCCTAGGCCTAGGCCTGAGAGCAGCAGCAGAGAGTTCCTCACCCGACAACCTCCGGCGTGAAATGAGCTTCGCGCATGCCCAGTCGCCGCCTGTAAGAAGAGAGAGGAACATAGAGATAAATCCAAAGAACATAGAGATAAGTCCATTCAGACTAGTAACTAGCATTCCCCTGGCATATTGCGAGTTCCCTCACCTACAAAATCATGGACAGCTCCAGACTGTGAGTAATTTACCATACAGCTCAATGACTTTGCCAGCTGATTTCCGCAAGCTAAAACTAGATGGGACTAATTTCTTAGAGTGGAATCATCAGCTCCAAATTATCTTTCTAAGGGAAAATATGTTATTTTTACTTAATGGTCCACCTAGAAAACCCTGGACCTTTGATATAGATTGCCTGCACCACAGGGCTTATTACTTGTTAATGGCAAGCCTATCATCCAGCATCTACCCCAGCCTTGGACACTACTTGACTGTGGCTGAGATATTACAAAAAATATTTAACTTATTCTATAGTAAGAGTGCAGCCACAACCACCAAGATATCTAGAGAGTTCTACTCAGCCAGGCACAAGGCTGGAACTCCCATGGGTGAGCACATCCTAAAACTAAATGCAACCAGGGCAGAACTCATACAAAGGGGGGAAACTATCTCAGAAGATAGTATGAAGAGTATAATTATAAATTCCCTGGACTCTAGTTGGGAAAACTTTATAATGCAACTAGGTAGCCTCAACATAGAGCACCTCTCTCTAGAAACACTTACCAACAGGCTGATAGCGGAGGATAGCCTAAGAAGGGACCGCTCCACGAGCCGCAGGAAGAGTAGACCAATAAAAAGGGTAGAGTTTCAAACCAGGGATCACAACACCCCAGAATGCTTTATCTGCGGCTCCAGAAATCATTATAAGAGAGACTGCCCCAGAAACCAAAGGGACAGAGACTACAACCACCGCAGGGAAAGGCAAGGCCGGAAGTCAGGGTACCCAGATAGGCACTCACCAGACAGCAGGTTCAGGCGCAGGGACTCCCCCAATCCCAGAGACAGGAGGGGACATAGAGACAGCTCCAGGGACAGCCAACCAGGGTCACTGTATGGCCTTGGAGACCATCAACCCACACACACGCAGCCAAGGAAAGGGAACACGTGGCTCATCGATTCAGGAGCCACCAACCACACCACCAACAGGAACATACTAACATCATTCACACCAAAGAAGTACCACATTAAGGTAGCCAATCAGGACAAGGTACTGGTAACGGGAGAAGGGAACACACATAAATGGGATAGGGAGAATAGAGGGGGTACTGCTCATACCCGAGATACCTCACAATATACTGGCCACACTCAAGCTCAGCAAAGACTTGGGCATTGAGACGACTTTTAAGGGAGGGAAGGCATACATGACAAAAGGCAATAAGGACATAGGCAAAATCATCATCGAAGGGGGGCTCACATACTTACAACCCCAAGATTATCCAGACGCAAACGCACAACTAGAAGATAGGGAAGGCAAAACAGGTACCCCCGGGGAGACAAAAGAGGATAAGGCCGAGCACACCACTGAGGACAAACACATTTCTGACACAGCACACAAGGGGAGGCCATCTATTGGCAAACCCATCCATGATGAATGCGCCCATCTACTTCATAGGAAGTTGGGCCACGCCAGTTTCCCAATTGTACAAAAAATGACTGAATGTTCAAACGGTTTGCAAGTAAAGAACTGTAACAATTACCTAGAGTGTTCCATGTGCAAATGTTCTAAACTAAAAACAAAACCTAAACCAAAAAAGGCCTCTCGCACCACCAATTCGACCTTTCAGCTAGTACACATGGATTTGGTAGGTCCCATGAAACCCTCTATTAAGTACAAAAAGAGGTTTTTTCTAACTATAGTTGATGACTTCAGTCGTTACGGGTCCGTATACACACTCAATCACAAAAATGAGGTGTTTCAAAAGTTCAAAGAATTTTACAGGAGGGTAGAAACACAACACAACATCAAAATAAAACAAATTATGACAGATAGAGGGTCAGAGTTCCTATCAAGGGACTTCTCCAATTGGATAAAGAAACATGGAATATTACATTTTTCTTCTTCGCTGTTTTCCGCATTCCAGAACAGAGTGTCGGAACGCAGGAACGGCGTATTACAAACAATGGTAAGATGTGTATTAGAAGACGCAGGGCTGGGGCAACACTTCTGGGCAGAGGCACTCACATACTCAAACCACCCTGATCAGGTTATGGTCCAGCATGGTAAACAAAACTCCTTATGAGGTTATGTACAACAGGAAACCCCAAATAGCTCACCTACACATATTTGGGGTCACAGCGGATGTACATATACCAAAACAATTAAGGCGAAAGGGGGACAAGGTATCAAGGAGACTAAGATTTATGGGATACGAGTCCGGGACAAAAGGGTACAGGTTTATTGACAAGGACAATAAATTTATCGTATCCAGAACAGCAGTGTCTCATGAAAACACAAACTGGTCAAAAATACATCTCAACGAAGCGTTGTCCAGGCAGGAAGTCACAGACAATGTAAGGGTCACGAGTAGACTAGACACAGCTGAAACCGAGACACACGAGAAACACAAACCCAAACACCAAGGGGTAGCCACCAAGGGATGGAAAGAGGACCACCCCGTCATAAAGGTAGATGCACTCACAGAAAGGGAAGCCAAATACATGCATGACACAGAAACACTACCCAACAGGCCTGTTAGACACAACAGGAACAAAATGCCAAAAAGGTTTGAAGATTACGTACTATCAATACACACAAACACTACGACACCCAACTCTTACGAAGACATCCTTAGGTTGCCATGGGAAGAGAGGATTAGGTGGGAGGAGGCCATGGAGAAAGAGAAGAACAGCCTGAGAGAGCTAAATGTGTATACTCCATCCAAGGTACCGGACAACAAGGTACCCATTGGGACAAAGTGGGTTTTTAAAATCAAGGAGCTCAAGGACAATAAGACACTGTACAAGGCTAGGTTAGTAGCACAGGGGTTTGCGCAAAAATACCCAGAGGACTACACTGATACATATTCACCCACGGTCAGGGCCGAGAGTGTCAAGAGCGCCCTGGTGATAGCAACAATTCTAGGACTAGAAGTTTACCAATTCGACGTGCAGACAGCTTATCTTCATGCGAAACTAGACAAAGAGATCTTTGTCAGGGCACCCCCCAGAAGAAACACACAGAAGGGGGATACCTGGTTGTTAAACAAGAGTCTGTATGGGCTGAAGCAATCCGGTAAGAGGTGGTATGAGTGCCTAGCAAAAATTCTCAGGGACATGGGATTCACAGCCACCTCCGCTGACCTATGCTTCTTCACCAAGAGGGAGGGGACATCCATTGAATACGTGCTTGTTTATGTGGACGATATTTTATACTGTGGCCAGCATAAACAGAAATGTGATGATTTCACTGATAAGTTGGGGAAGCATTTCGCACTAAAGACTCTGGGAAAGATAAACAAGTACTTGGGTGTCCAGATCGACAGAACACAGAAAGGATTCAGAATCTCCCAAAAGGAGAAGATATTGGAACTACTACACAAGTGCAACATGAAGGATGCCAAGCCATGCGAAACACCCATGCAAATTGACTTTTTAAAACACATGAATGAAGAAAGTGAGACATTTAAGGACAATACACTCTATAGATCTGTCATTGGGTCCCTTCTACATATAGCCAACTGGACTAGGCCAGATATCCTCCTAGCAGTCAACCTCTTGTCTAGGCACGTCAGCAATCCAAAAACGTACCACTGGGAAGGTGTAAAATGTGTACTCAGATACCTAAAGTACAGCATAGATTCCTACCTAAGCCTAGAGCCAGTGAGGTCCAAAGAGCCCATATTAACCTGCTATGCTGATGCTGACTGGGCAGGCGACACAAAGAGCAGGAAAAGCACATCTGGCTATGTATTCCTCATCAACGGCTGCCCAGTGCACTGGTACACCGGGAAACAAAACCTGGTGGCCACATCTACAGCAGAAGCAGAATACATCTGCCTCTCCAAGGCAGCCAACAACCTGACATGGTTTGATGACCTGCTCTCCAACATCTGGACTGAGCCAGCCTACCCGATAATAATACATGAGGACAACAAGGCAGCCATAGACATATCCATGGCAGACGCTGTGGGCCAGAGATCAAGGCATATAGACATTAAACACAAGCACGTCAGACAGCTAACGAACATTGGCTTTATCAAGGCCATACACTGCGAGACTGTTGAGCAAATCGCTGACATCCTGACCAAACCTTTGCAGAATAAACAGCACGTCTACCTAACTTCAAGACTAGGTGTACACACACAACATACACACACAGCTCCAACTGTTAGGCATTTAGAGGGGGATTTGTTACACATAAATGCCTAACGTTGCTTCCCAGTGGCAGAGTAAGGGTTAACCCCATCCATCCCCTAGACCTTCCCCTGATCCCTCCTTACCTTGGCCCCGCCTCCCAGGCATATAAGGTATGGTCCAGGGATCCAGATGCACTTCCAGACGTTCACCTGTAACAGAAACATCTGATTAATAAAGAAATTTTGATTCAACTGCATTTCGTGTTGGAGTCATTGGGTAAGATCCTTGGAAACACGTGACAGTTTTGTACAGATTTTGTGTGTGCTGCGTTCTTTTGGATCTGTAGCTGGGGCAGAACAGTTTGTTCCCTACCTGAAAAAACACACACACAAGCCTTGATTAAGATGGAGCAGCTGAGGGAAGAGAATGTGCAGCTTCGCCAGCTGTTAACTGCGATGGCTGGCCAGCTGGCTCAGCTTCAAGCCCAAATGGCTTCATCTCTTCCTCCTCCTCCTCCTCGGAGAAACTGCCCGGTAGCTGTGCCAGATAGGTTTGCTGGTAATTTGGAAATGTTCCCGGCTTTCCTTGGACAATGCAATTTGTTAATGAGTTTGCAAGCTGAAAATTTTCCCAATGACCGAGATAAAGTCTGATTCATTATCATCCTGCTCTCCAGCTCTGCAGCTCGTTGGGCCACACCCCTGTTGGTCCAGAACAGTCCGTTGCTTAATGACTTTCGGGGGTTTTGTGAGCACTTGCGGCAAATGTATGAGGACCCTATCAAAGCACAAACATCCACCAGATGGTTGAAGTCCTTGAAGCAAGGCCGGCTACCCCTACAGGAATACATTAACGAATTCCATTTGTTAAGCCAGGACTCAGCCTGGAATGAGGCAGCACTTTTGGATGTATTTCAGAAGGGTTTGTCGGAGGCGTTACAGGATGAGTTGGCTAGAGTGGACATTCCTCCGACTCTTAACGAGCTGTTTCGTCTGTGCCTCAGAATTGATGCGAGGTTACAGCACCGGCCCTCTCGTCGTGCCCACCAGGAACCCCGTGTGAACCCAGTTGTACGTGAGGCTCCGGCTCCAAGGAAGGAGCCCATGGAAATCGATGCAGCCAGACCCCGCCTGTCCATAGCTGAAAAGGACAGACAATGGGCAGGGGGGTTGTGCTCATATTGTGCGGAGCCTGGACACTTCGCTGCCTCTTGCCCCAAGAAGCGATGCAGGGCATCGGCTCCTGGTCCTATACCACAGTCACAGTCTACCCTGTCGGGAAGTGGCTGGAGCCTGATCTAGGGGAGACCCTGGGTCGGGCACATACCAACACCGGCTCATGCCCTGCAGAGGTGGATTCTGGACCCCCTCGTCATTTGATTTTGAACACCAAAGTTTTCATTGCCAATAACCCCCAAGGGATCCCGGCTCATGCTTTGGTGGACTCCGGTGCGACGACCAATTTCATGGACGAGGCGTTTGCCAATCACTTTGCCATTCCCCTGTGTCCAGTGGATCCTCCCATGGTCGTGGAGACCATTGATGGTCGGGTGCTTCTGTCCGGGCCGATTAAGGCCGCCACTCAGCCCGTGCGTCTGACCATCGGTAAGCATGAGGAAGCCATCCAATTTTATGTTACGTCCGGATTACATTTTCCTTTGGTTTTGGGGCTGGCGTGGCTTCAGATTCATGATCCACACATCCTTTGGTCCCAGAATTTCATGTTGTTCCCGAGCCTGCAATGTGTGGATCATACTCATCAAGTCTGCGCAGGCCAGGTGCAGGGTCCACCTGCGGTATCTTTGCCAGCCGATCTCTCGGACTTTGTGGATGTTTTTAGTGAGAAAGAGGTGGACCAATTGCCCCCACACCAGTCATATGATTGTCCCATTGACTTAATCCCAGACGCACCGCTTCCTGTAGGGAGGTTGTATTCTATGTTGGACCCTGAATTGGCTGCATTAAGGGAATTTGTGGACAAAAACCTGGCCCGGGGTTTTATCTGGCCCTCGTCATTGCCCTTGTCTGCTCTGGTCCTCTTTGTCAAGAAGAGAACCAGAGACTTGCGTCTGTGCTGCGATTACCGTAAACTGAACGCCATTACGGTGAGTAACCAGTATCCTTTACTCTTGATTCCTGAACTCTTAGAGAGACTTCGGTGGGCTACCGTGTTTACCAAGTTGGACCTGCATGGGGCTTACAATCTGGTTCAGGTGCGAGAAGGGGATGAGTGGAAGACAGCGTTCGGCACCAGGTATGGCCATTTTGAATATACAGTCATGCTGTTTGGATTAACCAATGCTCCTGCTGTCTTCCAGCATTTTATGAACGATATTTTCCGGGATCTTTTGGACCAGTTTGTTGTGGTTTATCTTGATGACATCTTGATTTACTCGTCATCCCGGAAAAGTCATCTCCAACATCTTCGTCTGGTCTTGCAACCGAACACCAGTTATATGCGAAGCTGGAGAAATGCCAATTCTACCAGACGACCATCGACTTCTTGGGCCATCACATTTCTCCCAAGGGCATAGCGATGGATCGGATCAAGGTCGACGTGTTGAGAAGTTGACAACCTCCCTGTCGGGTGAAAGATGTTCAGCGACTCCTTGGGTTCGCTAATTATTACCGGACATTCATCCCTGGCTTCGCCACTTTGACCGCACCCCTTACTCGACTCCTACAGAAAAAAGTCCCGTTCCGGTGGGGCACCCCCAAGCAGCAGGCGTTCCTGGCCTTAAAGCAGGCCTTCATGAAAGAGCCGATTCTGAAGCATCCTGACCCTCGCCGTCCGTTTGTGGTGGAAACGGATGAGTCAGATAGCGCGGTCAGAGCGGTGTTGCTCCAGGCTCACGTGGCTGGCGGTACTCTTTTTCCTTGCGCATACTATTCCTGGAAATTGAATCCTTCCAAGCGCAATTATACCATCTGGGAAAAAGAGCTACTGGCCATTAAGACCGCGTTCGAGACCTGGAGACATCACCTCGAGGGGCCCAACGTCAAGTGGAAGTCCGGACGAACCACAAGAATCTGGAGTTTCTGTAGAACGCACGGAAACTCAATCAACAACAGATCCAGTGGTCCTTCTTTTTTACCCGATTCAACTTCAAGGTGACGTACATTCCGAGTGGGCGCAATCAACAAGCAGATGCGCTCTCGAGGAAACCTGAATATGCCCAAGTCAAGGACCCGCTTCTGCCTCGGACAATTCTTCCAGTCGAGTCGTAGGGTTCTTATTTTCTCCCAGTGCCACGACAACCCTGCAGCGGGACATTTTGGTCTGTTTAAAACCCTTAATCTAGTGTTGCAGACCTTCTGGTGGCCTTGTCTCTGTCATGATGTCCAGACATATGTGACGTACTGCATCTGTTGTCGACAGGCCAAGTCGGCTGTGGGCGCTCCCCCAGGACTACTTCAGCCCTTGCTGACACCAGAGAGACCTTGGGGTGTCATCTCAATGGACTTTCTAATGGACTTGCCCCCATCTTCGGGTTTCATGACTGTGTTCGTAGTGGTGGACATGTTGACGAAGATGGCGCATTTCATACCCTGTCGAGGATTGCTGACAGCTCACGCCACCGCCCGCATGTTCATCCAACATGTCTTTCAGCTACATGGCCTACCGGATAGGGTCGTGTCAGACAGAGGGACCCAGTTCACCGCCCAGTTTTGGAAAGGGTTGATGACAGCCTTATATGTCAAGATCTGCTTATCGTCGGCTCATCATCCCGAAACTGACAGCGGGACTGAAAAAGTCATTGGAATATTGGAGCAATACCTGCGCTGCTTTGTCAATCAACAACAGGACAATTGGACAGAATACTTAGCAGTCGCATAGTTTGCTTTTAATAATTCCCAACACACCTCCACTCAAACCACCCCTTTCTTAGCCAATCTGGGCTATCACCCACGTTTCTTTCCACTCACGCCCCTTGACTCCCCAGTTCCAGCAGCGGATGAATTCTTGACTGAGTTACAGGCCATTCATCAACTGGTGAAACGATATCTCGACAAGGCCAAGGAAGATTATAAAAAGGTCACAGACCGCTCTCGGTGGGCAACACCACCATTGGCTGTTGGGGATCGCGTGTGGCTGCCAACGAAGCATCTCCCCTCAGACTGGCCAGTGAGAAAACTAGACCATCGTTACATTGGACCTTTTCCTGTAGAGGCGGTCATCAATCCAGTGGCCTACCGCCTGACCCTGCCTCGGTCGTTGAGGATACACCCTGTGTTTCACCAATCCCTTCTGGTTCCCGAACAGCCTACCTGTCTGCTCTGCCAACTTGACCGTCCTTAGCCAGCGCCTCGTGACAGAGATGAATCGCTCGAGTACGAGGTCACTAGCATTCGAGATTCCCGATGGCTGAAGGGTTGGTTCCAATACCTCATCAAGTGGAAGGGGTATGGGCCGGAGGACTTTACATGGGAGCATGCAACCTCTGTTCATGCTCCAGATCTTGTACGCACCTTTCATGAGAAGTTCCCGTCCTGACCGCATCCGGATCGACAGACTCGGGGGAAGGGCCCTGCGGTGAGGGATAGTGTTGTGGCCCGTCAGCAGCCTGTGCAGATTGTAGCTGATTCTGACAACGAGGAGGCTGGTGTGGTGCTGTGCCAGCAGCCTGTGCAGCTGGCACTCGAGTCAGACAATGAGGAGGCTGGAGAAGATGTGGTGCCAGAGGCAGGGATTCAGCCAGGGCCTTCAGAACCTCCAGAAGCTCCTCAAAGTGAAGAGGATGAAGAGGAGGAGCTGAAGAGACATTTGAAAGAGAGTGTCAGACTGCGGTGCTATCTCAAAATTAAATGAATTTCCAAACTGCCAATCTTTAAGGAAATCTTTCTTTAATTGAGCTCAGCCACCGGATCATGACTCCGCACGGACAAGACTGACCTTTTGCCTCCCAATCCCTCCATTTCCGATCCCCAAATCTCTGCTTCTCATTGGCTGTCTTCCAAGTCATTCTTCAGACTTCTTTTCCTCGTCATTTCCAAGGAATGTGCCCCCTCCTCTCATTTCCACGACAACCGGGCTTCAAAGAGATTTAGCAGGCAAAAGTTTCAGAGTTTATCTCTCGCTCTCCTCTGCTCTCTCTATGCCAGCGTTGAAACGCTGACAGAGTACATTTCGGAGAAAGGAACGATAGGAAGCAGGATGCTGATTTTTCTTTTCTGAGCTAAGCTACACTGACGGAGAAGAACAATATAGACAACAACTAATCTGGGATATAAAGAAACTGGAAAATAACGACCGCCATTTTGGACAGTAAGAGTGAAAGACTGGGTGGGGGTTTTTTTTGCTTTCTAACTTCAAGAAGAGTGGATTAATATTGGTGGATTTTGGAGAACTGCAAAAACGTGATCCGTGTAAAGAACAGTACATTTTTTGTAATTCATCCATAAAAGGAAAATCTATATATATTTATAACTTCTATTATATACTTAAATACTATATATTTTTTAATATATTCTAAATGCAATAATTACCAATACTCTTACTGTGTAATTATAATTATAGTAATTTATTTATTGGTAATTATTTCTTAATTAACTTATCCTTAATTATCTTAATTATTTATTAGAAGATCAATTTAACTTAAATAGTATCAATTAATAGATATATATATTAACTTAGTATTGCTTAAATATTGTAATATTGTAATAATTTGTTTTTTATATTTTGATTGAGATCAAATTTCTTATAACGTCTATTAGAAAATTAATTAATTATCTTAGCAATAGAATATTATAACATTTGTTAACGATATATTTTTATAGGATATATATTACTTATAGCTTTGTATAGTATAATCAATTGAATTGAAAATCAATTAGAATAATAGAGGAATAATAGAGATATAAAGAAAATCAGTAAGGCAATATAGATTGTGATTAAAATTCTTGAATATAAGAGGACATTTACCATAAGAATAATAGAAATAGAAGTTATTTAACTTTATTTAAAACCTTAATATCAAATAGTACAAAAAAAATTTTGATTGAGAAGCGGATGCTGATTTGGGAAAAAGTAGACAGAATTTTAGAAAAACAATATAAAATTTTGAAAGAAATGACATCTACTACAGTAACCACAGTAAAGACAGGGAAGAAGGTTACTTCAACACCAATCGGATTAATGGCATCTCCAGCAACGCAAAAAACTATAGAAGGAATTTTTCCAACGGAAAAACAAACCCCGACCATGAGTATGCAGACGGTACAGACCACGTTAATAACGATACAAGAGACTATGCAAAAAATGCAAGAATGTATGTTTAAAAATCATGAGGAAACGGAGTGATTTAGATGAAATCAAAAATTCAGTCAAAGAAGCTATTCAAAAATTAGATGGAAAGATGGACTCCATTCAGGAGATGATTTCAAAAAATGACCAAAAAATTACAACTATAGAAAAAAAAACAGAACGTACAGAAGAGAAATTAGAGTTACTAGACGTAAAAATGACAGGCCTTAATAAAGAACTTGAAAGTACAGTAGCACAATTGGAAATGGAAAAAGCGGCATTCTACCTACAATTTCAAAACGTAAGAGAGGAAAGAGATGAAGATCTGACACAAGTAATGGCTGAAATGATCGCCGAGATCTTGCAAAGAGATAAGGAAGAGATCATCAATGAAATAGACGAAGTGTTTAGAGTAAACACCAACTATGCGAGACAACACAGACTCCCAAGAGAAGTCCATATACGTTTTGTAAGAAAGAAGGTCAGAGATATCATCTTTAAAATAGCTAAAGAAGAACCAACATACTACAAACAAAAAGAGATAATAGCACTAAAACAAATACCAAAAAGAATTAGAGAGGAGGAAAGATTATGGATTCCTCACTGCATTATTAAATAGAAAACAAATATTATTTAGATGGTTACTGCCGGAAGGAGTACTAGTCACGTGGAAGGGGAAGAAGATAAGAGTGGACACGATAGAAAAAGCACAAAACTTATATGACCAGGTTATGGAACAAGAAGGAACAGATGGTAGAGGAGAGGAGCCGAGAAGGAGAGGCCAAATAATACCGAGACGAGAAGACCTAATAACCCTACGTGAAGAGAACAACAAGGAGAAAGAAAAAGAGGAAGAAGGGGAGATTCAAGAAGAAGAAAAAGGAGTAACGACAAGAGCACAAGACCAAGCAAAAAAAAGGGACAGGAAGTAAAGGAACAAAAAGAAAGAAGACTAACTTTTAAAAATGGACAGAAATTTGAAAATCATATCAATAAACATAAATGGACTTAACTCTCCTGTTAAAAGAAATCAAACATTTAGAAAATTAATCAAACAAAAAGCAGACATAATATGTCTTCAAGAAATCCACATAAGAAAACAAGAAGAAAACTATTTAAAATGTAAAAAACTAGGGAAATTATACATATCATTAACAGACGAGAAGAAAAAAGGAATAGCAGTTTATGTTAAAGAAGAAATAGAAAGCAAACTCAAATATGTAGATAAAATAGGAAGAACTGTGATGATTGAGGTTAATCTTAAAGGTAAAAATGTATTATTAGTTGTGGTATATGCACCAAATAGTGAACAAAAAGAATTTTACCAAAACCTACATGAAAAAATAATAGAACAAAACATAGAAAATGTATGCCTGCTAGGCGACCTTAATGCCATTGTAGACCCAAAAAAAGATTATAGAAGTAATCAGAATAAAAAAAAAAATAACAAGAAAAATCTGTTGCCGAAAACATTTTTATCCCTTATAGAAGAACTAAATTTAGTAGATGTTTGGAGATTATATAACCCCAAAGAAGAAAAATATACATACTATTCCAATCCCCACAAATCTTGGTCGAGGATAGACATGGTGTCAGCGTTCCAAATTGTGATCTCTTCCAGCGCTGACATAAAAGGCTCAGGAAGACTTGATTAATGCTGGAATGAACTTTCACCTAGTTTCTGGCTCTTCAGCAGATAGAGTTACCTGGGTAACAGAGGGAGGGGGGAATTCTTGTGAAGAGAAAGGGAATGGGACGAAGAGATGGATTTGCATAGTGGCCAATGAGACATTGGGGTTTATTTATTTTTATTTATTTATTTATCATATTTGTATACCGCCCTACTCCCGAAGGACTAAGGGCGGTGAACAGCCAAAATAAAATACAGAGACATACAAAAGTTAAAAACTATTAAAAACAGATTAAATAATTTAGGCTCAAAAAACAAATTAAAAACATCCAATTTATCTAAAAAACATTTAAAACCCAATTTAAAAGCCAATTTAAAAGGGAGAGTTAGGCCAGACCAGCCTGTCGGAATAAAAACGTTTTTAGGGCACGGCGGAAGAAGAACGTTGAAGAACGGAAAGGGGTGTGGAAGGAGGTGCCAATCTTGGCTGCAAATGAAGTCAGGCATGTCGTTCTTTCTATTCTTAAATAAAAAAAAGGATTCATTAGAAACTTTGTGTTTGAAAATGAAGTTTATTTAAGATAGCAGCGAAACCTGACAGACAGCCAAGATTCCTCCAAAGCCAAGCTGGCTGATTCAAAATCGCCCCGTTCCCTCCCAGACGTCTGGTCGGACTGGAGATTATCCCCTGATATTATGGCTGAAGGCAATCTCTCGGAGGAAAGCCTGCTTCAAGCAACGAGAGGAGGAGAATTGGCTGTGATCCCAGCCAGTTTGGAAAGTACGAAGGCTGAACTCTCCCCGCCTTCCCCTGAAGATGAGCTCAGAAACCTAATGCAGAAGGGGAAGCCCATCAGAGAGCATATCCGTGAATTCAGGAGAGTTATTGGGACACTGCCTCCCCTACCAGAGCAATTGCTGGTGTATTTTTTTAGAATAAGCCTAGATAAGAGAATTTCCCAGGTGACTGCTTATCGTGACATCCCAAACCGACTCTCTGAATGGTTCCGGGTAGCGATAAAAGTCAACAGAGGGTTGCGGGCGAACGACACGTCGAAACCACCAGATGGAAAGGAGAGGGGGCGGCCGAGCCAGGGGCAACTCAACAGATGAGAAACCCCAACATCACAACCCACCCAGAGGCCATCTGCCCCACAAAGCCCACTGAAATGCTACAGATGTGGGGGAAGCGGCCACACAGCAGCAAGATGTGGAACCCCTAGACCGGGACCAGCTCCACCGCCCAAAACGCGTCCGGAACGAGGGCCCAAGCGCACCACCCACGTACCGCGGAAAGCTCCCCAAATCCCGGAGTTTTTCGCTCACCTGACCGAAACCAGAGGAATCCCAGATGAGGGAGATCAGTCCCCCAAACCCTATGACACAGAGGACGAAGGCGAGGACGACCCGATGGTGAGTGCACCTGTCCATCCTTTTCTTTTCCCCATATGCCTAACAGCCCCCAAAACAGGGGCCCAAGGGACTTTCCAAGCCCTAATAGACTCTGGTAGCACAAGGTGCCTGATTAACCTATCCACAGTTCTAAAATTGGGAATCCGAGCTAAAAAGCTTAAACAACCAATTTGCTTTGAGCAAGTTGATGGGTCCCTAGTGGGGGGAGTGTACGCCACACACTTGACTGAACCCATGAGACTGGAACTGGCAGATCATTGGGAAACGATCCGTTTCATAATAGCCCCCAAGATGACAGACCCAGTCATATTGGGACTCTCGTGGCTGGACAAATGGGGCCCAATCATTTGGTGGCAAGAGGGGACCCGCAGACTGAGGATAGCAAAGGGCCCCCAACCCTTGTCGTCCCGACCAGAAGAATTCCCTACCACACTGAGACCCCAAAGCAGCCCGCCACTGCAGAAGAAAACACCACCAACACAAGGGTCCCCCCAAGAAGGTACAGTGAAGCAATTGGCAGCTGCACCCACCAGCACTGATAATGCAGATCAGATCCCAGAGGAGTACCAAGACCTTGCAGAGGTATTCAGCGAGGCCGAGTGTGACATTCTGCCCCCCCACCGCGAGACCGATTGTGCCATCGAGATTATCTCGGGAGCGAAACTACCCAAACCTAAAATGTATGCCATGACGCCCCGGGAAATGCAGGAAATGTGGGACTACATAGACAAAAATTTACAAAGGGGATTTATTGAGCCAGTAAAACCAAGGGTAGCGGCGCCGGTCATGTTTAAAGAGAAAAAGGACGGCTCCATGAGACTGGTGGTCGACTTTCAAAGTTTCAACGCTGTTTGCGTACACAACTTGTACCCCCTCCCCCTCATGAAAGACATGCTAGCCCACCTAGCTAAAGGGAAGATTTTCACCAAACTAGACCTTCGAGAAGCTTATTACCGAGTACGCATAAAGGCAGGAGATGAATGGAAAACAGCATTCAACTGCCCCCTGGGTAGTTTCCAGTTTAAAGTAATGCCCTTTGGATTGCAAGGAGCCCCGGCAGTGTTCATGCAGTTAATAAATGAAGTCTTACATGAACACCTCTACAAAGGGGTCCTCGTCTACCTGGACGATATTCTTATCTACACAGAGACCATAGACGAACATATACCCCTCGTCCGCCAAGTACTGAAAAAACTGTTAAGGGCAAACCTATATGTCAAACTGTCAAAATGTGATTTCCACCAATCACGGCTAGACTACCTGGGCTACCGAGTATCAAACGAGGGGATAGAGATGGACCCAGCCAAGGTCCAATCAGTTCTACAATGGCAGCCCCCTCGCACCCGCAGACAACTGCAAAGTTTTCTAGGCTTTGCGAACTTCTACAGACAATTCATCCCCTTGTTCGCGAAGATTGCTAAACCTTTGATGGACCTCCTAAAGACAGGAAGCCCAGTGATGAAACCTCGCCCGGGACAACCCCTACAGTGGGACCTAACCTGCCAACAGGCATTCGAGACGCTGAAAGGAATGTTCGCGAAAGAACCCGTCTTAAAACACCCGGATCCGGAACAGCCTTTTGTCATCCAAGCAGACGCAAGTGATGTGGCAGTAGGAGCCGTGTTACTCCAAAAGAACAACCAAGGTGATCTACAACCCTGCGCCTACACCTCCCGCAAACTCACCGATACAGAGAGGCGATGGGCGGCGTGGGAGAAGGAAGCGTTCGCAGTAAGATGGGCCTTGTTGACCTGGCGGCACCTACTAGAGGGAGGCCAGAAACCATTTGAAGTCTGGACTGATCATAAAAACCTAGAGGCCCTAAAAACCCCACGGAAACTGTCGCCCAGGCAAGTACGGTGGGCACAATACTTCAATCATTTCAATTTCGAGCTTAAGCACATCCCAGGAGGGAGAAATTTTCTGGCTGACGCCCTCTCCCGGATGCCCCAATACAACAGTGAGCAGGAGCAGGTAGTGAATGCCATCATCCCCTCCACCCAGGCTGCGGCTCAAGTGATCACCAGACGGCAACAACGTGACCAGCAAGGCCAACTTGCAAGTGACTTAACTGTAAAATTAAAAAATGAAATGCTGACAGACCCCTGGTATCGGGACAATCAACATCTCTTGACTAAAAGATATGACCTAGCATGGAGGGGGACAAAGCTCTATGTCCCACAGACTTTACGCATCCTGATTCTCAAGAGGAGCCACGACATTAAACCAGCGGGACACTTGGGGTTCCTAAAGACTCTGCACCTAGTACGAAGGCAGTTCTGGTGGCCCCACATGAGAAAGGACGTAGACAGTTATGTAAAAAGCTGCACCATTTGTGCCACGATGAAGACAAGACCAGGGTGCCTGCCTGGACTGTTGCAACCAGTAGCTGAGCCAACAAGACCATGGGAGGAGATTGCAATGGACTTTATAGTAGACCTACCGAGGAGCAGTGGAAATACAGTAATCTGGACTGTAATAGACTTATTCTCCAAACAGGCACACTTCATTCCTTGTAGCGGACTGCCCTCAGCCCGCCAGTTATCCAAACTGTTCCTGAAACACATCTACCACCTGCATGGAGTCCCCAGGAGAATCATCTCTGACCGAGGGGTCCAGTTCACAGCAAAATTTTGGAGGGAGTTTCTGCGATCCATAGGATCATCCCAAGGGCTCAGCTCAGCATTTCACCCGAGCACCAATGGGGGGGTTGGGGCAGAAAGACTGAACGCTATGATAGAACAGTATTTGAGATGCTACGTCGACTACCAGCAGTCCAATTGGGCAGACCTCCTATCTTTTGCGGAGGTTGCATATAATAATGCTGTCCACAGCAGCACGGGGTTAACCCCGTTCAAAGTAGTGAGTGGCATGGATTTTGTCCCCATGCCAGAGTACCCGAGGGAGACCCCTTCCTCAGTCAGCTTGACCGACTGGGTGGCAATGTTGAGAGAAACTTGGGAGAATGTCAAGAAGGCGTTGGCCAAGGCAGCTCAATCTTATAAGAGACAAGCAGACAAGCACCGAACTCCCCAAAGACCGTTTCAATTGGGAGAAAAAGTCTACCTTTCCACCAAGTACTTGAGACTTAGACTCCCGAGCAAGAAACTAGGCCCGAAATTTATAGGACTGTTCCCTATAGTAAAGATAATCAACCCCGTTACAGTACAACTGCAGTTGCCACGGCTCTTGGGGAAGATTCACCCCGTTTTTCACAGTAGCCTTCTGAAACCTGCAGTGGGGTCTACTTTAAGGCCGACCCCCCATGAGCCTCCTGGGCCCCTGGTTGTTGGGGGCCAAACTCACTACGAAGTGCAATGAATTCTTGACTCAAGATGGCACAGGGGGCGCCTCCAATACTTAATTAAATGGAAGGGTTACCCGTTATCAGAGGCTTCCTGGGTGAAGAGTTCAAACATCCAAGCTGACCGCCTTATAGCAAAATTCCATGCAGACCACCCGGGAAAGCTGGGAGGGGGGGGTCGCAGCAAAGAAGGGGACAATGATACTTATCTTGTTGTGTTTTTCCTATGGGGCAGGTTACGTCGGAGAAGTGAAGGGAGAGGGGCCGGATGTCAGCGTTCCAAATTGTGATCTCTTCCAGCGCTGACATAAAAGGCTCAGGAAGACTTGATTAATGCTGGAATGAACTTTCACCTAGTTCCTGGCTCTTCAGCAGATAGAGTTACCTGGGTAACAGAAGGAGGGGGGAATTCTTGTGAAGAGAAAGGGAATGGGACGAAGAGATGGATTTGCATAGTGGCCAATGAGACATTGGGGTTGAAGAATGGAAAGGGAGGGGTGTGGAAGGAGGTGCCAATCTTGGCTGCAAATGAAGTCAGGCATGTCGTTCTTTCTATTCTTAAATAAAAAAAAGGATTCATTAGAAACTTTGTGTTTGAAAATGAAGTTTATTTAAGATAGCAGCGAAACCTGACACATGGTATGGGCTACAAAGACCTTAATACAGGAAATTCAATCAGTAGAAATTGGGACAAATGATTGGGCCAACCATAACCCATTAATAATAGAATGGAGAGGATGGAGAAAGGGGAAAAGCAGATGGATGATGAACACACAAGTAATGAAAGAAAAAGAATATATTGAAAGAATAGAAAAAGAACTGAAATGGTTCTTCAAAGATAATAATAAAAGCCAGACATCTTTACAAAACTTGTGGGACACAACAAAAGCATACATCAGAGGAATAACAATAGCTTATAATAGTAAAAGAAAAAAGGAGAGGGAAAAGGAATATAACAAAATTTATAGTGAGATTAAAAATTGTGAAGAGAAACTACAGGAAAGACCTGGGGATGAACAGATAAGAGTTAATTGGATATCTGCTAAACATAAATTGAACATACTTGAACAAGAAAAATATGTCAATGCATTAAAATTTACAAGACAAAATCAATTTGAACAGGCAAATAAACCGGGGAGGTGGATGGCTTATAAATTAAGAAAAGAAAGGGGAAAACGAATAATTCATCAACTACAGGACAATGAAGGTAAGCTACATCAGAGCCCAGAAAAAAAGAAAGAAATAGCAATTCAATTCTTTCAAAACCTATATAAGCAAGAAAAGGTGGAACTAGAAGAAATAGATCAATATTTAAAAAAGGAGGAAATGCCCGTGATAACAGAAGAGGAAAAAAAGATGCTAAATAGGGAGATTACGATGGAAGAATTACAGGAAACTATTAGGAAACAAAAAAACAATAAAACCCCGGGAACAGATGGGCTACCAATAGAACTATACAAAGGATTAGGAACATCATTAAATGGAATATTATTAGAGGTTTACAATGAGGCATTAAAAGAAGCAAAAATACCAAAATCCTGGAAAGAAGCACATATTTCATTAATCTATAAAGAAGGGACAGATGCAACACAAATTAGTAATTACAGGCCAATTTCCCTATTAAATACCGACTATAAAATTTTTATGAATTTATTGGTGAATAGATTAAAAATAATATTAAATAACAGAATACATCCAGATCAGAATGGATTCTTGCCGACAAGACAAATTAAAAATAATTTAAGAATGGTGATTAACATAATAGAATACTAGGAGGTGCATCCAGAGAAGCAAGCAGCGCTTGTTTTTCTGGATGCACAAGAAGCATTCAATCGGGTCAATTGGAAATTCATGACACAAGAAATAAAAAATATGAAATTCGGAGAGAAATTTGAAAAGATAATATCTACAATATACACAAGTCAAAAGGCAAGACTATTAGTTAATGGGGAATTAACAGATTTCTTTGAAATAAGTAGAGGAGTAAGACAAGGGTGCCCACTCTCACCCCTGCTTTTTATTTTAACCCTGGAGAATCTGCTTAGGAGAATTAGACTAAATAAAAATATAAAAGGACTTAAAGTAAAAGGAGAAGAATACAAGGTCCAAGCCTTTGCTGAAGACCTTGTATTCTTCACAGAAGACCCATTAGAAACACAATCAAAATTGATGGAGGAAATAGAGAAATTTGGCAGGGTGGCAGGGTTAAAAATTAATAAAAACAAGGCCAAAATACCAACCAAGAATCTAACAACAAAACAAATAGAAGAACTGGAACAACAATCGGGATTGCAAGTAGTTAAAAAGATAAAATATTTAGGTATAAACTTGACAACCAGAAATATAGCAATTAAAGATAACAACTATGGGGAACTAATACAACAAATTAAAAAAGACCTAGAGAGATGGGGGAAACTTAAACTATCACTGCTAGGAAGAATCGCAGCGATAAAGATGAATATACTCCCAAGGCTCCTCTACTTATTTCAAACTATCCCGGTTAAATTAGAATTATTTTTTTTTACAAATTTGAATAAATTAATTGCAAAATTTATATGGGAGGGGGAAAAACCGAGGATAAATTTAAAAACACTACAAGATGATAGAGCCAGAGGAGGCTTTGGCCTACCAGCCTGGGAAAAATATTATAGAGCGGCAAGTCTAATATGGATTAAGGATTGGGTTAATTTGGATAACCAAAGAGTATTGAAACTGGAAGGTCATGATTTATTAAAAGGCTGGCATGCTTACTTATGGAACATCGGAAACAAAACATACAAACATTTTAAAAACCATATAAAAATTCACTAATTGACACCTGGTTGGAAATTAAACGTAAGCACTATATGAAAGTCCCAGGCTGGATATCTACATTAGAGGCAACAATGCACCCCAATACAATGCACTCCAACACATCAGCTACTCAAAAAATAATAAGATACAAAGAAATTCTGGATATTAATGGGAGACTCAAATCTTGCCAAGAGCTCAGGGACCAGGGTATAGAAATAGACTGGTGGCCGTATTTACTAATACAAACTAGATATAAAAAAGACAGTGAAGAAGGAGGAGTTGATATAAAATCAAACCAATTAGATAAATTATTAGAAACTAAAGAGGGAAAATTAATTTCAAAGATCTATAAATACCTACTAGAGTTCAACTTGGCAGAAAACATAGTCAAAGGCCAAATGATAGCTTGGGCTAGGAACATTGGAAGAAATATACAATTGGAAGAGTGGGAAATGATATGGGAAAATAATTGTAGAATAACAAAGGCAACAACGTACAAAGAGAACCACTACAAGATGTGGTATAGGTGGTACCTAGCCTCTGCTAGATTGGCAAAAATGTACGCAAATTGTAATCCGATATGTTGGAAATGCAGACAATCACCGGGAACCTTTTATCATCTTTGGTGGCTCTGCCCAAAAATTAAAAAATTTTGGATGAAAATTATAATATGGATAACAGAAATAACAGAAGAAGAGATTGACCTAAAACCTGAAATTTTTTTATTAGGCATACTTAAAAAAAAGTAGTAGAAAAGAAATAAAATACATTACATTACACATAATTACGGCAGCTAGATTAACCCTAGCCCAATCCTGGAAATTAGAACAGTTGCCAACAGAACAACAAATAATCCAAAAGATATTTATATGTGCAGAAATGGATAGATTAACTTTAAAATTAAACAACAAGGAAGACTCACAGTATTACCAAATATGGGACAGATGGTATGAATGGATCAATCGATGGAAAAAAAACTAAAGTCAAATACAGTAAGAAATTAAAGGTAACAAATTTACACCGTCATTAAGAAATCAAGGTTAATGTGTATATATATATATATATATATGTCTTTTTCTGTTTTTCGTAGGCTTTTATGTGCATATTCTTTCTAGCCAGGTTTTACCTACGTAAGCTAGGTTGTTCACACAGTCAGAGCTGCAGAACAACCTAGCTTACGTAGGTAAAACCTGGCTAGAAAGAATATGCATATATATATATATATATATATATATATATATATATATATATATATATGTAGGTCTTTGGTTATTCGGGTCTTCTCCCACGTAAAATTGGAAGTGTCTTGGCGACGTTTCGACGAAGTCTCATTCGTCATCTTCAGGCTGGTGTTCTCGGCTTCGTGCTGGAAGCACGAAGCCGAGAACACCAGCCTGAAGATGACGAATGAGACTTCGTCGAAACGTCGCCAAGACACTTCCAATTTTACGTGGGAGAAGACCCGAATAACCAAAGACCTACATACAAACACCCGCGAAAACCTGAGAAAACATATATATATATATATATATATATATTTACATGTTCAAATATTATAGATAGATAATCCTGTTTGTTAGTTTTAGTATATATGTAATTTAGAATTGTACTTTCTTTTTTAGAGTTAAGAACGTTTTGTACAATCTTTTATCTTTTTATATTGAATAAAGTTTGTTTTTAAAATTAAAAAAAAAAAGAAAGAAAGAATCGCTCGAGTACGAGGTCGCTAGCATTCGAGATTCCCAATGGCTGAAGGGTCGGTTCCAATACCTCATCGAGTGGAAGGGGTATGGGCCAGAGGACTTTACATGGGAGCATGCAACCTCTGTTCATGCTCCAGATCTTGTACACACCTTTCATGAGAAGTTCCCGTCCTGACCGCATCCGGATCGCCAGACTCGGGGGAAGGGCCCTGTCAGGGTAAATGTCTAATTCTCCCAGGCAGGGGCTGGCACCTCCCCATATCCCATCATACCCCCTTACCTCAGACTCCTCCCCTGGTATATAAAAGGGTCCTACACGTGGGCATCCAGCAGTTCCAGATATGTACCTGCAAAGGCAAGACAGAGGTCAGTGACCTTTACCCTGAATTGGGCCTAGGAGGACTCCAGGCCTAGAATAAAGAATCAATGAAGAGATACCATTGTCTCCTGTGAGTTATTGGGTTAGATCCATCCAGCATTAACAGGCCCTGCGGTGAGGGATAGTGTTGTGGCCCGTCAGCGGCCTGCGCAGATTGTAGCTGATTCTGACAATGAGGAGGCTGGTGTGGTGCTGTGCCAGCAGCCTGTGCAGCTGACACTCGAGTCAGACAATGAGGAGGCTGGAGAAGATGTGGTGCCAGAGGCAGGGATTCAGCCAGGGCCTTCAGAACCTCCAGAAGCTCCTCAAAGTGAAGAGGACGAAGAGGAGGAGCCTCTTCTCGATGCACGGGCACGCAGAGCTGCCAAAAGGCAGGAGTGGCTCCTCAGGAGGAGGTCTCCTCGAGAGTAAGGCTTGGGGCTAATTGGCCACTCCCTTAGCCTATTTAAGGAGGAACGCTGACTGAAGCAATTTGTAGGGAACAACTTTAGTTCACTCTCCTTCGCGTCTGGATTCTCTGTAAATTGCTTCTGGGCTTTCTGCCAACCATAGTAAGATTGTGATTACTTTATCTTTGGTTTCTTGTAGGCTGTTAAGAAAGTTTATTAACAGCCTTTGTTTGGAAAAGACTGAGTTATTTTAGTAAACTAAGTTTTGTACAGATTTTGTGTGTGCTGCGTTCTTTCGGATCTGTAGCTGGGGCAGAACACCCGGCCACGTCTACCCAGCTGGTCATTAGGGAATAGAACCAGTTGTTAAATTATTTGAATCCCACCACTGCAAGGAACCAAGATGAGTGACAGTCAGCAAGGCTTCTTGGATAGGTAGAAAGATTGACATTCAAACGTGAGTTTATATAACCTTTTTGAGTTTTGGTCTAAAACTGGTTTTTGGTGAACTTTAATTCTTTGCTTGGTGACGTTTAATCCTGTGTTTATTGATGGGATAATTTTCCCTATTCAGCTTTGTTTGGAAGGAAAAAGGTTAATCTCTGTTCCTGAAAAGAAGCAGGGTTGAGAAATCTGGCTAGTTCCTGTGTCTATTTGTTCTGGTAATTGGTTTAACAAGCAACAGCTACTGTGTTTGCTCTTTTGCTACATTCTAGTGCTAATTGCTTTCTTTGTAATTAGGCTTATCTCAATTGTTTACACTTGAGCTTGCCTGGGGTGTGAGCTCTGGCAATGAGCCAGACAAGGCTTGTGTTTTAGTTTTAAAAGGATTTAAACTGTTGTGATTTAATTTGTCAGGTTCCGTAAAGACTGGAAAAATAAACCTCAGCATGTGAAAGCAGTAACCAAGTTTGTTTATCCTGATAGCGGTTCTAACTGACCACCTTAAAGTGTTACAGAAAGGAATCTTTGTTGAAGCTGATGCTCCGTGCTCCCCATCACCTTTCTAAGCAGCATACAGCTCCACCCCAGTGCAATCACTCAATTATCCCATTAACCCGTATCCTCCCTTTCCCTCCCCAATCCACCACAAGCCACTTCAGTTGTTCCATGTTGCTCCGTCTTTCCTTAAAGTGATAAAGGTTGATAAACTGCTTCAGTGCATGACCCTGACGTCATCTAGCATGCAGCTGGGATGTCAAAGTGAGAGGCATGCCTCGGGGCTGACGACCCAGGAGAGCAGGCACACAGGAAGGGTTGTCGGTGAAAGTGTGCAGCAGCGGAATGGTGATCCCCACACAAATGGCAGCCCCAAGTACCGTCGCAGGGCTAGGGCTGACATGTGGCCCCCTCTACCACGGAGACGGTGTCTAAAACATAGGAACAAGAGTGAGTGCTTAAGACGATAGAGGCCCCGGCTTGTCTGGGTACCGATGGTGGTACTTCAGGGGTGGGTTCTACTTACCTTTACTACCAGTTCGCATTGTGCATGTGCAGATCACTTCTGATGACGTCCGGGTCAGTGGGCGGAGCCTCCCGTCGGTTTTACTACCGGTTTTTGCGAACCAGTCCAAACTGGGGGCAACCCACCACTGTGGTACTTGGCAACGAGCCGTGGGGTGGTTACATCACCCTCCCAAACCCATGAAGCCTCGGACCAGGGATACCCTTTCCACAAAATGAGGTATTGTAGGACCCCCCCCCCGTGCAGTCTGGTGTCCAATATTTCTTTTACCTTATATTGTAGACCACCTTTAACTGTCGCCTGGGTAGTTATCAGTTATCATCGCAGGGCTGGGGCTGACAATTATTCGTATTGTGTTTGAATTTTTTTCTGCCTCATGCTTTCTTTTTCTATCTGGGGTGGGGGTCTTCCTTCACTGCTTTAGTGGTTCCTGGCACTGTCCTTTTGGGGTGTACTTCCAAGAGGCAGGATGCAAGCTTAGCACTGATTTTATTACTGCCTTTCTGGGTGGCATGTGATCTTTCCTTAAATCTGGATGATTTCCTTAGGATATCTTGTGAGGTGAGTGAGACCAGCTGGTATCTTTAAGTGGTGCAAATGGCGCACGGCTGTCTTTAGAAGAGCATATGACGGCCGTGGCCAGGGGGGCCTTTTATCAGGTTTGCCTGATTCGCCAGTTGCAGCCCTTTCTGGACCGGGACGCCCTGCACACGGTCACTCACGCCCTTGTTACCTCCCGGTTGGACTATTGTAATGCTCTCTACATGGGGCTCCCCTTGAAGAGCACTCGGAGGCTCCAACTGGTCCAGAATGCGGCCGCGCGGGTGGTTATGGGCGCAACTCGTTGTGCCCACGTGACACCCCTCCTGCGCGAGCTGCACTGGCTCCCAGTGGTCTTCCAGGTGCGATTCAAGGTGTTGGTTACCACCTTTAAAGCGCTCCATGGCATAGGACCCGGGTACCTTCGAGACCGTCTTCTGCCACCAATAGCCTCCCACCGGCCAGTCCGCTCCCACAGAGAGGGTCTCCTTAGGGTGCCATCGGCCAAGTTATGTCGGCTGGTGACACCCAGGGGTAGGGCCTTCTCTGTGGGAGCCCCAGCCCTGTGGAATGAACTGCCCCCGGAAATACGTAAGATCTCCGACCTCCGGGTGTTTCGCTGCGCACTGAAGACCCTGTTGTTCCGCCAGGCCGGGCTATCAACATAATAATTTTAAATTGGGGTATTTTAAATTTCTGGGGTTTTAAATTGAGCCAAATCTATTTAATCATTTTAAATTTTTAATCGTTTTGTCTTGTGTTTTTAAATAGGCTGTACATCCAGGTCATGGCTGTCCCAAAGGTGCTTTTTTCAAGAGGCAACTGGACTTTCTTTCTTTGGAGTGGCCAAGGCACATGATTGTTCACTGATAGTAAGATTATTTTTTTTAAAAAAAGGAGGTAGGGGTGTGGATCCTCCAATTCGTTTTAGTTTTCTCTCATGATAATAAGGTTTAGTAACAGTGGTGAAATCTAAAATTTGTTACTACCAGTTCTGTGGGCGTGGCTTGGTGGTGGTGGGTAATGTAACTGGGTGGGCAGGGCCAATTTTTTTTTTTAACTTTTAAAACCATTTTTTCTACAACCTCTTTGGCGAAGAGCTGAGTTGCCTGATCAGCAGAGACTTTTTTTTCTTTTAAATGCCTCTGACGATCCAAGCTGAGTTGCCTGATTGTCAGAGGCATTTAAAAGAAAAAAAAATCTCTGCCGATCAAGCAACTCAGCTCTTCGCCAAAGAGGTTGTAGAAAAAATGGTTTTAAAAGTAAAAGAAAAAACATGGCACCAGTCTTGAAGTTTAATTAGATATCTGTGGCATGTATATTATAGAAGTGAGAACTCAGATTTGAGAACATTAAAAAGCCAGATGATTATGATGCATCAGGTGAAAAAGGATTTGATCGAGATACGGGACCATCAGCGCCACTCAAATTTACGGATACGTGGATATCCGGAGAAAAGTGAAGAAAATGAAGCAAAGTTGATCCAAGAAGAATTGTACTGGGCTACCTCGATCCTCCATGTCCCCTTTACAAGATATGATATTGATGTAATACATAGAGTCGGCCCAAAAAGGCTAGGAAGAAAATTGCCGAGAGACATTGTGATAAGATTTTGGTCTTATGAGAAAAAAGAACAATTGATGCGTAAATTGTGAAATATGGCATTGATAGTATTTGGGGGTCATCACATACAAGTTTTTTCCAGATTTAAGTAGTGATACTTTACAATGGAGGAGAGAGATGCATCAAGCTTGTCAATTACTGAAGAAAAATAATATTAATTATAGCTGGGGCTATCCAGTATTTTTGAGATTTCCATATGGTAGAAGATTTTATAGAGTTGAAACAAAGGAGGAGGCGATGGAGAAATTAATCATCAATAAAGAAGAGTTCATGGAGCAAATCCCAAAAATGAATGAGATGTCAACATTCTCAAGAAGGGAGATGGAGAAGAAGAAAGAAGATCTACGGGAGAAAGGGAGGCCGGATGAAGCAACAGGAGTTACAAGTTCACTGTAGAGACAGTATATAAATATTTGTAATAGTTTTATTAAGGGATATGGGTTATAACATATGTTTGGGTGTAGAAATCGGGTAAAGATGGTTAAAGGAGGTGGAGTGGGCGACCGAAGTCCATGTATGGATGGCTCCTCCTCTCTCCCCCCGAGGCGGAGAGGAGGAAGATCTCCTGAAGAAGGGAAGGGGGACATTATATATGTTTATGGGTGGGTAAGAGGTTACTTATGTTTTGGGGTAATATGTATAGTGTGTACTTTTAGTTTTGTAAGATTTATGTTAGAGCACATATGGAGACCAAAGGGAATATGTAATATAAGGAATAGATGGGGAAATTGAAGGTAGCTACATGGAATGTACATGGCTTGGGTGGAAAATATAAACGAGCAAGAATTGAAAAATCAATTAACAAAGAGAAAATAGATATTGTATTCTTACAAGAAACACATCAAAAGAAAGAAGGGGTGAATGAACTTAAGTTATACTGGGCTGATGTATATGAAAAGGTATTTGATGTAGGGAGAAGGCCGCTTCAAAATGTTATATTAATATATATAAAAGACTAAATGTTAATTTGTTGTAATAATACACTATAAGTTTAGGGGAGGAGAAAAAGGGCAGATTATCGCAAAAATGGGAGTTATAAGAATATTATGCTAAGGGTCAGTATTTTGAGGAGGGAGTAAGGGAAAGGAAAGATATTATGTAATTAGTTATGAAATAGCTTATTATTGTGAAGAAGTCACAGGGGGGATGGGTGGTGAGGGGGGGTTAGGGAAGGGGGGGAAAGGGGGAAAAACTTGTATTTGAAAACTTTTTCAATAAAAAAAAAGAAAAAAAAAGAAAAGGTATTTGGTACATCAAAAGCAAGAGGGGTAGCAATCGTAGCTAAAAGATGTGAATTTATGATAAAAACCATAAAAAGGGATGATATGGGAAGATTTCTTATAATTCAAGGTTTGATTTATGGACAAGAGGTTACCTTAGCAAACTTGTATGCACCTAATATAAATCAAAGAGTTTTATAATAGGACAGTGATTGCTAACCTTTTTGCCGTCGCGTGCCAAAAGCGGGGGGAGTGCGGGGGGGTGGGGTTGCGCATGTTTGCCCACACCCATGATTCAATGGCCCCCTGCACCCTGTGCATGCGCACATGACCCCCTGTGTTCCCCCACGCATGTGCGCACAACCCCCCCCCCCCGCACCCCATTTTGGGCCTAGCAGGCCTACCTGAAGCCTCCGGAGGGCAGAAACGGCCCATTTGCCAACTTCCGGTGGGCCTGGGAGACCCATTTTTTGCTGTCCCCAGGTTCCCGAAGCTTTCTTTGAGGCCAAGGAAGGCAAAAATGGCCTCCCCCACCCCCCCGGAGGCCCTCCGGAGGCCAAAAACGCCTTCCCAGAGCCTCCGGGTGAGCCCTGTACCTACCTGGCATCCAAAACAGGCCGTGTGGAGACTCCTGGGAGGGGTGTGTGGCATGGGCCAGCTGAAAATCAGCTGTCCAGCACGCGCATACACGCTGGAGCTGAGCTAGGGCAACGGCTCGCGTGCCCACAGATATGGCTCCACGTGCCACCTGTGCCATAGGTTCGCCATCCCGGTAATAGGGTATATAAAGAAATAGAAGAAGTCAAAAAAGGTTATGTGATAATGGCAGGAAATAAAGCAGAAATAAAGTATAATAATACAGATTTAAGAACATTTATTAATAGAAATAGACTGAAAGATGTTTGTAGAGAATTACTTGGTAATCAAAAGAGTTATACATATTTTTCTGGTAGATACAAAAAATTTACAAGAATAGATTATATATTTGTAACACTGGAAATATTATCTAAAATAATGAGAGCAGAGATAAAAAATAATTAAAATAAACCAGCAAGTAGATGAAGAATGGATTTGAGGATTTTTTAAAATAAAGAGATTTTAGAAAAAATGGAAAGGGAATTAAAAGAAATATGGACTATAAATGAAAAGGGAGGTAGTAATACAGGTGTAATATGGGATGCAATGAAAGCAGTAGTGCGAGGTTTAGGGATAAAATACTCTTATAATATAAAAAAAACAAAAAGAGAAATGTATATAATGGTTGGAGGAGGAAATTGGAACTAGAGAGTAAATATATAGAAAGTAGAGAGAATAAGATTATGTTAGAACTATTAGCTAAAAGAAAAGAGTTGCAAAATATTGAGATAGAACAGGTTCAAAGAAATCTAATATACTTAAATAGGGAATTTTATGAAGACAATAATAAAAATTCTAGAATGCTGACTTCCGGCGGTGACGTCAGTCTGTCTGGAACGAGAGAACAGAGCTCCATTCTTGAAATTCCAATATTCCTAACCAGGAAGCCGATTTAGGCACTATTGATCCTGGAGAGATCAATAGGAAAAAGAGGAGTCTTCAATGACCTCGGAGAAAAGCAATCTCCCCAAAGGTTCAGGAGAAACCTCTTAATTCCAGTGAGGAAAAAACCAGCCATCTTGTCTGGCCTGAAGCACTGACAACTGAGGAGTAGGAAGCAAAAATTGAAACAAGAGATCGCATCAGTAAGAGAAATGAGGGAAAGAAACCGAGTGTGGTACAGCTATAGAGTGGGAGAAGAGAGCGGAGAGATCGAGACCAGTAGAATTTTTCTTTTATATTTTTTTTGATGTAAATAAATTATCTTCTGTTTGAATGAAAAAGAAGTCTGTGTCTATTATTGAGTCAGATCCTCGAATTATGGCAACAAAACGGTAGCAGAGGATGGTTTAATAACTCAATAAAAAAGCAGACATGCCAAAGAAAGAAAACTCCAGAAACAAAAAGGAAAGACCGAACACCAGGGCACACACCAAAGAAATGGAAACAGATCAAGAAGTGATCAGCAAAATTCCAATGAAAATGACAGAAGAACCTGAAAACCTCACTAAAGATGACGAAGAGGTAATCGATGAATCGAGCGACCAAGAAGCAAGCGCGCCCGAAAGCAACACACTGAGATCAGAAATACTAAAGCTGCTAAGGAACAAAAAGGATGACAAAAATCTCATCGCGAACCTCCAGGACATCATAAAAGATAGCGGAGCAGCGAGAGAAAACTACATCAACACACCAGAGCCAGAAGACCACGAACTGGTAAGCGATTTACCCATAAATGAAAATATGACTAAGGCAAAGGCTAGCGATCCCGCGCAAAATTTTGAATGGCAGCCATCTTTGATTTGCCAGCCCGCCAAAATGACTGACCAAGAACCAATCAGAAAACAGAGTTCAAAATGGCCGGCGCGAAAAACTCCACACATCAAAAAAAATATAAAAGAAAAATTCTACTGGTCAGAAGAGTCCGATACAGACACCGAAGAAACTCCAACTGAACTTCACATCGAAACAGCTATGAAAACGCTTTTCGCAGCTTTCGGCCCAAATCTAAAAATCTCAAAAGAACCACCGAAAACGCCAAAAAGAGCTGACCAAATAACAAAGAAAAGACCAGCCGCACGTCCAAAAGAAGAAGGCACAGAAATAAACACACCAACATCCCAGCGTCGATTAAAATCAACTCCGATCCGATCGACAAGGCCGCTAACACCTGAGCCCAGGGGATCTTGCAAATACTCACCCACACCGCAGACGTATCCGAGAGCCAGGGACCTCCGCCATGACGACTACGAGAGGAGAGGACAAGCCTCGCTTCACCACTGGACACCCAAAGCCAAACCAGAAAGCGAATCTTCAGAGGAAGACCACTACGAGGGAGCTGCAGCGGCAAGACCCTTCCCCGACAGCTTCAGAAACGAAATGAGCTTCGCGCACACGCAAATACATCTAGACAAACATAGAGACAGTAAAGAACAGAAAGAACCATTCAGACTGGCTGCGAGTATCCCTACACCCTTCTGCAATTACCAGCATATCCAGCACCATGGACAGCCATCAGCTGTGAGTAACATAGCAAATAACATTGGAAATCTACCTAATGATTTTCCCAAATTGAGAATAGACGGTGTTAATTTACTGGAGTGGAGTCAGCAACTCCAGGTTGTTTTTTTAAAAGAAAATTTATTGTTTTTCATTACTAACCCTCCTAAAAAACCATGGACACTAAAATTGGACTGCCTACATCACAGAGCATTTTATTTACTAATCTCTAGTATTTCACCTGCTATTTATCATAGTATTAAGCATAATCTAACTGTTTCAGAAATAATTCATTGTATGTTTAAACTGTTTCATAGTGAGAGTGTAGCAACCACAACCAGAATATCCAAAAACTTTTTCTCAGCTAGGATTAAGCCACTATAAGTGAACATCTGTTATCATTAAATACCACCAGAGCAGAATTACATTTAAGGGGAGAGATTATATCTGACCAGACAATGAAAAGTGTTATTATTAATTCATTAGACTCATCATGGGATAACTTTATATCACATCTGGATACAATTAACTTAGGCTATTTATCTATCGAGAGTTTATCAAACAGGCTAATTGCTGAGGACAATTTGAGAAAAAATCGCTACAATACACACAAAGAACACAGACAAGTCAAAAGGGTAGTATTCCAAGATAGACACCAGGACACGATAGAGTGTTATAACTGTGGGTCCAAAGAACATTATAGGAGAGACTGCCCCAAGCCTCCTAGAGAGAGACAAAGACAAGATATAAGGAACAGATATCATGATAGGCAATCATCCATTGACAGGTATAGACACAGAAACTCTCCAAACTTTAGAGAACCAAGGGGGAGCAGAGATAACTCAAGAGACAGAAAATCTGGGTCACTATATGGGATAGAAAAAAATACAAAATCCAAAAATCAAGACACAAAAGACAGTGCATGGCTCATTGATTCTGGAGCAACAAATCATACAACGCACGATAGGAAAATATTATCTTCTTTCATTGAAGAGAAATTTTTAATTAAAGTAGCTAATCAAGACGAAGTTCAAGTTATTGGAAAGGGAAACGTAGAACTACCCAGATTAGGAAAAATAGAGGGGGTACTATTAGTACCTAAAATACCCCATAACATTCTTAGTGCGATCAAATTAAGCAGAGAATCAAACATAGACATAGCATTCTCAAAAGGAAAAGTATCACTAGAGAGAAACAAGGTAAACATAGGTAATGTAACTATCAAAGGGGATCTGCCATACTTAAATACAGAAGAAAAATGGCTACATAACATAAATTCAAATATAGAATCAAACACTAACATAGAAATAGAAGAAGGTAAAAATAGTGACAATGACAAATGTGAAACAGAACATGATGATGAAGCTGTACTAGACAACAATACATGCACAAACAGGAAACCCATAATAGGAAAGCCAATACATGATGAATGTGCACACACACTTCACAGAAAATTAGGACATGCCAGTTTTCCTGTAATACAAAAAATGAGTAACCATGGTGAAGGTGTTAAAATAAAAGACTGTAAAAATTACTTGGAATGTTCAGTATGCAAATGTTCAAAATTAAAAACCAAGCCCAGACCCAAAAAGGCAACAAGATCAACCAATCATATTTTCAATTTAGTACACATGGATCTAGTTGGTCCATTAACACCATCAATTACATATAAAAAACGATACTTCCTCACTATTGTAGACGACTTCAGTCGTTATGGTTTTGTCTACACTTTAAGGCATAAGAATGAAGCATTTCAAAAGTTTAAAGAATTTCATAAGCATGTAGAGACACAACATCACATACAAATCAAACAAATTATGACAGATAGAGGGTCCGAATTCATGTCAAAGGAATTCTCTCATTGGCTTAAATCAAAAGGAATGTTACATTTTAGCTCTAGCCCCTTTTCAGCTTTTCAAAATGGAGTCGTAGAACGACGAAACTCTACATTACAAACCATGATTAGATGTACATTAGAAGATGCAGAATTAGGTAAGCATTTCTGGTCAGAAGCCCTGGTATATTCCAACTATACACTGAATTGACTTTGGTCTGGTGTCATAAACAAAACACCATACAAATTGATGTATAATAAAAAACCCCAGATAGCTCATCTGCATGTGTTTGGAGTTACAGCAGATGTACACATACCAAAACAATTACGACGTAAAGGAGATAAGGTGTCCAGAAGGCTTAGATTCATGGGTTATGAACCAGGCACAAAAGGATATAGGTTTATTGACAATATCAACAAATTCATAGTATCTAGGACTGCCGTGTTTCACGAACAAACAAATTGGTCCAAAATACATCTTAATGAAATACATCCAGTAACAAGGCCCAACTTAAATCGGCAAAACAGAACAGAGAAGAAGGAACAAACATACAAAACACAGGAAGACACTACTAAGGTATGGGTAGGAAATCGCCCCCAAATTAAAATAGATTCTCTAACACAAAAAGAAGCAAGATACTTACATGATAGTAATGATAGATCAGAAAGAACAATTAGATGCAACAGAAATCAAGTGCCAAAACGATTCGAAGACTATATAATGCACATACACAATGACCCAGTTACACCAAACACATATGAAGATGTATTAAAACTTCCTCTAGAAGAAAGAACCAAATGGGAATTAGCCATGTCTAAAGAAATGGACAGTTTACGGGAATTAAACGTATTCACTCCAGCCCCAGTACCAAAGGATAAAACAATCATAGGCACCAGATGGATCTTTAAGATCAAAAATTTGGAAGAGGGTAACACACTATATAAAGCACGATTAGTAGCTCAGGGGTTTGCTCAAAGATACCCTGAGGATTATACCGACACATACTCTCCTACGGTGAGAACAGAAAGCATCAAGACAGCTTTAGTAATAGCATCAGCACTTAATCTTGAAGTTTTTCAGTATGATATACAGACAGCATATCTACATGCCAAACTTGATAAAGAAATTTATGTAAGAGCCCCACACAGTAAAAACACAAACAAAAATGACACATGGTTACTCAACAAAAGTCTATATGGATTAAAACAATCCGGCAAACATTGGTACGAATGTCTGGTTAATGTACTCAAAACCATGAATTTTAATGACACAGCAGCAGATAATTGTTTTTTCATTAGAAGAGAAGGCGAATCATTAGAGTTTGTATTAATATATGTGGACGATATTCTATATATTGGTAAACATAAAAATAAGAGGGACATTTTTGTAACAAAACTAGGGGAACATTTTTCATTGAAGTCACTGGGAAAAGTAAATAAATATCTTGGAGTACATATCAATAAAACTGAGAAAGGGTTTAGCCTATCACAAAAGGATAAAATAATCGAACTCTTAAACAAATGTAACATGATTAATGCAAAACCTTGTGACACTCCCATGCAGATTGACTTTATAAAAAATATGAACGAATCATCTCCAGAATTTAATGACAATACGCTTTATAGATCAGTTATCGGTTCCCTTTTGTATATTGCTAATTGGACCAGGCCTGATATTGCTTTACCTCTTAATTTGTTATCTAGGTATGTAAGCAAACCCTTAGTGTATCATTGGGAAGCGGTAAAAAGAGTATTAAGATATTTGAAAAACAGCTTAGATTTTTGCTTATTATTAGAACCAGACAATATTAAAGAACCTATTCTCACTTGTTACGCTGACGCTGACTGGGCAGGCAACACTAAGAGTAGGAAGAGTACATCCGGTTACGTATTCTTTCTTAACAATTGCCCAGTCTACTGGTATACTGGAAAGCAGAATTTAGTAGCAACTTTGACGACGGAAGCAGAATACATTTGTTTATCTAAAGCAGTTAACAATCTTATTTGGTTTAATGATTTATTGACTAATATCTGGAAAAACCCATCACAACCCATTATAATATATGAAGATAATAAGGCTGCAATAGAAATATCAAGAGCAGACGCTATTGGGCAACGATCTAGGCATATAGACATCAAATACAAACATGTAAGACAATTATCTGAAGAGAGGTTCATCAAAGCCATTCACTGTGACACTACGGAACAAATAGCTGATATATTAACTAAACCATTACAATCTAAGCAACATAAATATTTAGCATCAAAATTATGTGTCCAATATTATTCTACTTCTAAATGTAATTATTGTTGTGTATCAGCTCGGCATTTAGAGGGGGATTTGTCATGTATAAATGCCTCACTCATACCAGATGAGAAAGCATGCTTTGGGATGACAAGGGTTAACTCACTCCTCCCTTCTAAATGTATCATTCACAAACCACTCCCTAACTTTAGTTCCGCCTCCTTGGTATAAAAGGTGGAGCACATCACTTCTTCTTCCTTCTTCCTGCGATCACTCTGTGAATGAAGAATGATATCTGTAAATAAATTATCTTCTGTTTGAATGAAAAAGAAGTCTGTGTCTATTATTGAGTCAGATCCTCGAATTATGGCAACAGTTCTCTTCTCACAAGACCCAGAAGAGCTACAAAGACACATACAAGAGCTGCACAAAGCAGGAGAACCATTTGGCTTAAAAATAAACCTGAAAAAGAGCCAGGTTATTTTTAATAAATTCACCAAAGAAAGAAAAAAATGTATCTGGAGAAGTAGACATAGTAGACTACTACAAATACCTTGGCCAACAGAACTCAGTGGAAGGTGATACAATAAAGGAAATTGAATGTCGTGTTAAATATGGTTGGCAGGCATTAGGCAAGGTAAGTATAATTTTCTTTCTTCTTTTTTTTTTGAATTTTTTTTGAATTATTTTTTTAGACATACAACATAAAATGCATCTTTTTAGAGCAAGAATTTGATCCAGTATAAAATAGGTACAATTACTCACATTCCCTCAACCAATTTTGTTCCAAATTTTATCCATTTACATCTTTAAAAAAAAGAAGAAGAAAAAAATCTTATTCTAAACATTTATCATTCTACTATATCACCCAAAATTCTAAACAATTATTTCCAAATAGACACCATTCCAAATCTTTGTCATTTTAACAATCAATATTTCATATATATTCCTCATTCCTAGGACCCATTACATCAAATCTATATTCTACTTCTCTTAAATGGCAGCTAGTATCCATGAACTTGACAAAAAATATTTTCCTCCTCTCTTAAAGTCATTTCAAAATCAATCAACATTTCCATCTATAATTTGTTACTCCCAAAATACTTTATTTTGTTTACTTCAGGCTTGTTCTCAAATACTATTAAGTCTGATATTTAGCTGGTTCATAATTTAAGTAGCTATTTCCCAGCAATATTTTCCACCACGTCTATCTCTATTTGTTTAACTGGTTTACAGTTGGCTTAACTATTCTCCAGTATTATCTCCTCCACTTCCTCCTAGGTTTATTTTTTGGCTGGTTCACATCTTAATCAGCTGCTTTCCAGCGATGCTTTTCTCCACTCCAACCTCTATTTTTAACTGGTTCACAACCTTATTTCAGTTGATCTCCAGATATATTTTCCTCCACTCCTAACTTTTTATTTTTTGGCTAGTTCACAGTTTTGCTTTAACTGTTATCCAGCGTATGCTTTCCTCCACTCCCAACTCTTATTTTTATTTTTAACTGGTTCCCAGCTTTGCTTTAGCTGTTCTCCAGTATGATGCTTTCCTCCACTCCTACCTTATTTGTAAGACTGGATCACAGCTTTGCTTTCACTGTTCTCCAGAATCATGCTTCCCTCCACTCCTAACTTCATTTGTTTAGCTGGTTCATAGCATTTTATTTTAGTTATTGTCCAGCTTTATGTTTTCCTCCATTCCTACATCTCTTATTCAGTTTTTTAACTTTAAATTAATTCACAATGTATTACCCATATTTATTTTTCAATCCATTCTCCTCCATATCTTTACTAATTTAAAATAAGAATGTATATCAACAAATATCTTAGCTCCTATTCTCTCCTAGGCTTTCTCCCATTCCATGCTTATTTCTTATTTTCTATAAGTAACAACATTTTAAGTCACTTTACAATCAATTTTCTATCATTGTTAAATCTGTAAATAATTCTTTTTAATATCCAGCACCTTGAAAAACATTTTCTTCTAAATTATTAGGTCTGTAAATAGAGCTTATTAAAGATTCAAAATTTTAAAAGGCATTAGAACATCCAAAAATCATGTTTTTCAATCATATGCATTCTTGTTTTCTAGTCAAATTATTTGTATATTTATAAAATCAATTTCAATAAAAATAATAGTAAAGAAAGAGAGAGAATAGTAACAATATTTATAATAGTTAAAATAAAAAAAGAAAAAAGAAGTAAAAATAATGAAAGGAAAGAGAATAGGAATATAACAAAAGAAATTAAAAAAAGAATTAGAAAAAGTAGAGGGGGAAAAAAGACAAAGGAGAAGATAAAAAAAAGAAAAAATAGAGAAAGAACAAAGAGAAGAAGGAAAGTATCTCCTAACGTTATTCAAACATCAAACACCCAGACACCATTACATCAATTTAAATCAAACTATAGTATTTTGTTATCTTGTTACATAATATATTCCATTTTTTTTCTTTCTCCAATCTGTCTAAGTATGTTTCTTTTCCATTTCAATGTCATCAAAGTTATAAGTTCTATAAAATTAGTTCTGAATTAGCTATTCCATATATGGTATCATCATGTCCTTCTTTTATTGCCACGCCCTTTTTCTCTTGTTACCACGCTTATTAGTTCAGTTTTCATTATTCCATTTAATTTCTTCTTTCTGATCTTCAATAAATCCTCCAATAAACAGATTATATATCCAAAGTCAAGCCTCCTGAATTTTTTCTCAAAATAATCCACTTTAAGTAACAAGCAACAAAGTTTCTCTTTCAAGTAACAAACAGTCTGGAATTTACACTTTCACTTCCCCGCTGGCAACCATTTTGTCCATTTCCGTTTGTCTTTGTCTTTGCTTTTAAGAGCGTATTTATTTCCTCTTCTCTTTCCTCTCTCTCAAACATAATCCATTCTCATTTAGCCACAAAAAAAGAAAAAGAAAAACCAAATCTGTAGTGAAATCGTTTCCAAGAAGTCGCTATCCATCAACAGGTCTTTTCCTTCCACCATTCATTTGAGTCTTTTTGCCCCAATAGTTCTCAGCCGCTGTTAAGGTTGGGGCACACTTATTGTAATCCAGCATTTACGGGCAGTTCCCGCCTGGGCAGAAGTCCACTCACCCGGCTTTCAAACTCCCTGCTCCGCTCTCTGCTTCTCCTCCTGCACATCCTTTTGTTCTGGTTGCCGTGGTCTTTGGGCAGCCGCCATGGCTGCTGCATCCACCGCCGCCAGCGCAGAGGGCAATCCTCCAGCCCCGAGGAACCTGCCCATTCCTCTCGGCCATCCAAGGGGTTCCTCTCTAACCCCCTGTCCCTACAGGACAGGGTAGGCCCACAGACCTGCCGGCGGCGGCTTGACAGACGGGGTTTTCGCGAGACTCCAAGGAGCCCCGCTAATTCCCCGTCTGAATCACTGCAGCGCCAACCGGAAGTCCCGCTAAGTATAATTTTCAAGTACAACCTCCCCCTATGCCTGAAGAGAAAAGTTTTTGATCAGTGTATGCTACCTAACATATGCTGGTGAAACCTGGACACTAACTTCACAATCAATACAAAAACTATGAGTAGCACAAAGAGCCATGGAAAGATGCATGCTCAGCATTACAAGATAGAAAGACCTACACATGGATTATAGAACAAACGAAATTATACGATATCATCAAGAGAGTAAAAGAATTGAAATGGAAATGGACTGGTCACATAGCAAGAATAACTGATGGCAGGTGGACCAAGGCAGTCATAGAATGGATCCTACTTGATAAAAAAACATCCATGAAAGAGACCTAAAACAAGATGGATCAACAACTTCAGCAAATATTGTGGGCCCAATTGACAAAAGAAAGCTCAGGACCGTATAGGTTGGAAACATGCAGAAGAGGCCTTCATCCTGCAGTGGATAGACAATTGCTAAGATGATGATGATGATGAAGAAGAAGAATTAGAAAAAGAGATTCATAAGACCCTCCCAGTCTCCTGCCTTGGCTCCCACGTTCTTCGTACCCAAGAAACAAGACACCAGTGGGCCTAATAACAGTGAGAACCCCTGCATAACAACCCAGCTGTATTTTCCAGATTAATAAACCAATTTTTTCAAGATTTCATAGATAAATTTGTGGTTTTATATTTATATGATATTTTAATCTACTCTGACAATGAGGCTCAGCACACAGACCACGTGCGCACAGTCCTCAGTAGACTAAGAGATAACCACCTCTTTGCCAAGCCAGAAAAAATGTGCCTTTGATTTCCAACAACTAGACTTCTTGGGTTACCGTGTTTCCACAAGAAGCATCCAGATGGACCCCCAGAAGGTCCAAGCTGTACATGATTGGCAAGCCACTCTCACAGCCAAAGACACTAAACACTTCCTCTCTTTGCTAACTTCTACAGGAAATTTATACCAGGCTTTGCTCATAAAGTCAAACCACTGACCCAACTGACAAAGGAGTTAAATTTGCTTGGACTCCTACACACAAATCAGCATTTGAAGAGTTAAAACGACATTTTGCTTGCCAGCCCCTGCTTCAGCACCCAGATGCATCAGAGATTTATTGTCCAAACAGAAGCTTCAGGTGTAGCTATCAGAGCTGTTCTCTTACACTAGAGCGTGGGAGACAACAACCTTCTACTATGCGCCTTCTTTTTCAGAGTCCTGACGACTCCAGAACACAATTATGACATCTTTAATAAAGAACTCTTTGCCATTAAATCAGCATTCCAGCACTGAAGTCACTTCCTAGAAGGTGCACGTTTTCCTATAGAGGGCAACACTGACCACAAAAATCTACACACCCTGTAACAAACCAAGCCGCTTTTGCCCAGACAAGTCTGTGGGAGCCAATTCTTCTCATGTTTTGATTTTTACATTAAGTACATTCCAGGCTCTAAGAACTTAATGCCAGATGCACTTTCCCACAACCCAGAATATTTCCTTGTTCAACAGATTCCAGAACCAACAACAATCCTGCAACCTTCCAATTTCCAGCTTTACCAGTCACCACCAACCACTGAGAGTTTGGGAGCTGCCCAAATGCACCAGGACTTAATCACCAAGATAAAGGAACAGCAACAAAGAGATCACTTCTCATGGGCCAGGATAGATGACCTCAAGAAGACCCCAGCAGTAGGACTTCCGGGTTGGCTCCGCAGCGCCATTGACGGTCTTTTTAGACCGCCGCCCCTGTGATCCCGTTGAGCCGTTCTGACAGCGCTAATCAGCTGTCAAACGGCTTGAAAATCTCCCCTTCGGGAGAAGAAGGGGAGGAGAGCAGGTGGGTGAGGGTAGAGCTCCCTGAAAACCCCTGGATTAATTCCAGGGGTTAGGAGGGTGAGAGCTCCCCGTTCAGCCCACTGAAGCTCCGGATCCGGGGGGACTCTGTTTTTTTTACAGAGCTAGGCGTTGCGTCCAATTTCTGCTGTCAAACAGAAGATTAAATGATTTCAAAAAAGCAGGCGGAACAGAAGCAGGAGGACAAGCTTTTTGCAAGTATAATACTTAACTCCGGGGATACAATGTTTCTAATTGGATTTTCTGAGCTGGAAGTAAAGATGGCGTTTCTTTGTTGCGATTTTAAAAGTGAAAGTTAGAAAGGAAAGTTTTTGCTAATAGACTCGTGCTCAGAGACTGGCTTTAAGTTGCTGGAATAGATTTTGAAGAGCTGTTTGGGAAAAGATTATTTCGTTTGGTGATTTATAAAGAAATTGCTGAAAGCTGCTCAAAAGGATGGCTCTGACTTTATGATTTTATGGTTGTGGGAAGAAAGAAAATCTTTTTAAAATAAAATGGCTTCTAAGAAAGGAGATCTTGAAAGTGCTGGAAGCTATTTGGAGGTGTCAGAAATGAAACAGTTGTCTGATTTACAGAGTTATAAGGATTTTGATGCAGAATTTACAGACTTTATAAAAGAAGCCATGAATAATCATACTGCAGCTATAAGTAATCAAATAGCAATTCTTAAAGGGATAACAACAGAAATGACTGAGGAGACAAAAACAAGTACGGAGCATGATGACAATTCAGGAGATATTCTGATTGCAGCAGAGAAGGTGGAAGAATCTTCTCAAGAATTTTCGAGCTTATTCTCTGCTCTTTTTGGAAAAATTGATAGAATCTTTCAAAATTATGACTTGGTTTGGAAAAAAGTAGTAAATGACCAGACTTTCGAAGTTCCAGAAGATGAAGGAGATTTGCTAGTGGCATTTATACATTTAATAGAAAAGAAACAACTGAACTTTTTTTCACAAACTCTTGACAAACTTTGGTCCTACAGACGAAGGAATGAACTGATTCATATAAGCAAGAAGAGGCGATTTGGGGGCTCTAAGTCAGAGGAAATTTTCTCAAAAAGGGGACAATCTTTGCAGTTACATCAACCTCAAATTAAAATGAAAAACCTCCTCAAAATAGAAGTAGGAGGGATGCAGAAAGACTGGAAAAAATATAAAAAGAAAGCAAGAATGGAAGATTAACCTTTTCTTTTGGCTTTGCAGTTGTTCTACTTATGGTTAAAAATGATTATGTTTTAGGTGTTATAACTACTGAGGGGGAAAAAGTTTAAAGTTAAATATTGATTTTTAAATATGATGCATTAATGGTTGAATGTAAGATTAATCTTTTTTTTGTTTTCTAGTTTATGTATTAATGGTTAATTATGTTGATGATTATCTTTTAAAATTTTAAAAGTTGGAGGGAGGAATAATGAAGGGGGGAAATTTAGAAACTTAAAAAATGTAGAAATTTAATTAGTGAATACCTAAGGTTTATTTTTTGTTATGATATTTCAAAATATCTGAACTTTGAGAAAAGTAGGAGGGGGAAAAATGTTTTTGCAAATCAATTGAATACTTTACTGATATATTAAGAGAATTTTTAAGGTTTGAATGTTTAATATTTGTTAATGGTTTTAAAACTCTTAGAGTTATCGGATTATACGCTACTTTGAGTCTATAAAAAGGGAGGTTGATAAAATTGTAAAAGGGGAGTTAAGGGGTCTTGGGAGTTATTAAATCTTACAGTTAGCTAGTTTATTTTAGCGAATGTTTGGTGAAATCTATGCCCTGTTTTTGTTCTGGGAAGTCGGGGGTGGGGGGTGGTGAGGAGGGGGTTGAAGATTGAGTTTACCAAGGATTGATTTTTTTTTTCTTTTTCTTGATGATAGTTTGAATGATTGTTTATATTGTATACTTGTTTGATCAGAAAATAAAAACTTTTTATTAAAAAAAAAAAGAAGACCCCAGCAGTTACTGTAACCCTGTTCACACTGAAGGGAGGTGCCCCAAAACACAGAGGCAGAATAGTAGTTCCCACCCCATGCAGGAAAGAGGTACTGCAGCTTTGCCATGATAATCAAATGGCAGGGCATGGAGGTGTGTCCAAAACACTGCACAGAACCTTAAGAGACTTTTGGTGGCCTAGGATGGCTGCAGACATCAAGAAATATTTGGCCTCGACCGGAAGTTGGCGACACAGCGAGACGCGCAGGGTTTCTAGGGATCTTGAAACTTCACCGAAAAACTCTGCTGCTGGACAGTCCGAACTGGACCACACAGTCTTGCTTTGACTGTGACAGTGGAGAGCACGTCCCGAGGCTCCCAGGGATATCACTAAGTCCCTGGTTGAGCCGGGAAAGCCCTTTTTCCAGCAGCGGAGCAGCAGCCATTAGGCTGCGGAGGCTGGGGCAACTTCAGGAAGGAAGATCGGAACGACAGTAATGAGATCGGTGAGAAACTTTTACTTTTTTATCTACTAAGAACACCCTTATTAGTGCATGGGACTATGATGGGCAGTAAATGAAGAGGAGCGGTGAACCTATTTTGGATTGATTTTATTTTTCCCAAGTATATATTTTAAAAGACTTGAAATTACCTAATTGTCTTATTTCCGTTTTGGATAACTGGACTGGATTGAAAGCAGAAAGCAGTATTGGGACATTTTTGAAATCTTTGGAACTTGTGGATCTTGGTTTATAATATCTCCTGAGTTGATGCATTTGGACTGGGACCATTTCTTTTATTTTTGGGCTATTTAAAAGAAAGTTTTTTCTCTCTTTCCTTTTTTTTCTTTTTCCTTCCCTTATAAGGATAGGAGAATTAGGGGAGTGTGTAGTGCTGCCACCCACTGGAAGAGAAATTTTGTTGCAGAAGAAAGGATATATTGTAGTCAAAACAAATACAGAGACTAAAGAGTTACTGAATGCTGTTTATACAGGTGCTCTTCTATTTAAGTTGTTAAAGCCTGGGAATATACTGGAAGGCCCTGAATTTGTTTTCTATTTTCTTTTTATTTCTTCGTTGAGTAACTATCTTAACTCCAGTGAGATGTGTGGCTTGGAAAGAGGCAAAAGGAAAAATCACTCCCTGTAGATTCTCTGGACATAAAGGATTTGAAGAACTATTTTTTTTCTTTGTTGCTGTTGTTGTTTTTTTCCCCTTTTTCTTAATTTATATACAAATATTGGATTAAGGCACTCAAGAGCCTGAAGAATTATTGTTAATTTTTAATTTTAATTTTAATTTTAATTTTTTTTTATTTTTGGCTTTTTATTTGGAGGAGCATTTCAATTTCAAAAAGAGCCTGTAGTACAGTGGACTAAAGCACTGTTATTAACATCTGCTGCTTGCAATTACTGCAAGTTCAAATCTCACCAGGCTCAAGGTTGACTCAGCCTTCCATCCTTTCAAAGGTAGGTGAAATGAGGACCCAGATTGTGGGGACAATAAGCTGACTTTGTATAAATATACAAAAGTATGAAGGCTATTGCTTAACGCATTGTAAGCCGCCCTGAGTCTCTGGAGAAGGGCGGCATATAAATTAAAGCAAAAAAAAAATTCTCTCCCTCCCTCCCTCTCCCCCTCTCTCTCTCTCTCTCTCTCTCTCTCTCTCTCTCTCTATATATATATATATATATATATATATATATATATATATATATATATATATTTCTCAGGTTTTCGCGGGTGTTTGTATGTAGGTCTTTGGTTATTCGGGTCTTCTCCCACGTAAAATTGGAAGTGTCTTGGCGACGTTTCGATGAAGTCTCATTCGTCATCTTCAGGCTGGTGTTCTCGGCTTCATGCTTCCAGGAGCAATGTGAGATCGCAGCTGTCTCTTCCTTTTAACTGCTAGTGGGGGTGTGAGCTGATTGGGTGGGAACTTGGCTGTGTTCTGATTGGGTGGAGGTGTGTTCTGATTGGTTAGGGGCTCGGCTGTGTTCTGATTGGATGGGGGGTTGGTTGTGATCTGATTGGCTGGGGGTGTGTTCTGTTTGGGTGGGGGCTTGGTTGTGCTCAGCTTAGTCTGAGTTGCAGGGGGATTTGAGCTGGTGAGCTGCGTTGTTGTTGTTTGGCTTCGTGTTTGTGGCCGTGCGAGCTCTTCATGGTGGGTGTCAGTCTGCTTCATGTATGGATTGGAGGGGTTTAAAGTGGCTAATGATGCAGCTGCGGTCTGGCTTCTGGTCCTTGGTCATGGCTCATTATCAGTGTGGGTTTGAGTCTGCTTTCTGCGTGGATGTGTGGTGGTGACATCCTGTGTGGCTCTCGTGAGTGTGGGTCTGGTGTCATTCGTCGTGTTAGGGACTCGTTTGTCAATAAAGGCGGGTTTCCAAATGGCTGGTAGGCGGGAGGTATCGTCTCGTTTGTTCATGCTGTGTGGGCATTTTTCTATCTCGATGGCTTCTCTGATTATTCTGTTGTTAAAGTGTTCAGTTTTGGCGATAGTTCTGGTCTTTTTAAAGTCAATATCATGTCCTGTGGCTTTAAGGTGTTGGACCAGGGAAGAAGTTGGTTCTTCTTTTCTGACTGAGTTCTTGTGTTCTTCTATGCGTGCACTTATTCGTCTGTTGGTTTGTCCAATGTATGTGGTGGGGCAGGCGGTGCATGGGATTTCATATACTCCTTGATTTTCTAACTCAATTTTGTCTTTGGGGTTCCTTAGGATGGTGGATATTTTTCAGTTTGTGCAGAATGCTGTCTTGATGTTATGTTCGTGGAGGATTTTGCTTATTCTGTCTGTGGTGCCTTTTATGTATGGGAGGAGGGCTTTGCCGTTTTCTTGTTCTCTGTCTTGGATTTTAGTGGGGGTTTCTTTTTGGATTAGGTTGGTGATCTTATTTCTTTGGAATCCATTGGATGTTAGTACGTTAGTGAGGGTGTGTAGTTCGGTTTTTAGGTGTTGTTCGTCAGCTAAGCGTTTTGTTCTGGAAATGAGTGTCTTGGCTACAGAGTTGATCTGGGCAGGGTAGTGCTGTGAGAGTGCGTGCAGATAGCGGTTTGTGTGTGTTTTCTTCTGGTAGATAGTGTGTCCTAGGGAGCCATTGGATTTTCTGTAGACTAAGACATCCAGGAAGGGAAGTTGGTTGTTCGCTTCTGTTTCCATGGTGAACTGTATTTTGGGGTGTAGGCTGTTGAGGTGTGTGAGGAAGTTGTCCAGTTTTTCTTTCCCATGTGGCCAGATTATGAAGGTGTCGTCCACATATCTGAGCCAGAGTTTTGGTTTGTGATCCGATTTTTCTAGAGCTTGGGTTTCAAAGTATTCCATATAGAGGTTGGCAATGACAGATGAGAGGGGTGATCCCATGGGTGCTCCTTCTGTTTGTTTGTATTTCTGTCATTATAGATGAAGTATGTGTTGGATAGGCAGTGGTTGGTCAGATCTAAGATGTGCTTGGGGGGGTTATATTTGTTTTGGATAACTGTCAAGGCTTCTTTGATTGGTACTTGGGTGAAGAGGGATATGACATCGAAGCTCACGAGTAGGTCACTGGGCTGTAAGTTTTGTTGCTTTATGATGTCTATGAACTGGAATGAGTTTTTTACGTATGAGGTGATGGATTCTGCATAGGGCTGTAGTTGTTTGGCTTTAAAAAGACCAGAACTATCGCCAAAACTGAACACTTTAACAACAGAATAATCAGAGAAGCCATCGAGATAGAAAAACGCCCACACAGCATGAACAAACGAGACGATACCTCCCGCCTACCAGCCATTTGGAAACCCGCCCTTATTGACAAACGGGTCCCTAACATGACGAATGACACCAGACCCACACTCACGAGAGCCACACAGGATGTCACCACCACACATCCACGCAGAAAGCAGACTCAAACCCACACTGATAATGAGCCACGACCAAGGACCAGAAGCCAGACTGCAGCTGCATCATTAGCCACTTTAAACCCCTCCAATCCATACATGAAGCAGACTGACACCCACCATGAAGAGCTCGCACGGCCACAAACACGAAGCCAAACAACAACAACGCAGCTCACCAGCTCAAATCCCCCTGCAACTCAGACTAAGCTGAGCACAACCAAGCCCCCACCCAAACAGAACACACCCCCAGCCAATCAGAGCACAACCAACCCCCCATCCAATCAGAGCACAGCCAAGCCCCTAACCAATCAGAACACACCTCCACCCAATCAGAACACAGCCAAGTTCCCACCCAATCAGCTCACACCCCCACTAGCAGTTAAAAGGAAGAGACAGCTGCAATCTCACATTGCTCCTGGAAGCACGAAGCCGAGAACACCAGCCTGAAGATGACAAATGAGACTTCGTCGAAACGTCGCCAAGACACTTCCAATTTTACGTGGGAGAAGACCCGAATAACCAAAGACCTACATATATATGTATGTATGTATGTATGTATGTATGTATGTATGTATTCTTTTTCCCTTCTTTTGGATTAGGGTCTTTGGAAGAACCTGAAGAATTGGAGAAATTGCTATTATTATTTTTTTTCCTTTTTATTATTGTTTCCTCTTTTTTCTTTTTTTCCTCCTTTTCTACCCTAGTTTTTTCTATTTTTTTTCCTGCCCCATTGTTTAGTGGGACCCCTTAAATATTTTTTGAACTCAAAGTGAATTTAGCCAACTTCAAAATGAGAAAGAAATTAGCGATGGTGGGAGCTGCAGCGACTACACCATCTTCATCACCATCTGGAGGCCAATGCTCCATCCAGACAATGGTACAGCAAGAGAAAGAGAAAGAGACGACACAAATGATTCTACAAACACTTCAAAGAATGGAAAAACAACAACAAAGGATGGAGCAACAGTTACTTAAAACTGATGAAAAGGTGGTTAACATACAACAAACGATGAAATATGAAGAAAGACTGGTTAAACTGGAGGAAAAAGATGGCCAAAAAGAAGAAAAAATGAAGGAAATTGAGAATAGACTCGGAGAGGTCAAACAAGGAACATCTGGCTTAATTGGATGGGAAATGGACAAAGCAGAATTTTACTTAAGATTTCAAAATGTTGCAGAAGAAAAAGGGGAGGATTTTGCTGAGATTATGAATACAATCTTAGCTGAGGCCTTAGAAGTAACTAAAGAGAAGATGATGGAAGGAATTGACGAAATTTATCGAGTTTACACTGGATACGCGATGCGCAATAAGCTTCCAAGTGAAGTACATATAAGATTTACTAAGAAATCAGTTAAGACACAGATTCTACAGGCTGCTCGTGACAAGGCTTTGGAATACAAAGGGAAGGAAGTTACAGTTTTGAGACAAATTCCAAGGAAAGTGAGAGAGATAAGAAGGAAATATCAATTCTTGACTAAAGTTTTGTTGCAAAAAGGGATTAACTACAGATGGCTGTTCCCAGAGGGAGTAGGCTTAACATGGAACTCTCAAAGATACAGACTGAATACAATTGATAAGGCAAGAGCTTTCTACGAGGAAGCTCTTAAAGAGATGGATGCTGATATGGAAGTTGAAACTCAAGCAACACTAGCCCCAATAAAACCTGCTGAAGAGGAATTGATAATGCTGGAGTTATAGAATACAAAGAGCAATGTGAAGCCAGAACAACTAGAGCAACAAAACCTAATTATAAAGTATGAATATGGATGAAAGGAAATTAATCTCAATAAATATAAATGGACTTAATTCGGCCAACAAAAGAAGAACGGTATTCCATAAATTAGAAAAATTAAAATTTGATATAATTTGTTTACAGGAAGTGCATATTAAAAAGCAACACAAACAATTACTGATTCAACCAAACCTTGGTAAAACTTTTCTATCATTGGCGCAAAGTAAAAAAAGAGATGTTGCTCTGTATATTAGAAACACATTTACGGCTGAACAGAAGTATGCTGATCCAGAAGGCAGAATTTTGATGGTGGAATTAATTGATAACAATACAAAATTACTTTTAGTAGCAATATACAGCCCTAATAATAATCAGAGTGATTTTTACAGGAAATTACATAACAAGATAATTGAAATGGAGTATGAAAATGTCTGCATGATGGGGGATTTTAATGGAATTGTAGATGAAAAACTGGACTATAAAACAAGTAGAACAACAAGATATAGTAGAAAGATATTGCCGAGGACTTTCTTTAAAATGACAGAGGAAATAAACTTGAAAGACATTTGGAGGGAGAGAAATGGGAAAAATAGACAATACACTTTCTACTCTGACAGACATTTATCTTGGTCCAGACTGGACATGATATGGGCAACAATGGAATTGACTTTAAATATTGAACAAGTGAATATAGATACTAATACATGGGCGGATCATAATCCAGTGATTGTTATTTGGAAAGGGCGAAAAGGCAGATCTAGATGGACATTGAACAATACAATATTAAAAGAGAAAGATTTTACACAGAAAATGAAATGAGAATTGGACTTTTTTTTCAAGGAGAATAAGAAAGAAACATCGATACAAAACCGTTGGGATACAATGAAAGCCTTTGCCAGAGGATTAATCATTGATTATACACGGAAAAGAAATGTGAAGAAAAGACAAACCCTTAAAGCTTTGAGAGATGATCATAAAAGACTTGAAAAAGAACTCCAGAAAGATCCATATAAGAAAGATGTAAAAATCAAAATGAATACTATAAAGCACAAAATGGATCTACTGGAGAAGGAAGAATTAGCACAAAAAATAAGAACTGCTAAACAGAATTATTTTGAAAATGCAAATAAACCTGGCAGATGGTTAGCATATACATTGAAAAAAGAAAGAGAATCAAGGAAAATAATGCAATTAGTTGATCATCAAGGACAAAGTAGATTTGGAAACAAAGAGATGGGGGAAATAATACAGGAATACTATACACAACTGTACAAGAAAGACGCGATAGAAGAGGATAAAGTGGCAAGGTATTTACAAAAAGCTAAATTACCAAAAATTCCCAAAGAGGTTGAGGAGCTATTGGATGGAAATATAACGATGATGGAGCTAACTGAGGCAATTAAGAAACAAAAGAATGGAAAGGCACCAGGCCCAGATGGACTGCCAGCTGAATATTATAGAACTCTACAAGATTCACTATTGATCCCAATGCTGGAGGTTATGAATGAAGTAATGATAAAAAAAGAAATACCCAAGACATGGACTGAGGCATACATCACTTTGATTCATAAGGAAGAGACAGACCCACAACAAATCAAAAACTATAGGCCGATATCCCTGCTAAACGCAGATTATAAAATCTTTGCTATGATATTGGCAGAAAGACTTAAGAGATACTTGAATAATTTTATACACTCCGATCAAAATGGTTTCTTACCTAAAAGACAAATCCAAGACAATATAAGAATAATCTTGGACACTTTAGAATATTATGAAGTGCACCCTGAAAAGCAGATGGCCTTGATATTCTTAGATGCACAAAAAGCCTTCAACAATGTCAATAGGCGGTTTATGATGTTACAGATGGAGGAGATGGGCTTTGGGAAAAAAATTCTTCAGGCAATTGAAGCTATATACGCAAAACAAAAGGCTAAGGTAATGATAAATGGAGAATTGTCTGAATATATTGAAATAGAGAAAGGCACTAGACAAGGATGCCCACTGTCCCCATTATTGTTTATATTGACATTGGAACTGCTAAACAGAAATATTAGAGAAGAAAAGGAGATAAAAGGTATGAAAATTCGGAAAGAGGAATATAAATTACAAACTTTTGCAGATGATTTAGTTTTTATCATGGAAGAACCCTTAACATCTATAAATAAATTGCTAGAAAAAATTGGAGAGTTCGGAGAAGTGGCTGGTCTAAAAATTAATAAAGAAAAGACAAAGATAATGACTAAAAATATGTTGAAAAAGCAAAGAGAAGAATTGATGGAGATTTCAAATATACAGGTTACAAATAAGGTAAAATATTTGGGGATACAATTGACAGCAAGGTGTAGTTCTCTTAAGGAAAATAATTATAATAAGGTTAAACGACAGATAGGACAAGATTTGGAAAAATGGGGAAACTTGCAACTATCTTTAATTGGGAGAATTGCAACTATTAAGATGAATATTTTGCCTAGAATGTTGTATTTGTTTCAGACAATTCCGATAAAGTTGGACAAGGATTTCTTTACAGATTTGAATAAAATGATATTGAAATACATTTGGCAAGGGAAAAAGGCAAGAATAAAAATTAAGTTGTTACAAGATGCTAAAGTGAGGGGTGGCTTTGGTTTACCTAACTTTGAATTATATTATCAAGCAGCTAGTTTAATGTGGATTAAAGAATGGGTAACATTGAAAAATACTAGACTATTGAATTTGGAGGGACATGATTTGTTGATGGGGTGGCATGCCTTTTTATGGTACAAAGGAACTAAAATACAGGGGTATTTTAGAAGACATCAGATACGTGAAGCGTTGCTTTTGAATTGGGAGAGGATTAAAAAATACCATTATTTGAAGATTCCAGTCTGGGTATCTACAATTGAAGCTTTTTCATATCCAGTGATATTCAAAAGGGAACAAATTGTTAGATATAGTGAATTATTGGATGAAAAGGGTGAACTTAAATTAAAGCAAGACTTAGAAGATCAGGGATTTAAGATGGATTGGTTTTCATATATGCAAATATTTTCTAGATATCGAGAAGATCTCAAACAAGAAGGTTTTTATAATGCTTTGACTACCTTAGATAAGATATTGATGGGCTCTGATGACCATGTAATTAAAAAGTTATATGGACACTTGCTAGAGGCAAAATTGGAAGAAGAACAAGTTAAAGAGTCAATGATAGCATGGGGGAAAATTTTGGTTATAGTATTGATTTAGAGAAATGGCAAAAATTGTGGTCACATAATTATAAAATGACAATGTCTACAGCATATAAGGAGAATTTGTATAACATGTTTTACAGGTGGCATTTACCCCCGACGAGGATAGCCAGAATGTTCAAGAACAAATCAGAGAAGTGCTGGAAGTGCCATCAGACCCCAGGATCCTATTACCATACTGTATGTGGTGGACATGCGTAGAAGCAAGGAGATTTTGGACTAAGATACACACATGGTTGGAAAAAATGACAAAGAGACATATTGACCTTAAACCAGAGATATTTTTATTAGGGATCTTACCAGAGACATTCAACAAAGAATTACAATATTTGATTGTGAATATATTAACAGCGGCTAGAATTGTATTTGCAAAAAACTGGAAAGGAGAGAAGATGATTACCGATGAAGAAATTATTAAGAAAATGTTGGACTGTGCTGAAATGAGTATATTGACATTTGAAATAAGAGAACAGGAAGATAAACAATATTATTTGATATGGGAACTATTTTATCAATGGATAGATAATAAAGCATGGAGATGAAATATTATATATGAAATGAAATTTGGATAAAATGTTTAAGCACTTGTTTTTTTCTGTTAGAGGTAAGAATCTGTCATATAATGAGAGTTTGAAAATTTTGAGAGCACAAAATGATTTTCACTGATCGAAATACTGTCTGTAAGCGTTTGGAAAGTTGATGTTTTTATGTTGTTTTTGTTTAAAAAATAAAAAACTTTTTGGAAAAAAAATATTTGGCCTCTTGCCACACGTGCAGGAGGGCCAAACCACTCCATCAGAAGCCTGCAGGACTTTTGACACCACTACCTATGCCCCCTTATGCTACTGCACCTACAGCTAAGACAACTGGCATTCATTACTGCCACTCTCAGAATTGCCTTACTATTATTACATTTGGCTCTCTGCTAGGTTCTTAGCCACTTCAAGGCCTTCCAAGAAGCTAGACACTAAGTTTGTGGGCCTGTTAAAAGTTCTCTAACAAATCAACCCTGTGGCCTTCCACCTACAATTACCCCCTTCAATGAAGGTGCATCCAGTATTTCACCAAGCATTACTTTCTAAAGTTGCCCCTCCCCCAGCACAATAAGATTCCAGCAACACCATCCACCACCAGTCATAGTAGAAGGAGAACCAAAATACGAGGATGAAGAAATGTTAGACTCTTGGAAAAGAGGCAAAGGAGTCCAGTACTTGATTCATTGGAAGGACTACCCAGTTTCTGATATCTCCTGGGAGAACGCATGGTATGTTCATGCCCCTGATTTGGTTCGTCAGTTCCACCAGTGCTTCCATGACAAGCCAAGGCTGACTAAGCTACCAGCCCCCCACCCAGTTTTGCCTGAGGAACCTATCAAGGAAGAGGTTAACCAGACTCTGCATTTCTTTGGAGGGTGTTCTGACCCAAGTCACATGGGCAAGGCAGAAGTTAAGGAGTGTCTGTTTATTGCTCACCTATCACAGTGACAAACAACCCACCAATGGTGCTGGTGAAGCTCCGCCCCAGCTCTCAGTTTTCCCTCAGTCTGGATTCACAAACTAAGAGTTCTAGTCGACCCACAAGGCAAGAGGGAGGTAAAAATATCAACAAATCCAGAGTTTCAGCAACCAAAACATAGTCCAAGTGTGAGAAGTCTAAGAGCCAAATCCAAGTCCACAAGAGTCTGAGGTTCAGAGTCCAAAAACACAGTCCGAAGTTCAAGGAACAGGATCCAGGGAAGCCGGGAAGGAGCACATCAGAATGAGCAGGTACTTCCAACAAACACACCTTCCCCCAGGATCTAGTTAAATAACCCTTCTAAATCTGTTCATTGTGAGGAGGGGCAGGGCTGCTTCCTCGCAAGCAGCCTTGCTGACTTCCTCTGTGCCTCTCTCCACTCTGCGCTGCTCTCCTCACCTGTAGATTGGATGGGGGAGGGAGCTGTTCCTTGTCAGAGATAGTCTGGAGCCTGTCATCTCTGATGGCTCTCTGCAGCTGCTCGGCTCCCTGGACTCTCTACTTATTTGGAAAGGACCATGTCCTCCCCATCAGATGGTCCCAGTTCCAACTCCTCCTCCTCCTCCTCTGAACTGGGATCCAACAGAGCCATGACACTATCCCCCCGCACAGGGCCCTCTCCCCTGGGACCATGCGGACCTGGGTGCTGTGGGTACTTGGCATGAAAGGAACAGATAAGATGAGGGGCATGCAGATCCGTGACATCGACCCACATGAAATCCTCTGGCCCATAACCCTTCCAAGCCACCAAGTATTGGAAGTGTCCCTGCATCCAACAGGGGTCCCGAATAGTGTCCACCTCAAACTCCATTTGTCCCTGTGCAACCACGGGATCAGGTTGTGGTATCAGGGAATGGTAAGGACTGTCTGCTGCCACAAGAACCAGTAACAACCGGTGGAACACCATGTGAATCAGCATGCTTCGTGTGAGGGTCAGCTGGAAGGTGACGGGGTTGATCACTACTTCAATGGGAAAAGGATCCAAGTAACAGTGGTCTCGTTTTTTGGAGGGTTGACTTGTAGGCAAGTGCCGCATAGAAAGCCAAATCTGATCCACAATGGCTAATGGTGGAACAGTTCTGCAATGTCGGTTGGCAAAATTTTTGTAGTCTTCCTTCACTCAGTTGAGCTGTTGCTTCTGCACTTGATGCAAGGCCCAGAGTTCCTGTAGAGGCACGTTCACTGCTGACAGAGTCTGACAGAGCTAAGGGAAAAAGGTGCAGGTGGAAGCCATAACTGTCCAGAAATGGAGTCGTCTGGGTGGAGGTGTGCTGCAAATGATTATATGCGAACTCAGCCACCGCCAGAATATCCAACCATTTATGTTGATGATGGTTAACAAAACACCAAATATATTGTTCAAGGATGACGTTCATTCATTTATTACCACTGTCCATCTCTGGATGATGGGCCAAAGAGAGACACACCTGGTTCTTGAGTTCCTTCAGCAGAGTCTGCCACACCCAGGCTGTGAATTGTACCCCACAATTCACAATTCAATTGTACCCTGGATCAGGGACTGCTGGACCCTGATCCAGCTATCCGTGCAGCCAGAACACATGGCAGATGAATAGGTGGTCCATGCAGTTGGTAACCCCAAGCATTGGATGAAATGGGTCATTTTGGTTAACATATCCACCATGACCAAAATAGTGTGTGATAACCCAGGGCATGGCACAGAGGTAACACAGGCAGCTGGTAGTTCAAACCGCCCCTTTATTGCTCCAAATTTCCCCAAACACTCCCACATTTCTGGCAAGTCCCAGAGCAAAGTGATCACACACACACACACACACACCTCAAGCAGCCTCTGGCTGCAAATAGTCCAGCCCAATGCTCTGAGCACCACGGCTGCAAAGCAAGAAATCCAGCAGGACAAGCCGAGGAGTCCAGGAAGCAAAGGAGCCAGGCAAGTAATCCAGAAATCCAGAAAGAATGCAAGGAATCCAGGAAAGTTCAAATGTCGGCATTCAACACTCCAGGAATTCAGTGTTTGTTCCTGACAAATGCCCCTCCCCACAGCATCTCCTTAAGTCTCAGTCCCCAGGTGTGCCTTGTGAAGAGGGGCAGGGTGCTCTTCTCCCAAGTAGTCGGGTCAGTCTGCGCTATTCTCGCCTTCTCTCCACTCTCTGTGCTCGAGGATCAGGTGGGGGTGGTCCTTGCTCATCGCCTGAGCTCTGTCTCTCATGTTCACTGCTTAGCCTCTCCTGGTCATCCTTCCCCATTTCCTCCCTGCCTACAAGCTGTCCCAATCCTGAAAGGCCCTGCCCTGACTGGGCCTGCTCCTCCCCATTTTCCTCCCAAGCCAACAAAGCCGCCCCCTCGATCTCCGACTTCTCCAGTTCTGGCTCAACTTCCTCCACTTATTCAGGCTCTGAGGGGGGCATGCAATGGTGGTGTTAGGATATGGTATAAGCCTAACAAGTTGTTCAGGCAATATATGTGTTCTATAACTTTAAATGTATTCTGTAACTTTAAGATGTAGCACTATTCTTAACACTAAACTCCTAAATTTTGAGGGAATATAGAGTTCATCCCCCTTCCATGCTAGGCCCTCCCAGTGTGTTACCAATGAATTGTTAGCTATTAGCCAGTCGTCAGTAGCTAAAGCTTTCTGTAGATCAATAACCCACTCGGGTTTTAACCCACTGTCCTTCACCTGGCCCCCTGCTTTCCTAGGGGGTATCATGGCCTGCACTACCCCTTCCCTCTTGCTATTTTACTGAGGCATGCGAAATAAAGCACCGACTTTCTCTCGGCAACGTTAAGCCGCCCATGCGGTCACCGGGCGAAACAAACTTTCCAGACGCTGAGCTGTGAATCAAACCCAGTGTTGAGCGTCAAGCAACACTCAACACCCTGACATTTTGACAGGAGGATGATGGTGATGAGGAAGGGGGGCCGATGGCATGGGTGAGGGTGGAGGGTTGTGCGGATAAGCATTGTGTACACTGGTGGTGGGATATAGCGAGGTTCGCAATCGGGACCGGAGCGGTTTGTGTCGAAGTGCAGCCAGCCACGGGCGACGGCACCACAATGACGTCATAACCCTGCGACCGCACTGACTAGGACCGGCGGCAGATTCAAACGACTCCCAGCTGCAACGGGATATGAACGAGTGCAAGCAATCAACGAGGGGAGGAACTCCGGACTTTTCGTTGGGCCCTGAAGACACACTTGTTCCATCTAGCGGGGCTGGCTTGATCCCATCCTCTCAGTTTTTTAATCGAATTCGGTTTTAATTGGGTTGTTTTAAATTCGGGCCAAAATTATTTAATTGTTTTTTAAAATGTTTTTAAATTTTATATGCTATGTTTTATTCTGGCTGTACACCGCCCTGAGTCCCGCAGGAGAAGGGCGGTATAGAAATATAATTAAATAAATAAATACATAAATAAAGTGCGGCTGAGGGGCGGATGCCCTCAACGCCGATTTTGTTCATATTATTGTTCCGGCGCTGACTAGAAGCCGTTGTGTAGCAAGGAAAATAAACTGGGTTTGTTGATTGAAGCGGTGGCGTTTTGTCTTCCCTGGGATTCTGCACCAATGGCCTAGCGGAGCCAAGACCTGGTTTATTGCTTGCTTCGCGGTGGCTGTTAGTCGATGCCAGATCACAAATGGTTTAAAGTCGGCGCTGAGAGCTTCTGCCTCTCAGTGCCCTCTTATAGCCTGTTTGCCTAGGGGGTATCATGGCCTGCACTACCTCTTCCCTCTTGCTATTGTACTGAGGCATGCGACATAAAGCGTCGGCCAAGAAGTTCTTCCCGGCTGGCACGTACTTGAGGGCGAAAGTAAACCATCGGAAATATTGAGCCCATCCAACTTGTTTTGGGGATAATTTTCTGGGTGTTTGGAGAAGAAGCCTCCAGATTCTTATGGTTGGTCCAAACCTCAAACGTTTTTTCCATGCCCTCCAGTAAGTGTCGCCAGTTTGTAGGGCCCATCTTACAGCGAAGGCCTCTTTCTCCCAAACTGCCCAGTTTCTTTCTGTTGGTGTGAGCTTCCGGGATGTATAGGCACACGGCTGATTCAACTGGAAGCGTTGCAGCGAGACAGTCAGGGAATTAGCAGGCTCTGATGAGTTCCGCGAAAACCCGGACTGCCGAACCACTGCCGATGGGTCTTCAGACCAGAACCGTCCTTCAGGGACAGGGAAGAAAGAGAGGCACCTTGGATGACCAAGAGGAACAGGCAAGTTCCTCGGAGGTCAGAGGGAACTCTGTTAAAGATATTGTTGTGTTATCAACCAGCAGAGTAAGTGCACAGAGAAACGGTACTGAGAGCAATGAATACAATACTTACAAACTGGTTTAACAAAGCTTTTACTTTGTAGTGAAAAACAATTGCATAGTCTTTTAGTCAATCCAAGTCTTTAGCCATTCAAATCAGTCCAAAGTTACAGATATCTTCTTACCATGCAAACAGCAGTAGGTAATAAACAGCAATTCAACGCTGGTAACAAATCACGATGGTAGCATATCCATCCACTTCTTCACACACGACGGTAACAGCACCAACCAACAAGTCAAGCAAGAATGACTATGGCTCGGCTCTCTCCTTATATACAGTTTACACTAGTAATTATCCATTTAAGATAAGTGAAGTCAGCAGTGCAATAACTCAACAGTACAATTAGGATAATTGCAGTCAGCAGTCAGTCAGCAGTCAGTTACAATGACTCATCAGTACAATTACTCAGCATTACATCTTAAAGTTACAGAATACATTTAAAGTTATAGAACACATATATTGCCTGGACAACCCATTAGGTTTACACCATATCCTAACAAACTTTCTGTGAGTCGGCGGCGGGGGGCGGCAGCCATGGTGGCTGCCATGAAGCTGGGACAACCGGGCTAAGTATAGAGCTGGAGAGAAGAAAGAAACGGAACAGAGTTTTTGAAGCCGGGTGAGTGACAGCCAACTCAGGCTTGAATAACAACAAGAGAAACATCTTACAAGTATAAGTCCCCTAATGTGTAATAGCGGCTAAGGAGCATGGGGGCAAAGAGGATTTTGAAATGTAATTTGGAAAAGACAAAAACCCAATTGAAAATTGATTTCTGAACAAACTAATTGGAAATTTTAAACAATTAGACATAGTCAAAGGATTGGAAAGAAATAAAGAGATCTGAATAAAGATTATTACACTGAGATTAGCAGTGAGAAAAATAAAGATGATTACGCTAGGATTAACAGTGGAATAAAGATGTATTTTGTACATTGGGATTAACAGTGGAAGGATAAAAGAAAAGGTTAAATTAGAAAATTGATAGCTATAATTGGAATATTGTTTAAATATGTATAACAATTGTGATAATTTGAACATTTATTATCTAAGTGAAAACGGAAAAGAAAACTGAAACAATATATGATTATGATTATAAACAAAAATTATTGGATAATCAAAGATTAGGAAATTTATATGCATCTCTAGGAGACCAAAAAAAGAGAGGAGTCGTAATATATGTAAAGAAACACTTAAAAACAAAACAAATATATGCAGACACAGAAGGACGTATTTTAATAATAGAAATACAAACAGAATCCAAAACAATATTATTAATATCTATATATGCACCCAATGGAAACCAGAATGACTTTTTCAAAAAGCTACATAATATAATCAAAGACCTGGAATACGAAACTATCTGCATGGTAGGAGATTTCAATGCAATCATGGGCATAGAAAAAGATTACCGGAGTAACAAACAAAGTAAAACCAGAAAGAAAATTCTACCGGAACCCTTCAAAGACATGATCAATGAACTACACCTACATGCTGTATGGAGAGAGGCAAATACACAAACAAAACAGTATACATAGCACTCGAACCCACACCAGTCATGGTCCAGGATCGACATGGCCTGGATGACTTTGGACCTTAGAGAGGAAATAAAAGACATCGAAATAACAGCGAACACTTGGGCAGACCATAACCCTATTAAAATAGTATGGAAAGGACATCGAAAGCAAAGGAGGTGGATGATGGACACGGGAATAATAAAAGATAAGGAATACATACAGATGATTGAGAAAGAAGTTAAAATGTTCCTCCAAATAAATACTAAAGAACAGACATCGCTTCAAAACCTATAGGACACAATTAAAGCATACATAAGAGGTCTTACAATTGCGTATATGGCAAAAAAATAAATAAAGAGAAACAACAGTCAAGGAATAAGCTGCTAGAAGAACTTAGAATATATGAGCTAGAATTGCAGAAGGAACCCCACAATAAAACAATAAAAGAAAAATTAAACCTTACTAAACATAAAATCAACCTGATTACCCAGACAGAAATTGCACAGAAAATCAAGTTAGCAAAACAGAAACATTTTGAGCATGCAAACAAAACAGGGCGTTGGTTAGTGTATAAACTGAAAAAAGAAAAAGAAAGGAGAACAATATTTCAACTACAGGATGAAACAGGACAAATATATCATACCAATCTAGATAAAAAACATATAGTCAAAGATTTCTTTCAAAGTCTCTACAAGAAAGAAGAGATCCAGGACGAAGACATTAAGGAATACTTATGTAAAACAAATATTACAAAATTAGAGGAGTCCCACAGAGAAGCATTAAGTAGACCAATTACGATGTCCGAGCTGGTAGAAGCAAGGAAAAAGCAGAAAAATAACAAGGTTCCAGGCCCGGACGGAATACCAACGGAGTTTTACAAAAACTGTCAACATGCAATGGATGAACTGTTACTCCAAGTCCTCAATGATGCACTATTAGAAGCAGAAATCCCCAAATCCTGGACCGAAACCATTATTACACTCATCCCCAAAGAAGATTCGGACCCCACATAAGTTAAAAATTATAGGCCGATCTCATTGCTCAATGTAGACTACAAACTCTTCATGCTGATTATAACGCAAAGACTGAAAATAATTATTCACAAATATATACATACGGATCAAAATGGCTTTGTCCCAAGAAGACAGATCAAAAATAACATAAGAACAATTATCAACGTCCTGGAATATTATGAGAAAAGAGTTGACAAACAAGTAGCCTTAATCTTCTTAGATGCACAAAAGGCATTCGATAATTTAAATTGGAATTTCCTCATATTACAACTAGAGGCCATGGATTTCGGTGACAATTTTTTACATATGATTAGAAAAGTATACTCCTTCCAAACGGCTAAAATTATGATTAATGGAGACATGACTGATAATCTGGATATACAAAAAGGTGTGAGACAGGGTTGCCCTTTATCCCCACTATTGTTCATAATCTCATTGGAAATATTATTAAATGAAGTTAGGAAGGATGCGGAAATAAAAGGTCTGAGAACACGAAAAGAAGAGTACAAACTGCAAGCCTTCGCTGACGACGTGGTATTTATAATGGAGCAACCGGAAATAACAGGAACCAAACTTTTAGTGAAGATAGAGGAATATGGAAGAGTTGCGGGGCTTAAAATTAACAAACAAAAAACTAAAGCATTAACAAAGAATTTGACAAAGGTACAGGAGACAAAACTAGAAGATAAACTAGGAATACAAATTGTAAAGAGAATAAAGTACTTAGGAATCTGGCTTACTGCTAAAGCAATAACAATTAGAGAAGACAATTATAACAAATTAATGAAACAAATTAGAAAGGATCTGGAAACGTGGAACAAATTACAACTGTCATTTTTAGGGAAAATTGCATCCATAAAAATGAACATACTGCCTAGATTACTCTACCTTTTTCAAGTAACTCCAATTTGGCCAGGAAAGAACTTTTTCAAAGACCTTAATAAAATGATAACAAAATTTATTTGGAATGGGAAAAGGGCCAGAATCAAAATAAAGTGTCTGCAAGACACCTGGGAAAAAGGCGGTCTAGGCCTACCAGACTGGGAGTTATATTACAAAGCAGCATTGCTAAATTGGATAAGAGATTGGATAGACCTCAAGAATAAAAGAATGCTACTACTAGAGGGCTTTGAACTACAACGTGGATGGCACGCCTTTTTGTGGGAGGGAAAGGACAAGCACCATGGATATCTCCAGCAACATATCATCAGAGAATCACTGTGCAAAACATGGCAAGAGATTAGAAAGCACTATACCAAAATTCCACAATGGTTATTGACAATGGAAGCACTAATATATCCCAACGCCATGGACATAGAGAAAATGAGGAGTTATAAAGAATTATTGAACAGTGAAGGAGATCTACAAACAAGACAAGAATTAAAAAATCAGGGTATAGACATTGATTGGTGGCCATACATGCAAATAGAATCAAGATATAAAACAGATCGGGCACAATTCGGATTCCAAAATGAACCAAATGAATTGGATAAAATATTACAAAGTACAGATGAGAAAATGATTACCAAAATTTATAAGTATCTAATAAAATACAAGCTAGAAGAGGAGGTGATCAAAGAGAATATGATAACATGGCCTAAAAATATAGGATATACTATTGAACTGGACAATTGGGAAAATTTGTGGAAGATAAATTATAAGATGACATTGTCTATACCCTACAAAGAAAACCTTTATAAAATGTTCTACGGATGGCACCTCCCACCGGCGCACCTGGCCAAGATGTTCCCAAATACGTCTCCCATGTGCTGGAAATGTAAATCACAGAAAGGGACATATTATCATCTCTGGTGGTCATGCCGAAAGGCAAAACAATACTGGCAAGAAATTAAGATAATCATCGAAGAAATTACAAAACAAAAACTGGAAATGAGGCCGGAAATCTTTGTATTGGGAATAATCACAGCACAATATACCAAAGAAATAAAATATCTGATCATCCATATCCTCACAGCAGCACGTATACTCTTTGCCCAACATTGGAAATCTGAGCAGTTACCCACAGAGGACAAAATAATAGCTAAAATTACAGAATGTGCAGAACTGGATAAGCTCACAAAAGAAATACAAGAGAAAGACGATACTGATTACTATTTAGTATGGCAAAGATGGTACAGCTGGCTGGAGACAAAAATAGGAATATAAAGATAATTTTTGACTATTCAATAGAAATGTATAGAATTAAATAAAGAGTCAACTATATATATATATATATATATATATATATATATATATATATATATATATATATATATATATATATATATATATATATATATATATATATATGTAGGTCTTTGGTTATTCGGGTCTTCTCCCACGTAAAATTGGAAGTGTCTTGGCGACGTTTCGACGAAGTCTCATTCGTCATCTTCAGGCTGGTGTTCTCGGCTTCGTGCTTCCAGGAGCAATGTGAGATCAGCTGTCTCTTCCTTTTAACTGCTAGTGGGGGTGTGAGCTGATTGGGTGGGAACTTGGCTGTGTTCTGATTGGGTGGAGGTGTGTTCTGATTGGTTAGGAGCTCGGCTGTGCTCTGATTGGATGGGGGGTTGGTTGTGCTCTGATTGGCTGGGGGTGTGTTCTGTTTGGGTGGGGGCTTGGTTGTGCTCAGCTTAGTCTGAGTTGCAGGGGGATTTGAGCTGGTGAGCTGCGTTGTTGTTGTTTGGCTTCGTGTTTGTGGCCGTGCGAGCTCTTCATGGTGGGTGTCAGTCTGCTTCATGTATGGATTGGAGAGGTTTAAAGTGGCTAATGATGCAGCTGCAGTCTGGCTTCTGGTCCTTGGTCGTGGCTCATTATCAGTGTGGGTTTGAGTCTGCTTTCTGCGTGGATGTGTGGTGGTGACATCCTGTGTGGCTCTCGTGAGTGTGGGTCTGGTGTCATTCGTCGTGTTAGGGACCCGTTTGTCAATAAGGGCGGGTTTCCAAATGGCTGGTAGGCGGGAGGTATCGTCTCGTTTGTTCATGCTGTGTGGGCGTTTTTCTATCTCGATGGCTTCTCTGATTATTCTGTTGTTAAAGTGTTCAGTTTTGGCGATAGTTCTGGTCTTTTTAAAGTCAATATCATGTCCTGTGGCTTTAAGGTGTTGGACCAGGGAAGAAGTTGGTTCTTCTTTTCTGACTGAGTTCTTGTGTTCTTCTATGCGTGCACTTATTCGTCTGTTGGTTTGTCCAATGTATGTGGTGGGGCAGGCAGTGCATGGGATTTCATATACTCCTTGATTTTCTAACTCAATTTTGTCTTTGGGGTTCCTTAGGATGGTGGATATTTTTCGGTTTGTGCAGAATGCTGTCTTGATGTTATGTTTGTGGAGGATTTTGCTTATTCTGTCTGTGGTGCCTTTTATGTATGGGAGGAGGGCTTTGCCGTTTTCTTGTTCTGTGTCTTGGATTTTAGTGGGGGTTTCTTTTTGGATTAGGTTGGTGATCTTATTTCTTTGGAATCCATTGGATGTTAGTACGTTAGTGAGGGTGTGTAGTTCGGTTTTTAGGTGTTGTTCGTCAGCTAAGCGTTTTGTTCTGGAAATGAGTGTCTTGGCTACAGAGTTGATCTGGGCAGGGTGGTGGTGTGAGAGTGCGTGCAGATAGCGGTTTGTGTGTGTTTTCTTCTGGTAGATAGTGTGTCCTAGGGAGCCATTGGATTTTCTGTAGACTAAGACACGAAACGTCGCCAAGACACTTCCAATTTTACGTGGGAGAAGACCCGAATAACCAAAGACCTACATACAAACACCGGCGAAAACCTGAGAAAACAAATATCACACCTCTACGGGGAGGATATCCACCATCTGACCAGGACCTATGAAAAACTCGAAGTCCAAAGAGCTTCCATTTTATGTGACCTTGCATTCCTACGCAACTGCCGAGATCAAAATTTAATCCCCACAGGCTTCCAACTGAAATTCCACTCCAACTCTGCAGCCACCAAACGCATTCTGAAAAGAACAGAACTAGCCCTAATCAGAAATGAACTCCACAGAAAAAGATTCCTCCTAGACCGAATCAACAAGGATCTCCTCACACTTCACCTCAAACTCAGCAACAAGATCCACCCCGCACTTTGGGACAAATCCAAACAACTTGCCGTCTGGAGAGCCGAAACACAGACCACCCTCAAGACAGACACACACACCAACAAATTCCGAAGACTACAAGAACGCCAGAAACAATCCCCTCCACCCTCACAGCCACACATGAAACAAACAGTGCATAACATCTCAGATAGGATCCTCACCAAAGCCGAAACCAATGTCCTTTCCAAAGGATTCAACTTTGCAGTCGCTCCCAAAAGCATCCCCACTGAAACCATTATATGCGGAGTTGAAACCAGCCTGACCAAAATCAACCCCGACGATGCAAACAGAATCAGACTCGAAATCACCAACATCCTCTGCACCAGCAAGCCACCCAAAAGTAACTTACCCAAAGAGGAACAGACAGCACTACTTAACCTGAAAGAAGACACCAGCATAATAATCCTACCAGCAGACAAGGGCAATGCCACGGTAGTTATGAACACATCTGACTACCAAACCAAATTAACCAACCTACTGCAAGACTCCATATACAAACCCCTAAACACAGACCCCACCACCTACCTGGAAAAAACCACCAGATCCAAAATAAAAGCCTCCCCCATCAGCGAAGAGATTCAGCAAAGAATCATACCCAGAGAGAAATCATCCAGATGCCCTAAGCTTTATGGTCTCCCCAAGATACACAAAGAAGGAACCCCACTTAGACCCATAGTCAGCTCCATAGGCTCACCTCTACAAAACCTAGCCAAATTTCTCGCCAAACAACTACAGCCCTATGCAGAATCCATCACCTCATACGTAAAAAACTCATTCCAGTTCATAGACATCATAAAGCAACAAAACTTACAGCCCAGTGACCTACTCGTGAGCTTTGATGTCATATCCCTCTTCACCCAAGTACCAATCAAAGAAGCCTTGACAGTTATCCAAAACAAATATAACCCCCCCAAGCACATCTTAGATCTGACCAACCACTGCCTATCCAACACATACTTCATCTATAATGGACAGAAATACAAACAAACAGAAGGAGCACCCATGGGATCACCCCTCTCACCTGTCATTGCCAACCTCTATATGGAATACTTTGAAACCCAAGCTCTAGAAAAATCTGATCATAAACCCAAACTCTGGCTCAGATATGTGGACGACACCTTCATAATCTGGCCACATGGGAAAGAAAAACTGGACAACTTCCTCACACACCTCAACAGCCTACACCCCAAAATACAGTTCACCATGGAAACAGAAGCAAACAACCAACTTCCCTTCCTGGATGTCTTAGTCTACAGAAAATCCAATGGCTCCCTAGGACACACTATCTACCAGAAGAAAACACACACAAACCGCTATCTGCACGCACTCTCACACCACCATCCTGCCCAGATCAACTCTGTAGCCAAGACACTCATTTCCAGAACAAAACGCTTAGCTGACGAACAACACCTAAAAACCGAACTACACACCCTCACTAACGTACTAACATCCAATGGATTCCAAAGAAATAAGATCACCAACCTAATCCAAAAAGAAACCCCCACTAAAATCCAAGACACAGAACAAGAAAACGGCAAAGCCCTCCTCCCATACATAAAAGGCACCACAGACAGAATAAGCAAAATCCTCCACAAACATAACATCAAGACAGCATTCTGCACAAACCGAAAAATATCCACCATCCTAAGGAACCCCAAAGACAAAATTGAGTTAGAAAATCAAGGAGTATATGAAATCCCATGCACCGCCTGCCCCACCACATACATCGGACAAACCAACAGACGAATAAGTGCACGCATAGAAGAACACAAGAACTCAGTCAGAAAAGAAGAACCAACTTCTTCCCTGGTCCAACACCTTAAAGCCACAGGACATGATATTGACTTTAAAAAGACCAGAACTATCGCCAAAACTGAACACTTTAACAACAGAATAATCAGAGAAGCCATCGAGATAGAAAAACGCCCACACAGCATGAACAAACGAGACGATACCTCCCGCCTACCAGCCATTTGGAAACCCGCCCTTATTGACAAACGGGTCCCTAACACGACGAATGACACCAGACCCACACTCACGAGAGCCACACAGGATGTCACCACCACACATCCACGCAGAAAGCAGACTCAAACCCACACTGATAATGAGCCACGACCAAGGACCAGAAGCCAGACTGCAGCTGCATCATCAGCCACTTTAAACCTCTCCAATCCATACATGAAGCAGACTGACACCCACCATGAAGAGCTTGCACGGCCACAAACACGAAGCCAAACAACAACAACGCAGCTCACCAGCTCATTATGCTGGTGTCTTCTTTCAGGTTAAGTAGTGCTGTCTGTTCCTCTTTGGGTAAGTTACTTTTGGGTGGCTTGCTGGTGCAGAGGATGTTGGTGATTTCGAGTCTGATTCTGTTTGCATCGTCGGGGTTGATTTTGGTCAGGCTGGTTTCAACTCCGCATATAATGGTTTCAGTGGGGATGCTTTTGGGAGCGACTGCAAAGTTGAATCCTTTGGAAAGGACATTGGTTTCGGCTTTGGTGAGGATCCTATCTGAGATGTTATGCACTGTTTGTTTCATGTGTGGCTGTGAGGGTGGAGGGGATTGTTTCTGGCGTTCTTGTAGTCTTCGGAATTTGTTGGTGTGTGTGTCTGTCTTGAGGGTGGTCTGTGTTTCGGCTCTCCAGACGGCAAGTTGTTTGGATTTGTCCCAAAGTGCGGGGTGGATCTTGTTGCTGAGTTTGAGGTGAAGTGTGAGGAGATCCTTGTTGATTCGGTCTAGGAGGAATCTTTTTCTGTGGAGTTCATTTCTGATTAGGGCTAGTTCTGTTCTTTTCAGAATGCGTTTGGTGGCTGCAGAGTTGGAGTGGAATTTCAGTTGGAAGCCTGTGGGGATTAAATTTTGATCTCGGCAGTTGCGTAGGAATGCAAGGTCACATAAAATGGAAGCTCTTTGGACTTTGAGTTTTTCATAGGTCCTGGTCAGATGGTGGATATCCTCCCCGTAGAGGTGCGATATTTGTTTTCTCAGGTTTTCGCCGGTGTTTGTATGTAGGTCTTTGGTTATTCGGGTCTTCTCCCACGTAAAATTGGAAGTGTCTTGGCGACGTTTCGACGAAGTCTCATTCGTCATCTTCAGGCTGGTGTTCTCGGCTTCGTGCTTCCAGGAGCAATGTGAGATCGCAGCTGTCTCTTCCTTTTAACTGCTAGTGGGGGTGTGAGCTGATTGGGTGGGAACTTGGCTGTGTTCTGATTGGGTGGAGGTGTGTTCTGATTGGTTAGGGGCTCGGCTGTGCTCTGATTGGATGGGGGGTTGGTTGTGCTCTGATTGGCTGGGGGTGTGTTCTGTTTGGGTGGGGGCTTGGTTGTGCTCAGCTTAGTCTGAGTTGCAGGGGGATTTGAGCTGGTGATTATATATATATATATATAATCATGTAAATATGTGAATGTAGATATAGATACAAATAGAGAAAAATAACAGAAATACGAAAATGACCCACCGTTTGTAGTAACTTCTAAGAGTCAGTCATTGGACTGAATTGATGTTTGTTCGTTTTGTATGTTGTTTTAATGTATTTGTTTGTTTGTATTTTTTTTATTATTAATAAAAAAATACTTAATTGGTGTTATATAAATGGTATGGTTTGATAGAATTTAGGATAATTAGGAAATTGTGTTAAAGAGCATTATTTGAACTAAGAACTATGTTTAAATGTTAAATTGCTATATTTTTAAAATTAAAAAGATAAGATTTAAATTTGATAAAGTAATAATGGAATAAAGACTTAATGAGCATAATGAAACATAAATTTTTGAATTGTATTGTTAATAGTGAGGTTTTAGGGTAAGAATTGTTGTATTATGAGTTATTAATTGAATTAAGAATTAAGGTGGGTTAATAGAAGGGTTATTGTTTTGATTAAGTAAATATGTGTTAATTTTTTTTAAGATGGTATTAGTTGTATATGTGATCTAAGATTTAGAAATAAGTGCTATGGCAAAATAGAATAGATAAAATTTTGTTAAAGATTTTGTTAAAAATTGAACAAAGTGATGACCGGACCAAAGCTCTGTTCGGAAAGGATGTAATTTGTATGTTTGGGAAAAAATAAAAAAACTTTTTGCAAAAAAAAAAAAAAGAACAGCGGCTAACAGGCATGGGGGGAGAAAAAGAGGATGCAAGCGGAATTTAAAGGGACAAAAACCCGAAAAGAAAATTGACTTTTGAATAAAATTATCTGGAAAATTTTAAGAATTAGAAGAAGTAACCCCAGTTTTGATTAAAGGATTGGAAAGAAAATAAATAGATCCTTTCTTTTTGAAGGCTAAGAAAAATAAAAGATAATTGGATACTAAGCCCTGCAACAGAAGTGCTGTATAACTAAAGATAAAATAAAGGAGAAAAAAAAAGAGCGAAAAGTATTTGTTTAATTTGGACTGGACTATAAAATTGATTTGGTATTTTCTTTTTTTAAAAAAGTTTTTTATTTTGAAAACATTAAAAACAAGACACAAACATACAACATTTATATACATATCACTTTTCCCTACAGCTACTTCAGAGTGATCCTTTCTTATTATTTACAGCTATTCACATATATTTTAACTTTATCTTATTCAACAATTATTTTCCATCACTCTTTCTTTCGTCTGAATTGTACTTTGATCTTCAACATTTTTTCTCCCCTCTCTCCTTTATTCCTCTTTCTCATTTTTCCTATTCTCCAACCATTCATAACACCTACACCACACTTTTTAATATTCTGTATCCTCTTTCTCCTTGATTTCTTTTGTTAATTTGTCCATCTCTGCACACTCTAAGATTTTCCTAATTAAATCTTCTTCTGATGGTAAGTTTTCCTTCTTCCAATTTTGCGCATAGACTATGCGGGCTGCTGTCAGTATATGTAATATTAAATAATATATTTCTTTAGTATAGTTTTCTATGGAAATCCCTAGTAGAAACTGCTCAGGTTCTCCCTTTATTGAATTCTGAATTATTTCCTCTATCCACTTTTTAACTTTCGCCCAGAATTTCTTCGCCACTGGGCAGGTCTATCAGAGATGATAGTATGTTCCATAGTTACTCTTACATTTCCAGCATTTCGGTGAATTACTAGGGAACATTTTCGCTATTCTAACTGGTGGAAAGTGCCATCTATGAAACATTTTCATCTGGTTTTCTTTGTATGCCATTGATATTGTCAATTTCTTATTTGTTCTCCACATCTTTTCCCAATTCTCTAATTCTATTACATGATTTAAATTCCTTGCCCATTTAATC